>OX451741.1:330778910-331378910 GCA_948472305.1 Vicia faba | reverse complement strand
AACAAGATTAAATCTAAAAGATGCTTGCTTAAACATGGTGTTTGTTTCTCAAATTGAACCTACCAAAGTTGATGAAGCCTTAGGAGATGATCAATGGATTATTGCTATGCAAGAAGAATTAAATCAATTTGAGAGAAATCAAGTTTGGGAACTTGTTCCTAGACCAAGTGGTAAACACATCATAGGTACCCGATGGGTGTTTAAGAACAAACTTGATGAGAATGGTCTAATTGTTCGAAACAAAGACAGGTTGGTTGCCCAAGGCTACAATCAAGAGGAAGGAATCGACTTTGAAGAAACATTTGCTCTGGTTGCAAGGTTAGAAGCTATACGTCTTTTACTTGCTTATGCTTGTTCATTAAATTTTCAGCTTTTTCAAATGGACGTCAAAAGCGCATTCTTGAATGTATACATCAATGAAGAAGTCTATGTCAAACAACCTCCGGGATTTGAAGACTTCAAACATCCTACACATGTCTTTAAGTTGAGAAAGGCTCTTTATGGCTTAAAGCAAGCACCAAGAGCATGGTATGATAGACTTAGCAATTTTTTGTGTGAAAAAGGTTTCGAAAAGGGTAAGGTTGCTAAAACTTTGTTCATTAAGAAAATCAAAAGTAACACTTTATTGGTTCAAGTCTATGTTGATGATATCATTTTTGGATCGACTAACAAAGAAATGTGTGAGGAATTCTCATTGATGATGCAAGGAGAATTCGAGATGTCTATGATGGGAAAGATGAACTACTTTCTTGGACTACAAATCAAGCAACTAAAAGATGGAATCTTCATCAACCAATCTAAGTATTGCAAATAATTATTGAAAAAGTTTGATATGGACAATTGTAAAGCAATGAATACTCCAATGGGCTCCGGTACATATGTTGATCAAGATGAATCCGATATTCCAATTGATATTACAAAATACCGAGGTATGATTGGTTCCTTATTGTATTTGACGGCAAGCCGTCCTGACATAATGTTTAGTGTTTGTCTTTGTGCTCGCTTTCAAGAAAATCCAAAGGAATCACACCTCATGGAAGTTAAAAGGATCATGAAGTATCTCAAAGGAACAACCAATGTCGGCTTATGGTATCCTAAAGGTAGTATTTGCACTTTAATTGGTTATTCTGACGCGGATTATGCAGGTTGTAAAACTGATCGTAAAAGCACAAGTGGTACTTGTCACATTATTGGAAATGCATTAGTATCATGGGCTTGTAAAACGCAAGCATGTGTTGCTCTTAGCACGGCCGAAGCAGAATACATAGCAGCGGGTAGTTGTTGTGCACAAATTCTTTGGCTCAAGCAACAACTCTGTGATTACGGACTTGATCTCGGATGCATTCCTCTTCGATGAGACAATACAAGTGCTATCAATATTACAAAGAATCCGGTCATGCATTCAAGAACCAAACATATAGATATTCGACATCATTTTCTCCGTGATCATGTACTTCAAGGAGATGTCGAAGTCACTTTTGTGGATACTCATAACCAACTCACAGATATCTTCACAAAACCGCTTGCTCGAGAACCATTCTTCAAAATCCGAAGAGAACTTGGTATTTTGGATGAAGGTGATCTCTAAATGTTTCTCATAAGGTGCACGTCTTAATTTTTCTTCAAAAAATTTATGTTTCAGTACACTCTGCTTCTACTCCTTCTTTTATATGTTTTTATTTGATAAAATATGTGTGTATATATTGTTTGTGTTTTTTTAAATGAATTTGTTTCACTCTTTTTCCCCATCCTTTTTGATGTTAATAAAGGGGGAGAAGAATATGCATATGTGTTGTTTTGTTTCAAAGAAATTGCAGGCCAAAATAACTATCATAAAACTCACTCCAAAATTCAAAGAATCATGGACTTAGGGGGAGCATACAATTTAGGGGGAGCCTTGCATTTGCTTAACATTTTTGCTACACAAAACAACATAAACATTTCAAGAATTGTTTTCAAGACTTGGTTGTCATCATCAAAAAGGGGGAGAATGTAATTGCAAGCTTCTCAAGTCATGTTTAAAGCATTGGTTTTGATGAAGACAACATGGATATCAACATTCAAAGGATGTGCAAAAAGTTTATCAATATCATATAAAACCTTGTTACAAGTCTTGAAGATTAGAAGAAGAATTATTAAAGAAATAACAAATGTCAAAAGGTATAAATAATTCTTAAACTTGAATATAGATGTTCACAAATATGCATTCATAATCATATACATATCCCACATTTTTAACAATAAGAAAAACTATGTTTGAGATCTTTTTCAAAAGGAGTTTTTGAAAATAAACTTTCAGGAACCGGTTCCTACCTAACAGGGAACCGGGTTCCAAACTTGTTCAAAAATCACTTCCCTGGAATTTGTACCAGGAACCGGGTTGTACCTATAGGGGAACCGGTTCCTGCATGTTATTTTTGAATTCTGGGTTATAACGTTCACTAGGAACCGGGTTCTGCCTGGGTCGGAACCGGTTCCCAGCGAACCAGTACAAATTTTCTTTTGTTTTTTGAACATAATTCAAATGGTATTCTTTCATGATTTCATTGCATCTTTTCATATCAAATGGCATGAATGAAGAGGTATGTGTGACATTATAAATTGTGAAGATTTTCAAATTCAAATAACCTTCTTCAATTAACAATTTTCATCATTCAAATTTGCATATTCTTACAAACTTTCAAGTGTTCTTACAAATCATAAATTTTGTGAAACTTGCCATATACATTTTCATTAAGAAATCATTACAAGTTTCATACATTCATTGTGAACATTTATAATCATTGCTTGAGAATTGTTTCTTTCTTGAAGAAGAAGATCAATCAAAGATTGATAGTGCTCTCCATCTCTTTCAAATAAATCATTGTATTACAAAAAGAAAGTATTCCCTTACTATCCAGGATTGTTGGAAGTAAGTGTTGTGATTTGAAGAGGATTGTTCTTCATTCACATTAGTGTTTGTTTGACCTTAAAGGTGTTAAGAACCTTTGGTCACCCTATAGGTTAGATAGTAAGCATAGGCTGTACAATCATTCTAAACTATAGTGAAATCTCTTTCGTGTTGGAAAGGGGACTGGAGTACTCTCGGATTGTGAGGGGAACCAGGATATATCACCGTGTTCTTTACTTTTCCGCTTTTATCGTTTTCATCACCATAATCAAGAAAAGATAAGATATAATCAAAAACCTTCAAACTCTTAACCACAAATTACTACAAGTATTCTCATAAAACCGAATAAATTTTTATATACCTAATTCACCCCCCCTCTTAGGCACTCTTAGACTTACATTTCCGACTACCCGAACCATTGCGAAACAGCAAACCGATTATTAGCATAAAAAATATCCTGAGAGCATATATTGATGAGATAAACGTCTATTGCAATTTACCGAGGCTCATTTAAAATACCTTGATTGCATAACCATAGAACCAATGATATGTATGCATGTGATGATGCAATATAAGCCAAATTAAAGTCGAAACGAAGAGGGTAAATTTTGGGGTACAACAACTATCCCTATTCAAACTTCTTAAACTTGAAGCGAGATTGGCAACGACAACCTTTCGATTGATAAGGTGGAAGGAGATTGAATACAAAAATGAACTAAAAAATTTGCACTCTGAATTGAGACGACGTATCAACATAGGGTATAATTTTAATGGCCTCTTGGCACTGAACCAAAGAAACAAGTTTCTAAATGGGAGATAAAGATCAAAGACCGTGGAATTCAGTCCAAAATCGATAGTAATGACTAGACTTCACAGAATGCCAGAATGCTATATTTTGAGAAAAAGTTTACGAGTAACGACTCGACTCTATAGAATTCCAGAATGCTGCATTTTAAGGAAGAAAAGTAACCACCAAAAGGTGCTAGTAACGACTAGACTTCATTGAATGCCTGAATGTTGCATTCTGAGAAAGAAGGTAAAGACCAAAAGATGATAGTAACAACTAGACTTTATAGAATGCCAGAATGCTGCATTCCTAAAAAGGTGAGGACCAAAAGATGCTTGGAACGAAAATATTTTACAGAATGCCAGAATGCTGCATTCTGAGAAAGAAGTAACGACCTTACAGAAGGAGAATAGTAATGACTAGACTTCTCAAAATACCAATAACAATTGGTATCGATCAAACTGGAACAGAGGCTTTCTAAACCAAAACCCATTGGTGTGCTAATCGAAATGCTGGGAGACCGAGAGAAGGTACGAGTAATGACTCGACCTTGGGAATACTTTAAAGAATGTGCCATACTGGATCACAAACCAAAACCAAGAGTAACGACTCATGCTTTAAAAGGAACTAGTAAAGACTCTTACCTTAAAAGGAACTAGTAAATACTAGACCTCGATGAGTACTCCTCAGGATACCAATAATGATTGGGTCCTCAAAACAAGGCGAACAACTGATAATCCCGAACCCAGAAGAATAATAAAGACTGACCCAAACTAAGGAATTACAGAGATGAAACAAGAAAAATATTAATCTGACTCAGTAGAACCTAGTAATGACTAGATTCAACCAATACGAAATGAATGCCAGAATGCTGCACTCAAAAATCACGTGACAAGTCACGAACTTGACCTTGGTAGGAAATGGTATCTACCAACCCACAACATTGCTCTAGAGAGAAGCTAAGAGCAACAAGGCAAACAAGTAACAACTCTATAGGGGAGGACTAGTAACAACTTGACTCCTCAGAATACCATAATGTTGTATTCCAAAAAAGATACGCGAGTAACGACTCGACATCAAAGGTGCTGATATGACCAGACCATAAGAAACGGTACACCAGGACATAAATGGATCATAACAAGTCCAATGAGTAGTGACTAAAAAAATGACGACACTGAATAAGGACTAGAAACGTCTAAACCAAAAATAGAGGTACATCAATAACAATTAAAGGTGACCCACGAGAACCTACATGGAGATAGGTAATTCCCTTAGGTGAGAGGCAAGACGGGGACTGACTTACATGAAGTAATGGGACAACCAGGGGATATCTGCTTAACCTAAGGAATCACTGGGGAAAAATCCAAACCTTGAAACAAAAATATTGAGAAAAGAAAGCATTTAAACCCGAGACCACTTGGGAGCAAGATGGTAAACTTGGCTTATACTTCAATGCATGTTTGAATTTCTTTTCCTTATGGATTAATGTCCCCAAATAAAATAGTAACACTACACGTTTGAGGATGAAATGCGATGATGCATGTTTAAATGTTCCACTGGGAAACAACAAAAATGAAAAGACAAAAATCAGGTCGTCGGGGCTCCACTGGGCGAACACCACTGAGGTACCAGTAACAACTGGATTTACAAGGAGAATAACATTCGATGTCGTTGGGGATAAACACCCATTTCAACATGTGTTCAAATTTATGGCTTTCTGGATATAGCAATCTACCAACACGAAGGCTGTTCCTACCAACGAGACCACACTAGGGATAAAACAAACTTCAGCTTTTGGCCAGAATGGGGCATCAGAGAGATCTACCTATCACACACTAGTGAGGTCGGACATTACCGATGAACAACTCACAAGCTTCATAGGGGAATCACATATCTCTATCAGGATTTTCAAAGCCATTCATATTTAAAGAAGAAAACTTCATTGAGGAACAAGGCGGCTCATTGGGAAAGTACGACAGATTCTGATAAAATTTCATCAATGCAAACCTTATGGGAGAAACACTTTCAAGTTCAATGACCTCACTGAAGATAAACGAAATCCTGAAAAATGGACCGGCAGGTGCTTCATGGATATATAAGGCACTCCTGCACAATTAGCTAGAGATGCACAAATCTCGGCCAGGCCTTACCAACCTTCTACCGTGGGAAAAAAACCTTATTGGGGAAAATATTCACTGACGAGAAAGTCCCTTTCAAAAAAGAATGGTCTTGTCATTGCAATTACCGACATCATAGGGAATGTGCAACTTCCTGCATGTCAGAAAGTTACAGACCTCATGGAGGACAAAGGATTGAATTCAGTCTTATGGGACTCAATGATCACTTCATGAGGACAAATCAAGGAAACTTCCCGAGGATAATATTTCTTAAGAGGACTCTTCAAAAATATTCCTACTCTGTTAGGGAAGTAAAATTCCATTTTTTAATTAATTGGTGGCATGATATCCTGCGCCCAACCACTCTTTATAGGCGATTCTACTAGGGAAACAAAGAGATCTAGGCCCTGAAATATCAGCAGGCCTCATCGTGAATTCCCAAAAGGAGTACCAATTTGTTACATACTTCACCGAGGATAGGATATTTCACTAAGGATAACCAACTTGCGATATGCCTTGCTTGGGATCACAAATATGTTCTAGTTGGCCGAATATATCAACTTCACTAGGGATACACCTGCTTCAGAATATACATAACCGAACCTGCAAGACAGAAAAACACAAAATGCCCCAGGTATGGCATGAAGACTTTGTCTTCCAACCAAGTAGACAAGTTTTCAAAGCAACTTTCAAATATATCTTACCATGTGTAAGGGCCACCAATTTTTATATGCAGTTTTTATAAAAAATTAGACGTCTTTAATGCAAGAAAAACAATAAAATATAAAAAGAGGATTTTGAACGAAAGACACTTTTATTGATTAAAAATAGGCTCGTAAATAGGCAAGTACATCAATATACAATTCCTAGAAAGAGGTAATTGCAAACAACAAATAAAACTTAAAGAGTAACTAACACATGGCAATGCGACAACGAATTCCCACTTGGTTCTAATCCTGCTATCAATCTTATAACCTCAACTATATCATCACCTTGTTTCCCATTGAAGATGATTGGACTGATTCCTACCTTTCGGAATTACCAACTGTAGCACCAAAATCAAAGATCCGACGTTGAACGTAATCATTCGCTTAAATCCCTCTTTTTCCTGGATCGCCCTTTCAAGTTTTCAATCTACAGGGATACCCTTTTTTTGCCTAAGCCGCCCTTTCGGGTTTTCAACTTAGTGGGTGTGCTTATTTTATTTTTCATTCTTTTCCTTTTTGTCCCTAATTTTTGCCCGAACCTTTTATTTATGTTTCTGGTTCGTTGGGATCACTCTTTTTTTCCTGAGCCAGTCAACTCAGTGGGTCCTCTTATGCAAATTATTTTTTGACTACGACTGCATTCACAGGGAGTGGGAAGTCTTTACCATCCATTATCATAAGCATCATAGCACCACCATAGAAAACCTTTTTACGACAAATGATCCTTCAAAATTGGGAGTCCACTTTCCATGGGATCAACTTGAGGAAGAATTATTTGTTTCAATACAAGGTCACCGACCTTGTAGTATAGAGGGACGGACCCTTTTATCATAGGATTTATTCATCCTTTTCTAGTACACCTGACCATGACAAACAGCCTCAAGCCTTTTCTCGTCAATGAGGTTCAACTGATCTAACTGATTTTGGATCCGCTCATCCTCAACAAGTTGTGCCTCTCTCATAATCCTTAACGAAGGAATCTACACTTCCACAGGCAAAACTGCTCCCATGCCATAAACGAGTGAAAATGGGGTTGCACCAGTCGAAGTGCAAGTTATGGTGCGATAACCATGCAATGAGAAAAGGCAGCATCTCATGCCAATCCTTATAAGTCACTACCATATTCTGCACAATCTTCTTAATGTTCTTATTGGCCGCTTCAACATCGCCATTCATCTTCGGTCGATACGAAGAAGAATTATGATGCTTGATTTTGAAGGACTCACAAAGGTCCTTCATCATTTTGTTATTGAAATTAGATATATTGTCCGTAATGATCTTTTCAGGCACTCCGTGACGATAGATGATATTGTGCTTGATAAATCGAGTCACCACTTGCTTGGTAACATTTGCATATGGCGCAACTTCGACCCACTTGGTGAAGTAGTCAATAGCAAATATAATAAAACGATGACCATTGGACGCATTTAGTTCAATCTTTTAAATCATATCAATGCCCCACATTGCAAACAACCAGGGAGATGTCAAGACATTCAATGGTATCGGTGGTACATGTACTTTGTCAGCATACACCTGACACTTGTAGCAGATTCTGGCGTGGTTGTAATAATCATTTTCCATGGTAGACCAATAGTAGCCAGCCCGCAATATTTTCTTGGCCATAGTGTGTCCACTGGAATGCGTCCCAAAGGAACCTTCATGCATTTCTTCAATAATTTTTACTTCTTCATTCTAATCAACACATCTCAACAACAAACCATCATGGTTTCTTCTATATAACACACCATTGCTGAGGAAGAACTTGACAGAGTACTTTCTCAAGAACTTCTTATCAATGACCAATGCCTCTTCCGGATACTCCTGAGTTTCAAGATACCTCTTGACATCGTGGAACCATGGATTTCCATCTAGATCTACTTTGGCTTCATGACAGAATGCCAGTTTATCCAACCACATAATTGTGATCGAAGGCATTTTGTTGGCCCACTTAACTTTGAACATGGATGCCAAAGTGGCTAAAGCATCAGCCAAATTTTTCTCTTCTATAGAGATGTTCTTGAATGTAATCTCATCAAAGTAAGGAATCAACTTCATGATATGTTCTCGATACATGATCAAATTTTGGTGACGAATTTCCCAATCTCCATTAACCTGATTGATAACGATATTAGAATCCCCGAAAACTTTCAAGCACTTGATTCGCAAATTAATTGCGACTTCAATATCATAGATGCAGGCTTTGTATTCTGCCATGTTGTTGGTACAATAAAAGAAAATTCTGGCAGTGAACGGGATGCGAAAACCCATAAGAGAAGTAATAACGACATTGACACCATTCCCAAATGCATTTGAGGCACCATCGAACACAAGCGTCCATTCCGAACCTGATTCGGGCCCTTCTATTGGGTCAAGAAAATTACAATCCCTAATATACTTGTTGTCCTCGTCTAGAAATTCGAATCTCATTGGTTGATAATCATCCATGGGTTGATGAGGAAGATAATCAGCCAACACACTACCTTTGATGGCTTTCTGGGTAGTGTACTGGATATCGTATTCAGTCAAAATCATCTTCCACCTAGCCACTCGACTTGTAAGAGATGGCTTTTCAAAAATGTATCTGATAGGATCCATTTTGCATATCAAGTAGGTGGTATGCATCAACATATATTGCCTTAGGCAGTTAGCAGCCCAAGCCAATGCACAATAAGTTTTCTCTAGCAACGTATACTTTGACTCATATTCAGTGAACTTCTTTCTCAGGTAATAAATTTCTTGTTCTTTATTTCCGGTCTCACGATGCTGACCGAGAACACAACCCATGGAACTTTCAAGCATTGTCAGATACATGATCAACAGCTTCCCCATCTATTGGAGGCATGAGGATCTGAGGTTCCTGCAGATATTTTTTTATTTTATCAAATTCCACCTGGCAATTGTCATTCCACCTGACCACTTAATCTTTCCTTAATAACTTGAAAATAGGGTCACAGGTGGCTGTAAGATGAGAGATAAATCTAGAAATGTAGTTCAACCTCCCGAGAAAGCCACAAACTTCTTTTTCAGTTCTTGGTTCATACATTTCTTGTATTGCTTTTACTTTGGCAGGATCAATCTTAATACCTCTTTCACTTACAATAAATCCTAGCAATTTTCTAGACCTCACCTCAAAGGTGCACTTGTTGGGATTCAACCTCAACCTGAATTTCCCCAGTCTTTAAAATAATTTATGTAGTTGAACAAGATGCTCTTCTTCTGTTTGAGATTTCGCGATCATGTCATCGACATACACCTCGATCTCCTTGTGAATTATATCATGGAAAAGAGTCAACATTTCATGTTGATAGGTTTCCCAAGTGTTCTTTAAACCAAAAGGCATCACCTTATAACATAAAGTTCCCCACGGGGTAATGAACGTAGTCTTTGCCATGTCCTCTGGGGCCATCTTAATCTTATTGTAACCAGAGAAACCATCCATGAACCAAAAGAATTTGGCATGAGTTGTATTATCAACTAGAGCATCAATATGCGGAAGCGGGAAATCATATTTCGGACTTGCTCTATTCAAATCCTGATAATCAATGCACATTGTGACCTTGCCATCCTTCTTAGGCACCGACACAATATTTGCAATCCACGACGGATTGGAGATCACACTCAGAAAACCTTCATCAAGTTGTTTCTTTACTTCCTCCTTAATCTTCTTAGACACCTCTGGATGAGTTCTTCGAAGATTCTGTTTCACAGAAGGATATCCTTCTTTCCAAGGCAACTTATGCACCACAATATCGGTATCTAACCCAAGAATATCTTTGTAAGACCAGGCAAATATGTCTGAATACTCTCGGAGCATGCAAATCAATCTTTGCTTTAGATTGTCTTCTAACATGGCCTCTATCTTGACTTCTCTCTTGGCATCTTCATTTCCCAAGTTTACTACCTCAATTGACTCTTCATGCGGCTGAATGACCCTTTCCTCTTGCTTTAACAATCAGGCTAACTCTTCGGGGAGTTCGCAATCTTCCTCGTCTTCTTCTTCGACTTGGTTGATCGGATTATCGAAATCATAATGAGTGATAGAAAAATCGTTATCGAAGGGATCCGTTATGACAATGGGATTAAATCTGCATGATCGATTTTATGTTTCTTTTAGACACAGAATAATAGAGATAAAAAACAATGCATTGCCATTTTATTTGTTTGAAATATAAAAGGAAAGACAGAGATAAAAATGTTTGAATTCAAAAGACGTCCTTTATTTCATGATAAATATTATAAATGAAAATATAGGGGCCTTACATATGATTCAATGAGGCCTTCGGCATAGTGCAGAAATTATTGCATGATAAGAAAATAAAATAAAATAACTCTTTGACAACTGTAACTGGAATAACATCCTCGGAAGTCCAGTTGTTAAGCTCAACCCCTGGCACACTCGGTCGATCCAGCTATCAATATCACAACCACTGTCGATATCTTCAATAGCATTGACCTGCCCATTCTTGACAATACCAACACTGGCAAACCTTATGAAGTTGATAAACTTGGAACTCATGGAGCCACACCTTGAATACCAGGTTTTAAACCTAACCCAAACTTGTTAAAATTTGAGATAAATTCTACTAAACTTCCCCAGCCTTCGGGACTACCTGCTTTAACCATAGCTTGAGCATATTTTAAAGATGATATGGATGCAAGCTTTGATACACACTACTTCACAATCTCAAACGAAAGAAAACAAAAAAGGGTGTAAATCGAAGGGTGTATGCTTCGATACACACTGATTTGCAGACCAAACCGAAAGGAAAGGGTGTGTGAATCGAAGGGTGTATGCTTCGATACACACTGACTTACAATCCCAAACGAAGGAAGGAAAAAGGGTGTGTGAATGGAAGGACACATGCTTCGATCTAGGATGTCTTTTATTTCTCTCTTTTGCACTATATTTGTCTTTATATTTTTTTTAATATATTTTCTTTCATTGCTATTCAACGTGGTTGTAATAATTAGGACTTTTTATTGCTTTCCACCTCCCATTTGTAAATTTGTATACCCTATCCCCAAAATATGTAATAGCGTAGGACATTTATTTTCCACAATTTACCGCTTTTATATAAAATTTAGTAATTAGGTTGTGTATGGCAAGAGTTAAAATCAACTTGTAGACAACCCTAATCAAAGAAAAAAATGCATGCAATCAAACACACTATTCACACGTGCACCTCTAGATTAATCTCACTTGTTGCCTCAGAAAATAGTCATGTCCCTCGAATATGGGCGTTTTAGCAAAGACCCTCGATAAGAAAGATCGTATTCCCTCGATGTCCCTTGATGTTGCCTTTGGTAAATGATCTAGTCCCTTACGAAAATTTCTAAAACATCTATAAGTTGCCTTCTATGACTATACGATGACCAACGCCCGTCCCTTCACATCCAACGACGGGGCTTCTTACCAAATCAATTGTAAGATAACAACATCTAAAGGAGGAGTAAAAGAACATAGACCTTTTGAGTAGGTAGGACGCCCATAATTTCTGGCTCGCAAACTAAAACGATTTCCACACATACCCTTTCAAAATATCTTTCAAAAATAAACATCCCTTTGAACTATTTTCAAAACCAACACTTTGTATGCATTCTTATAGAGATGAGAATCATTACAAAGTTAGCCGCAACAAAGACATTTTTCAAAATATTTTCAAACTTACACCACAAAGCACATTTTAAAACAAAGCATTTTTCAAAGTGATCTAGCAAGAAACTAAGAGCCCGTAGATAACTACGGATGAAAAGGGTGCTAACACCTTCCCTTTTCATAACCTACCCCCTGAACTCAAGAAAACATCTCAATGGTCTTTCCTATTCTTTTCACCCTTTCCTTATTGGATATAAGAAAAGTCGGTGGCGACTCTTGCTATCCGCAACAATTGCGATCAAATGCAAAACACCCAAGTCAGTTCTCCCACTGTATTACACTGACATATATTAGCAATGGAGATCCCCGTCATACATGTCTATTCCTACTTTACATGGCAAGGAAAGCGGTAAAATCCCTACTTCTCATGATATCTAGAAAGCAATAATATGCCGAGGGAAAATAGAAAAGAGGTTTACCAAACGAATAACAATTCGTAGATGCTAAGAAATAATAAAGAAACCCGAAAAACTTCGCCAACTGCTAGCACCAATAAAGAAAATACCATCAGCATATGCGTCAAAGTGTTAACAATAAAAAATCGGAATGTGTAGCGGACAAACCTGAGTACCAAAATACACATGCACCAGATATCGATCCAGACACAAATATAATAACACAGTGCATAATAAGTGTGAGCACATGTCACAGAATATATATCGGACATTCCTGCACCATTAACACATTAACTGCATGAATTACAATCCATACAAGATACAAAATAAAAATCACATTGCGGAATGTGTAGCAGACACATCCGTGTGACACCCCGGTACCTGCACAAAAACATGATTTGTGCTAGAACGATATCATTTGCGTATCATACGTAAACTTTCACTTAACAAGTGATTGCATAAGGTGTCCTTTCAACCAATAATCATGTGCTAATTAAAGGTTGAAGGCCTAACAATGTACCTTGCAAAACATTCACAAAAGGAGTTAGAAGTAACAAGGTAACATTGAAAACATGCAATAAAAACAAAGCAAAGATTGTCATTTCTGTTTGGGTAACCGGTTACCATAATTGGGTAACCGATAACAAAAAGTTGAAAGTTGGCTCCTGACTTGGGGTAACCGGTTACCATAATTTGGTAACCGGTTACCAAAACTTTGAAAATTTTGGAAATTTGCCACTGACTTGGGGTAACCGGTTACCATAGCTGGGTAACTCGTTACCTCGTGACAGTTTTGAAATTTCTTATAAGCGAATGAATAGTAACCAGTTACCATATATCTGGGTAACCGGTTACCCTCGTGTCAGAGGCAGTTTTAACAAATTTTTGAACATTTCCAATGGTTTAGGCAATTGATGAAACACAAGATCCTCTCATATCAAACACATGATTTTGCATAATTCAAAGTCTAGATTCACATTATACATGATGAATTAAGGATCAACAATTAAGCTTCATGCATCATCATCAATTTATTTCAATAATTAAGCACTTTTATGTAAATCAACTCAATTCAATAAACACTTAATTCAACTATCCAATTCCGGATTTACGCATAATTATCAAATCAATTCATAATTCTAGGCTTAGATCTATAATCTCGATTCAAAATTCAACCTAGATTCAATTCATGTTTGATCAAAAAGTACTTCTCAAATAATCACTTATTTCAAGAAGTGCTTAATTCAAGAAAACTCACTGTTAGAAGTGAAGAGGAGGCTCGGGTATAGAGATTGCAAAGAACAAATCAACAATCGGAGAAGAATCCCCAGTGAAGTCGCTAGCTGAAACAACCAGCTGAACTGTCAACTGATAATGAAATCAATGAAGTCGCCATCGACAATTTTTTATCCCGCGAGAAGGGAAAGGTAAATATCAACTAAACTTGAGAAGGGTTAAATCAAGGTCAACCGACTGAGATATCGGGTAAGGGAGTCTGTTATGCAAGGGGAAGGTATTATCACTCCACACGCCCGTAGTACTCTATGGTATCCACTTTTGTTATTCTAATCAAAGGGTGTGTTCAAATCTAAAATTTAAGAGATAAAAAAGAAAACACAAAGAGGGAATGCATGCAAAAGAAAATATAAAATAATGTAGGGAATAAAGTTTTGCTCGCTCGGGCCCTACCCCAATACCAATGTATCCCTTTTAAGGAATCAGAGCAGCCCTAGTTCGGCTCACATATTTTGGTTGGTTTTGTGTTTTTTAATGGAACAACATCAATTTCGCAATCTACCTACAACTCGACCTTTGGAGACTCATGCATCTGGAGTAGAAAGGAATTAATGTGCTTAAAAAGTGCCTAGAGGAGAATAATGCTAAAGTCGTGACTCGTAGCAAGTAGAGATGGTGCAACGCGACCTCTGGGGAATTATGCATAGTATTGCATAGAGAGGGAAAATAACACATCTAGTTTGAAAGTTCCGAAAAAGGCCTGAAGGCAGAAAAGTTTGTATTGGTTGATATCTTTTACCTTAAAGAAGGATTTGAGAGGTTGTTAGATGTTTTATGCATTTTTTAAGAAAGAGAGTTTTAATCTTAATGCAAGGATGCAAAAGAAAGAAAAAAACAATCTAAGGGAGAATATCTAGTTCTATCCCTAATGTTATCATACAATGATGGATCCTAAGGTTGAGTTTTGAAAAGGAAATCTCTACCCTATATTGGCATGCATGAATTACTATCCTAAGGTATAGCTTGAATTGGGAAAGAAATAAGCACATCCTAAGGAAGCATGGTATATACAAACAAATGCTTTGGGAAAAGCACATAATAGGGGTGTACTGACTCGGGGGATGTGGGTATGAAGAGAAAATGCTTTAGCTAAGGGGATCAGATCACCCGAAGCAAACAAGCGGAAGACTGAGATGAAATAAAAATAAAAAGTATTACTTTAGCTAAGGGGAGCGGATCACCCGAAGCAAACAAGTGAGTAGAGAAGTGTCAGCAATGGCCATTGCGAACTCCTGACAAAGTGTGGGGGTTTGATTATGAAACCTTTTTCCACTTGACCGACTCGATACACATGATCTGCATAAATCAAAATCATCACGTACAACATGAGCTAAGGATGACAAAGAAGAAACACGGGGGTCGATTGCAATCCCTTTCCGCTCGCCTCCTTTTAAGGACTTAATAGGGTGGGGGAATATGTTAGAACATAGTTTGATTCTACAAACCTCAGTTAGAGTTTTGATGATAACAAAATACAAGATTAAATAAATTGTAAGATTTATAAGACATATATGCTACTTAAAATTATGTTGTGTATTTACAGAAACTCTGATGGAATCAGCATCAGAATATCAGTATCAACATCAGCATCAGAAGATATGGAAGCATCAGAAGATCAAATAAAATGTGCTACACAGAAGCCTGATGAACAAAATCTGCGCATAACATACTCTGACTCTGATCAAGATCCTAACCATGTCATCAGCACTCAAAAGCGTCAGAATAAGCTAAAGCCAATAACACTCTGATTATCATTAGCAGAACACTCTAAAGTGTCAACGTTACTATGCATTCAAGACAGATTAATTACCAACGTCTTTATCCCAAGACAAAGATCTTCTCAAAAAGGAAAGAACGTTATGAGCATTAAAATGGATTTATAGACAGCAACGTATCTATTCCTAGGCTATTTAAGCAAGTCAGTGAGAAATGAAATGGCTAATACTCTACACGCATATACACGCCTAAGCTAATCATCCTCAAGAATGCTCTCACTTTTGCTAAAGCTTTCAACCACGCTTACTCTATAGCTCTAGCAATCTAGTTTCATCTTAAGCTTAATATTGTGTATCATCACAGTTGTGATATATAGTTTTGTAAGAAAACATCAAACACACATCTGTTCATTTATCTGTAAGAGAAATTCCTTGAGATAAACCGGTATGTGGTTAGACTCAAGAAGGCTTTAACAGTTGTTAAAGCAGTTGTGTATTCAGTTGAATATAGTGGATTAAGACCTCATTGGAGAGAGGCGAAATCACCTTGACGGGTGGACTGGAGTAGTTTGAGATCAAACGAACCAGGATAAAAATACCGTGTTGTCTGCATTTGATTTTAAGTTTTACAATTCAACCCCCCTTATTGTGTTTTTCACTTCTTCAATTGGTATCAGAGCGTCTGGTTCTGAGCTTATAACACTTAATCGTGTCAGTACAAGATCCAGCGTTAGAAAAACACAATGGCAGGACCACATCAAAACATCAGCAATGACAACAATGAAGAAAGAGACGGATTCAACGGCAAACCTCCAGTCTTGGATGGAGAGAACTTTGATTACTGGAAAGACAGAATTGAAAGCTTCTTTCTGGCCCACGATGCTGATCTGTGGGATATGGTGACTGATGGATACACGCACCTAGTGAATGCAAGTGGTCAGAAGATTGACAGGAAAGCAATGTCAGATCAACAAAAGCGTGATTTCAGAAATCATGACAAAGCCAGAACAATTCTTCTCAGCGCCATCTCTTACTCTGAATATGAAAAGATATCAAACAGAGACACTGCAAAGAATATGTTTGACTCTCTGAGAATGACGCATGAAGGCAACATTCAAGTTAAATAAACTAAAGCTCTTGCGCTCATTCAGAAGTATGAGGCATTCAAGATGGAATAAAGTGAATCAATAGAAACGATGTTCTCAAGATTTCAAATTCTGGTTGCTGGTCTCAAAGTTCTGGACAAAGGGTATTCTACTGCTGATCATGTTAAGAAGATCATCAGAAGCTTGCCAAAACAGTGGAGGCCAATGGTCACAGCGCTTAAGCTAGCTAAGGATCTCAACAAAATCTCTCTGGAGGAACTTGTCAGCTCCCTCAGAAGTCACGAGATAGAGCTAGAAGCAGATGAACCTCAAAATCAAGGTAAGCCATTAGCTTTAAAATCTATTAGAAAATTTGACTCCATAGTTTTACAGGCTGTTGAAGAAACCTCTGATGGGTCCTCATCAGAAGAAGATGAACTATCTCTCCTCTCCAGAAGGGTGAACCAAATATGGAAGCAGAGGCAAAGAATGTTCAGGAATCCCATAAGATCAGAAAATCAGAATGAATCTTCCTCCAGATACATAAGGTCAGAATCCTCCTCTGGACACAGAAGATCTGAAGGCTCTTCAGGAAGTAGAAAGCCAAACAACAAAGAAATCATCTACTATGAATGTAACGAGCAAGGACACTACAAGAGTGATTGCCCAAAGCTTCAGAAGGAAAAGCCCAAAAAGAAGTTTGGCAAGGAAAAGAAGAAAAGTCTCATGGCTACATGGGATGACTCTAACACATCTGAAGCTGACTCAGAATCAAATGATGAGAGAGCAAACATAGCTCTCATGGCAAACATAACAGAAGACAGTGAAGCTTCTGAATCAGACTCTAAATCAGACACAAAAGAGGTATTCCCTGACTTTGCTATTAACTTTACTAAGGTTGAACTAGTTGAAAGCCTTAATGAAATTCTGGAAAGATATCAGCAGATCAGAGTCAAATTCAGAAACCTAAAAAGGAATCTTGCTTCTGACTATGATAAAACTGAGAGTCTCAAATTGGAGAATTATGAGTTGAAAGATAAAGTTTCAAAATTAGAAAATCTATTGCAAAACTCTCAGAAGGAAACAATCCCTGAAACTCCCAGTAGTGCTGATGAGATCATCAAGGAGTATGATCACAGCTTTCAGAAGTTTCTAGCTAAAAACATAGATAGAAGCAAAATGGCTTCAATGATCTATGGAGTTAGCAGAAATGGCAGAAAAGGAATAGGATACCAAGGTAAGGTACCTACACCAAAGAATGCCATGGATTTAGTTACAAAACGAACTCCACTTAATTCACACTTTGTATATGGGCACACACACGACATCAAATATACTAGTAGTAACTCTTCTGTCAAACCAAAATTCAACCATAGTTTTGGTAAAACTAACAAATCAGGACCCAAGAAAATATGGGTACCTAAGGATAAAATAATACATGTTGCAGATATCTTTAGCATTAAAGCAGAAACACCAGTCATGGTACCTGGACTCTGGCTGCTCACGACACATGACGGGAAGAAAGCATATGTTCCAAAGCCTGGAACTTAAGCCTGGAGGCCACGTGGGCTTTCGAGGCAATCAGAGGGGAAAGATCATTGGCTCTGGAACAGTAGGTAATGGAAATCTTCCCTCTCTAAGTAATGTTTTATTAGTAGATGGATTAATGCATAATCTGTTATCCATAAGTCAATTAAGTGATAACGGTTATGATATAATCTTTAATCAAAATTCATACAAAGCTGTTAGTCAGAAAGATGGGACTATCCTATTTAATGGAAAGAGGAAAAACAACATTTATAAAATCAAACTTTCTGAACTAAAAAGTCAGAATGTAAAGTGTCTTCTGTCTGTTAACAACGAGCAATGGATCTGGCACAGAAGATTGGGGCATGTTAGTATGAGAAGAATATCTCAGATTAACAAACTCAATCTGGTCGGAGGACTTCCTAACCTAAAGTTCAATTCAGATGCTCTGTGTGAAGCATGTCAGAAAGGCAAGTTTGCAAAACCAGCTTTCAAATCTAAAAACGTTGTTTCCACCTCTAAGCCATTAGAACTTCTGCACATTTACTTATTTGGACCAGTTAAAATTGCTTCAGTCAGTGGCAAGAAGTATGGGTTAGTAATCGTAGATGACTATAGAAGATGGACATGGGTAAAGTTCTTAAGACACAAGGACGAGTCACACTCTGTGTTTGTCACCTTCTGCAACCAAGTTCAGAATGAAAAGGATCTTAGAGTCGTCAAAGTCAGAAGTGATCATGGTGGAGAGTTTGAAAACAAAGATTTTGAATCATTTTTTAATGACAAAGGCATTCTGCATGATTTCTCTTGTCCTAGAACTCCCCAACAAAATGGAGTTGTAGAACGAAAGAACAGAACATTGCAAGAAATGGCCAGAACCATGATCAACGAGACTAACGTTGCTAAGATCTTCTGGGAAGAGGCAATAAACACAACGTGCTACATTCAGAATAGAATCTCTATAAGACCTATTCTGGAAAAGACTCCATATGAATTGTGGAAGAACAGAAAGCCCAACATTTCTTATTTTCATCCATTTGGATGTACTTGCTTTATTTTGAATACTAAAAATTATTTGAACAAGTTTTACTCTAAAGCAGAAAAGTGTATTATGTTAGGATACTCTGAACGCTCAAGAGGGTACAGAGTATACAATATAGAAACACAGATTGTTGAAGAATCAATCAGTGTTCGTTTTGATGATAAGCTTGACTCTCAAAAGTCAAAGCAGAATGAATTACTTACAGGTATGGAAGTTGAATTCACAGGTACTGAAGATAAGTCATCAAAATCTCTCAACAAAGACACTCCCTCAACATCAGAAAGAGGCACTGCAAGCAATCCAACACCTTATGTTGATCAACTTCAAAAAAGACCATCCAGAAGCAGCATGGATCATCCAGAAGAAACAATCTTAGGAAGAAAGGAAGATCCAATCAGAACAAGAGCCAGCTTCAGAAACTCTGAAGAATCCCTCATGGGACTTGTTTCTCTAATTGAACCATCATCAATTGATGAAGCACTTCTGGACAATGACTGGATTCTAGCAATGCAAGAGGAGCTGAATCAATTCACAAGGAATGAAGTATGGGATCTAGTTCCTAAACCAAAAGGATTCAACGTCATTGGAACAAAATGGATGTTTAAAAACAAACTGAATGAATAAGGTGAATTCATCAGAAACAAGGCACGATTGGTAGCACAAGGTTATAGTCAGCAAGAGGGGATAGACTATACATAAACCTTTGCTCCAGTCGCCAGGTTAGAATCTATCAGACTTTTAATTTCTTTTGCTGTTAATAAAGGCATCACTCTGTATCAGATGGATGTTAAGAGTGCATTCTTAAATGGCTATATAGAAGAAGAGGTATATGTGCACCAACCCTCTGGTTTTGAAAGTTCAAAAAATCCAAAATATGTTTTCAAACTAAAGAAGTCATTGTATGGTCTGAAACAAGCTCTCAGAGCTTGGTATGAAAGACTGAGTAACTTCCTGTTAGAAAAGGAATTCATCAGAGGGAAAGTGGACACAACCTTATTCTGTAAGACAGTTAAGAATGACATTTTAGTATGTCAGATTTATGTTGATGATATCATTTTTGGATCTACTAAACCTTCTCTGGGAAGAAAGTTTGCTAAGTGTATGCAGGCAGAATTTGAGATGAGCCTAATGGGGGAACTGAAATTCTTTCTGGGCATTCAGATCAATCAAACCCCAGAAGGAACTTACATTCATCAGAGAAAATATGTCAGAGAAGTTCTGAAGAAATTTGATCTCTCATAATGTAAGCCATCAAGGATTCCAATGCATCCCAAGTGCATTCTGGAAAGAGATGAGGTAAGCAAAAAGGTAGAACAGAAGGTCTACAGAGGTATGATTGGTTCTCTTCTTTATCTGACAGCTTCAAGGCCTGATATTTTATTCAGTGTATGCATTTGTGCAAGATTCTAATCAGATCCTAGAGAATCTCACTTAACAGCTGTTAAGCGAATTTTCAAGTATCTGAAAGGTACTACTAATCTGGGTCTGTTTTATAGAAAATCAAGTGATTACAGCTTAGTAGGATACTGTGATGCTGACTTTGCTGGAGACAGAGTAGAGCGTAAAAGCACTTCTGGAAGCTGCCAGTTTCTGGTAGAAAATCTGATTTCATGGTCCAGCAAAAGACAATCCATAATTGCTCTATCAACAGCAGAAGCTGAATACATAGCAGCAGCTGGATGCAGCACACAAATGCTCTGGATGAAAAGTCAACTTGAGGACTTCCAGATATTTGAGAGTAACATTCCCATCCTCTGTGATAACACTTCTGCTATTTGCTTAAGTAAAAATCCAATTTTGCATTCTAGGGCTAAGCATATAGAAATAAAACATCATTTTATTAGGGACTATATTCAGAAATGGATTTTAAATTTAAAATTTATTGACACAGACCATCAATGGGCTGATATTTTCACAAAACCACTTTATAAAGAGAGGTTCAACTTCATTCTGAAACATCTCAGCATGAAGCTCTGTCCAGAATAAAACTGTTTTAATTCTATATATTAACCTTCAGAATTGTGTTTATTTCTCTGTGAGCCTCTGATCAATCTTCTTTCAGAATCTTAGAAGCGTAGATTGTATCAGAATCTATCCATGAAGATCTTAGCGCTTCAGTTCAAGGATAGAAGTGCTGTTCACTCAAGCAAACAAGTGTCATCCAGTCTTCAACTATTTTCTGAGGCTGAACACACGTTCACGTTTCTGAAAGGCAAAACGCTGATTGGATGCATTGAGACACATGTCATGGGTAACCGTTCAAGTATCTTTCTGAATCCCCTAAAATCAGCTATCATTAAATGCTAATAATCATTATTTATTACTCTCTCTTAAACATTTATGTTTTCAAAAACTTTTTTAGAAATCTATTTAAACACTTCGCACCATTCACACTTTTTACCCTTACTTTCGTTTTCTCTCAATATTTATGTTTTCTGTGTTCTTACTTTCTCAAGAAAACCTTTCAATTTTAAAAAAAAAAACCTCGTGTGAACATGGCTTCTTCCAGCAATCCTTCTTCAGGTTCCCAGAAAACTGCTCCTTTGAACAATATGAAGTACCTCTCAGAACGCTTCTCACTCCAATCAAGAACCTTGAAGTTCTGTCTGAAATAATAGTGGATTTCAACAGTCTCAAGGAGAATGGTTTTGATTTATCTGAAGAGATTAAAGCTCAAGGTTGGGAAAAGTACTTTGACAGGCTGGTGGGTCCAACATTTCCTATTTTGGTAAAGGAATTTTGGATTCACGCTTCTTCTTCAAATCACCAAGTTACATCCTACATCATGGGGAAGAAGATTGTGATTACTGAAGACCTGGTTGCAAGACTGATAGGGTACAATGGAGGTGGTATTCGCTGCATTGATATGGCAAAAAGGTGTCAAGATGTTGCCCTAATTGAAAGGGAAATTTTCACGCTGGGGCTTCCCTTCAGCAAGATAAGGGAATTGAAGGACAAGCACAAAATTTGGGCCAAGATCATTTTGGGTTGTTTCAACCACAGGAAGCCTACCAGCTCTCCTGATTACATAAACATTGACCAGCAGTTTCTGCTCTATTTCATCTCTCAGAAGGTCAAGATAAATCTAGCTCATATTCTGTTCAACCATCTTAGAACAAGTGTCAAAGAAACAAGGGAAGAGGAACGTACAAAAAGGGATTGGATACCCTTGGGAAGACTGATATCAGATATTCTTACAGAGAATAGGCTGATTGAACATTTGACAGAGGCACAAGAAATCAACACTCTGGAACCATTTGTTGGGCAAGCAGCTGAATGCCAAAAATCTGAAGAAAACGAAGCTGATAGAGAACATTAAGAAGGAGCCCAGTGTCACTCCCTTTGCTGAAATCTCCAGCAGAAGAGTCCCTCTGGACGACTTCCCTATGTTCACAGAAATTGACTCTAAGCCTCAAATTATTCTGAGATATTTGGATGCTTGTAAAGCTGATGGTACAGCACCAAATCTGAATATTCAAGATCTTCAACAGAAGGCACCAGAGGTTGTTCTGAAGAAGTCGAAGAAAAGAAAAGCTGCTACAGAAGGATCATCTCAACAGACTCCAAAGAAAAGAGGTAATCCTGTTTCTGTAACTGTTTTAGATTCAACTGTTGTTTCCATATCTCTCCCTATTCCAACTCCATCTGAAAACCCAAATGCTCAAACTTTCGATGATTTTGACTTAGACTTTGACCCTTCTGATTCATTAACCCTCAGAAGATCCCGCTCCCAACCACAAAATCCAAATACTGCAACCATACCAGAACCAAAACTTGCACAAGTTCTTTATGATATAGACCAACACACTTCCACTCCCTAACCAGAAAATCCAAATCCAAACATAGATATTCCCCTCTCACCAATACCAGAAACTCCACTCTCTCCAGAACCAGAAATCCCACAACCTTCATCTCCCCAACCAGATATTAATCCACCCTCTCCTCAACATGAACAAACTTCACAACCTGAGACTCAAACCTCTGAGGCTCAACACTCTGAATCCCCTGAACCACAACCTTTGGCCATTCAATTGCCATGTGGTACCACTGTGAATATTCCTCAACTTCCCTCTTCACCAGAAATAACTCCACCAAAAATCCCATCAAGTCCAATCGTAATTTCTGACTCTCCCACTCCCTCACCTAAGAAAAATTTAGATGACCACAACAAGACTGTCATTGATCTAACAGTCTTTGAATGCCTTGCTGCAATAAATAACAAAACTGCTATCCCTAAACCAAAAAAACCAGATGTTGGTTCCAGCATATTGAACTTTGAAACAGATATACAGAAGTGGATCACTTCTTTGAAACAAGCAAGTCTGGTAATGGTTGATCCTGCTGTTTCAGACCTCCTCTGGACATAATTCATAAGATGGGTATGCGCTGAAACCTTTAAGTTGCAAGACCATAGCTATGGATAGGCTCAACAGAACTTCAGCAATCTGCTGAAGGAAATGGAAGGTCCAGTTCTGAGCAAGCTGCTTAAAGAAGAAGTTCTCCATCTGGACATTGTGCCTTGGTCTGAAAAGCGTCCTGCATCTAAAGTTCAACTTGCAGAAGAACAGACGATTCCAGCTGAAGACTTGGGTCAAGAAGAAGTTATTGCAGAAAGCTCTGAGAAGAACCTTGTATCTGAAGATCCTCAAGCTTCCTCTCTTGACAGGAAGACTCTGGAGTATTTGAAGAGATCTGATATGCTGATGAATGAAAGGGTGGATAAGCAGGATATCAAGATTGATTCTATAGCAAACATGGTATCTAAGCAATAGGAAACCAGCAATCAAATCAAGAGCATGTTGGAAGCTCTGTTCACACGTCTTCCACCTTCTTCTTAGAATCTTCCTGTGTTTTCCTTGTTTTCTTTACATGTTTGTCTGTAATATTTTTACTTGTTCTAAACTATCATTGCTTCTGTTTTTAATACAAACATTTTTTGCTCTGATCACTTTAACTCTGATTATTTGTGCTTTTTGATAACTGACAAAAAGGGGGAGAAAGAATGATATTTTTCAATAACGGATTATTGAGACATAAGTCTCAAACATTCTAACATTCTGATCTATTTGAATCTCTTTTTCTTCTGAAAAGCTTACAAGTACAAGAATCTGATGAATTCTGATAAAGTAAAGATTTGATGCTCAAGGTCTCATGGAATTAAAGGGAAATAATCAACTCAGGGGGAGTTTTTCTCTTCATTACTCTGATACTTTTCATTCCTTATCTTCTTATCTCTGACACCTTTTATTCGTTATTTGATTATCTCTAATACCGTTTCCTCTCTATCCTTAAACTCTGATACCTTTTATCATTTTATTTTAATTGAAAAAATCCGGTTTTTGTCATCATCAAAAAGGGGGAGATTGTTAGAACATAGTTTAATTCTACAACCCTCAGTTATAGTTTTGATGATAACAAAATACAAGATTAAATAAATTGTAAGATTTATAAGACATATATGCTACTTAAAATTATGTTGTGTATTTACAGAAACTCTGATGGAATCAGCATCAGAATATCAGTATCAACATCAGCATCAGAAGATATGGAAGCATCAGAAGACCAAATAACATGTGCTACGCTGAAGCCTGATGAACAGAATCTTCGCATAACATACTCTGACTCTGATCAAGATCCTAACCATGTCATCAGCACTCAGAAGCGTCAGAATAAGCTAAAGCCAAGAACAATCTGATTATCATTAGCAGAACACTCTGAAGTGTCAACATTACTATGCATTCAAGACAGATTAACTACCAACGGCTTTATTCTAAGACAAAGATCTTCTAAAAAAGGAAAGAACGTTATGAGCATTGAAATGGATTTATGGACAACAACGTATCTATTCCTAGGCTATTTAAACAAGTCAGTGAGAAATGAAATGGCTAATACTCTACACGCATATACACGCCTAAGCTAATCATCCTCAAGCACGCTCTCACTTTTGCTAAAGCTTTGAACCACGCTTACTCTATAGCTCTAGCAATCTAGTTTCATCTTAAGCTTAATATTGTGTATTATCACAGTTGTGATATATAGTTTTGTAAGAAAACATCAAACACACATCTGTTCATTTATCTGTAAGAGAAATTCCTTGAGATAAACCGGTATGTGGTTAGACTCAAGAAGGCTTTAACAGTTGTTAAAGCAGTTGTGTATTCAGTTGAATATAGTGGATTAAGACCTCATTGGAGAGAGGCGAAATCACCTTGACGGGTGGACTGGAGTAGTTTGAGATCAAACGAACCAGGATAAAAATACCGTGTTGTCTGCATTTGATTTTAAGTTTTACAATTCAACCCCCCTTCTTGTGTTTTTCACTTCTTCAGAATATGCAAGCACAAATATAAACAAACCTGTGGAATACCTACTTCAAAGGTAGGACTTTAAATAAACACAAGTAGAACACATAATACAGATAATGAGGGATTTCCTTAAACAAGTATATAAATAAACTAGAGGGATTCCTGAGATATATCAGATATGGAAATCCCCGTCATACATCTCTATTCCTACTTGACATGGCAAGGAAAGCGGTAAAATCCATACTTCTCATGATCTCTAGAAAGCAATAAAATACAGAGAGAAAATAGAAAAGAGGTTTACCAAACGGATAACAATCCGTAGATGCTAAGCAATAATAAAGAAACCAGAAAACTTCACGAACTGCTAGCACCAATAAATAAAATACCATCAGCATTTGTGTAAAAGTGTCAACAATCAAATATTGGAATGTGTAGCGGACACACCCGAGTACCAAAATACACCTACACCAGATATCGATCCAGATAAAAATATAATAATAACATGGAATATGTATCGAACATTCCCATGCCATTAACAAAGTACCTGCACGAATTATAATCCATACAAGATACAAAATAACAATCACACGGCGAAATATGTAGCAGACACATCAGTGTCACACTCGGGTACCTACACAAAAACATGATTTATGCAAGATTGATATCATTTGCGTATCATACGCAAAATTTCACTTAAAAAATGATTGCATAAGGTGTCCTTTCAACCAATAATTAAGTTCTAATTAAAGGTTGAAGGATTAACACAGTACCTTGCAAAACATTCACAAAAGGAGTTAGAAGTAACAAGACAATGATGAAAACATGCAATAAAAACAAAGCAAAAATTGACATTTCCGTCTGGGTAATCCGTTACCATAACTGGGTAACCGGTTACCAAAAGTTGAAAATTGGCTACTGACTTGGGGTAACCGGTTACCAAAACATTGAAAATTTTGGAAATTTGTTACTGTATTGGGGTAACCGGTTACCATAGCTGGGTAATCGGTTACCTCGTGACAATTTTGAAATTTTTGTAAGCGAATGAATAGTTACCAGTTACCATATATGGGTAACTGGTTACCCTCGTGTCAGATGCAGTTTTAATATATTTTTGAACATTTACAATGGTTTAGGCAATTGATCAAACACAAGATCCTCTCATATCAAACACATGATTTTGCATAATTAAAAATCTAGACTCACATTATACATGATTAATTAAGGCTCTGCAATTAAGCTTCATGTAACATAATCAATTTGTTTCAATAATTAAGCACTTTCATGTAAATCAACTCAATTCAATAAGCACTTAATTCAACTATCCAATTCTGGATTTATGCATAATCATCAAATCAATTCACAATTCTAGGCTTAGATCTATATTCTCGATTCAAAATTCAACCTAGATTTAATTCGTGTTTGATTAAAAAGTATTTCTCAAATAATCACTTATTTTAAGAAGTGCTTAATTCAAGAACACTCACCGATAGAAGTAAAGAGGAGGCTTAGGTATAGAGATTGCAACAAATGGATCAACAATCGGAGAAGAATTTCTCTTGATCTTTACTTTTGGATCTTGATGCAATTGTTGTTATGTTCTTGATGAGAAAGGTGTAGACCCTTGATTTGATCTTTTAGAGAATTGAGAGAAAAGTTTAGAGTGTTTGTAAGATTTTATGAACTATGAGAGCCTCTTCCTGAAAATTGGAGTCCAAAGAAACATGTATTGTGGAATTATGTGAGTGGATTTGATTTATGGGTCTCAAATACCCATAAACCAAAAAATGTAGATTTTTAATTCATCAGAGTGCGACACGTTTCGAGAAAATTCGCAGGATCCTCGGTGCGATTTTTGAAGTTTAAATGTGAAACAAAAATGTAGCTCATGTCGAGAACGACCTCGTGTCTGAAGATGGGCTCAATCAGATAAACGATGAGAACGTAATGAATTTTTGATGTGTCTTCTCAGATGAAAATATTTCTCGGTTCAAGAATTTGAATATGTCGCGTGTGGTTTGAACCAAAAATGAGAACCTTCGGGTCACCGTTTGCTTTTAGCATCTAAAGATAAGTTGAAGTAGACGAGGTTTGTGAATAAACCCCACCATATCCAGCTCAATACGATAAAAATTGACCAAGTTATAATTTTTTGAATGTGATGCAGTTAAACATTTGCCACAATTTCTCCGTGCGAACACACTTGGTAAATCCATAATTTTGTAGACCTTCTGAGAAGAATTAACTTACGGTCCTGAGAGTTGAAATGTAAATAACATCGAGACGGAATTTTTATAACCGGAACGAGTTCAAAATGAGCCACGGGCTCTGACTTATGAATTTTATAGTGTCAAACGACTGCACTTCTAGCACACTTTTCTGCTGTATTCCTTCGAAACAACACGCACATTCAGAGCTCTTCTTCAAATAATTGGATCTTGAGCCACACATGAATTTGAGAATACGTTGTTAGAATATAGTTTGATTCTACAACCCTTAATTAGAGTTTTGATGATAACAAACACAAAGAACAAATATGCACTCTAAATTTGTGTTATTTTGTATACAGAAATTCTGACCAAAGTAGCATCAGAAGTTAAGCTATAGAAGCTTTCAAGATGAAGTAATCAGAATTTGCACTGAAGAGTGATGATAAGAACCTGCGCTGAAGAATGATGATCAGAACCTGCGCTGAAGTGAAGAATAGTCTGATTCTGAACAGAAGTTTCATATACCATCAAATCCTCACATCTTTGAGTCATCAATGTTCTGAAGCAATTGCAGCATGCAAGATTCTATGATTCTGAAGCGTTACTATTCAATCAAGACAGAATCACATGCAACAGCTTCATTCAGACAAGAATCTTCTCAATATGGAAACATCATTGAATGTCCATTATCACACTTTATGTTGGACAGGATTTCTATGCCTATATAAACAAGATAAGAGGACAAATCGTTTACGATTTTGAACACGACTGTAAGATTTCTCTAAAAATGCTGAAAGCTTACATATTCTTTTCTACGTTCAAAATTGTGTAAAATATCACAGTTATGATACTGTTTTTGTAAAGAAAAACAACCATACACAAAATACTCTTTCATCTTGATTAAGCTAAGTTTTTCCTTGAGATTAACCGGGTTGTGGTTGTACTCAAGAAGACTTTGGAAGTTGTCAAAGTAGTGATTGTAATTAGTTTTTGATTAGTGAATTAAGTCCTCGTTGGAGAGAGGCAAAATCACCTTGACGGGTGGACTGGAGTAGTTTGAGATCAAACGAACCATGATAAAAATGTCGTGTATATTGCGCTTTTGATCTTAAGTTTTCAATTCAACCCCCCCTTCTTGTGTTTTTCACTTCTTCAATTGGCACCAGAGCACCTGGTTCTGAGTTCATAAACTTAACCGTGTCAGTACAAGATCCAAGCTTTAGAAAAACACTATGGTGGGACCAAGCCAAAACATTAGCAATGACTATCATGAGGACAAGGACATAATTAGTGGCAAACCTCCAGTCTTTGATGGAGAAAATTTTGACTACTGGAAAGACAGAATTGAGAGCTTCTTTCTGGCCCATGATCTTGATTTATGGGACATGGTAATTGATGGGTACACACAGCCAGTGGATGAAAGTGGTCAGAAGATAGACATAAAAAGGATGTCTGACAAGCAAAAATGTGATTTCAGAAACCATCATAAATCCAGAACAATACTTCTCAGTGGTATCTCATACTCAGAATATGAGAAAATCTCAAACAGAGAGACAGCCAAAAACATGTTTGACTCTCTAAGAATGACGCATGAAGGCAACATACAAGTCAAAGAAATCAAGGCCCTTGCGCTCATTCAGAAATATGAGGCATTCAAGATGGAAGACAGTGAATCTATAGAAGCAATGTTCTCAAGATTCCAGATTCTTGTTGCTGGGTTGAAGGTTCTTGAAAAAGGATATTCTACTACTGATCACGTAAAGAAGATCATCAGAAGTCTACCCAAGCAATGGAGGCCAATGGTTACAACACTTAAGCTAGCTAAAGATCTCAACAAGATATCTCTGGAGGAACTTGTCATCTCCCTCAGAAGTCACGAGATAGAGCTAGAAGAAGATGAGCCTCAAAAGTAAGGTAAGCCACTAGCATTAAAATATAACAAAAAAATCTGATTCTAAGGTTTTGCAGGCTACGGAAGAAACCTCTGATGGATCCTCATCAGAAGAAGATGAATTGTCTCTCCTCTCCAGAAGGGTCAATCAACGGTGGAAGCAGAAACAAAAGGAAGTTTAGAAATCCTAGAAGATCAGAGAATCAAAATGAATCCTATAAGTGCAGTGAGAAAGGGCACTACAAAAGTGACTGTCCAAGGCTTCAGAAGGTAAAGCCCAAAAAGAAGTTCTTCAAGGAGAAGAAGAAAAGACTCATGGCAACATGGGACAATTCAGACACTTCTGATGCTGACTCAGAGTCAGATGATGAAAGAGCCAACATAGCTCTCATGGAAAATGTGTCAGAAGACAGTGAAGCTTCTGGTTCAGACTCAAAATCAGACACTGAAGAGGTATTCCATGACTTCACTATTAATTTTACTAAGGCTGAACTTGCAGAAAGTCTGAATGAAATTCTGGAAAGATATCAGCAAATCAAAGTCAAATTCAAGAACCTGAAAGGGTATCTTGTCTCTGACTCTGAAAAGACTGAGAGTCTTAGATTAGAGAATTCCGAGTTAAATGAAAAGGTTTCAAAATTAGAAAACAATTTACAAAACTCTCAGAAAGAAATAATCTCAGAGACTCCCAGTAATGCCGATGAGATCATCAAAGAGTATGATCATAGCTTTCAGAAGTTTCTGGCTAAAAAAATAGATAGAAGCAAGATGGCTTCAATGATATATGGAGTTAGCAGGAATGGCAGAATAGGAATAGGATACCAAGGTAAGGTATCTACACCTAAGAAAGTCATGGACCTTGTCATAAAACGCACACCACTAAAACCACACTTCACATATGGGCACACACATGACCTAAAATACACTAGTAATGATTACTCTGTCAAACCAAAATTCAACCAGAATTTTGGTAAAATTAGCAAACCAGGACCCAAGAAAATATGGGTACCTAAGGACAAAATTATATATGTAGCAGATATCTTTAGCAGCAAGGCTAAAACACCAGTCATGGTACCTGGACTCTGGATGCTCTCGACACATGACGGGAAGAAAGCATATGTTCTAAAGCCTGGAACTTAAATCTGGAGGCTACGTAGGCTTTGGAGGCAACCAAAGAGGGAAGATCATTGGATCTGGAACAATAGGTAATGGAGATATTCCTTCTATAAATAATGTGCTCTTAGTTGATGGATTAATGCATAACCTGTTATCCATAAGTCAATTAAGTGATAACGGTTATGATATAATCTTTAATCGAAATTCATGCAAAGCTGTTAGTCAGAAAGATGGAACTATCCTTTTTAATGGAAAGAGGAAAAACAACATTTATAACATAAAACGTTCTAAACTAAAGAGTCAGAATGTAAAATTTCTTCTCTCTGTTAACAACGAGCAATGGGTCTGACACAGAAGATTGGGGAATGTTAGTATGAGAATAATATCTCAGATTAACAAACTCAATCTGGTCAGAGGACTTCCTAATCTGAAGTTCAGCTCAGATGCTTTGTATGAAGCATGTCAGAAAGGCAAATTTGCAAAACCTGCTTTTAAATCTAAAAATGTTGTTTCCACCTCTAAGACATTAGAACTTCTGCACATAGACTTATTTGGACCAGTAAAAACTACGTCTGTTAGTGGCAAGAAGTATGGGTTAGTGATCGTAGATGACTATAGCAGATGGACATGGGTAAAGTTCTTAAGACACAAGGACGGGTCACACTCTGTGTTCGTTGCATTCTGTAACCAAGTTCAGAATGAAAAGGATCTTAGAATTGTCAAATCCAGAAGTGATCATGGTGGAGAATTTGAAAATAAAAATTTTGAATCATTTTTTAATGAAAAAGGCATCTTGCATGACTTCTCTTGTCCTAGAACTCCCCAACAAAATGGAGTTGTAGAACGAAAGAACATAACATTGCAAGAAATGGCTGAAACCATGATCAATGAGACTAACATTGCTAAGATCTTCTGGGCAGAAGGAATTAACACAACGTGTTACATTCAGAATAGAATCTCTATAAGACCTATTCTGGAAAAGACTCCATATGAATTGTGGAAGAGTAGAAAGCCCAACATTTCTCATTTCCATCCTTTTGGATGCACCTGTTTCATTCTGAATACTAAAGATTATGTGAACAAGTTTGACTCTAAAGAACAAAAGTGTATTATGTTAAGATACTCTGAATGCTCAAGAGGGTACATAGTATATAATACAGAAACACAAATTGTTGAAGAGTCAATCAGTGTTAGGTTTGATGATAAGCTTGACCCTCAAAAGTTAAAGAAGAATGAATTCTTTGCAGATATAGAAGTTGAATTCACAGGTACGGAACTTAACTCATCAGAAGTTCTCAACAAAGACACTCCAACAACTTCAGAAAGAAATGTTACAAGTGATCCAGTACCATCTGTTGATTAACTCCAGAAAAGGTTATCCAGAAGCAGCATAGCTCACCCAGAAGATAAGATCCTGGGAAAGAAGGATGATCCAATCAGAACAAGATCAACATTCAGAAACTCTGAAGAATCCCTCATGGGACTGGTCTCTCTGATTGAACCAACAACAATTGATGAAGCTCTTCTGGAAAATGTCTGGATTCTGGCAATGAAGGAGGAATTAAATCAGTTCAACAGAAATGACGTATGGGATCTGGTTCCCAAACTAAAAGGATTCAACGTCATTGGAACAAAGTGGGTGTTCAGAAACAAACTGAACTTGCAAGGAGAAGTCATCAGAAACAAAGCACCACTGGTGGCACAAGGTTATAGTCAGCAAGAGGGGATAGACTATACAGAAACCTTTGCTCCATTCGCCAGGTTAGAATCTATCAGACTCTTAATCTCATTTTCTATAAACAATGGCATCACTCTGTATCATATGGATGTCAAAAGTGCATTCCTAAATGGCTACATAGATGAAGAGGTATATGTGCACCAACCCCCTGGGTTTGAGAATTTTCCAAACACCCATAATATGTTTTCAAACTAAAGAAGTCACTCCATGGTCTGAAAGAAGCTCCTATAGCTTGGTATGAAAGACTAAGCAACTTCCTGTTAGAAAAGGAATTCACCAGAGGGAAAGTGGACACAAACTTGTTCTATAAGACATTTAAGAATGACATTTTAGTTTGTCAGATTTATGTAGATGATATCATTTTTGGATCCACTAAACCTTCTCTGGAAAGAGAATTTGCTAAGTGCATGCATGCAGAGTTTGAGATGAGCTTAATGGGGGAACTCAAATTCTTTATGGGCATTCAAATAAACCAAACTCCAGAAGGAACTTACATTCATCAGAGCAAATATGTCAGAGAACTTCTGAAGAAATTTGACCTCTCATAATGTAAGCCCTCAAAGACTCCAATGCATCCCACGTGCATTCTGGAAAAGGAAAAGGTAAGTAAAAAGGTAGAACAGAAAAACTACAGAGGTATGATTGGCTCTCTCCTTTATCTAACGACTTCAAGGCCTGATAATTTATTCAGTGTTTGCTTATGTGCTAGATTCCAATCAGATCCTAGAAAATCTCACGTAACAGCAGTTAAGTGAATTTTCAAGTATCTGAAAGGTACTACTAATCTGGGTTTATTTTATAGAAAATCCATTGAATATAGCTTAGTAGGATACTTTGATGTTGACTTTGCTGGAGACATAGTAGAGCGTAAAAGCACTTCTGGAAGCTACCAGTTTCTGGGAGACAATCTGATCTCATGGACCAGCAAGAGACAATCCACAATAGCATTGTCAACAATAGAAGCTAAATACATAGCAGCTGCTGGATGTAGCACTCAAATGCTCTGGATGAAAAGTCAATTTGAAGACTTCAACATATTTGAGAGTAACATTCCTATCTTCTGTGATAACACTTTTGCCATATGTCTCAGTAGAAATCCCATTTTGCATTCTAGGGCTAAGCATATAGAAATAAAACATCCCTTTATTAGGGACTATATTCAGAAATGAATTCTTACTTTAAAATTTATTGACACAGACCATCAATGGGCTGATGTATTTATAAAACCCCTTTCTGAAGATAGATTCAATTTCATTTTGAAACATCTCAGCATTAAGTTATGCCCAGAATAAAATGTTTTATTTGCATATCTTAACCCTCAGAACTTTATTGTTTTCCGTGAACATCTGATCAACTTGTCTTCAGAAGTTAGAAGTACAGTTGCCTCAAAATCTATTTATGAAGATCTGAACGTTTCATTTCAAGGATAGAGGCGTGCAGTTCACATCATCAAACATCTGTCATCCTCTCACAAGCTACCTTCTGAGGTTGAACATGCGTTCAAATTCTAAAGGGTCCAAGGCTCTGATTGGATGCATTGAGACACTTGTCAGTGGTAAATGTTTAATATCTCTCTAAATCCCCAAAATTTAGGTTTCATTAATGCATATAATCATTACTTATTTTCTTGCTTATTTTTTACGTTTTCTAAAAACCTATATAAACTAAATTTACTTTTTCATTCATTCACGCTTTACCCTCTTCTATATTCTCTCTTGTTCTAGTTTCTTTTTCAAAAACCCTTTTCATTAATTTACTTCAAAGAACCCGTCTGAACAATGGCATCATCATCAAGTCTCAAGAATCTCAGTGCTCCAGAATCTTCATCAATGGAACAATATGAAGAACCCATTAGAACGCTACTCACTCCTGTTGACAACCTGGAAGTTCTCTCTGAATTAATCATTGATTTTGAAAGCTTACAAGAAAATGGGTTTAACCTATATGAAGACGTAACTGCACAGGGGTGGAACAAATATTTTGACCGTCTGTTGGGTCCAACTTTTCCCATTCTCGTCAAAGAGTTCTGGATTCATGCTACCTCATCCAACCACCAGGTTACATCATATGTTATGGGGAAGAAGATAGTGATAATATAAGAGTTAATTGGGAAACTCATTGGATACAATGGCGGTGAAGTCAGATGCATTGATATGTCTGATAGGTGTTCTGACCTAAAATCTATTGCCAGGGAAATCTTCACGTCTGGACAGCCATCCAGCAAGATCAGAGACTTGAAGGATCATCACAGAATCTGGGATAGAATAATTATGGGATGTATCAATCACAGGAAGCCTACAAGCTCTCCTGATTACATCAATATTGATCAACAATTCATGATTTACTTCATTGCAAAGAAGACCAAGATAAACCTTCCACACTTGCTCTTCAACCATCTCAGAACAAGTGTGAAAGAGAAAAGAGAAGACGAAAGAACTAAGAGGGATTGGATTCCTCTAGGAAGACAAATTTCAGATATTCTAACAGAAAATAGGCTGATAGAACATCTGACAGAGGCTCAAGAAACCAATACTCTGGAAGCAACCGCTGGGAAACCTCTGAATGCCAAGAATCTAAAGAAAATGAAGATTATTGAGAACATTAAGAAGGAACCAACAATTGCTTCTAATGAGGCCATCACTTCTAGGAGAATCCCTCTGAAGGATTTTCCATTATTTTCTGAGATAGATGCCTCTCCAAAAATCATAGTCAGATACCTTGAAGCTTGCAAGGCTGATGGGACTATTTCAGAAATCAACATTCAAGATCTGCACAAGCCAACTCCAGAGGTTGTGCTAAAGAAATCTAAAAAGAAGAAGGCAGCAGGAGAATGATCCTCTCAGAAGACACCTAAAGCTGGGAAAAAGAAAGGTAACCTATCTTCTGTTTCTGTTGTAGAATTAATAGTTATTCCAACATCTGAAACCATCCCCCCTCAACCAACAGAAAATCCTTCACCCCAAACATTTGAGGATTTTGACATAGAGTTTGACCCATCTGTAACTCTTGGAAACTTTTTGAATGAACCTCACTCCCCCAATCCAAATCCAAATCTAGAACATCATCAACCAGAACTTGCTAAAGTTCTATCTGACATTGAACTGTTTGATCAAGACTTTTCCTCACCAATACCAGAAAATCCAAACACTCAATCTCCACTCCCAGAAAATCCAAACACTCAACAACAACCAGAAAATCCACAACCACACTCTCCTCAAGCAGAAAATCCAAAACCACACTCTCCTCAACCAGAACATTTGAACCTCAACTTACCTCAACCAGAGAATGAAAACTCACTCACTCCTTCTTCTGAAAACCCATCGTCTGAAATTCCTAAACCAGAAATTCACCACGCTACCCCAAACCAATCAGAAGACTCCCCTTCAGATTCTGATACCATTATCCCAATACCTGGAATAACAGAACCCCTTACGGTTCTCTTACCTCTCACTATTCATGATATTCCATAAATCCCTTCACCATATGAATCTACACCACCAAACACCTCTAACTCACCAATCCTGATTTCTGACTCTTCCACTCCATTATCCATCAACCGTCCAGTTGACAATCTCAGACTTGTCATTGATCCACTAGTGCTGGACCAACTAGCTTCCACCTCAAACAAAATTGCCACTCCCAAACCTAAACCAACCTCAACCAAATCAGTTGTTGGTAAGAATCTGTTGATTTTTGAAACAGAAATGTAGGAATGGATTAATTCTTTGAAGCAAGCAAGTCAAGAGATTTCTAATCCTGCTGCTTATGATTCTTTGTGGGAAGGATTCAGAAAATGGCTCAACTCTGAAACTCAGAAGCTAAAAGAATTGGGCTATGAAAGGGCTCAGCAGAACTTTAGTGATAAGCTGAAAGCCTTCCAAGATCAAGTTCTGAGCCAATGGTACAAGAAAGAAATTCTTCCGCTGGATAATTCTCCCTGGAAAAAGCACCATCCTTCAGAAGTCTCTGAACTAGATTCTGATAGTCACTCTTTGACTACTACTCCAGAAAACATGATTGCAACAAAAGAAGTTGTTCAATCAGAAGAGGCTGCAGAATGTTCTGAACAATATGCAACCCCTGAAGATACACTAGCTTCGTCTCTAGTCATGCAAACTCTAGAAGAGTTGAAGAAGGAGAATTCCTTAATCCATGCCAGACTGGATAAGCAAGAGGATACAAACAAATAGATCAAGGGTATTTTGGATAAACAAGAAGTAAAAAAAAAGAAATCAAAGACATTCTGGGAAAGCAAGAAGAATCAAGCACTCAGATCAAGAGCTTGTTGGAAGCGTTGTTCACACGTCTTCCCCCTCCTTCTTAGATTTTCATTAAACTAATTATCTGTAATTTTTTTCTTATCCTCCTTGTTTCTGAAAATTGTCATTGCATTCTATTTTAAATATAATTCATCCTTTTTGACTACGATTATATTGCTTTTTGATACCTGACAAAAAGGGGGAGAAAGTAAGTTATTTTCATTAACAGTATACTGGGACAAAGTCTCAAACATTCTGAATATCTTAACCTCTATATTTTCTGAAAAGCTTGAACAGGAACACATTCTTATAAGGACAGAAGGCGATGAATCAAAAGCTATGACGAGAAGGAACTTCATGGAAGTAATCAACTCAGAGGGAGTCTCTCTTAAGCTTTTTGTTCTATATCTTTCGTTGAAAATCATAGTTTTTGTAATCATCAAAAAAGGGGAGATTATTAGAACATAGTTTGATTCTACAACCCTTAATTATAGTTTTGATGATAACAAAAAAAAAAAGAACAAATATGCACTCTAAATTTGTGTTATTTTGTATGCAGAAATTCTGACCAAAGCAACATCAGAAGTTAAGCTATAGAAGCTTTCAAGCTAAAGTAATCAGAATTTGTGCTGAAGAATGATGATCAGAACATGCGCTGAAGAATGATGATCAGAACCTGTACTGAAGTGAAGAATACTGGGTAGGGTTGCTTCAAGATGAGAAGGAACCTGGGTAGGGTTGCTTCAAGATGAGTCCGTTTGAAACTTCATTTGGAAATTATAATAAGGAACCTAGGTGGGGTTGCTTCACGATGAGTCAGTGTGAAACTTCATTTGGAAATATATGAGAAGGAGCCTGGGTAGGGTTGCTTCAGGATGAGTATGTGTAAAACTTTGTCTGGAAATATATGAGAAGGAGCTGGGTAGGGCTACCTCAGGATGAGTCCGTGTGAACCTTCATCTGGAAATTATAAGAAGGAGCCTGGATATGGGTGCTTCAGGATGAGTCTGTGTGAAGCTTCATCTGGAAATTATGAGAAGGAACCCGGGTAGGGTTGCTTCAGGATGAATCTGTGTGAAACTTCATCTGGAAATTATGAGAAGGAACCTGGTTAGGGTTGCTTCAGGATGAGTTCGTGTGAAACTTCATCTTGAAATTATGAGAAGGGACCTAGGTAAGGTTGCTTCAGGATAAGTACGTGTAAAAATACATCTGGAAATTTTGAGAAGGAACCTGGGTAGGGTTGCTTCAGAATGAGTTTGAATTTTCATCTGAAGATTATGAGAAGGAACTTGTGTAATATTGCTTCATGATGAGCCCGTGTGAAGCTGCATCTGGAAGTTAGAAGGAACAAGTGTGAGATTGCCTCATGATGAGCCCGTGAGAAGATGCATCTGGAAATTAGAAGGAACCCGTGTAAGATTTCCTCATGATGAGCCCGTGTGAAGCTGCATCTGGAAATTTTAAGAAGGAATCCATGTAAGATTGCTTCAGGATGAGCCCGTGTAAAGTTACACTTTAGGATGGGAAGGAATCTGTGTAAGATTGCTTTATGATGAGCCCGTGTAAAGCTGCTTTTGGAAATTGGAAGGAACCCCTATAAGTTTTCCTCATGATGATCCTGTGTGAAGCTGCATCTGGTCACGTAGGTAGTTGCTCTGTCTTGCTTCAGAAACTAATCTTGGACCTCTTGAAAATTATTAATGATAATTATCTGTTGATTGATATTTTCCTGAAAAGGTAAAGCGTTAGCTGTATAAAATGTCATGATTTATGAAATGCATTATGTAATGGTGTTCTCAAAATAAATGAGATTATGCTATATGTGTTTCGTATGCATATGTTATGACGTATGAAATGGGAAATGTTGTTGAAGTGTATCTTTGTCTGGAAACTAAGTCCTTGACAAATGCTGGTGATCCTTTGGAAATGAAATCCCGGACTGCTACTAGAGATGAAGAGTATGCTCCTCTTCAGACCTTGTTTTAGGATGTTTCTGCTGGGGATTCTTATTCTGTTGTTTGAGGAGAACTCCGCTGGGGAATATTAGCTTCTTCTTGAGGGAAAACTCTGTGGAGAGTGTTGAGTTCTGCTTGGGGAAAAGATTTCAGGAGTTTTAGTTGTCCGTTTCTCTACTGAGGATTTATCTCTTGATTGGAGAGAATGGAAGTTAATAACTTTTTGGGGATAAAGAAGTTAACTATTATCTAGTCGGATTCCAGGCTTCGCAGAAACTCACTAGGGATAGTGGCAAAATCTACTGGGAAAAGAGGAGCTTTTGAACTGTTATCTGGTCGGGTCTAGGCTTTACAGTAACTTTCGAAGATAAGATTATCTTTGTTGATGACTTCACTGAGGATTAGGGGTTATGGTCCCTTAGTTTGTAATAGTCTGAGAGGTAAAATTAAGCTGGGGAATCTGTAGTTTGTTGGGGAAATAAACCCTGTCGAAGAGAACATTTGACGAACTGTTGGGGAGGTGTTTTCTTTTGGCAGAACTCCTTGAGGATTCTTCTTGATACCAAACTCAGATGGGAGAGATTTTCTGGAGACTGAAACTCTGGCTGGGAATTGCATGGATCCAGTTTTATGGGGATATCCATGATTTTGGCCTTGAGGGGTTTATACCCTTATCCGTGTAGATTATTCTGTGGGGATAACCTTAAAGAGATGGATCTGTGAGGACTTGTCGTTGTCCATAGTACTAAGTGTGGTAACGCTGCCATAAAATGTATGCTTGGTTGTACGTGACCCTTTGTTGGAATGTTCAATGCCCCAAGTGATTCAAATGCAGACCTGCCCCTGGTTATTCATCACTTCTTGAGAGATATCTTGGAATCTCGACCTGACTACCACAGATGAGTTGGACAGTAACATGTCATGCCCCCTTGATTATGGGAGATATGTCATTGGAAGTGTTATCCAATTTGAAGTGATTCTTTTTCTTGAGAGAACATCCGTTCATTGGATATTCGCCGTGCGAATTTCTTTGTTGTCAAACAAATAGCCATATGCAAACAGCGGTATTCAAGCAATGCAAAGTTTATGTTTGTCTTGAAGTTTTGAAAATGCATTATTATCAGATAAAAGAATTTTGTAATAACATGAATTCAATTAAGGATTTAAAGTAAGCCTTACAGGAGTCAGGATACCTTTTGTAACAGTATGCTTTCGAACTAACCCATGCTTCAATTATGACTTTTAGAAGGTTGTAACATGGCCTGGTTCACGGTTTAAGAAACAAAGGATAAGGCTCAAAGTTTATTTGTACCCACCCGTTCTTCATGATGTTCTCTAATCCTAAACTCAGTTAATTGTGCGTTTGGGTTCCTATTATGTTTGGAATGACGTATTGGTGATGGTTCAGACAGGTTAAGTTTGTTGTAGAAGGTAGTCATTTTGCAACATTTTTCTATTGTTGAGGATTTGTAGTGACCTTCTTTTTTGATTTATTGTCCCTATTTTTTGCCTAACTGTTTTGAGATTATAGTCAGCGGGATGCCCCGGTTTTTTTCTTAAGTCTCCTTCGTAGGTTTTAACTTAGTGGGATTTTCTTTTGAGAGATAATGACTTCCTATTTTACGGGAAACCATCGCTGTCTTTTGATTCAGAAGGATGTTTTTGATGTATTTCATTGTGTACAAAGTGAAAGCTTGTGACTGAACACACATTTGAATTAACTGATAAACTACCCTGCCCTAGGTTTTGATTAAAGGTTTCAATTTTGTGGAAAAGAAAACTCTTACTTCTTAGGCTCAAAGGGGTTGACTAGGGATTATCTTCCTTATAACTCCACTGTTTAGGAATTGAAATAACGCATGTACATCGTCAGAAAGGTCGGTCCAAAATCATACTATATGAGATTATGGTATTATTTTCATCATCCTTCCTCTAAAGGCTTACAACTTTTAACGAGAGTTGAATATCACAAAAAAGAGTAAAAGCACAGTTTAAATATAGTGAAAACGATTGGATTAATTCAAGACAAACATATGCAATGAATTAATGAGAATAACCAAAGTCTGACATAAGGACAAATGTTTAAGCAAACAAAGAAATTACAACTGAAAATTTGAATAAACAAAAGTTTCTCCGCATAAATTTGTCACTTCAGATGGTGTGTCTTTGAGGGATGACATAAAAACTCCAATTGACCATCTTGTGCTATTTCCAACGCTCCTTCATCGATTAGGTCTTGAATCTTGTTCTTCAATTCCCATCATTGGTTAGTGTCATGTCCCCGACTGTTGGAGTGGTATGCACACTTTTCATTGTGTTTGTAGTTGGGAGCAGAAATGTTAGGTTTTTGAGGAGGTTCCCTTAACATAACCAGCTTGGCTTCCAACATATGATGCAATTCTTGAGCCAAAGGCATGTTGACCTTGGTAAATTGTCTTTTGGGCGTATCTTGCTTACGTGGGCCACCTTGTTTTGGTTGGCGAGGATTTTGTTGGGCCCGTGATGTAGCGGTAACATGGAAAGGTCTACTATCCACCAAGCCAACTTCTTGTCTCATTGGGGGATGATTAATGGCTCGATCCCCAATTCTAGTTATTTTCTCAATATGCTTGCATCCGTCTTGATGAAGCTTGTTGACGAGGGCTCTCAGATCTTCTTGTCCCCGAGCTATGTTTTGGATAAGAGCTATCTGACCCACCATTTTCCCCATCATCTAGACTTTCATTATTGTTATTTCAATTTATAACTGTTCCAACTGGTCATCCCTGTTGTCCTCAGGATTCTTTTTGGTCATGCTCTCAATGAGGAGTGCTTTCACTTTTTCTTGCCCCTTGGATAGGTTCAAGAACATTTCTTGAAGTTGAGCATTTGGAGTCTGAAGGTCCTTGATAGTCTGTTCTAGAGTCATCTCTACTGAAATAAACATTAAGCATATGAGAAACCTGTATGGAGAAAACCTGTTATGATTACATGCATGATATGTGGATGCAATGTTTTCAAGGATCTCATGGGGTAAACCAAGAAGATGTTAGAGGTTGAACTTATGTTACGGCTTTGAAGAACTTTGTATTGTTGGATGTCATTCCACGAGAATCAAGCTCACCATGTCAAGTGGCTCATAGCCCTTGACTCAAGTTATCGTGCTTTAGTCTTTGAAAACATTTGGTTAGAGGAGAATGAATCCTCTTTCCCCTTTCTAGACGTCTAGTTCAACATGTCCCTGCATCACAGGCCCTTGAGATCCTTGAAATGGTTATTGAAAAATGCTATGATATGATGTCATGATGTTATGTATAAAAAAGTCATTATGTACAAATAATCACACATAGAAGACAAGTCCTTAGGTTTAGGCTTGCATGGAGTTTATAGGTAAGTACCCTCTTGAAGTTTAGTTGGCTCAACCGGTCCTAGAAAGTAATCAGGTTCTAGGGAATCTCAATATCATTGATCTTTCTTCATCAGACATTGTTTCAGCACAAGCCTCTTTATTGGAGACCAAAATATCCCGAAAGTTTGATCTCAATGAGCGTAGTATTGAGTATCACCAACTTTGGACTGCACAAAATCCGACTATCTCACTACCTCCTAATGGCCAAGTTGTTCAAGTAAAGGTTCTAAGTTCAGTTAGTGATTTATGACACCACACAATGGCCCCGTATTCTCCTTGACTAAACTCAAGGGCTACCGGTACCAACAAATTTGTCACACTAATGTAGCTATCGATTCAACCATGTCGGTATACCCCACATAGTTTCCACAATCTATTGCTACTTACCTAATGGTGTTCCCCGATCTGGGTGGAGGATTAATACAAACCCAAACAAGGACCCATAAATGTAAAGCAGACAAATCAAACAATGAAAGCAAGTAAATGTGATCTAGCTCTAAGGTAACCCCAATTTTAAGATAGTTCCCTAGCAGAGTCTCCTGTTCTGTAATACGGTGGGAGAACTGACTTGGTTGTTTTGCGTTTGATCGCAATTGTTGCAGATAGCAAGAGTCGCCTCTGACTTTTCTTTTATCCAATAAGGAAAGGGTGAAAAGAACAGGAAATACCTTTGAGATGTTTTCTTGAGTTTGGGGGGTAGATTATGAAAAGGGAAGGTGTTAGCAACCTTTTCATCTGTAGTTATCTACGGGATCTTAGTTTCTTTCTAGATCACTTTTGAAATTGCTTTGTTTGAAAATGCATTTTGTGATGGTTTTTGAAAGTATTTTTGAAAAGCGCCTTTGTTTAGGAAAACTTTGTAATGATTCTCGTCTCCATAAGAATGCATACAAAGTGTTGGACTTTTTGAAAATATTTCATGTTTTTAAAGTGTTTTGTGTATTTGAAAATATGTTTGCTTTTTGTAGATGGATTGTGAGCAAGCAACTAAGAATGTTATACCTACTCAAAAGTCTTTTGTTCATTTCTTCCTTTGATATTGCAATCTTACCATTGATTGGTAAGAAGCCTTATCTTTGGATGTAAAGGGACGGGCGTGGGTCATCATATAGTCATTAATAGAAATGTTGTGAGATATCTTAGCATGTCTTTTGAGGGACTAAGATCATTTATAAGGCAACATTCATAGTGTCATCGAGGGACTATGATCTTGTATTTTTGGTTGTTTTTGCTAAGATGTCTCACATGCATATTATGACCATTTTTCATAAGGCAACAAGTGGAGTTAACCCTAGAGGTGCAAGGGTGCAAGTGTTTGTATTTCATGCTTGATTCATCTTGAATAGTGTTTTATAAGCATTGATTTTATCTTTCCATACAAATCCTAACTACTAGCATTTATATGAAAGCGGTAAATTGTGGAAATTAAAGTTACTACACTATTACATCATTTGGGGATGGGGTGTATAAATTTACAAATGGGGATTGCAAGAAATTAAATCCTAATTATCTATTACAACCATATTTAACTTGAATAATATACAAAAATAAAAATGTATATGATGTACAAGGACATGAATTAAAAGAAAATGAATTTGTTTTGATTTTGTAAAAGAAAGATTTTGGCCTATTTAACTAAAAGGAAATTTAATTAAATTAAAGAAAAATTAAGATTAAGTTAAAGAAAAGAAAATAAATAGGAAAATGTTTTTGGTCTTTTTCATTGTAAGAAGTTAAATAAAATAAACTAAATAATTGAAATATATTTTTGGTGTTTTTGTGTAGAAAACAGATTTTGTGTTTAAAACAGTTTTTGTGTAGAAAACAGTTGTGTTTGGGCCTAGGGCCCATTTGTTAGTTAGTAAGCAGGGGGTCAGAAACATAAAAATGTTGAACCCAACTGTGGAGGCCCAGGTGTGCTTCCTGCAAAAAAGACAAAGTGAGAAATTATAAAAATTACAAAATGTCTCGCTAGGGCTTGAACCCAGGACCTTCTATATGGCAAAGCTTTAGCGCGCGCAGTTTGTACCACTGGGGTGGTCCGTTTCATCCGTTGGTTATACAACTTTCACTAAATATAAAGTGAACTCATTTCTAAATGTTTAAACATGGATTCATCTTCTTCCTTCGAGCGCAGGGATGCATAACTCCAATGTTAAGCTTCGAAAAGCTTCATTTCTAAGCCAAATCGAAAGATGTAAATATCAAACCTGCCTAAAATTTGAATTCGAACCTAACCACATGATTTTCAAAAGTTATGGGTCGAAGGTTAGCATGACTTTTGTTCAGTACCAAAATAAAAAACTAACTAGCCAGAGTTAAAATTCTCAAGACACAAGCAATGTAAATCAAAACTAAGAGCATGGTCAGCTTCCTAGACATGATTTCTACATTTTTTCTTTTATTTATATGTGCTGAAAATGCTTGTATAAAGATATCAAAGTTTAAGAAATCTTACCTCTTAAAGTGTAATTCGAATGAGCTCTGTATGACCTCTAGAAATGGTTCGATGATGGATTAAGCTTGCAGGGAACTTCCTTGAGCTAGTGGTATCAATGCTTTGATTTAAAAGTCACTGAACTGAAAGGCTGGTCTATGGAAGCTGGGAGTGAATCGAAAGGTTGATATATGGAAGCTTGGAGTGAATCGAAAGACTGGTATATGGAAGTTGGGAGTGAATCGAAAGGTTGGTATATGGAAGCTGGGAGTGAATCGAAAGGCACACTACCTTCCTGGAGAGGTTTTTTTGATGGCTTTGGGAGTGTTCTAAGGCTGGTATATGGAAGCTTAGTGTACAAAGTGATTTTGGAGTTGGCTCTTCAAAGTCATAAATGGAAAGCAATATGGCTTTGGATGCATATTCTGAATTTAAGGAGTTTTTGAGAGTTTGGGAGTGTTTGAGGATTTTTCAACATAATAAGAATCTGGCCCCTTTAGCTTGCAAATGGTCTCTCTATTTATAGAGAAAAGGTCTGGGAAGTTGGAGCAACCAGTTTCGTAAGATAACAAAAAATGGTTTGGTTCAAATGCAAATGCTAAGTTATGTCAAGTTTTCCATGATCCCAAGATAAAGTACCAAAGTTGTTGGTACAAAGGGTCTACAAAGGGTCTACTTTCCAAGACAAGTTTTGTACCAACAAGCTTACTTTATGGAAATATCTTTTGGACAATGGCTTAATAACTTGGGTAAGAGCTTAATTCATTGTGTAAACAATTAATTATGGAGTGAAACACAAGTTTGAGGCCTTCAAAGCAAGATCATGTAGCATGGCCTATGGATTTGATCTTTTTATTTACTCTGGTTGAATACTCTGTCCATTCGTTTTGATCACATAGATCCACCACTTTTGACCAGACTCATCAATAGACAAAGCAATATTCATTTCCACCAATTGTGTGTCCTTCGATGGACCAACAATTGTATGTTCTTCAAATTCATCAATTGTATGTTCTTCAAATGAACCTACAATTGTATGTTCTTCGAATGGACTGCCAATAGTTTGTTCTTCGAATGGACCACCAATTATATGTTCTTCGAATAGACCACGAAATGTATGTTTCGAATCCACCAAATGTATGTTCTTCGAATGGACCACATTCATCTGAATGTACCACTTTGAGCATGCAAGATGATCTCATTGGTAAAGTCAAAATTAAAGAAATTATGGATTACTTTCCTACCTTACAAAGTTTTTTCAGGCATCTCAAGACTTGGAAAACGATATCTTGAGTAATCAGTTGAAAGTTTAAATGTCCAAACTTCAAATGCCACAACCAACTATCCTTGTGGTTCGAAGCAAGTATGAAGATAGACTTGTAATTCATAGTGTCGAAACTATGTGTGTCAAAGAGTTTAGTATGTGGATCAAAGCAGGTTGAAAGGTGGATCAAAGCAAGCATGAAGGAAGCCATTGTTGTGTCGATCGAAGCAAGCATGAAGGAAGTCATTGCTTTGTGGATTAAAGCAAGCATGAAGTAAGTCATTGCTTTGTGGATCGAAGCAAGCATGAAGGAAACCATTTCCTTGTGGATCGAAGCAAGCATGAAGGAAGTCATTTTCTTTGTGGATCGATGCAGGTTTAAAGGTGGATCTAAGTAGGTTGCTTGAAGGAAACCATTACTCAATCGAAGCTTGTGGATCGAAGCAAGCTTTCTCTTCTTCGATTTGTCAAAATCTATCCACCACTACTTTTCGATCTGCTTTGCCCTTTCGACAGTTTCCTCTTCCTCCTTTCTTCAACCTGATGCTTGAGAGCCCAATATGATCCATGGAAACTATATGGGCATTAAAAATTAAATTTTACTTGTCCAAACCCAAACTTTAATTTGAGCAATCAGTGTTGAGGAAGTATCTTGAGCTGATCCAACCTTGTGCAGTCTTGACCCAATAGAGATCTTGTGAGAAAGTCTTTGAGAAATTGAGAGGGAAAATGTTGGGGTACAACAGATAGCCAACATTGTGCCTGTACCGAAAAAAGATGGAAAATTCCGCATGTGCGTAGATTACAGAGATCTAAATAAAGCTAGTCCAAAAGATTATTTTCTATTGCCACATATTGATATGTTGGTTGATAGCATAGCAAAATTCAAGGTATTCTCGTTCGTGGATGGATTTTCCTGATATAATAAAATAAGAATGGCTCCAGAGGACATGGAAAAAACAACGTTTATCACACCCTGGGGAACATTCTATTATAGAGTGATGCCCTTCGTGTTGAAAAACGCTGGTGCGACGTACCAGAGGGCTATGATCACCCTATTCTATGATCTGATGCATAATGAAATTGAGGTATATGTTGACGACATGATCGCTAAATCCCAGATTGAAGAAGGGCATGTAGAAGAATTTTTGAAGTTGTTTCAGCGTTTGAGGAAGTATCGTCTCCGCTTGAATCTAAATAAGTTTACCTTCGATGTTCAATCAGGGAAATTGTTGGGTTTTATTGTCAGCCAAAGAGGGATTGAAGTTGACCCTGATAAAGTCAAAGCAATTCAAGAAATTCCTGCGCCAAGGACTAAGAAGCAAGTTAGAGGCTTCCTTGTATGTTTGAATTATATTTCCAGATTTATTTCCCACATGACTGCAACATGTGAACTAATGTTTAAGTTGCTAAAGAAAGATCAAGGTTGTGTGTGCACAGATGATTTCCAAAGGGCATTTGAAAGTATCAAAGAATATTTACTTGAACCTCCTATCTTGCACCCTCCCGTTGAAGGAAGACCGTTGATCATGTATTTAACAGTGTTGGGCAGTCCTATGGGTTGCATTTTGGGACAACAAGATGAAATAGGAAAGAAAGAATATGCAATATACTACCTCAGTAAGAAATTTACTGATTGTGAATCACGGTATTCTATGCTGGAAAAGACATGTTGCGCCTTGACCTTGGCGGCAAAGTGGTTGCGACAATATATGTTGAATAATACTACTTGGTTGATTTCCAAAATGGATCCAATTAGGTATATTTTTGAAAAGCCTGCTCTCACAGGGAGAATCGCCTGCTGGAAAATGTTATTGTCTGAATACGAAATTGAGTGCGACACTCAAAAGGCCAAAAAAAGCAGTGTGCTGGCGAACTATATTGCTCATCAACCGGTAGATGACCATTAATCTGTCAAGTTTGATTTCCCTGATGAGGATAAGATGTTCTTAAAATAAAAATATTGTGATGAACCTTTTCCTGGGGAAGGTCCAGATCCTGAATCTCGCTGGAGCATGGTGTTGTACCCCAAAATTTGCCCTCCCATATTTCTCAAGACATGTCAAGAATCATCTCCAAGTTGTTCAAGATGGCTCAAGAGTTGGACAATCAAATCACCTCCTAAGGCAGTCAAGTCAAAATTAGGGTTTTGTGTTGCACTAAGGTCCTCATATCCAAATGGCCCCAAGTGTTTCCCAATGTCATAATATGTTCTTAAGTTCAGCCATGTCAAATTTTAAGCCTTGCAGAGGAAGTTTGGTCAGCCAATTGCTCAAGAGGCCCAAAAATCGATTGTGCTAGGGCAAAAGTCAAATGTGTCTCAAATACAGTCAAACCTCAAGAATTTTTTCCAACATTCTCATTTTGAAGGATAATTCATCATTTGATCAAGGTTTGATCATGATTCATCAAGGATTGCTCAAGATTCATCAAGATTCAAAAGTTGCTAAATTAGGGTTTTGCAGGAAAAGTCAACCCAACTTTGACCAAGCATAACTTTCTCATACTTTATGAGAAATGACCCATCCAAATCTCATTTTTAAGAGGATGAAATTTCCTACAATCCATCTTCACACCCCAAGATCAATAAATTCTCTCACAAAAAGTTGCAAATTTGGACATTATAGGTCATTTTTGAAAGTCAACAAAAACACCTTTTTTTACAAAGATTATAACTTGAGCATGGAACATCAAAATGAGATGATACCTAAAGGGTTGATTAGAGGTCATCTCAAGGTTTCTAAAAAGTCAAAGAACACTTCCAAAGGTTAAGAATTGAAGAAGTTATGCATTATTGAAGTTGGGCATTTTTCCAAAATTGCCAAAAGTCAACTATCCTCAAAACTCCAATTTTTGACAAAAGGGCCCACTTTTTTCCACTTGATTTAGTCTTGACATGCCACACACGTGTCCCATATTTAATTTCATGACCATTCATTTATTTTTCTATTTTATTTTATTTTTATTGATTTAATTCATTTTAAATCAATATTAAATCAAATAAAATCTAAAAATTGATGTAAATGGATCTTTGTGATTTGTACAACTTGCAATTATCATTACTCACTCAATCAAATCGCATCATGGCTCATTTAAGCATAAAAAATCAGATCTTGCCTATATTTGGAAATATGGTTATGGTGATCAAAATCAAATCCCAATTCTTCAATGCACAAAGATATTGGCCCATGTTTTAACCTAGAATGATTCCATTATATGAAAGCAAGCCTGACAAACCAAAAAGACGCACAAAACCTTGCAGAAACAGCCATACCAATTGGAGAAAAAAGCTTGAAAAGTGTGAGATCAAAAACGATATTGGAGGCACTTTCAGACCAAAATCACAACACTACTCTCTTCCTTGGCATCCATTGAAGCAATACCAATCAAAACCAAGTCCTAAGACAGCCTAAAACTCGCTGTAAGTGTTCTTGAAAACGCCTCTGCACATGAAATCGTGGACCACTCTCCTTGCATCTTTTTGCCAATTGGTTTGCACATTCATACTCACCATCCAATTTACATTGATTCTGCATTATTTAATTTGATTTTTGTGGCCTCTAACCCCCTATCCAGAACCTAGGGTTCTTGTGTATGTTTTTAGGCGTTTTGTATGCAGGTTAAATCGAGGCCAACAATGGCCATGGATGAGTTCAGGGGAAGGAGACGAGTGCATTGGCACTCTTAGTTTGCATTTACATGGCCTAGGGAGTATTTTAGAACCATCCCACGAAACTTCCTGCGGATAAAAATCTGCAGGTAACCGAACCAGGTTTTTGTGAAGAAGATGAAGATGTGTCATAGCGTGATTGGCTCATTTGAATATTAGCGCGTTTTTCAGGGAATACTTGTTAGTTTGTTTTATAATATTTAATTGGTATTCCACTAACAGGTTAACATCATGGCTCAGTTGGTAGCGCGCTAGTTGAATTGTCCCTTGGGACCTGGGTTCGAATCCCAGGTCCCCCAAAACTTTGTTATGGTTTTCCTTCAGGTATTCAGGTGAGCATCCCAAGCGTGGACTACCATAGGTCCTCAGATCCCAGTGTGCCAAGTGTCTTCAAGCTAGATCCAAAGGCCAAAATCATTGATCCACCATGGATTCAAGTCAATGCACGCATAGGCAATCTGAAAGGTCAACAAGGGCCAGCGTTCTGGGCTTGGCATTATGCTGATCATACTCCCAATTCAAGCCCAACACCCCCCAAAGTTTGCTTATATTTTTATTTCTTTTCATTATTTTTTATTGGTTTTTATTATTATTATTAAAAACTAATTAATTAACAAACTAACCCTTTTTCATAAAAAAAAATCAGAAATCATAAAAAATATTATTTTCATCATTAATTTTATTATTTATTTTTGTAAATAAACCAATAATTAATTGATTTAGTTTTAATTAGGTTCAATTTTAATATATTTTGCATTAAATTAAAATCAACATAGAATTAGGGTTTTTAATATTTGTTAACCATTTTTTATTTCCTTAATTAAAATAAAACTCAAAAATATTTTCTTTTTACTTAATTAATTCAAATTATTAATCTAGACTTAATTTTTAATTTAAAAAATAACAAAAAAAATATGTTTTATTTGATAAAAAGGGTCAAAACCCTAGGACACTCCGATTCAATTTTCCTCGCGCGTATTATCTTTGATCTATATTTTTGTATTTGCTCCGAGGATGTAATAGTTTTAACTTAGGATTTTATTTACCGCTTTTATTTACTTTTCGCAATTTAATTTTCAAGGGTTTATTTTTGGCGATGTAAATACCCGACGCCTTGTAATAGCTTAGATTTATTTTCTGCAATTTATATTCCGCAACTATTAACTGTTAGATGTTTGAATAATAGGCTATGCATGACAAGGTATATCTTAACTTAAAAACAACAGTAGCTCACCCATGACATGTACAAAGATAAAATTAACTAAAAAACAATACACTCGCACATGCCACTCTTAGGGTACACCTCACTTGGTTGCCTCAAACGTGGTCATTAAGTATAGGAAGTTTTAGAGGTCGTCCTTTTGTCCAAAGATCATAAGTTGCCTCGAAACGGTTGCCTCGGAAAAAATGATCTAAGACATTAGGGTTACCGTTAAGGCGTCTTAACATTGCTTTAGTGGCCACACGTCCCTTAAATCGAATTGACCCGAAAACTCCAACGACGATGCTACCTACTCCTTAATAGTAGGATAGCATTGTCTAAGGGACACTTGTATAGTTTAATTCCCTTTTGAGTAGGTAGAGGTTCTTAACTACTTGCTCTTTTTGAAAACAAAAACAAAACTTTTCGCACTTACACTCTCTTTCAAACAAAAACTCTTTTCAAACCCACAAACACAAAGAAAATCAAACTTTTGAAAACACAATGAGCAAGTACCTAAGAGCCCGTGGATAACCACAGATAGAAAGGGTGCTAACACCTTCCCTTTCTATAATCTATCTCCTGAACCCGAGAAACATCTCAAAAAGGAATTTTTTTGTGCTTTTGTCCTTTCCTTGTTGGATCAAATAAAAGACAGTGGCGACTCTTGCTTTCCGCGACATTTTGCAAAAAACAAACGCAAAACGCGAACCAGCATTCCAAAACAGTCAGTTCTATTCCCACCGATCACAGAACTGGCGACTCTGTTGGGGATAATTATAAGTGAGGTGTACCTTAGGATTAGATCACTTGTGTTTTCAATTGTATGCTCTGTATGCTTTAATTTTGTAGGCTTGTATCGGAGTTCTATAGATCCTAACCCAGATCTGGGGATACCCTTTAGGTAAGTAGCAATAAACTGTGAGGGATTTGTACGACGTAGACCGATACAGATGAAGCAGTAGCTACGTTGGTATGGCACTTTAGTCTGTACCGATATCCCTTGTGTTGAAACGAGGAGAATATGGGTCTTCTAAGGGGTCATTAAGCACCAACTGACCTTAGAACCTTAAATTGACCAACTTGGCCATAGAACAGTAGCAATATGCTACACTCATTGAGACTAAACTCTCGCGATGATTCCGGCTGCAAGAAAAGGTTGCTAAACTGGAATTATGACCGATTGAGGGTAGTCAGTGATATTAAGATCCTCTAGAACCCGATTACTATTTTTAGGACAGGTTTAAACCAACTGAACTGAAAGAGGGTAATGCCTAAGCTCCATGCCAGCCTGAAATCTAAGGGCTCTCAGTGTGACTTGTGTGCCTTTGCCATGTTTGCTTTTTGTGGATACTTGTGGTGTGCCTTTATCATGACATCATGACATCATAACATTGCATACATCTTGCATAAGGACTAACCTATTTCAAAGACAAGAGGGTTTCATCTTTGCTCTGTTTTGTAGGTCATCATGATGCCCATGCATAGGAATACTATTCGGATCAACTTTGTCCAAGTACCTACCCTGCTTAAAGATTTGGTTGTCAGGATTCCAGACACTACTTCCTTCATCAGAAGGTATTGTTCTCTTCTCATTTTGGTCACCTCAAAGTTGGACGAACAAATGATGAGTGTCCTGGTCCAGTTTTATGATCCGCTATACCATTGCTTCACCTTTCAAGACTTCCAACTGGTTCCTACACTGGAAGAGTTCTCCGAGCTGCTTGGTATCTCTGTTTTGGAGCAGACTCCGTTTACTGGTTGGGAAAAGACTCCTAAGCTCGAAGAAATTGCTGCAGCCCTTCACTTGACCAAGGAGGAGGTAATGGCCAACTGGGAGACTAAAAGCGGAGCTAAGGGTTTTCTGACCAAGTTTTTGGTTGACAAAGCTAATTACTTCTGGGACAGCTTAGACTTCAAGGCGTACGAGGACATTCTGGCTCTCTTGATTTATGGTCTGGTTTTGTTTCCAAATCCTGACACTTTTGTTGGTATTAATGCCATAAAGATTTTCATCTCTCAGAATCCGGTACCCACTCTCTTGGGTGATATGCTTCATCAACTCTATGCTCGTACTGCCCGAAAACGGGGAACTTTGATGTGCTGTGTTCCTTTATTGTCGAGGTGGTTTATTTCGCACCTCCCTAAGTCCGTGCTGAAAAACAAAGAAGGAATGGGATGGGCTTATAGGGTGATGTCTCTTTCTAGTGATGACGTTATCTGGGCTCTCAAAGGTATGGATGAGGTGACTGTCATTGATCGTTGTGGAGAGTATCCTAATGTTCCATTGATCGGACTCCACGGAGGGATTTCTTACAACCCATGCTTAGCTCTCCGTCAGTTTGGAAGAGCCAAAGGAGAAAGGCCTCACGAGATGTTGATGCCTCATATCATCTTTGATTTTCAGGGAGATAGCGATGAGCTGCATCGTAAATTCATAAGGGATTGGGACAGAGTTCACCGATCTGACCCACATGAGTTAGAACCAAAGACTTCTCTGCCAATGGACCCATATCTCAGATGGGTCTGCATTCGTGCCCAGAAGTTAGGTATGCCGTACGAAGCTGTCAGGCATGTTACTCTTGAAGTTGCTAATGAGGAGGGGGTTCCTCCAACTATCCTCCAACCTTATATGCCCACTGATACTGGGACACTGAAGAGGTCTTGGATGCAGTTGAGGGATGAACGGGATTCTTACAGAGAGAGGTTCAATGAGCAGGAGCAAAAGATCCAGAAGCTGACTAGGCAACTGGAGAACGAGCAGATCCTGAATGATTATGTCCGCACTGAGAAGAAGAGACCATGGGAGCATAGATGGACCTTTGATGATTTATTTTACAGTTTTTATTTACCTTTCAGTATTTCCATTCTTGTAACGCCTAAGGGAAATTTGTTTAACAATTTAAATTTCGAAGTTTAAATCTAATAAAGTGTGTTTCCTATCTTGTCTACAAATTTGAATCTCGATTTTCTTTGAAATCATAAATCATACGCATTTCATCCCATGCACTTCATAAACAGGTACCCCATTACAGGTCTCTTATCTTCTTCGCTGTTTATTTCAGCATTCAATCACCATGTCTGCTGAACCTTCAACCGAGCAAGCTATCAAGGCCCTCCAGGCCCAGAATGCCCAATTTCAGGAGCTATTCATGAATCTAGCTAAAGGTCAGCAGGACCTGAAGACCTTGATTCTGAAGAAGAAAAAGAAGAAGAAGAAAAGGACCATCCTGTTCAATACTGGATGCAGGTTTGGAAATGGGCTGCAGAATGAAGTTGATCTGACTACCTCATCTGGAGGGAAAGATAGTCCACAAGAAAGGAGGGATCCTAGCCCTATGGTCTCCGACAATAAGGCGGACTATGATGAAGAACAGTATCCTCCTGCTGAGGATAAGTACAAACAGCTGGAAGACCGTTTGAGCGCTATGGAAATACAGAAGGTGCCCGGTCTAGACTTCGGAGATCTAGGTCTATCCTCTGGGGTGGTGATTCCCCATAAGTTCAAGGCACCTGCCTTTTCCAAGTATGACGGAGCTTCCTCTCCAAAGTTGCACCTCTGGTCATATGTGAGGAAGATCCAACCTTACACTGCTGATAAGAACTTATGGATCCATTTCTTTCAAGACAGTTTCTTAGGGACTCAGCTTGAGTGGTTCTATCAGTTGGACGGAGCCAGTATCAGTAGCTGGGAAGATTTGGCTACTGCATTCTATAGACAATATCAGTACAACTCCGACCTCGCCCCTACGCGTACCCAACTCCAGGGTATGTCAATAGGAACGGGTGAAGGATTCAAAGAGTATTCTCAAAAATGGAGAGACCTTGCCGGAAGGGTGCAACCACCTTTGGCTGATCGTGAACTTGTTGACATGTTTTTGGGGACCCTGTCTGGTCCATTCTTTAACCATCTGATTGGAAGCTCTTCAGCTGGGTTTACAGATCTTATTTTGACTGGTGAGAGGATTGAAGCTGGTATTAAGGCCTGGAAGATACAGAAGGGTGCCTCATCGAGCACTGAGAAGAAGCCGTTCAAGAAAGAGTCCAGTGCTGTCTACAGTTCAAGAAGACAGAGTAGACTTGAACACCTCCAAGCTGTCAATGCGGTTGTTATTTCAAAACCTACTGGTTCTCCTCAGCATCACAACCAACAAAGGGACGAGAGACCTTGAAGGCAATTCACTTGTCTCAGCATGACTTTGTCTCAGATTCTGCCACAGTTGCTGAAGACCAATCTGGTGACTATAAAAGAAGCTCCAAAGAATTCAAATACAACGTCACTAAGGTATAACCCTAACGCTCGTTGCGCTTATCACTCTAAGAGCCCGGGGCATAATACGGATGATTGTTGGGCTTTGAAGAACAAGGTCCAAGACTTGATTGATGCAAAGGAGATTGAGTTTGAGGCGCCCGAGAGGCCTAATGTTGTGACTGCTCCCATGCCCAAAAATGGAGTAAATGTTGTATAGGAAGACTTGTTTGTAGTTTTCGTGGATGATATTGTTACCCCTTTGATGACTGTCAAGAAGAACCTGTTGCTAGCCGATTTATTTCTGGGCTGTGGCGAAGGTTGCCATATGTGTTCTATTCTACCTACTGGTTGCCCATTGCTGAAGTCAGGTATCCAAAACCTGATGGATAGCAAGGAGATCTTGTTTGAGAAGATTGCTGTTCCCTCCATTCCTACTGAAGAAGTTGCCATTATTACCATTTTCGACAATTCTTCCAAGGCTCCCTCGAGGAAGACTGTTAGAATTACGTCTACTCTGAAGATTGCACCTGTAATTATCACTGTTCCGGGGCCCATCCCTTACGCCTCTGACAAAGCTGTCCCTTGGCACTATGGGGCAGATGTTTATGTTCTTGGAGTTAAGCAAGAGTTGGATGCTGATACCGGCGTCAGCAACATTACTGGGCCTGCTAAAGTCACCCGCAGCGGTAGACTTTTCTCACCTGATATTGCTCCACCAACTGTCCGAAGACCTGTTGTCATTACACCTGCAAGTGTACCTACTGCTATTCCTGATCAAGTTCCTATCCTTACCCCTATCGTCGAGTCATCTAATGCTCGGGGCAAAGGGATCACCACTGATGTGCCTGTCCAGACAAAGGCACCGAAGACTATTACTGTTGAAGCTTCCAAACAGGAGATGGAAGATATTTTGAAGATTATTAAGAAGAGTGATTATAACGTAGTTGAACAGTTAGGGCAAACCCCATCCAAGAATTCTATGATGTCATTGCTGTTGTGTTCAGAGGCCTATGCCAAGGCTCTGATTACCTTCCTGAAGACTGCCCACGTGCCACAAGAGACATCAGCTGATCAGTTTACCGATTGTGTGGCTAATTTAACTGCTGATAATGGTTTGGGTTTCTCCGACACTGATTTGACTGCTAAAGGGAAGAACCATAATGATGCCCTACATGTCTCCATTGAATGCAGGGGCACTACTCTTGCACATGTATTGGTTGACACTGGTTCCTCGTTAAACGTCTTGCCCAAGAAAGCTCTAGACCGGTTGGATTGCAAAGGGTTGGAGCTAAGGCCAAGTAACATCATTATTAGGGCCTTCGACGGGTCTAAGAGGATGGTTCATGGTGAAGTTTATATTCTAATTAAAGTTGGTTCTCAGGTCTTCAATTCTACATTCTACGTGATGGACATCTGACCATCCTATTCTTGTTTGCTGGGTCGTCCATGGATCCACAAAGCTGGAGCCGTAACCTCAACGCTCCACCAGAAGCTGAGGTACCCGGTCAGAGGGAAGATTGTGACAATTCAAGGGGAAGAAGAGTACATGGTCAGCCACCTTAACTCATTTCGATACGTAGAGATGGATGGGGAGTTCATTGAGACCCCATTTCAGCATTTTGAAGAGGTTCCTCAGACGCTGGCATCAGCTGAGACTGCGGTTGAAGATTCTCCTATGAAGATGGCTTCCTTAAAGGATGCTCGGGCTGTTATTGAGAAGGGTGAGTGTGCAAATTGGGGCCGACTTCCTGATTTCACTCAAAAGACTAACAAGTTTGGTTTGGGTTTCACTGCAGAAGCTCAAAGGGATGTCCGAAGTGCAAGGATCAGAAGATCTCCTGTGTTCATCAGCAACTCGGGAGTAAATGCCATTAAAGATGGTGGGGAGGAGTCTGAATTCGACAGCTAGATCTATCCTACGACCAACGGTGGACCAAGCAACTGGACAGAAAAGAACTTCATCCCTATTAATTTTGTTACCCAGTAATGAACTCTTTGTTTTGAATTTGTAACAGACAATGTTGTGAAACTTTATGGCCCGGTGTCTTACCCGGGGCGCCGTGGCTTCATTTGTGAGGGCTTTTGTGTGTCATTTTCATATATCATTAATAAAAGCATTGGACGTTTCTTGCATTTCAAATTTTGCTCTCTTTGTTTTTCTTTATTATATATTGCAAAATAGCTATTTTACACACACTCACATATACAGGTCCACATCCACTTTGGATCTCACTGGTAACGACTCTGCTACTGCCAGTTATGACTTCAAAAATCCGATCAACTTAGCAGAAGACGAAGGTGAAGATGATTGCGAAGTGCCTGGTGAACTTGCAAGACTGCTACTCCAGGAAGAGAGGGACATTCAGCCACACGAAGAGCCAGTGGAAACGATGAATATGGGTACTGAAACAGACAAGAAGGAAGTCAAGATTGGTGCAAATCTGGAGCTTAGTGTGAAATAGCGATTGATTCAGATGTTGCATGACTATGTTGATATCTTTGCCTGGTCTTACGAAGATATGCCTGGGTTAGAAACTGACATTGTGGTTCATCGCCTGCCTACCAAGGAAGACTTCCCTCCCGTAAAACAGAAGGTTCGCCGTATGCGCCCAGAGATGTCTGAGAAAATCAAAGCCAAAGTTATGAAACAATTTGACGCTGGTTTTATAGCAGTGACTTCTTACCCTCAGTGGGTTTCTAATGTGGTTCCAGTGCCGAAGAAGTATGGTAAGGTCAGAATGTATGTTGATTACAGGGATTTGAACAGGGCGAGCCCTAAGGATGACTTCCCGTTGCCTCACATCAACGTTCTGGTTGACAATACTGCTCAGCACAAGGTATTCTCCTTCATGGACGGTTTCTCCGGTTATAATCAGATAAAGATGGCTCCCGAGGATATGGAGAAGACCACTTTTGTTACTCAGTGGGGTACCTTTTGCTACAAGGTCATGCCTTTTGGGTTGAAGAATGCTGGGGCAACGTATCAGCGTGCCATGGTTGCCTTGTTTCATGATATGATCCATCATGAGATTGAAGTATATGTCGACGACATGATTGCGAGGTACCAGACTGAGGAGGAACACCTTGACCATCTACAGAAGCTGTTTGACAGGTTAAAGTTGTACAAGCTGAGATTAAACCCGAACAAGTGCACCTTCGGGGTAAGGTCTGGTAAGCTACTGGGTTTCATTGTGAGCGAAAAAGGTATTCAAGTGGATCCGGCAAAAGTGAAAGCTATACAAGAGATGCCAGTTCCCAAGACAAAGAAGGAAGTCAGAGGCTTTCTGGGACGACTGAACTACATTTCCCGATTCATCTCGCACCTAACTGCTACTTGTGAGCCAATCTTCAAGCTACTGAAGAAAGATCAAGTGGTACGTTGGAGTGATGAATGCCAGGCCGCTTTTGAAAGAATCAAGGAGTATCTCCAAGAGCCACCCATTCTAATTCCACCAGTTGAAGGGAGACCTTTGATTTTATACTTGACAGTACTTGACAATTCAATGGGGTGTGTGCTAGGGCAGCATGACGAGTCTGGCCGAAAAGAGCATGCTATTTATCACCTTAGCAAAAAGTTTACCGACTGTGAGACCCGATACTCACTGCTTGAGAAAACTTGTTGCGCTTTGGCATGGGCTGCTCGCCGGCTGAGACAGTATATGCTGACTCACACTACTCTGTTGATTTCAAAGATGGATCCAATCAAGTATATCTTTGAAAAGCCTGCCTTGTCCGGAAGAATAGCAAGATGGTAGATGATATTGACTGAGTATGACATCCAGTAAACGACTTAAAAAGCAATCAAGGGAAGTGTATTGGCAGACCATTTGGCACATCAGGCAGTGGATGATTACCAGTCTATAAACTTTGAATTCCCGGACGAAAATATCATGTTGATAACTGATTGTGAGACACCTGGACCGGATGAAGGACCTGAGGAAGGATCCCGATGGTCTATGTATTTTGATGGAGCTTCGAACATTTTGGGTAATGGCATTGGAGCTGTGATCATATCTCCTAAAGGCTCTCATACTCCGTTCACCGCCCGTCTATGTTTCAACTGCACCAACAACATGGCGGAGTATGAAGCGTGCATCATGGGTCTTCGAGCTTCAATTGACCTAAGGATTAAGTTTCTAAGTGTCTTCGGAGATTCCTCTCTCGTGATCAATCAGATCAAAGGCGAGTGGGATACGAAACACCCTAATCTTATTCCTTACAAGGAGTATGTGTTGACGTTGCTTCCCCACTTTGAGGAGATAACCTTTGAACATTTCCCTAGAGAAGAGAATCAGTTGGCGGATGCGTTAGCTATGATGTCTTCTATGTTCAAAGTCAAATGGGACAACGAGGCCCCCCATATCATTATTTGGAAATTGGATGAACCTGCACATTGCTGTGATCTTGAGACTGAAGAGGTAACAGAAAAGCCCTGGTATCACGATGTAAAAAGATACCTTGAAGCTCAAGAATACCTCGAGGGTGCATCTCTTAATGACAAGAAATTTCTGAGAAGGTTCGCGCCAAAGTTCTTCATCAGCAATGGCATTCTTTACAAACGTAACCATGATTTAATCTTACTGCGTTGTGTGGATAAGATTGAAGCAGAAAGGATCATGGCAGAGCTACATGAAGGTACTTTCGGGACTCACTCCAGTGGACACACCATGGAAAAGAAGATCCTTCGGGCAGGATATTACTGGTCCACAATGGAAACCGACTGTTATCAGCATTCTCGGACGTGTCACAAGTGCCAGGTCTATGCTGATAAGGTGCATATTCCTCCAGTTCCTCTGAATGTTTTGACAGCACCTTGGCCTTTTGCAATGTGGGGAATTGATATGATCGGCGAGATCAGACCTACGGCGTCCAACGGGCATCGTTTCATCCTTGTAGCTATTGATTACTTTACGAAGTGGGTTGAAGCAACTTCCTTTGCTACGGTAACCAAGAACGTCGTGGCACGGTTCATTCGGCACATCCTAATCTGTCGATACGGTGTACCAGAGAGGATCATTACGGACAATGGTACCAATCTCAACAACAAGATGATCATTGAGCTATGTGAGCAATTCAAGATACAACATCATAATTCTTCTCCCTACTGTCCGAAGATGAATGGGGCTGTTGAAGCGGCTAATAAAAACATTAAGAAGATTGTGCAGAAGATGGCAGTGACATACAAAGACTGGCACGATATGTTACCGTTTGCTCTTCATGGGTACCGTACCTCAGCACGGACGTCAACAGGGGCAACACCATATTCCTTGGTATATGGTATGGAAGCAGTCTTTCCTATTGAAGTTCAGATACCCTATCTTCGGATAATGAAGGATGCAGGTTTGAGCGAAGAAGACTGGATTCAGACCCGACTTGATCAACTAAATCTAATCGATGAAAAAAGACTTACTGCTATTTGTCATGGTCAAACGTACCAAAAACGGATGATCAAGGCATCTAACAAGAAAGTCAGGCGGCAAGAGTATCAAGTTGGAGACCTGGTAATCAAGCGCATTATCTTACCTCAAGGTGATCCCAGGGGCAAATGGACCCCTACTTATGAAGGGCCATTTATGGTTAAGAACATCTTCTCAGGAGGAGCTATGATTCTAACCACCATGGATGGTGACGACCTTCCTCACCCCGTCAATGCAGACATAGTGAAAAGATACTACGCGTAATCAAAGACCCGCTAGGTTGACTGGCCTAGGAAAAAATAAGGGCTTCCCGGCGAACCAAAAGGGTTTGGGAAAAAATAAGGGATGAAATTAAAAAATCTGTACACCCGGCAAGTCGAAAACCTGAAAAGGCGTCTTGGGCAAAAATGGGTATCCCGGTGGACTGAAAACCCGAAAGGGCGGTCTAGGCAAAAGTTAGGGATTAAAGCGTAATACTATGTCTCATTGGATCACCTCGCATCCAGACTTCGGTATCAACTATCAGGCTCAGACAACATTAATCAATCAGATTCTTCTTCAACTAAGCAGCAAAGTGATGAGATGCTTGAAGATATAAAGGCAATAGCAGAGTTGGAACCCAGTGGGATTATTCACATAGCTGTTTTGCTTTTCTTTTCATAAACTGTATAAATTCTATTTGTTCGGCGGCGTTCTCTTACTAGGAGTTCAACCTCTTGTACAAAAACGGCTATTTACAGGCAAACTTCAAAATCAATACAAATTCATTTTCAGACAAATTTCAAATTGCTTTTCCTTTATCTGTTTTGTTTTGCAAAGAACGTTCAAAGTTCATTTTTGATATATGCATTTGACATTAATTGCTGCTCATAAATATTTACATGCGAAACAAAGGACGAATTACGGGTAATATCAGAAACAGGGGCATAAGAAATGTCCAAAATGCGTAGTTACTTTGTCCACCAAGGTACCAAGGTGGACTCAGCTGAAGAGTATGACCAAGATACCGTCACTCCCCGCAGAATAAAACAGTAATGGTAGCTCTCCCCACTGAGACTTGCAACTATGAACGAATCACCAATGCTCTCCCCAAGCAGAGTTAACTTACCATCAGCCCTAAAAAGGTTGGGTATCCCCAAAATGTCTTAATATTCCTCAGCAGAGTATAAAGACATTCCCCAGCAAGTATAAAAGCATCCCTGGAAGTCTTAATATTCCTCAACAGAATATAAGAATGTTCCCCGACGGAATACAAGATACCCCAGTGGAGTCATTTCCCCAGTGCAGTCTAAAAAAGGCTTCCCCGCCAGAGTTGAATCATCTTCCCCAGTAGATTATGAAAGCTTATCCCCTGCAGAGCGCAAATAAATCTCCCCAGCCAAATTCAGAAGGTTATCCTCAGCAAGTTGCAACTGAAGGATCATCCCCAGTGAAGTTCTTTCTATCCCAAGCAGAGTTTATCATTAAAATCCCCAATAGAGCTTATCAACAGAATCCCCAACGGAGTTATCGGTAAAATCTTCAGCAGAACATCTCTTCCCCATAGAGTAACTCCCCTCAGAGTAATCTCTTCATCAGTTTATTCCCCAACGGATTTCTTCTCTCCTGCAGGCTTCTTCTCACAATCATCTTCGTTCATCATCCCCAGCGGAAACGAATAACTCTACTCTATTCTCCAGCAGCTCCGGGATTTATTTTCCCCAACTAAAACATCACATTTCCATACATCATGATACATGCATATACGCATCATACCATACAATCTCATTTATGTTGAGAACATCATTGCTTGATCCATATCATGCATTGCATATGACTGACCTTTACCTTTCAGGAAAGATGCAGTTAAGTTCCCAACTTAGTCGAAGATCTGACCAGTTCTTAAATCTCAATTGAATTATCCTCGGTTGAATTTCAGATAAGGTTCTCAATCTCGACAGTTTCTCTATGTCATAGTGTGGACGAGTACTATAACCTCAACGGTATACTCCCGGTGAGCACGAGTCAGTTCCTAGATCTTGATGTTTTCCTCCATCATAGTGTGGACGAGTTCTATAACCTCAACGGTATACTCCCGGTGAGCACGAGACAGTTGTTAGATCTTGATGAAGATGCTTCCCTACGTCATGGTATGGACGAGTACTATAAACTCAACGGTATACTCCCGGTGAGCACGAGTCAGTTCCTAGATCTTGATGTTTTCCTCTGTCATAGTGTTGACGAGTTCTATAACCTCAACGGTATACTCCCGGTGAGCACGAGACAGTTCCTAGATCTTGATGAAGATGATTCCCTATGTCATAGTGTGGACGAGTACTATAACCTCAACGGTATACCCTCGGTGAGCACGAGTCAGTTCCTAGATCTTGATGTTTTCCTCCATCATAGTGTGGACGAGTTCTATAACCTCAATGGTATACTCCCGGTGAGCACGAGACAGTTCTTAGATCTTGATGAAGATGCTTCCCTACGTCATAGTGTGGACGAGTACTATAACCTCAACAGTATACTCACGGTGAGCATGATTCAGTTCCTAGATCTTGATGTTTTCCTCCATCATAGTGTGGACAAGTTCTATAACCTCAATGGTATACTCCTGGTGAGCACGAGACAGTTCCTAGATCTTGATGAAGATGCTTCCCTATGTCATAGTGTGGACGAGTACTATAACCTCAACGGTATACTCCCGGTGAGCACGAGTCAATTCCTAGATCTTGATGTTTTCCTCCATCATAGTGTGGACGAGTTCTATAACCTCAACGGTATACTCCCGGTGAGCACGAGACAGTTCCTAGATCTTGATGAAGATGCTTCCCTACGTCATAGTGTGGACGAGTACTATAACCTCAACGGTATACTCCCGGTGAGCACGAGTCAGTTCCTAGATCTTGATGTTTTCCTTCGTCATAGTGTGGACGAGTTCTATAACCTCAACGGTATACTACCGGTGAGCACGAGACAGTTCCTAGATCTTGATGAAGATGCTTCCCTATGTCATAGTGTGGACGAGTACTATAACCTCAACGGTATACTCCCGGTGAGCACGAGACAGTTCCTAGATCTTGATGTTTTCTTCCATCATAGTGTGGACGAGTTCTATAACCTCAACAGTATACTCCCGGTATGCACGAGACAGTTCCTAGATATTGATGAAGATACTTCCCTATTTCATAGTGTGGACGAGTACTATAACCTCAACAGTATACTCCCGTTAGGCACGAGTCAGTTCCTAGATCTTGATGTTTTCCTCCGTCATAAGTGTGGACAAGTTCTATAACCTCAACGGTATACTCCCGGTGAGCACGAGACAGTTCCTAGATCTTGATGAAGATGCTTCCCTACGTCATAGTATGGACGAGTACTATAACCTCAACGGTATACTCCCGGTGAGCACGAGTCAGTTCATAGATCTTGATGTTTTCCTCCGTCATAAGTGTGGACGAGTTCTATAACCTCAACGGTATACTCCCGGTGAGCACGAGACAGTTCCTAGATCTTGATGAAGATGCTTCCCTACATCATAGTGTGGACGAGTACTATAACCTCAACGGTATACTCCCGGTGAGCACGAGTCAGTTCCTAGATCTTGATGTTTTCCTCCGTAATAGTTTGGACGAGTTCTATAACCTCAACGGTATACTCCCGGTGAGCACGAGACAGTTCCTAGATCATGATGAAGATGCTTCCCTACGTCATAGTGTGGACGAGTACTATAACCTCAACGCTATACTCCCAGTGAGCACGAGTCAGCTCCTAGATCTTGATGTTTTCCTCTGTCATAGTATGGACAAGTTCTATAACCTCAACGGTATACTCCCGGTGAGCACGAGACAGTTCCTAGATCTTGATGAAGATTACCCCCTAGTTGAATTATGGACAGGTTCTTAATACTCAGCCGAGGCATTCTCTCAGTTGAAGTACAGGCAAGTTCCTAAATCTCAACAAAAGTTAGACTTCCCCAGCGGAATCTTCTACAATAACAAGTATGCAAGTTCTCGCTAAGGAATCTCTTATGCGATCAACACTCCTGCAGATGGCATCTATAAGCCCATCCTCCTACCAACAATCTCCAAATGGCATCTGTAAGCCCATTCTCGACATCACAATGCTGATACTACACCATGCGAGTGCAAATTTTTGGGCACTCTAGTGTTCAATTATCTTCCACCTTCGGATCACGAAAGGCTCGAAAGCCAATCTTTATCCTCAGGTTTAAGAGAATTGAACAGGGGCAACTGTTGTACCCTAAAATTTTCCCTCCCATATTTCTCAAGACATGTCAAGAATCATCTCCAAGTTGTTCAAGATGGCTCAAGAGTTGGACAGTCAAATCACCTCCTAAGGCAGTCAAGTCAAAATTAGGGTTTTGTGTTTCACTAAGGTCCTCATATCCAAATGGCCCCAAGTGTTTCCCAATGTCTTAATATGTTCTTAAGTTCATCCATGTCAAATTTCAAGCCTTCCAGAGGAAGTTTGGTCAGCCAATTGCTCAAGAGGCCCAAAAATCGATTGTGCTAGGGCAAAAGTCAATTGTGTACCAAATACAGTCAAACCTCAAGAATTTTTGCCAACATTCTAATTTTAAAGGATAATTCATCATTTTATCAAGGGTTGATCATGATTCATCAAGGATTGCTCAAGATTCATCAAGATTCAAAAGTTGCTAAATTAGGGTTTTGTAGGAAAAGTCAACCCAACTTTGACCAAGCATAATTTTCTCATACTTTATGATAAATGACCCATCCAAAGCTTATTTTGAATAGGATGCAATTTCCTACAATCCATATTCACACCCCAAGATCAAGAAATGCTCTCACAAAAAGTTACAAATTTGGACATTATAGGTCATTTTTGAAAGTCAACAAAAACACCTTTTTTGCCAAAGCTTATAACTTGAGCATGGAACATCAAAATGAGATGAGGCCAAAAGGTTTGATTAGAGTACATCTTAAGGTTTCTAAAATGTCCAGGAACACTTCCAAAAGTTCAAAATTGAAGAAGTTATGCATTGTTGAAGTTGGGCATTTTCCAAAATTGCCAAAAGTCAACTATCCTCAAAACTCCAATTTTTGACAAAAGGGCCCACTTTTTTCCACTTGATTTAGTCTTGTCATGCCACACACGTGTCCCATATTTAATTTCATGACCATTCATTTATTTTTCTATTTTATTTTATTTTTATTGATTTAATTCATTTTAAATCAATATTAAATCAAATAAAATCTAAAAATTGATGTAAATGGATCTTTGTGATTTGTACAACTTGCAATTATCATTACTCACTCAATCAAATCGCATCATGGCTCATTCAAGCATAAAATATCAGATCTTGCCTATATTTGGAAATATGGTTATGGTGATCAAAATCAAATCCCAATTCTTCAATGCACAAAGATATTGGCCCATGTTTTAACCTAGAATGATTCCATTATATGCAAGCAAGCCTGACAAACCAAAAAGACGCACAAAACCTTGCAGAAACAGCCATACCAATTGGAGAAAAAAGCTTGAAAAGTGTGAGATCAAAAACGATATTGGAGGCACTTTCAGACCAAAATCACAACACTACTCTCTTCCTTGGCATCCATTGAAGCAATACCAATCAAAACCAAGTCCTAAGATAGCCTAAAACTCGCTGTAAGTGTTCTTGAAAACGCCTCTGCACATGAAATCGTGGACCACTCTCCTTGCATCTTTTTGTCAATTGGTTTGCACATTCATACTCACCATCCAATTTACATTGATTATTCATTATTTAATTTGATTTTTGTGGCCTCTAACCCCCTATCCAGAACCTAGGGTTCTTGTGTATGTTTTTAGGCGTTGTGTGTGCAGGTTAAATCGAGGCCAACAATGGCCATTGATGAGTTCAGGGGAAGGAGACGAGTGCATTGGCACTCTTAGTTTGCATTTACATGGCCTAGGGAGTATTTTAGAACAATCCCACGAAACTTCCTGCGGATAAAAATCCGCAGGTAACCGAACCAGGTTGTTGTGAAGAAGATGAAGATGTGTCATAGCGTGATTGGCTCATTTGAATATTAGCGCGTTTTTTAGGGAATAGTTGTTAGTTTGTTTTATAATATTTAATTGGTATTCCACTAACAGGTTAACATCATGGCTCAGTTGGTAGCGCGCTAGTTGAATTGTCCCTTGGGACCTGGGTTCGAATCCCAGGTCCCCCAAAACTTTGTTATCCATGATCTTTTCAGCCTAAATCTTATCCACACATCGGAGAAGAATGGATTCATGGTTGCGTTTGTACACGATGCCATTACTCAAGAAGAATTTAGCAAATAATATCCTTAAGAACTTTTTATCATTGATTGAAGCTCCTTTTGGATATTCTTGAGCCTCGAGATACCTCTTAACTTCATGAAACCAAGGTTGGTCCACTACTTCTTCAGTATTAATCTCGTGACAGTGTGCTGGTTCATCCATTCATTCAATGGTGATCTGGGGAGCCTCGTTATCCCAATTAAGTTTAAACATAGATGACATTGTGGCTAGAGCATCTGCTAGCTGATTTTCTTCTCGCGGGAAGTGCTCGAAGGTAATCTGCTCAAAATGTGGTAGCAATGACAAAACATGCTCTTTGTAAGGGATAAGGTTTGGGTTATTAGTGTCCCATTCTCCTTTGATATGACTGACAACCAAAGTTGAATCTCCAAACACAACTAAAGATTTGATTCCCAAGTCTATGGCAGCTTTGAGACCAAAGATGCATGCTTCGTATTCCGCCATGTTGTTCGTACAGTTGAAGCAAAGTATGGCAGTAAAGGGAGTATTACAACCTTCTGGGGATATGAGTACATCACCGATATCGTTACCATGTGCATTGGATGCCTCATCAAAGAACAGGGTCCATCGGGATCCTTGTTCAGGTCCGTCATATGGTCTGATTTCTTCACAGTTGTCTAATGTCATGATGTCTTCATACGGGAATTCAAATTTCATGGATTGATAATCTTCTACAGCTTGATGAGCAAGATGATCACTTAACACAATGCCCTTTATAGCTTTCTGGGTAGTGTACTGTATGTCATATTCTGTTAGGATCATCTGCCATCTAGCTATCCTCCCAGACAGAGCAGGCTTTTCGAAGATGTAGTTTATTGGATCCATCTTAGATATTAACAAAGTAGTATGAGTCAACATATACTGTCTTAGCCGGCGAGCAGCCCATACCAAAGCGCATCAAGTTTTCTCGAGTAGTGAATATCTGGTTTAACAGTCGGTAAACTTTTTGCTCAGGTAATAAATAGCGTGCTCCTTTTGGCCAGACTCGTCATGCTGCCCCAATACACACCCCATTGAGTTCTCTAAAACGGTCAGATACATGATTAGTGGTCTTCCCTCGACTGGCGGCATCAAAACAGGAGGCTCTTGTAAGTACTCTTTGATCTTGTCAAAAGAAATCTGACATTCATCATTCAATCTGATTACTTGATCTTTCTTCAATAATTTGAAGATTGGTTCACAAGTAGCTGTTAGGTGAGATATGAATCTGATAATATAGTTCAGGCGTCCCAAGAATCCTCTGACTTCCTTCTCAGTATGAGGAGCAGGCATTTCTTGTATCGCTCTAACCTTGGAAAGATCAACCTCGATGCCTTTGTTAATGACAACAAAACCTAAGAGTTTACCGGACCGAACTCCTAATGTGCACTTGTTTGGATTCAACCTTAGTTTGTACTCCTTCAACCTCTCAAACAATTTTTGCAAATGACCAAGGTGCTCCTCTTCAGTTTGTGATCGGGCTATCATGTCATCCACATAGACCTCTATCTCATGATGTATTATATCATGAAGTAAAGCTACCATGGCACATTGATAGGTTTCCCCAGCATTCTTCAGTCCGAATGGCATCACTTTGTAGTAAAACGTGCCCCACTGTGTGACAAATGTAGTTTTCTCCATGTCCTCAGATGCCATTTTGATTTGGTTATAACCTGAGAATCCGTCCATGAAGGAAAATACTTTGTGTTGGGCAGTATTATCAACCAGGATATCGATGTGGGGAAGTGAAAAATCATCTTTAGGGCTGGCCCCGTTTAAATCTCTATAATCCACGCACATTCCTACTTTTCCGTCCTTTTTAGGCACGGGAACAATGTTGGCAACCCATTGAGGATAGGAAGTGACAGCCAAGAATCCAGCATTGAATTGTTTCATGACTTCTGCTTTGATCTTCTCTGACATGTCAGGTCTCATGCGGTGGACTTTTTGTTTCACTGGTGGACAGTCTTCTCTTGTGGGTAGACGATGTACCACGATATCTGTATCAAGTCCCGGCATGTCTTCATATGACCAGGCAAAGATCTCAACATAATCATGCAATAGCTGAATCAGACGCTCCTTGACACTCGACTCTAGATTGGCACCCACCTTTATTTCCCTTTTATCTTCCTCGGTACCAAAGTTGATTGTATCCAACGGTTCCTCATGAGGCTGAATAGCTCTTTCATCTTGTTGTAGTAGTCTGGCCAATTCCCTTGGTACTTCACAATCTTCCTCACCTTCATATTCGACTTGGTATAATTAGATCTTCAGAGTCACTAAAAGCCATAGCAATATCGTTACCCATGGGATCCGGAATGGAGGGGTACCTGCATTTGTGAGTGTGGGTGTGTGTAAGGGTATAGCCACCTTTAAACAATAAAATGTAAAAGAAATACAATGAGCACAAAAGGTTTGTATGTGAAAAAAATGTCTATAATTCATTGAATGTCATATGAATATGAAATAAAAACCCTTACAAATAGATCATTGTGCCTCGGGTAGGACACAAGGTTTTTAATGTGCGAATTGATTGTGAATATTACAAGTCCAACAGAAATGTAAAAGATAAATTACTGAGAGATGAAAGTTATTGGGACAAAGTCTATGGCTTCCCAATTGCGAAGTCCTCCGTTGATAGAAGGAAATATCCAATCCTCCAAGCTGCCATCTTCTTCACCATCTTCCACTGTGTTGACCTCTTGGTTGTTAATCTTCAGATGTGGCCCTCCAGCATGGGCACGGCGCACAACCTTCTGAGCATTTAAAGTAAACCCTAAGCCAAAGTTGTCAGATTTAAATGGAATGTCTGGAAGATGTCCCCAGATGGTGCATCCACCCTCCTGTATTATTGCCTTGGCTTCCTTTAGAGATGACATATGAAGCGGAGGTCTTGTGATCTTGGGGATTTCGGATACCGTCTTGGTTACTGCTACCTCTTGAGAGACTTCTTCGAAATGTTGAAAAGGATTTTTAATGAACTCGCCATCCAACTCCACATACCGAAAATAATTTAGATGGCTAATCATGTACTCTTCCTCTCTGTGGAAAGTGATAATCTTTCCATGGACCGGGTATTTCAGCATCTGGTGTAGTGTAGAGGTGACAGCACCAGCCTTATGGATCCAGGGTCGTCCTAATAGACAGGAGTAAGAGGGGCGGATGTCCATTACATAGAAGGTTGAATTGAAAGTCTGAGTTCCCACCTTTATGGGGATGTCCACCTCCCCGTGGACCATCCTCTTTGAGCCATCAAATGCTCTTACGACTATTTTACTAGGTTTCAATGTCAGTCCTTCGCAATCTAATCTGTCGAGGGCTTTCTTCGGTAAAACATTCAAAGATGAGTCGGTGTCTACCAAGACATGGGCCAGAGTTGTTCATCTACACTCCATAGAGACATGTAATGCCTCGTTGTGTTTTCTCCCCTTTGGTGTCAAATCAGTATCAGAGAAACCTAGGCCGTTATCATCTATCAAACTGGCCACACAATCTTGGAATTGGTCAGCAGATGTCTCTTGTGGCACATGGGCTGTCTTCAGAAACTTCACCAGAGCTTTCGCATGTGCCTCAGAACACAGCAATAATGCCAACATGGATATCTTGGAGGGAGTTTGCACCAACTATTCAACCACGTCATAGTCACTCTTCTTTATTATCCTCAATATCTCCTCCATTTCCTTCTTGGAGGTTTCGGGGATAGTCAATGGTTGAGCCTTCGTCCGGACAGGCTCTTCTTGAATACCTTTTCCTCGAATTTCAGCAGTAGAAGTGTTGGTAGGAATAACATCAGGGGTTGTGTCGTCTTTGTCAGTAGGAGCACTTGCAAATATGATTATTGGTATGAAGGTAACCTTTAGAACACCACGGGTCCAAAAACTGCCTTTGGAGGGGAAATTTCTGGAGAGAAGATTCTACCGCTACGGGTAATCTTACTGGTTCCGGCAATATTGCTAATGTCAGAGTCTTCTTCTTTGGAGCTCACTTCTTCGGCGGCCAGCCCAACTTGTTTGATACCATGGTAGTAGATGTCTCCACCGTAATCCCAAGGTACTATTTTGTCTGATTCATACGGGACCGGCCCAGGCATTGTGATTATAAGAGGAGTAGTTTTTGGAACCGATGTAATCCTAACGGGTTTTTTGGGGACCCTGGAAGGATTGGCGGAGATGGTTATGATTGAAACGTATTCAACAGGAACAGGTGAAACAGGAGCATTTTCAAACAGAATCTCTTGGTTGTCTATCAAGCGTTGAATGCCTATTTTCAACAGAGGGCAAACAATTGGTAAGGATAAGAAAATATGGCAGTCTTCATTACAACCTGGGAATACACCAGCTTTTAACAAGTTTATCTTAATGATTGGGAGCGGAGTCAAGAGTTCATCCACTGTGGTAACAAACAAATCTTCTTCGATAACATTGGCGTTGTGACCATGCCTAGGCATAGAAGTGGAAATGACGTTTGGTTTCTCGGGCGCCTCAAACTCAATCTCTTTTGCATCTATAAGTTCTTGAATTTTGTTTTTCAAAGCCCAAAAGTTGTTAGTGTCGTGACCTGGACTTTTAGAATGATATGTGCATCTGGAATTCGAGTGATAATGAGGGGACGCCGTGTTGGGATTCTTTGGAGCTTCTTTTAAAGTTTCTAGATTAGATTTCAGAAGTTATGGTAAAATCTGGGCTAGAGTCATATTAATTCTAGTGAATTTCCAGACTGGCCTTTCCACACTCGGTTGATTACTCCTTGGTTGATCAGATGTAAGCTTTGGGATCATAACGGCCCCTACCATTGGTCGGCGTTCAGCTCTCCCTTGGTTCCTTTGTGGATAAACATCAGATACTTCCTTCTTCCTAGTGAAAGGCTTTCTCACAGCTGTAGAGGCAGATGAATCCTTCTGAATGTTTCCACTTTTTATACCAGCTTACACCCTCTCTCTGGTTAGTATTAACTCAATAAACCCAGCAGATGAGCTCCCAATCAAATGGTTGAAGAAAGGGCCCGATAGAGTGCCTAAGAACATATCCACCAACTCCCTTTCAGATAGAGGGAATTGCACTCACCCATCTAGGTCTCTCCATTTCTGCGCGTAATCTTTGAAACCCTCATTTAAAGCCATAGCCATACTCTGAAGTTGAGTACGGGTAGGCGCCAAATCTGCATTATACTGGTATTACTTATAGAAAGTTGCGGCAAGGTCTTCCCAATTGTGGACGTCGGCCCTTTCTAATTGGTAAAACCAGTCGAGTTGTGTTCCGGATAAACTATCTTGGAAAAAATGGACCCACAAGTCTTTATCGGCAGAGTGCGGCTGAATCTTTCTCACGTATGATCGGAGGTGCATTTTAGGACATGACACCCCATCATATTTTGCAAACAACGACACTTTGAACTTTGGTGGGATCACAATTCCCGACACTAGCCCCAATTCTTCAAAGTCTAGACCTGGTACCCTTTGTATTTCCATAGCGCTCAAACGCTCTTCAAGATGTCTATACTTATCATCAGCCAGAGGGTACTGTTCCTCAGAGTATTCTTCCTCTTCTTCCTCCTCTTCAGATTCCGACGGAACTGCTGTTTCTTTTCCTTTCCCTTCCCCTTTATCAGATGTTGCTGCGAAATTCAAGGTTCTCCTAGTTTACCCTTGAAACCTTCTCCCCATGATTACAACACCAATTGGTTTCTTCTCTTTCTTCTTTTTCTCTTTTGCCAATAGAGCCTTCAGCTCCTCTTGCCCTTTGGCCAGGGTTGTGAGTGACTGTTGAAACTGCATGTTTTGCGCTTGAAGATCTTTGAATGTTTGTTCGAGATCCATCTTACTGAAATAAACAGTAGAGAGATGAGGAAATTTGTTGCAAAGGACCTTTTTATGTTATGATGAATGATATGCGCATATGTAATGTTTTCAAGGATTTTAAAATATTCAAGTTTGTTTTAAACAAAAAGAAACACAATTTATATTAATAAAATAGAGTTTGAGTACATCAATGCCCCTTGGGCAAAATAATACAACACTCTAAGATAAAAAGGTAGTGTGCATTCTCTTTGGTGCTATGTAGGTATTTAGAGTCTGCTCCTCAGGAAGTAGCCTAGTGAGTTCAAAAACCTTCTTCTCACTTGCGTAGAATTGGGCTTCGAAAGTATCTCGCTCTCCTTTGAGTTGTATCCAATCCCTTTGTAGGTCTTCAAGAGATGTGGGCATGTCAGGATGTAGGATAGTGTATCCCCTTGAATCAGCATATCATGTGGGCCATCCCTTCGGGCATAACCAAATTGTCTTAGATCCAAGCATAGGTTGTATGTGATGCCTCCCCTAATTCCAAGTAGAGGGACATTAGGGAATTCCCCACAATGATCAATAATGATAACATTCTCTTTGAATCGAGAGCACCAATGAATATCTAAATGTTTAAGCGTCATTAACCTTTGTGACCACCTTAATCCTTTCTCATTCTTTAAGAATGATTGGGGAAGATGAGAAATAAACCATCTTGCCAGGAGGGGAGTGCAACACATAAGGACACCTCTTTTCTTCATTGTACGAGTGTCAAAGGAGTGCAGGATATCCCCTAGTAATGTAGGCACCGGATTGCATGACATGAAGATTTTGACGACACTTACATCTATGAGTTGGTCAGGATTGGGGAACAAGACCATCCCATAGATAAGAAGAGACACAATTTCCTCAAATGTTTGTAAGTCTAAGGAATTCCAATAGATTTGGGCCTTCTCAAACATAAACTTTGCTAAGAAGCCTTTGACACCACTTCTAGTTTCCCAATGTGTTGCGACATCAGACGAGTGCAAGTGCAGAGCTTGAGCAATCTCTTCTGGATTTGGATCTCTTTCCATACCGTTGAAAGGTAGTTGATTGATAATGGGATACCTCAAGAGTTGAGAGAATTCTTCCAAAGTGGGCACAAGTTAATAGTCGGGAAATGTGAAGCAATGATGCAAAGGATCAAAGAACTGGAAGAGCACCTTCATCATATCCTCCTCTGTGTTGGAGGTGACCAAGTTGATTAGACGACCATGCCTCTCTGTGAATGGATAGTTCTCAGGGATCCTTGAAGCTAGATCTTTGAGTTGTGGAGGAGTTCTTACAAGATTGATTTGGATAGTTTTCCTGCGGAGTGAATCCATATCCTACAAAATAAGAACAAAGATGAATCTCCAAAATCATTGAAATGGTTAGTGGATGCATATGATGCTCATGATGTCCATGATTTTATGCACAAGTATGCATATACAAGCAAATCAAACAAGTTCTTAGTTTAGGATTGCATGGGGTTTTATAGGTAAGTACCCTCTTGAAGTTTAGTTGGCTCAACCTGTCCTAGTAATAGTAACCGGGTTCTAAGGAGCTCAATATCACTGGATTTTTTCCTTGGTCATTGTTTCATCTCAAGCCTTTTTAATGGCGACCTAAATATCCTAAGAAACCAACCCTCAATGAGTGTAGTATCGAGTATCTACCAACTTCGGACTGCACCAAAGCCAGTCATCTCACTACATCCTAAAGCAAGTTGGTCAAGTAAAGGGTTCTAGAAGTTCATTAGTGCTTTATGACATCACTCAGCGGCCCCGTATTCTCTTTGATTGACTCAAAGGCTACCGGTACCCACAAATATTTCACACTAAAATTGCTATTGCTTAGACCATGGTTTTCCATCCATGGTTTTCCATGGGCTCTTAGTTACTTGCTTGATCACTTGATTTTGTTGTTTGAAAATGTGTTTGGTGTGGTTTTGAAAGTATTTCGTAAAATAGGCCATTCGTTTAGGCAATCTTTGTAATGATTCTCGTTCGTAAGAATGTATACAAAGATGTTTGTCTTTTTGAAAATGTTTTCAATGTTTGCAAAATGTTTGGAAATGTGTGTGTTTGTTTTGAAAATATAAAGGATATTTGTTTGAAATGGAGCAAGTAACTAGAAGTAATCTACCTTCTCAAATGTCTTTCTTATGCATTTTCTATTCCTTTGACATTGTTGTCTTACCATTGATTTGGTAAGAAACCCTATCTTTAGATGTAAATGGGACGGGCGTGGGTCATCGTATAACCATGATTAGCAATGTTTGCAAAGTATCTTAGCATTTTTGAGGGACCAAGATCATATTTTTAAGGCAACCTTGAATAGCGTCATCGAGGGACTATGATCTTATATTTGTTTATTTTGCCAAGATACTTTGCATGCGTAACATGGCTACTTTTTTGTATAAGGCAACGAAGTGGAGAAATCCTAAGGGTGCTTGTGTGCAAGTGTATCATTTTCATGCTTTCATTTTATCTTGTATTTAGGGTTTTCTATTTTTGCTTTATTTTGACCTTATCATACAAATCCTAATTACTAATCATGGCATGTAAAGTGGTAAATTGCGTAATGTAAATATTACTAAGCTATTACAATAATTTTATGGGAGGGGGGAATACAAATTTGAATGGGGGATTTGCAAGAATATAAACATAAATAAATTATTACAACCAAATTTAATTTGTACGAATATTGGAATAAATAAAATGCAATATTTAAAGATGCAATATAATGTACATGTAAGAAAAGATTTTTGTCTTGTTTTTATGTAAAAGAAATTTTAATCTAAACCTAAAAATATAAGAAAAAGAAATTAATTTTTTAAAAGGGAGGTTTAACCCTAATTATTATTTCAAAAGAAAATAAAGTTCTTATGTATAATTTTTTATGTATTTTTTATATTAAAATAATAAATAATATTGTATATAAAAATATAAAGTTTTTATATATGCAAAAATAAATATGTATAAGGATGGGATGAAAAGGAAATAAATAAAATAAACTAAATATATTTTTATTATATTTCACAAGTTTATTAAGAAAATATATGATATATATTAAAAATAAAATATATTTTTATGTGAAAAATAAACTAAAATAAAATAAAAATGCAATATTATGAAATTTATATTTTTTTGGATTTTTATACATTAAAGAAAATATTAATGAAAACAAAAATAAATTAAATAAAAAATGTATGGAAAATAGTGGGCCAGGGGGTATAGCAAGCAAACTAGAGACATCATGTTAGCAAAAAAGACCATGGCCCAAATATGGAGGCCCAAACCTGCAAAAAGCAAAAACTAAAAAAAATGGAAAAAGTGTGAAAAAACAAATGTAGCGCCCAGGTTCGAACCCAGGACATGGGTCTCATCAGCGCGCTACTTTTCCACTGGGGTGGCTATACATCCATTGTTTTAAGTGAAACGAAAATAATATAACATGAAACAAGTCCTTGCCATGTACTTCATCTTCTTCTTTAAGCTTGGGCAGATGTTCTGTAACTCTCTCATTCTTCCATGAAAATGAAAACTCATAACATGAAAGTTGTAGTAATTGATCTCACGATTCTAACCATATAAGTTATGTGAACTAACAATCAAAGGTCAGAAAGAATTTTAACAGCCCTAAATTTAAACCTAATATTTTCAGAAACTTCAAGTTCCAAATTCTCTCAACTCAAGTAAAATAAATGCAAGATAAAGATATGTACAATTTTGTTGTAATAAGGACTACATTATTTATTCACAAATCGTGGCCAATGGTTACCCGTACAAGGATATAGAGTTTGATATTTTACCTCCTTCAGTTGAAATCATGGATGGAACTGGAGTGAGTTTGATGGAGGCCTGATGCTTGCTTGAGCTTCCTTGAACTTCCTTGAATGTATTCCAACCCTTTCCTTGCTTTGAAAGTGTCTGAAACTCCTTGGCCAAGTCAACCTGCAACCTTTGAAAGAAAAAATGGCAGATGATGGAGAAGGGGTTACAGTACAGGGATGAAGGTCTGGATTAGTTGGATATCAAGTAGGTAAGGTGTTTTGATGATAAAAATTGGAAATGCACGAGCCAAATGAGAGATTGGTATTCTTATGCCAAAACTGCAAGTCTTGACAGTTTTCTGGTGTTTTTGAGCTTGGGAGTGTTTTAGGCCTTAACCAATCGTGTCTTGTGTTGTGTTATGTTTGTATATTAGTATGGAATTAATTTCTAGTCAGCCCACTAACAAATGTGCCAGTTCTAGCCTTTTGGCAACCTTTCTTGCTTTTGAAGCAAAGTGAAGGGACAAGGCTTGCCATGCTTGTACTTTATTTCTTAGGGTTGGTATGAACTTGTACAATTTACTTTAGCCCTGCAAGACTTGTATGTACAATGGAGACAGGTTCAAGGCTCAAGAATTGTAAAGTGGCAAAAGTTGAGCTTTTTCAAAATGGCAATGGTCACTTTATGCCATTTAAGGAATTGCAACTTGGGTAATGGATTAAAGGCTTGGATCAAAGCTTTGTCAACTGAATAAGAATTAAATTAAGGAGTAAGGAACAAGTTTGGGACCTGTAAAGCATGGATTAGGCAGCATAGGTATTGATTGGAACTTTGTTCTTCATGAAATGGCTTGGACAAAAAGTGAGAAAATGCCAACTTCATCTCTTTGATTCTCCCTACTAAAAAATGATCTTGAGGAGTTCTTGGACATTTTGGAAAGCTTGCAATGTGCTCTATATCTCATATTTGAAATGCATTTTGAGATACCTCTTGGAACTAGGTGAAAAATTTCCATGAAATTGGGTCCAAAACTTTCCTAAATTAGGGCAAAATTTCACTAAGTTATTTAGTTCATGAGCATGTATTCACAAATTTATATCTTGAGATCCAAGAATCTTTAGGGAAAAGTGTGTGAAGAAAAGTTGTAGATTTTATGGAAGTATACAACTTTCATTTTGGGAACTTTCTTTGAATCATTATATATCCTGGTTAAAAAATGGCCTAAAGTTGAGAAAAAATAATAAATTTTCTATTTCTAAGTTAAGAAAATTTTCAAATTTAAACCCTAATCTACAAACTTGGATTTATTGATGAACAAGTTTCACATTTTGACATTTTTTGATGAATTGTGACCCTTGGCACTTGATTTTGACCAAAAAGTCAAAGTTTGAATTTTCAGTGTACATTTGATTTTTGATCAATTGATTGCAAATTTCATCTGTCAATCCAATGAAGTTGCAATGTTTTGAACCATGCCATTAGGTCAAGATCATTCAATTTAATCCTTGAAACCATGCTTTAACTCAATTGGTCATTTTCTAGGTTAAAAATCAGAAATTGCCCTTCCATGATCAAAACCCTAATTTTGACCATTTTGCCCTTTTGGTGATTTGATTAAATTTCTTGAGGAATTGTAATCCAAACTTGATCAAATGATACATATGAGTCTAGAATGTTGATGTGGATCAAAAATTAAGAAGTTTGACTGTAAATTGGCCATGGTTGACTTTTTCCCCAATACAGTTGATTTTTAGGTCAACTGCCCAATTGACTGAGCACAAGTGTGATCCAAAGCTTGAAACTTGACATGAGTAATCTTGGGGTTCCATAATGATGTTTGAAAGTCACATGAAGCATTGATAGTCCAAAAATCCTTGTGCAACCTCAAACCCTAATTTTGGGTCATTAGTGCATGATGAGATTTCTTGAGCTGACCAAACCCTAATCCAGTCTTGAGTCAAAGAAAACTTGTGAGAAAAATCTTGATAAATGAGAGGGAAAATATTGGGGTACAAAACCTTCTCTCTATGGAAGAATAGCCAGATGGAAAATGGTCTTGGCAGAATACTATATAGAGTACACCACTCAGAAATCAATAAAGGAAGTGTACTGGAAGATCATTTGGCTCATCAAGCTGTGGGAGACTACCAATCTACGAATTTCAAAATCCCGAATGAGAACATTATGCTAGTTACAGATTGCGAAGAACCTGGACCATATGAAGGACCTGAGATAGGATGCCGATGGACTATGGTTTTTGATGGAGCCTCTAATGAACTTGGCAATGGAATTGGTGTTGTAATTATATCTCCTAAGGGTTTCCATGCACCATTTACTGCCATACTATGTTTCGACTATACAATAATATGGATGAGTATGAGGCGTGAATCATGGGTATTAAAGCTTCTATTGATCTGAGAATTAAGTTCTTGAGTGTATACGGAGATTCATCCCTGATAATCAGTCAGATTAAGGGAGAATGGGACACTAAGCATTCAAATCTCATTTCGTACTTCGAGGAGATCACTTTTGAGCACATCCCAAGAGAAGAAAATTAGTTGGCATACACGTTAGCTACCATTTCGTCTATGTTTAAAGTCAGATGGGACAACGAGACTCCCAGAATTACCATTGAAAGGATAAACGAACTTGTACACTTCTACGAATTTGACACCGAAGGAGTAGAAGAGAAGCCTTGGTTTCATGAAGTGAAAAGATATCTCGAGGCTCAAGAATATCCTGAGGGAGCATCTATCAACGACAAGAAATTCCTAGGGAGGTTCTCAACTAAGTTTTTCCCGAGAAATGGAATTTTGTACAAGTGCAACCATGATTCGACTCTACTATATTGTGTGGACAAGAAAGAGGCGGATAATATTATGGAAGATATGCATGAAGGTATCTTTGGTACTCATTCTAGTGGACATATTATGGCTAAGAAAATTCTGAGAGCGGGTTACTATTGGTCGACTATAGAAATTGATTGTCATCACCACTCAAGAACATGTCATGAGTACTAGTTGTACGCTGACAAAGTACATGTGTCTCCATTACCTCCGAATGTCTTGACTTCTCCTTGGCCATTTGCAATGTGGGGCATTGACATGATTGGAGAGATCAAGCCTACTACTTCAAACGTACATCGCTTCATCCTCGTTGCCATTGATTATTTCAGAACGTGGGTTGAAGCGGCCTTGTTTGCCTCTATTACTAAGAATATGGTTGCTCAATTCATTAAGCATAACCTTATTTGTCGATATGACATCCCCGAAAGGATTATCATGGACAATGGTACTAATCTTAATAACACTATGATCACAGAACTCTGCATGCAATTCAAGATCAAGCACAATAATTCTTCTCAGTATCGACCAAAAATGAATGGCTCATTGGAAGCCACCAACAAGAATATTAAGAAGATTATGCAGAAGATGGTTATGACCTACAAAGACTGGAACGATATGTTACCATTTTCTATTCATGGTTATTGCACTTCATTTTGGACATTAACTGGGGAAACCCCTTTCTCTCTAGTTTATGGTATGGAGGTTGTCTTACCTATCGAAGTCCAGATTCCTTCTCTAAGGATTATGAGAGACGCAAATCTAGACGAAGACGAGTGAATTCAAACTAGGCTGGACCAGTTGAATTTAATTGATGAGAAAAGGCTTGCGGATGTCTATCACGGTCAGATGTACTAGAAGCGTATGATCAAAGCCTTCAATAAGAAAATCAAGCATCAGGTATATCAGGCTGGTGACTTGGTAATAAAGCGCATCATCCTACCATAGGGTGACCCTAGGTTAAAATGGACTCCTACCTATGAAGGGCCATTTGTAATCAAGAAGGTATTTTTGGGCGGTGTAATGATAGTTACCACCATAGACGATGAAGATCTTCTGCACCTCGTGAACATAGACATAGTTAAAAGATACTACGCATAAAAAACGACCTGCTAGGTTGACCGACCTAGGAAAAAATAAGGGCATCTCGGCGAACCAAAAGTGTTCAAGCAAAAGCTAGGGTTATAAATATAAATATTGTACACCCGGCGAGTCGAAAACCTGAAAAGGTGGGTTGGGCAAAAAAAAGGCGTCCCGATGGACTAAAAACCCGAAAGGGCACTCCTGGAAAAAATTAGGGATTAAAGCGTATGACTATGTCCCATCGAATCACTTACAACTTTATTACCAACATCAAGTTCAAATGGTACAATCAATTCAATCAACTTCTACCGACAAGCGAGGGATGAGATGCTCGTAGACATAGAGACAATATCAGAGTTTGAACCTAACGAGATCATTTACAAATAGCTATATATTTTGTTATTTTTGTAGGCTCTTCATTTTTCATGACGATTTCCTCTTACTAGGCCTTCCGTCTCCTTGTACAACAATTGCCTGTTTATAGGCAAACTATCAATATAAACAAAATTTCAAAGTTCAAATTTTGTTTTACTTTTTCTGTTTTGTTTGCAAAAACATCCAGTGACTAAATTGGATGAACATATGCATATGAACATGATTACTTTTAACAAAATATGCATAAAAACAAGAATAAGTATATACTCAAGACTTTAGGAGTCAGGATAATGTTAAAAGCAGGACAATGTTTGCAAAAATGTCCAGTGACTAATTTCCAGTTACTTTTAATATCATCCAACTCGTCCATAAATCCCCACAGAGTAATTTCTAATAAAGTTTCCCTATAGAGCAGTTTCCATAAGATAATCCCCCACGAGGTCAGCATTACAATCTCATCTTCCAAGACATATTCCCCACAAGCCTGAAATACTCTAATTGTATTCCCCAGCAGATCCCCTAGCGGATAAAGGAGTATAATCTTTTCCCCGAAAATGTCGCCAACTTACAGAAATCCAATCTTTAGTAGATTATGATAGCCGTGCAGTTCACATGAATTCTCTTCCTCAGCTGAGTTTATTTCTCCAGCCAAATTCAATCCCCTCCAAATTTCTCTTCTCCACCTGGGGTTGTGTCCCCAGTATAACATATTCCTCCAGTAGGTTTATTTCCTCAACAGCGTATTTTTCTAGCAGGGTTTATTTCCCCAATAGGGTTTATTTCCCCAGTAGGGTTTATTCCCCCAACAGGGTTTATTTCCCCAACGAAATTCACTCTCCCCAGCTTAGGACTATCCCTTTGACTATTATAAATCACCGGAAAAACTTTTCTCTCTAGCAAAGGGTAGTCCATACCATATTTCCCCAGAGAGTTGCTACGAAATCAGAAACTGGACTAAGTATCAATTAATCTTATCCTCCCCAGACGATTCGACATCTATATCGAAAACTCGGTCACATAGCACCTCGGAAGTTTATCCATCTCTTTTATCCCTAGTCACGGTATATAAGAATTAAACACCCCAATAGAGCGATGAACAACCAATGTTTTTGAGCTCTTCTCCCCAAACAGAAATCAACATTCCCCGACGAAGTTTCCTCAAACAGCAAGTAGAAATCCCCAGCAGATTTAAGATCACACATGTTTTCATCCCCAATAGTAGTCTGGGATTTATTTTCCATATCAAAAACATTATCCGAAGATACCGATACACTTCAACGATATTTCACATTCATACATCATTTTCACACATCATAACATATGCATACGAAACACATATAGTACAATCTCATTTACTTTGAGAACATCATTGTGCGATGCATTTCATACATCATGATATTGCATACACCTAACATTTTGCTTTTTCAAGTAAAGTCTACCAAAATGCGAACATCATCAATTTTCTAACAAGTCGCAGAGTAATTTCTAAAAAAGGACGATGCAACTATCTACATGATCATACAATTCCCCGCAGAGACTAAATCTAACTAGTAGCTACATAATCTTTTCCCCAGAAGGTCATTCTGAAAAATATCTCTTCTGGATGAAGCCGGGCGTAGGCATCTTCTAGTGAATCTTTCAGATGAAATTAAGCGTAAAATTCTTTCTGATACTATTTTTGGAAAAATTCAGGCGTAGACTCTTTCCGGTACCTCTTCTAGTTGAATTCGGGCATACACATCTTCTAGTTTGGATGAAATCAAACATAGATTTCTTTCTAATACTCTTTTGGAAAAAGTCAGGCGTAGACTCTTTCCGGTACCTATTATAGTTGAAGTCGGGCGTAGACATCTTCTAGTTTAGATGAAATCAAGCATACATTTATTTTTGATATTATTTTGGAAAAAGTCAGACGTATAATCTTTCTGGTACCTCTTCTATTTGGAGTCGGGCGTAGACATCTTCTAGTTCAGATGAAATCAAGCGTAGATTCATTTTGAAACTCTTTTGGACAAAGTCGAGCGTAGACCCATTCCAAACGTAGTTTCTAGACAAAGTCAGGTGTAGACTTATTCTAGTATATCATTCGGATAGAATCAAGCGTAGATTTATTCCATTATTCTTTTGGACAAAGTCAGACGTAGGCTCATTCCAAATACATCTTCTAAAGACAAAGTCAGGCGTAAACTTATATTCCTATCAACAGTTACTCTAGATGTCATCTATAGGCCCATCTCTGACGAAATTATGTCACCCTCCAAATGGCATCATTAAGCCCATTCCCTATATAATCAACCAACAGTGTTACTTGGTGCACATGTGAGTGAAAAATTATGGGCACTTAAGTGTTCAATCATTTCCTACCTTTAAGTCACGAATGGCGGACGTGCCAATCTAACTCCTCAGGTTTAATAATATTGAACATGGAAAGCTCTTGTACCCCAAAATTTTCCCTTCCATTTTCCTTCAAGACATTCTCATGAGATCCTCATTTGATCAAGGTGGCTCAAGAATTGATCAGACAAATTCTCCTTTTAAGCAATGGGTCCACAACTAGGGTTTTGTGTTTCATAAGGAATATTGATTTTTCAAGGTCTCAAGTGGTTTTCATGGGTCTCCATAGATCTTCAAGAATGCTCATGTTAAGTTTCAAGTATTGTATCACAAGTTTGCTCACTCAATGGCTCAGATGATTGAAAATTAACTACATTGGGTAAAAAGTCAATTGTGGTCAACATATAGTCCAACTTCAAGATTTTTTTCAACATCAATATTTTGAAGTCATATCCATCATTTGATCAAGGGTTGATCATTATTCATCAAGAAAACCCTCAATTCATCAAAAGTCAAAAGTTTCCAAATTAGGGTTTCCTTAGGAGAATTCAACTGAACTTTGACCAAGCACAAATTTCACATGCTTCATCAACTTTTCCCTAACAAGTAAATTCAATTCTCTACAACTTTTTATCTCTATGCTCAAGTCCAAAAAATGCATCATTTGAGAGATATAAGCCAATACATTATAGGTCATTTCAAAAGTCAACAAAAAGACACTTTTTGTCAAGGAAACTTACATCAATATAAATTCTTCAAAATAAAAAATGATCAACATAGAGGTTGTAGAGGAAATATTGAGATTTCCAAAAAGTCTTAGTTCACTTTCAAAAGAAAAAAATTGAGTGAGTTATGGCCATTGTAGGTTGGGAAATTTTGAGCAAATACATGAAGTTCAAATTTAGCAAGCTTGATATTTTGGACTAATGGGCCATGGTTTTGAGGTCCAAACGTGTTTATGCCTTTCATACACCTCAAGATTCATTCATACACCCTCTGGCCTTGTTTTATTTTATTTATTTTTATTATTTTTAATTTTATTCATTAATAATAAAAAATAATAGGATAAAAATTATATCTTGTTACACAAGGGTCCAAACCCATTTGTTTTGCCCTAAAAATTCTCTATATATCCATATGTCAAGAAACGAACTAAAACACGAAATCCTTGCACCACAAAATTGTCAAAAAATACCAAAATTTTCCAAGAACCCTAAGTTCTCAAACCTTATTCTCCAACGACTTTCAATCAGTGATGAGCCTTCCATTAGCATCTTCAGACTCCCAGGTGTTAGAACAAAGTTTTGTTTTAATCATATCTTAGAGTTTTGATGATAACAATGAAATAAATTTTGTATAATATATTTTATACTCTTATGTGCATGTTTTCTAATTCAGATGATGTTCTGACTCTAGCATTCTCAAAAGTGAAACATCATTCTACGCTGAGTAGACAAAGGATAAAGAAGTTCCTAAGAAATTCTATGTAAACTCAAGTATGAAGCAAACTCTGAAGGAAGCACTCCAAGGAAAACTCTAATAAAAAGTAATCTTAAGAAACCACTGATAAAGCTAGCTAAAGCAAAGAATTGAAAGAAGCACGCTGAAAGCAATATTTGATAATGAAAGCTAAAGCAAACTCTGATAAACATAAAATGAATAAAACACTGACAGAAGAAGTGATATAGCAAACTCTGATAGAAGAAAAGTTAAAGCAAACTCTGATGTTGCAACACTATAAGCAAACTCTTAAACTTCCAGAGACAAGCTCTAACAGTACCGTTGATCATTTAATGCTAAGACGGCTAACACACTCAAGTGGTACTACGCACGAGAGAATTGGAAACATAAAGTTCAAGCTAACACGCATCATTAATGCATACTCTCTCTTCAAGGCAGTAACGGTCAAAATTTGAAGCTATATATAGAATACCATTTGTTTCAAAGCAAGGTTACTGATCCATACAAAATATACTAAAGCTCACTATTTTCATTCTTGTAAACTCTTTGTATATAGTGGGTAATTCTTAAGTACTGGGCTAAAATCTTAGTGATAAATCAGTTTGTAATATAGCTTATTAGAAGAATTCTGATTCACTACTATTAAGAGATAATCTTTGTAATTGTTCCTTGAGAGGCCAGTTGGGTCAGATTTCTCAAGAGGGCTAGGACTAGTTGAGTCTTAGAGGTGTTAGTAACTTGCAGTTGGCTTGTGCATTGTATTGTTAGTCACTTGCAGTTGGCTTGTGCATTGTATTGTTAGTCACTTGCAGTTGGCTTGTGCATTGTATTGTTAGTCACAACAGTTTGGTTGTGCATTTGTAATCAGTTTTGATTATAGTGGATTAAGTCCTCGTTGAGAGAGATGAAATCACCTTGGCGGATAGACTGGAGTAGTTTGAGTTTCAAACGAACCAGGATAAAAATACTCGTGTCCATCCATTATTATTGCACGAGAAAAAGGAAAAACTTATTCAACCCCCCCCCCCTTCTAAGTGTTTTTTCACCCTTCAATTGGCATCAGAGCTCTAGTTCTGGGTGCAAACACCTAACAGTGTCAGAAAAAGATCCAGAAAGTTTCTTTCTAGGTCATGATGCTGATTTATGGGATATGGTCCTAGATGGTTACACACATCCAGAAGACAAAGACGAAAACAAGATTGACAGAAAGAACATGGATAAACAACAGAAATTAGATTTAAAAAATTTCCCCAGATCCAGAAATATCTTTCTGAACGCTATCTCTAAAACGAAATATGAGAAAATCGCCAACAGAGATACAACACATGACATGTTTGAGTCTCTCAAAATGACTCATGAAGGCAATGCTCAAGTAAAAGAGACAAAAGCTCTGGCTCTCATCAAGAAGTATGAAGCCTTCAAAATGGAAGAAAATGAGTCCATTGAAGCTATTTTCTCAAGATTCCAAACTCTGACCGCTGGCCTGAGAGTTCTGAACAAAGGATACATCCAGGCATACCATGTTAAGAAAATTATCAGAAGTTTACACAGAAGATGGGCACCTATGGTTACTGCATTCAAAGTGTCAAAAGATTTGAATGATGTATCTCTTGAAGAACTTATCAGTGCATTAAGAAGTCATGAGATAGAACTTGATGAACATGAGCCTCAGAAGAATGGTAAGTCTGTCGCCCTTAAATCTATTAAAAAATGTGAAACTAACGCTTTTCAGGAAGAAGAAGGAAACTCTAAAGACTCTGCATCAGAAGAAGATGAGTTATCTCTAATCTCCATAAGGATCAACCATATGTTGAAGCACAGACAAAAAAAGTTCAGAAACTACAAGAGGTCAGAAGATAAACCAGAATCTTCTGGACATAAGAAGTCAAGCAGAAGATATATAGTCTGCTATGAATGTAAAGAACCAAGAAACTACATAAGTGATTGTCCTAAGCTACAAAGAGAAAGACCAAAGAAAAGCTTTGGAAGAAAGAAAGGCATGATGGCCACCCGGGATGATTCAGAATCTTCTGAAGCTGAATCTGACTCAGAAGATGAGCATGCTAACCTAGCGTTTATGGCTACCACAACAGATGACGATGACTCAGACTCTAATTCAGAACCGAATGAGGTATTCTCTGAATTCTCTAGAGCCGAACTTGTAGAAAGCTTATCAGAACTTCTTGAAAACTACAGTCAACTCAAAATCATATACAAGAAACTCAAAAAGAATCTTGCATCTGATTTTGAGAAACTTGAAACAGAAAACTATGAACTTAAAGAAAACAATTTTAAACTCAAAGAGGAAGTTCTAAAAATTCAAAAGATTTTTATTTCAGATTCTGCTTCAAGTTCAAGAGATATTCTTAAAGAATATGACTCTAGTTTTCAAACATTTCTTGCTAAAAGCATAGATAGAAGCAAAATGGCTTCAATGATCTATGGTGTTAATGGAAATAACAGAAGAGGAATTGGATATGAAACTCCCAAAGGGAAAGAAACATACAAACCTAAACCCGTTGAGGAAATGGTTATCACATATAAACCACTACACAAACAATTTAGCTTTGGGCACACACATGATATCAAATACACATCTCACTCTGAAATTTTTTATGCTAAATCAAAATTCAAATAGAACTTTAGAAACTCTAACCAAAAAGGACCCAAAACAATATGGGTACCTAAGGAGAAAATAATATATGTTGCAGATGTCCTTAACAACACAGTTGAAACACCAGTCATGGTACCTGGACTCTGGATGATGACGACATATGATAGGAAGAAAGTCTATGTTCCATAGTCTGGAACTTAAATCTGGTGCACATGTCAAATTTGGAGGAAATCAGAAAGGAAAGATTATTGGTTCGAGAAACATTGAAAACAATAACCTTCCTTCTATAACTAATGTTCAGTTGGTAGAAGGATTAGTGCATAACTTGTTGTCCATAAGTCAATTAAGTGACAACGGTTATGACATAATCTTTTATCAAAAATCTTATAGACTTGTTAGTCAAAAAGATGGAATAATCCTTTTTACTAGCAAGAGAAAGAACAACATCTATAAAATTAATTTTTCTGACCTTATAACTCAGAATGTAAAATTCCTTATGTCTGTTAGCAATGAGCAATGGGTATGGCACAAAAGATTGGGAAATGTTAGCATGAGAAGAATATCTCAAATTAACAACCTCAATCTGGTCAGGGGACTTCCCAATCTGAAGTTCAACTCAGAAGCTCTGTGTGAAGCATGTCAGAAAGGAAAATTTTCAAAACCTTCTTTTAAGTCAAAAAATGTTATTTCTTCCTGTTGTACCCCAAAATTTTACCTCTCATTTTATCAATATTTCTCACCACAAGACTCTTTAAATTCAAGATCAAGCTAGGGTTTACTCTGCTCAAGACATCTCCTTGCACTGTTGACCTAAATTAGGGTTTGAGTTTGCACATGGATTTTTGGAATTTCAATGCTCAAAGTGACTTTCATACTTTATTTTAGACTTATAATATTTCCCATACCAAGTTTCAAGCCTTGAATCAAATTTTAGCCCAGTCAATTGGACAGTTGATCCAAAAATCAACTGTATTAGGGAAAAAGTCAACGGTGGCCAATTTACAGTCAAACCTCATAAATTTTGACCCACATTAACATTATAAACTCATATGAACCATTTGATCAAGTTTGGACCACAACTCCCCAAGAAATTTGATCAGATCACCAAAAGGGCAAAATGGTCATTTTTATGGTTTTGAGTGCAAAAGGGCAATTTCTGATTTTTGACCTAGCCAATGGCAAATTGGGTTCAAGCATGGATTCAAGGACTCAATGGCATCATCTTGACCTATTCACAAGGTTCAAAAGATCTCAATTGCATTGGATTGACAGATGAATTTTTCAGTCAACTGATCAAAATTTGACTATACACTGAAAAGTCAAACTTTGACTTTTTGATTAAAATCAAGTTCCAAGGGTCATTTTTCATCAATATGTGTCAAAACATGAAACTTGTTCATCAAGAAACCTAATTTTTCAATTTAGGGTTTAAAATTGAAAATTTTCATAACTTAGAATTTTTCTAAGTTATGAAATTTTCTTATTTTTTCCTAACTTTGCCCAACCTTTTCACCATGATGAAATTGGATTCAAACAAAACTTCCAACATGAAAGTTGTAGTACTCCACAAAGTATACAACTTTGATTCACAAAGTTTTCTCAAACGAAGCTTGGATCTCAAGTTATGATTTTTGGAACAAGGGTCCATGAAACTTCTAACTTAGTGAAATTTTGCCCTAATTTAGGCAGGATTTTGACCTATCTTCTTGTCAAATTTTCACCTATTTTCACTTGGAATCTCAAAATGCATTTCAAAAATGGATTGTATAGCATGTTGCAAGCTTTCCAAAATATCCAATAACTCTCCAAAATCATTTGTGGTTAGGGAGAATCGAAAGCTTGAAGTTGGCAAAAACTCACTTTTGATCCATGGCATTTTCTTAGTGATACAAGTTGCAAACTCTAATCAGCTTGCTTTGTACTTGATTACAGGTCTCAAAACCCTTCCATACTCAATAATTAAATGCAAATCCATTGGTCTAAGGCTTTGTTTTGGTCATTAGAAGATTATACAATAGATTAATCCATAAATGGTAAAAGGTAACTTTGCCATTTTTGTCCAAATCTTGGTTTATGTCAAGTTGCACCCTTAGGCATTGAACCATATCTTATGCAGCAAATCAAATCCATAAACTGGAGGGGCCAAGAGCAAAGTGTGCAAGCTGATAGATAGCGTGTACAAGCCTGTCTTGTATCACTTGTCCACTTTTGCTTCATATACAAGAAACTTGTAAAATATCACACAACTTGAACATCAGAAAAAACCAACTTTGGCAAGCATTTGAAACAAGTTTCTCACATCCCCTTGAGCCATAAACACGAGCCATTGAGCCCTCAAACCTCCCATAGCACAAAATCATCTTCCATTGGCAAAACAGGGCACTCCCTGCAGTTTGACTTCCATAGCAAAAACCCCTCGTGTGTTTTGCCTAAAACTTGTTCAAACACTTTCCATATAACCTATATAAGCTATCCCAACCCTTAAACATTGACTGTAACTCCATTTACAGGGTTTTCCATTTTGGATTTCAGCTTGTGCAGGTTGAGTTCTACAGGCTTGTTCAAGCATATTCAAGGCAAGCTAGGCATTGGGGAAGGTTAGAGGAAGTTCAAGCAAGCTCTCAAACATCTCAGGCCTCACTGAAAAGCTCCACATTGCCATACACGAAGTCAACTGAAACAGGTTTTTATCAACTTCCTATGTCTCTATTTAGGAATCATTAGGCTTAGGTTTGTGAATGAAAAATGTAGTATTCATAGCCATGAAACTGTACATAAGCTCAGTTTTCATTTAAGTTAAGCGTGCTAAGAGAATTTGGTCCATGAACGTTCTGAGAAAGTTAGGTTAGAAATTAGGGCCAGAGAAATTCTCTCTGGTCTTTGAGAGTTAGTTTAAGTTTCTTATATGGTTGAATTCGTCTTGAAAAATACTACAACTTTGATGTTATGAATTTTTGCATTAGAGAATGTATGCAGGATCTGGAATTTTGTACAGGGCGCGCGTTTTTATTTGAACAAGAGGTTGAAGATGAAGTCAGTGGGCTGGGCTTGGTTCTGGCCTTGCTTTTGACACCCCCATTTTGCTGACTTCACCCCCTGGCCCATTTTTTCACATTTTTATATTTTTTGTATTTATTTTCATTTCTGATTTTATTTTCTTATTTCCTAAACATAAAAAATACCAAAAATATTTTTATGAATTTTCACATTTATTTTTGTATTTTATTTTATTTTTTCTAACATAAAAATAATTTAGTGATTATATACTTTTATTTTATTTGATGAAAACCTAAAAATAATATATAAAAATATTATACTTTTATTTTTATTATTTATACTTAAATAATCTCTTTTCCTAAATACGTTTTTATTTTGTATATATTTTATTTTATTTTATCATACATAAATAATACAATTAATATAATTTACTTTCTTAAAAGAAACTAGGGTTTCCATCCTTATTAAAAATAATACTTTTTTTAATATATTTTTATCTTTTTGACACTTGAATATATTTATATTATTATTGTACATAAATAAAAAATATTAATAAATATACTTTCTTAAAGAAAATTAGGGTTTTTACCCTTAAATAAATAAAATGTAATAATCTCTTATTTCTTTTTTTTTACATACACTAAACATTTTTTACATGCATAAAAAATAAACATAAACATCTTTTGCATATTCATAATATTTTGTATATTTGTTTAATTTATTTATTTAAATACTTGTCTATTTATTATTTGTACCATTTATTCAATTTGAATTGTAATAGTAAATACTAGGGTTTTAATTTCTTGCAAAATAATCCCCATTCAAAAATTGTATCCCCCTCCCATATCAAATGTTGTAATAGTGTAGATTTATTTTGCGCACTTTATGCTTACAATTATGCCATGATTAGAGATTAGGGTTTGTATGCAAAAATCCAAAATCAAACAAATAGCTTGACTAATACAAAGACAAAAAAACATGTAAAATGATAACACAAATCACACTTGCACCCCTAGGGTTTCATCCACTTGTTGCCTTTATAAAGGGACATGTTATGCATGTTGAGTACTTTGGCAAAACAAAAACAAAACAAAAGATCATAGTCCCTCGATGACGCTATCTTGGTTGCCTATACAAAATGATCTAGTCCCTCGGAAAATTTACTAAAAGGTACTTAACACAATTGCTATCATGGTCTATACGATGACCCGCGCCTGTCCCGTGTAACATCCAAATACAAGGTTGTTTACAAAATTCAATGGTAAAACAACACTGTCAAAAAAGGGGTAAAAACGTATAGGAAAGATCTTTGAGTAAAATAGGGTAGACAACTCTTAGTTACTTGATCAAAAAACTTGCAAAACATCCTTGCTATTTTCAAACACATCTCACAACACAGTTTCAAAACATTTCCCAAAATCAAACTTGCAAAACATTGAAATATCTTTTCAAAAGACAAACACCTTTGTATATATTCAAAAAAGAATCATTACAAAGGTTGCCACAATGATGGCCTCTTTTTCAAAGCATTTTCAAAAACCACACACACAAAGCACCATTTCAAACAATTGAAAAGCAAAAGCAAGTGATCTAAACAAGTAACTAAGAGCCCATGGATAACCATGGATGAAAAGGGTGTTTGCACCTTCCCTTTTCATAATCTACTCCCCGAACCCAAGAAAACATCTCAAAGGTTTTTTCTGTGCCTTTTGACCTTTCCTTTGGATAAAATAAAAAGTCGGTGGCGACTCTTGCTAAACCGAAACATTTGCGAACACAAATGCAAAACCTCAAGTCAGTTCTCCCACCGTATCACACTACCTCTAGGCCGTTGGAACTTCTTCACATTGATCTATTTGGACCAGATAAAAATGCATCTATCAGAGGCAAGAAGTATGGATTGGTCATTGTTGATGACTACAACAGATGGACATGGGTTAAGTTTTTAAAACACAAGGATGAGTCACATTTTTTGTTCTTCGACTTCTGCATCCAAGTGCAAAATGAAAAAGAGTTTAGAATCATAAAAGTTAGAAGTGATTATGGAGGAGAATTTGAAAACCATTATTTTGAATTTTTTTAAAGAAAATGGCATTTCTCATGATTTCTCTTGTCTTAGAACTCCCCAACAAAATGGAGTTATAGAACAAAATAATAGAACTTTGCAAGAAATGGCCAGAACCATGATTAATGAAACCAATGTGGCTAAACACTTCTGGGCAGAAGCAGTGAACACAACATGTTATATTCAAAATAGAGTATCTATAAGACCTATTCCTGAAAAGACTCCTTATGAATTGTGGAAAAACAGAAAACCCAACATTTCATATTTCTATCCTTTTGGTTGTACTTGCTATATTCTGAATACTAAAGATGATTTGAACAAGTTTTATTCTAAGGCACAAAAGTGTTTTCTGCTTGGATATTCTGAACGCTCAAAAGGCTATAGGGTATACAACACAGAAACTCTGATTGTTGAAGAATCAATCAAAGTCAGATTTGATGATAAGCTTGGCCAGCTAAAGCTAAAGCAGAATGAAAATCCTGTAGGTATAGAAGATCATCTTACAAACTCTGAGGAGTCAGAAGCAAAGGACAACTCAGAAGATCCTTCTATTTCAAATGCTTTGGAAAATCTAAGAATTTCTGAACAAACCTTACAGAAAAGATTCACCAGAATCACATCAGCACATCCAGAAAATGTGATTATTGGAAAGAAAGAAGATCCTATCAGAACAGGATCCTTCCTCAGAAGCAAATAAGAATCACTATTTGGATTGGTCTCTCTGATTGAGCAAACCTCAATAGAGGAATCTCTGTAAGACAATGATTGGATCGTAGCTGTGCAAGAAGAACTAAATCAATTTTCCAGAAATGATGTGTGGGATCTAGTTCCAAAACCTAAAGGATTCAATATCATAGGAACAAAATGGGTATTCAGAAATAAGTTAAATGAGCAAGGAGAGATTTTCATAAATAAGGCACGACTGGTTGCACAAGGTTATAGTCAACAAGAAGGAATTGATTATAATGAAACTTTTTCCTCAGTCGCCAGGTTAGAATCAATTAGATTATTAATTTCTTTTTCTGTTCAACATAACATCTCATTATTTCAAATGGATGTTAATAGTGAATTTTTAAATGGTTACATAGAATAAGAAGTTTATGTCCATCAACCTCTGGGTTTTGATGACTCAAAATATCTAGAACATGTTTTTTAACTGAAAAAATCTCTGTATGGTCTGAAACAAGCTTCCAGAGCTTGGTGTGAACATCTAAGTAACTTTCTTTTAGAAAAGAATTTTACCAGAGGGAAAGTGGACACTACCTTATTCAGAAAAACACTTAAAAATGACATTTTAATTTGTCAAATATATGTAGATGATATTATTTTTGGAACCTCTAATGTCTCTCTTGGAAGAGAATTTGCTTAGTCTATGCAAGCTGAATTTGAGATGAGCATGATGGGAGAACTAAAATTCTTTCTGGGAATTCAAATAAATCAGACTCCAGAAGGTACTTGCATACATCAAACAAAGTATGTTAAAAACTCCTGAAGAAATTCCAGCTATCAGAAAGTAAAGAAGCAAAGACACCAATGCATCCTACATGCATTTTGGGAAAAGATGAGGTAAGTAAGAAAGTAGATCAGAAACTTTACAGAGGTATGATTGGACCTCTTCTCTATCTGACTGCATCTAGACCAGATATATTATTCAGTGTATGTTTATGTGCAAGATTCCAATCAGATCCTAGAGAATCTCACTTAACTGTTGTTAAGAAAATTCGGAGGTATCTGAAAGGTACTACTAACCTTGGAATGTGTTACAGAAGATCCAAAGAGTTTAAACTAGTAGGTTATAATGATGCTGACTTTGCTGGAGATAGAATAGAACGAAAAAGCACCTCTGGAAGCTGTCAGTTTCTGGGTGATAACCTTATCGCATGGTACAGCAAGAAGCAAGCCACTATTGCACTATCAACAACTGAAGCAAAATATATATTTGTTGCTGGATGTAGCACTCAGATGATCTGGATGAAGAGCTAGCTGGAAGATTATCATCTCTATGAAAGTAATATTCCTATCTTCTATGATAATACCTCTGCTATTTGTCTTTCAAAAAATTCTATGTTACATTCTAAGGCAAAACATATAGAAATTAAATATCATTTCATAAGGGACTATATTCAGAAAGGAATTTTAAGTTTAAACTTCGTAGACACAGACCATCAATGGGCTGATATTTTTACTAAACATCTTTCTGAAGATAAATTTAAATTCATTCTGAAAAACATCAGTATGGAACTTTGTCCTGAATGAAATTTTTACTTTCTATATATGTTTTCAGAATGTTCTGAAATGAATGTGCTGATTAACAACTCTCCATAAGTTAGAAGAGGAGTTACTTCAGAAACAATCTATAATGTTATGAAATGTGTCTAACATTTCATTACAAAAATGGTTCATAAGTTCATTACATTAAAACAGCTGTCACACGTTATCCTCAGAAGTTGAACACGTGTTTCAACTCTGTAAGGTCACGCATGTGTGCACTGCTATTGAGACGCCGTTCCTAGGTAACTGTTCAGATTTGATCAAATATCACGCATCCCCTCAATGTCAAATATCATTAATTGTTTGTAATGATTAATTTTTTTTAATTCAATTATTCTAAATTCTTTAATTGTTTTATTACTTTAACATTTTTTTCATAAGCTATAAATACTTTGCAAAATTCATTTTTTACTTTTCACTCTCTCTCAAGAGGAATCCAAATAGGATAAAACCAACAAAGAAATCAGAACTTGGATAATGAAACAAGAGGAATCCTCAATAGAAATCAAGAATCTTCTTCTTTCTCTCGTCTCTCGTCAATCTTAGTTTTATTTTTTTTCCCTTTTTTTGTACTTTTGTCCTTTGACATCTTCTATATAAAAATATTTTGAATCTCTTTAATTCTTTTTGCTTTTTGATTATGACAAAAAGGGGCAGAAAATGTGATTTTGTTCTGATCCATGATAGCAGTTATGGGACTAAATCTCAAACATTCCTAACAAAATACAAAGTTTTTTTCCTGTTTAAGAGATATGCAGGTACCTCAAGACTCTGAAAGACTAAGCTCTAAACATCATCTGGTAAAGATCTAGTAAAGAAACTCTGAAGAAAAGATCAGGAGCTCTTAAAGAAACTCTGAAAGAAAAATGTCCCAAAGCTCTGAAGAACAATCTCAGGAAGATTCTTTTATGCATTTAAGTTATTTTATTATTTATTTCAGAAGAAGAAATATTTATCTCAGGGGGAGATTATCAATCTTAGGGGAGATTCTCACTCTTGTACAAAATTTTTTAAAAATCAAAATCTGAATTGTTTTGTCATGATTAAAAAGGGGGAGATTGTTAAAACAAAGTTTGGTTCTAATCATATCTTAGAGTTTTGATGATAACAATGAAATAAATTTTGTATAATATATTTTATACTATGATGTGCATGTTTTCTAATTCAGATGATGTTCTGACTCTAGCATTATCAAAAGTGAAACAACATTCTACGCTGAGCAGAAAATAGATAAAGAAGTTCCTAAGAAATTCTATGTAAACGCAAGTCTGAAGAAAACTCTGAAGGAAGCACTCCAAGGTAAACTCTGATAAAAATAAATCTTAAGCAACTTCTGATAAAGATAGCTGAAGCAAATAATTGAAAGAAGCACGCTGAAAGAAATATCTGATAATGCAAGTTGAAGCAAACTCTGATGAACATAAAATGAAGAAAACTCTGACAGAAGAAGTGATATAGCAAACTGTGATAGAAGAAAAGTTAAAGAAAACTCTGATGTTGCAACGCTGCAAGAAAACTCTTAAACTTCCAGAGACAAGCTCTGACAGTACCGTTGATCATTTAATGCTAAGACAGCTAATGCACTCAAGTGGTACTACACACGAGAGCATTGGAAACATAAAGGTCAAGCTAACACGCATCATTAATGCATACTCTCTCTTCAAGGCAGTAACGGTCAAAATTTGAAGCTATATATAGAAGACCATTTGTTTCAAAGCAAGGTTACTGATCCACGCAAAATATACTGAAGCTCACTATTTTCATTCTTGTAAAGTCTTTGTATATAGTGGGTAATTCTTAAGTACTAGGCTAAAATCTTAGTGATAAATCACAGTTTGTGATATAAATTATTAGAATCATTCTGATTCACTACTGTTTAGAGATAATCTTTGTAATTGTTCCTTGAGAGACCAATTGGGTTAGATTTCTCAAGAGGGCTAGGACTAGTTAAGTCTTAGAGGTGTTAGTCACTTGCAGTTGGCTTGTGCATTGTATTGTTAGTTACTTTAAGTTGGCTTATGCATTGTATTGTTAGTCATAACAGTTTGGTTGTGCATTTGTAATCAGTTTTGATTATAGTGGATTAAGTCCTCGTTGAGAGAGGCGAAATCACCTTGGCGGGTGGAATGGAGTAGTTTGAGTTTCAAATGAACCAGGATAAAATTACCCGTGTCCTTCCATTATTATTGCGCGAGAAAAAGGAAAAACTTATTCACCCCCCCCCCCCTTCTAAGTGTTTTCTCACCATTCACCAAGAAGCCATTCCAATCGTTCATGAAGCCCGAAGCATCACAAAAAGCATTCCTCAAAAGCGTTGATTGGGTAGTATTTCAAAACTTTAAATTTTTACTTTTTGCACTTGTTTAATGATTATGTGTGTTCATGTGTGTTTATAATGGTGCTTAGTACAGATTACAACCATTGCATGGGATCCATGACGTCCAAATTATGGATTTCCATTGAGGGACCAAATTAGAATTTTTCCTTCAAAGTGTATGATCCAAGCATTTTCAGTCAAAATTGAACTTATATTTGGATTCAGGACCCTCGATTTAGGGGGGTATGGTATTCTTTAATCATTAACATGCCTTGTTTTGTAGGATATAGAAATTAGCTCACCGAAGAACACGACAGGAGCTAGGGCTCCCGCACTTCTCCGGTCACTCTGAATTGTTTTATATTATATTTATTTTTGTTTAATTATATGAACAGATAAAACAGCCACCCCAGTGGCAACAACGCATGTGATAAGGCATTGGTATCAAAGGTCTTGGGTTCGATCTAGCCTTTTGACATTTTTTTCTTCATATTTCTCATATGTTTTGCAGGTTGATGATAAAACATGTTGAGCACGTATCCTTGCATAGGTGCGCGCCTGGCTCGGTTGGATTGCATGCTGCCTAGAGGGGCAGGGGGCGTGGGTTTGACACCCACCCCTAACATTCTTTTTCTCTATTTTTTCTTTACTAACTCTATTTTCTTTTTCTTAACCCTAATTTTCTTTAACAAACCCTAATTAATTTTTTTAATCTACATTAAAATAAATTAGGTTTAGTTTTATTTTCTCATTAATTAAATTTGATATTTATTTATTAAAGTTAATTAGGATAACTAGTTTTGATTAGTTTAATTGCTTAACTTTTTTTGATTAATTAAAATTAACCTAGACTTTATGTTTTTTTTCAATTAAAATCAATTAGGCTTAGGTTAAATCATCAAGTATTTTTCGTCAAACAATTTTCCTCTTATTTTACAATCTTCCCGCGCTTTACTATTTTCGCATTAGTTTTTTTTTTATATTATGTAACATTTACTGAATGTAATAGCTTAAATGAGTATTTCTTGCTTTCTTTCTTTCTCCAATTTTTTTATGGTTTGTACCCCCTTCCCTGAAGCTTTTTAATAGTGTATGACATTTAGTTTTTGTCTTTACTGCTTTCCTTATAACTGCAAGTAATTAATGTTTGTATGACAAGACATAAAAACAATCTAGAAAACCCTAATCAAGATTAAATAATTAAATTTGATACACTATTCACACACTCACCTCTAGGGTAACGTCACTTATTGTTTTCGAATAAAACAGTCATGTCCCTCGAACATGGGGATGCTTTAGCACTATCCCCCGATTAAAAAGACCGTAGTCCCTCGATGACCCTTCGATGTTGCCTTCGATAAAAGATCTATTCCCTTACGATAAAATTGTTAAAGCGTCCTTACAATTGGCTTCAAAGACTGTACGACGACCCTCGCTTGTCCCTTCACATCCAATGATACGGCTTCCTACTAACTAATGGAAGGATAACACTATCTAAAGGAGGAGGAAAATAACACGAAAGATCTTTGAGTAGGTAGATAGCTCGTAACTTCTTGCTCACAAAAAAAAACATTTTTCACAAACACTTTTTTCTATGAAATATTTTCAAAACAAACACTTTGTATGCGTTATCAACTAATACGAGAATCATTACAAAGTTTTCTGCACTTAGGCATTTTCAAAATATTTTCAAACACATACACAAAAGCATTTCAAAAAAAGTGAGCTTGCGTTTAAGAGCCCGTAGATAACTACAGATGAAAAGGGTTTTAACACCATCCCTTTTCATAACCTACCCCCCGAACTCAAGAAAATCTCGAAGGTCTTTCCTGTTCTTTTCACCCTTTCCTTATTGGATAAAAGAAAAGTCGGGGGAGAATCTTCTTATCCGCAACATTTGCGAGAAAACGCAAAAAAAAGTCAATTCTCCCACCGTATTATATTATGATTGGCTAAATTTTTGTAAAACATGGTTCTTTATTGATGTTGATCAAGATGATGTAGCATTCTTATCAACTGTCATAACAGTTTTTCTATTATGAGTTTTACAACAAGGTGTCGAAGTATATGTCATGAGATCTTGGTATAGTACTGTTGCACCCCAAAATTTTCCCTCTTCATTTTAGTTACATGGCTTATGCTTCATCATACATATTCATACATTCTCATGGGAAGGATTAGGGTATCCTGGTTCCCAAGTTCTTCTACAAGTCGTAAAAGATGTTTGATTAGTCAAATCAATGAAAAAGAGGATCTTGTGTCTTCAATATTTAAACTTTCTCAAGCTACAAAGGTTTCTTGTACTGCAAGATATCTCATTTGCCCCATATGATCATTAGTAGTTAGAAATTTGCAAAGTCTTGGGAAGAATTATATTTCTACTATTCACTTTTCAAAATTAGGGTTTTGACTAATTGGGGAATTTGAGGCTAAGCAAAAGTAAAATTTGTAAAGCATCACCTTATCATCATCATAAGAAGCATATTTGTTCAAGGGTTATCTCAATCTTCCCATAGAAATGAGAGTTTTGAAGATTGGTCATTCTCCTAGCACAAAGGTTTAAAGTTTGGGTTTTGGTTTTAATCAAGAAATCTATGATTTTTTGTGAAAGAGTTGATTCCATGCCTCTCTATATGTTGATAAACACCTATTATTGATGGTTTGAGTTCCAATTTTGATGTGAAAGGAGTTCAATTGATCAAAAGGGGAAAAATGGTCATTTTGACAAAAAGTCAACCAACGTCAAGGTTGACCAAGTGGACTTTTGTCAACTATCAATTTAATTATCCTATTTTCATATTTCATGATCATTGGTATCACAAAATCAATAGAAGAGGTCAAATTGGAGATAACTTGTTCAAGAAGTTATTTGGACATTTAGGGAAAATTTTAAGTCCTTAAGTCCCTATAGTATTGAATTGTGGATATTTATAACTTTCTCATTTTTTATCCAATGGAGGCAAATCTTATATGCTTAGAAAGCTTGAGAAAAACCCTACAAGATTGTCAATGTGTGTTCAAGTCCCAAAAATGAAGCATTTGTGAGATATGGAGTTTAGAAGGATAAGGCACAAGGTTGTCAAAAGTAACAAGTCACGCGCATATTAAGAAAGACATTTCCACAAACAATTGGTGTGCCATTTTCATGATTAAATTTCTTTTGATTAAAGTATACATTGAAAAATTAGAAATAAGCATGTTGAAGATTGTTATATGAGTTTCATTTAGCTCTTTGAATCACATAAATTGAGCCATTATTGAGGAAGATATGGTCAATCAAAGTGAAGACCTCAAGGTTGCATTTCTGGAAATCCATGCATGTCCATGCACGCGCGCGTGCCCTTGCCTTCCAGGCTTCGTTTTTCCAAACTTCTCACTAAAATATCTCTCACTTATAGGAATCAATTTCAATAATTCAAATCTTTATAATGATCCACATTAAAAGGACTTTCCAAAGGCCTCTTAAGCAAGGGAATTGCACGAGCAAATTAAGAGAAAATTGGAAAAGAAAGTGGGTTGATTAATATGTTTGGCCTGCGATCAGTTTGCTCCCCCATGTGCTTGTATAAGCCAGGTCATCATTCATGCTTCCCTCACCTCTTTCCAGAACGAGTGAAAGTTCAAACAAAGACAACACAAAATGCAGCAAGCAAGATTATCTCCAAAGGCTCTAAAAAACTCGAAGACCCTTATACCCCTAGCAAAACTTCTTCAACACACTTCCCCTCTCTATATAAACTTCTCTTCATTCTCATTTCAGGGAGATCGATTGATACACACACTAAACCTCTGAAAAATTTCTTCAAGGCAAAACCTATATTTCAACTGTTCTCCAAATTTATCTCAAGAAGTAAGAATCGGTTCTGCATTTTTCATCAAGATCTCTTTAATTTGTTAATGTTTCCTTCTAATTCAAGTTTGAACAAGTGATTTTCTTGGCTTCTAAGCCTACAAGCTCGACTAGAAGAAGTTAGTGGAGCTGTTTCCACTAGGTAATTTTTCAAACCTCCATAGATTTGGATTAGAGCTTGCATTTGCATCTAAAAGTGTATTCAATTGTTGAATTCGTATTCATTGTGTTGTTATCTGGCCAGACAATAGGTTCGAGGTATAACATTGCTTGAATCTAAGTTTGTGTTGTGTTCTAAATTTGGCACAAAAATTACAAATCTGTGGAAGTTTGCTTAATTTTCTGTAAGATTTTGTGTTTGTTTGATGTAATTCATAACATCACGTTGTAGATCTCCGTGAGATCTACAACTTTGCTTCAGATCTTGAGTGTTTCCATGGAAGAACAAGTAAGCTGTGAGGATTTGAGGATCACCGCATATCCATGTTTTAGGGTTCGCTGGAAATTTTGCATTAAAGAAGATGAAATCTGATTGGTCCGTTTGAATCACTAGTCCCACGCGCGCCATTTTCTTGTATTATTTTCGAATTTTATTTCATATTTCCCTCTTTTTTTTATAAATTTCTTGATTTTATTTTAAATAATTTCACCCATCCAAAAATTATCAAAAAAGTATATTAGACTCTATTTTTTGTCTATTTTCACATTACGAATTTTGTTTATTATTTTTTATCATTTATATAATATAAAATAAATCAATGAGTTAAATTAGGGTTTTTATCATCTTTAAGTTCTAGAATTTTATTTTCCAAGTTTTACTAATATAAAAAATCCACAAAAAATAAACTAAGTTTTTTAATCTACTTCATAAAAATCATTTTTGTTTGATTTTATAAAAAAATTTGACAAGTAAATAAAATCAATCAATAGTTATATCTTTTTTTTATACTTTTTTTAGTTACATTGTGCAAATAATTCTTGTTTGATATCCCCCTCTAATGATAAAATTCAATAAAATTATACTTATTGACCCTTAGGTATTAAACCAAATTTCTATATTTTAAATTTAATTTACATTTCAATTTTCCTATTTTTTTTTCCAAATTTTAGGAACTAATAATAGTTTTTTGGACTTTTTTTTTCTTGAGCTAAAAAATAACCCTTGAAACCCTAATTTCCTTTACTCATAAAAATCAAGAAAATATGTTTAAATTTCTTGGATGACTCAAAACCATAAAAATCATTTTTGTTGAATTTTAACTTTTGATTTCATATTTTTCCACAAATATTTTGCTAAAACCCTTCTAGATTGATCTTTTTGTGAACTATTATTAAAAGATTCTCAATCATTTTCACCTTTTCAAATTAATCCAAGAGATTTTAACAATGTCTTTGACTTTTATAAGTCTTTATGAAGCTAGGGTTCATTTGTTTTAATTTTTAAATGTTTTTCTTTAATTTTTTAACCTAATGTGAATTTAGGGCTTCCCTCCCTTTCAAAGTTAGAATATTCTCTTATCCACCTCTCTTGGTGTGTTTAAGAGTTTCACTCATAACTTGTGTTTGTCAAAATGTTGATCATACTTAAGGATTAGTCTTTTCTTGTGTGTGGTTTTTACCCTATTTTTTGTTTGCTATACCATGCTCCTCATAGGATCTTCAATTCACCATTTTCTAAGTTTGAATTAAATAGACCTTAGGCTTATATCCATGTATACCAATATTCGGTAGATGTTTCATTCTCCAATCCTCAACTATAGGATCAATGATGCATGACAACTCTAAGGTTATTATGCTAGTCTGCCTTTATACTTTTCTTTCTCTTTTGCATTTTCATTTTAAAAAAACATATTTTTCTCCAAAACTCCAAAACACTTAAAAATTACTGATGAGAATCATACCTTTGTTGAGCATGGAAGATGATAAGCGGACTTATTCTCAATCTTATTGCTTTTCCATTATAAGCCTTGGTGTGGTTCAAATCTCAATGACTTATTTTATGAATAAGTGGAGAAATGTCTAATATCTCTCTCTTGAGATCAACTAGATGTCATCAACAACAAAAACACCAACCAATACAAAATCGTTTTGCCTTCGGGCTTTTCTTTCAAACTTTTTTCAAAAGAACATGTTAATTCACTTTTGTGTTGACACGTAAGTCTCCAAAGGTCGAGTTGCAACAGAAGGAAAATTAATTATGTTCATTAAAAAATACAAAAGAAACAAAACTTTTGAAGTCGAACTACGGCTGCTCTGATTCCTTATATCTTTTCAACTTTTAAGATTTAGACATAAAGTTCACACCCTTAGATCAGAACAAACATAAGTGGATCCTGTAGAGTACTACAGATGTGTGGGGTGCTAATATCTTCCCTTCCTATAACTGAATTCATTACCCGATCTCTACGGTCGCAAGACCGTGATTTTATCCCTTCAGGTTTTCTCGATGTTCACCTTTCCCATCCTGTGAGATAAAAGACTTCTGATGGCGACTTCATTGAATTTTATCTTTTGACCTATTTCTGGTCCATCCTTAGCAAGTCAGTCCTAGCTTGTGTTTGTTTTATTTTCTTGGTTGTTTATGTGTCTATTTGTTTATATGCTTTGATTATATGTTTTCATACATTGCATTTTATTCTCTCTTATGCTCTGGATTTTGTTGTTATGTTATTTCTTTGTGGGGTTGGGATGATACTTCTTGAGGTAAAAGGCCCAGTACCCAGGCTGGAGTGTACTAGGACACTAGTGTAGCAGTAGAAATGTTGAGACTAAGCCATTGGATTGACTTGACTCGCACAAATCAAAATAAAAATCGCCACCGCACTTTATTGTTTCCAAAGGAATGAGAAAATAGCGAATAACCCAAAAAGAGGGGGAGAGAATCTAAGTTCGGGAGTTGGTTATGCAAAGGAAAGGTATTAGCACCATAAACATCTATGGTACTCCGCATAACCTCTTTGAAAATCTGTGTATTTTGGCTATAAATATTGTGTACAAAAATGGATTTTGGGGATGAGGAAAGAAGTCTTTATTTTTAATGATTTTTGCACCCGCCGCGGTTGCAAACCTTTAGTGCCTAAGTACCACCTTCCGTGCAATAGGGGATCAGGGTACACATAGTTCACCTTTAAATTTTTTGAAACACAAGTGTGTTGGTTAATTTTAGGAGATAAGACATCATTTCCATTGTCCGAGTGGAAAAAATACTTACTACCCATAATTATTAGGAAGGAGAATTTGCGTCATCTCAAAGTGGAGGATATGGCTTGGGTTTTAAAATCAACAGAGCCTCTCTCAACACCCAAGTGGAAAATGTCTCACTTCACTATATATTGTAGAAGTATAGTTGTTAGCATCACTTCAAGGATTTGTTAATAGTCTAATCTTTTGAGAAAATTTTTAAAGATAAAAGCCAAAATGGAAAAAATAGCTTGAATGAGATTTATTGACTTTTAGTCTTCTCACAAAAATGTCCAAGTATTGTTAAATTGATTAAAGTTTGATTAAGAAAAGATTTTGGAAAATGCATGGACCTAAGTCCAAGTTTATTATGAAAGTGGTTCATGTTTTAAAACAAGAAGAGTTTTCAAAAGGAGGGAGAATATTTTTGAAATTAAAGAAGATGGGAGGAGATGAAGGGACTATCCTAAAGCATAAGATAAAATCTAGAGAAAAGAACAATCTAACCAACAAGAGACCAACACTTGACATAATGAGTCAATGTAGAATTCCCATCCTTTGGATTTGAAACCAAACAAAGATTTACAAAAAGGACCTCTTAAGGAAACCAAACTCCATTTGTATTAAGTCTTCACAAAATTTGGGCAGAGTAACGGCTGTATACAGATGAATTCTAGATCACAGACAAAGCATGTAATCACAATAACCTGTACACAAAACAAACAAACAACCTAATGTCTTGGGGTAAACCCCAAGAACTCCAGACAAAATAACAGTTGAGATCACAAGGTCTTCAAGATAGGTTAAGGCACCTAATCCTAAGTCCAAGAAGTCCATCACTCCATAATGCCAAGAAAAGGAACCAATTATTCCAAATAACATTAATGGTTTTTGGATTCAAATTGATTATTAAGTATCTTCAAAAAGAAAAAGAAATGAAAAGGTCAAATGAGCAAAAATAACAATGACATAAAAGTAAATGCTCAAGTGAGCAAAGATGAAAATAATATGAAATGTAAATGATAAATATAAATTTTATTAAAGTAAAGGCATAAAGTAAAAGCATAAAATAAATTCAATTGTTAGGAATTAGTGGTTAGTTGAATGACCATCTTGAAACTTGCATTTGGAACTTATTAGAGGATTGGTAGAACCAAAGCCTCTCGACAAAAAGTTGCATTTGCTTTTTGTCAAGTATATCATCCATTAAATAATTCTTAAGGAAACATTAAATGATTGATGATGTTTAAGTGATCCACTTTGACCTAAATTGATGAAGATTAATTAGAGGATTGGTAGAACCAAATCCTCCTAACAATGAATCTCAAGGTTATTGGATCAAAGAGTTCAAATTAACATACTTGGGCTTGCATACATGGGTTTGGGCCATGAATGATCATTTCTCGAATCGGGACACAATTTAACACTATGTTAAGCAATCATAAGTGGACTTATATATAAGTCGCACGTATTTTGAGGGCGGTCAATAGAAATCTTTGTACCATATGCTTTGAGATATGATATGAAAATCATGATCCAATAAAATTTAGTACAATGGAGAGAGATGAGATGAAGAAGAAATAGGGGTAAACCACATTTGAACCAAAAATTTAATCAAACTATTATTAAAATCATTCATCCATTTTTATGGAGTTAGATTCAACACCATGGATCCAATGATGTTAATAAAGTTCATGATAAAAATTTCATAGTCCAAGATCAGCCAGAATATGTACAAAAAATAAAATAATATTAAAAATTAAAGAAAAAAGTTTTAAATGATTTTTAAATCTGGAAATAAGGGAAAAGTAGAAATTATATTCAAAACACTCAAGAAAAATTAAACGATACCATAGAAAAAATCAGAAATGAACTCAAATATTTTTATGAAATTTTTGGTCATTTTTTAAAGTCAGGAACTATTTTTAAATTGCTCAAATAAAGGAAAAAAGATCAAAAATTGTAAAAAAATAAGATAAAACTCCACAAAAAATTCAGAAGGTCAGAAATGATGAAAATCATTTCTATAAAAATTTTCATAATTCAAAAATGTCAGAAAGTATTTTTAAAATAATTAAAATAAAGAAAACAAAGCAAAAATATGAAAAATATCAAACATCACAATATAAATATGAAAAAATATTCATAAAGTCAGTAATACTTCAAAGTATTTTGATATATTTTTTCATAAGTTTTGGATAAAAAATAAAAGAGTTATGAATTTTTGAAATTTAAAACAATTAAAATATAAAATTAGAAAATCAAAATAAACTTAAAAAGATTTGGACCATCAGATCATAGTCAAACACATTAGTAAGATGATAAAGTGGATCAGACACGTTGTGCTTGATATAGACCTTAATTAAAAATACACTTTATCAAAAAATAGCCAATGAATCAGAATAAAATAATTAGCACGCTATCATTGGTTGAGATGAGACATGTCATCATCTTCAACCTCCAGACGCCCTACAATGGAGATTTTTTGAGTTTCTTCAAATGGAAAAATTAAAATCTTCATTGGATTCGTCTCTTCAAGACGATACTAACCCCACCATCGCGTCAAATTTATGTAAAGTGCGCAAAGAGATATGGATCAAAAACTCAGAAAATAGCGAGCACCTTTCAGTTTAGATTTCTCTTAATTCTCAATGAATTTAAAAATTGTAAGAAGCATAAGAATCAGAAGGAGGAGTAGAGTAAGTTAGTGCTTCATTTGGATCCAAATGGTGGAGAATTTTACTTGTTCGAAGTTCAAGAATGAATCTCTAAAAATGGACTTCTGTAACTTGATTTATGGCTCGTTCTATTTAGGTTAAGTATTGGAGAGCTTGTTTAATGATAGAGGATTATTAATGTGCAAAGAATTTTGGAGAAAAAAGATTAAATCTCATAAACTAATTTCAAATATGTGAAGTTCGTGTGAGGTTTTCACAAGGTACGTTTGGATCTCAAAGCTTGAGGAAATGAATGGAATAAGGTCCGGTATTTATAGGAAAATTAATGGCAAGGAAAATTGGAGAAAATAAAGAAGTTTGGAGGGAAATTGAGTGGAGGTTGAACACCAGTGAAGTGTGACTTCATTTTCATCAAAACTAATCCGACCTTTGTGTTTTGAGGTGCTAAACACTTCTGCCAAGTTTGTTAATCAATTTTAAATCAAAAACACGCACAAATATTGTGAATAGAAGCCACATTATGGATTTCATAATTTTGAATTAGTGAGAAATTCAATTTCAAGTTACCATCTTCAAAACAATGGCATTCTCAACTCAAGGGGTCTTAGGGCATAATTCTTGAAGCTTTAGAAAGATGAGATTACAAGCTTAACAATATGAAAATAATGAGATCAAAATAGATGCTTGAGCTGAAACTTGCAATGAGTCAAAGTTGAGAAAAAGAGGTTGACTTTCTATACTTAGAAAATTTCTAAGTTTTTCTTCAAAAATGACTTGTAATGTCTTCCATCCAAACATGGCCTTCCTTTTGAATTTTGCTCTTGACCAAAACAGATGGCATGAATTAAATCTATTGAATGACATTTTGATACTTGAACCATTAAAAGTTTCCAAAAATTAAGAAAATTATGACTTGTTCATGTTGGCAAACATTCATGAAGTGACCTATAATCCTTTGCATCCTTAGGGAATCTTCCATCTATTTTTGCACTTTTCACTTAAAATATGGGTTAAAGTTCACATATTTAATATCATTATGGAAAAATAATGGGTTAAAAGTGATAAAAATTGACTAAGTTATGATCATTTGAAATCACCTAATGGAATTTGAGGGTTCATCTAGACGACTTGTAATCTTTCTTCATCATCAAGTTTATTCCACACAAAATTTCCTTGAAACTTTTTAAGTTATTTGTTAATAATCCTTTTAATAGAAGCATGTCTTTAGAATCACTCAAAAATACAAAAAGATGAGTAAGATATACCCCTTTGAGGTTCAAAACCCTAGCTCATAGAGCAAGAAAATGCCTTGGGAAACCTTTGCAATTTTGACCTATCTCCTTAGACAAATACTTTTGTTATGTGAGTATGAGTTGTTGAGGATGATAAGGAGAAACCATAGAAACAAAAACCACTTCCAAATTTTGAGAATTAAAGGAGGTGTGCACTTGTGATTAATGAGTTAACGATTTTCCCAATTGAGTCAAACTTCTTCAATCAATCATTGCACCTTTGAACCATCTTTGACAACTTGAAATAGAATTTTTTATGATATTTCTTCAAAGTATCTTCAATGTTGAGGCTTTAGTCTCAATGGAGCTTTGTTCAGGAAAGCATAGAAATGAGCTCATGAATCTATTGATTAATCTTGATGGAATGTGTTGTGCTTTCTCCTACCATCATCATCAATTGAGGGAAAACACTTATTGTATTCATTAGTTAAAGGATAATAAAAACATAGATGATCACAAAATACAAGTCAAGGTGCTTGGTGATTCCCCATAGAGCAAAGCTAAAGATAGGGAGAAGAACCAAACCCTAGTGTGTGATTTTTTTGGGATTAAATTGATATGATGTGATAGAGGGATATTAGGGTCAAAAATTGGGGTACAACAGCTGCCCTTATTTAAGTGTCTTCAATCCGGAGATGCGAAGGATAAAAATCTTCGTGTCGACGCGATTGAAGATACTTAAATATAAAACAAGCCCTATTTTTTGGCCCTAAGATGCCATGAAATGCAATGCTTATGATTATTAATGCAGATAAACAAATCAAAAAAAGGGCGCAAAACTCCACTTAGGGTGTAGCACATAAACAGGGATCAAAAGAGAAACCCGACCAGGAAAACAAATGGTGAACAAAAGACAAAACTTTGTCGGGGTAAAGCCCAATGAGGAGATAAAGTGTCATCAAACTAAAGATTTAGGAGAGAAGGTGATGGACAATGGTGACCCACAGATGAATACAAACCATCTACTCACCGAGGAGATAGAAAAAAAGTAACGTCGACCCACCGTGGAAAGAAATTGTAAGATAATACCAGTAAATTTCAATAAGCAGTCAGTACTCATAATCGAAAATAAATGAACTTCTTATGAGCAATAGAATCTCAACAACGAACTATCTTCTATAATAACAAGGCTACCATTCATCGGAAAAAGATCTCAACAATGAACTACCTTCTATAATGACAAGGCTACCATTCATTGGAGCAACAAATATCAACAACAAACTACCTTCCATAATGACAAGGCTACCATTCATTGGAGTAACAAATATCAACAAAAAACTACCTTCTATAATGACAAGGCTACCTTTCATTGGAGTAACAAATCTCAACAACAAATTATATTCCATAATGACAAGTCTACCATTCATTGGAGCAACAAATATCAACAACAAAGTACATTCCATAATGTGATACGGTGGCCAAAACCGGGACTGTTTTAGGAATGCTGGTTTGTGTTTTCCGTTTGTGTTTGCAAAATTTCGCGGTAAGCTAGAGTCGCCACCAACTTTTATTCTATCCAACAAGGAAAGGAAAAAAGCACAGAAAAATTCCTTTTTTCTAGATTTTCTGAGTACGGGGGGTAGATTATAGAAAGGGAAGGTATTAGCACCCTTTCTATCTGTAGTTATCTATGGGCTCTTAGGTACTTGCTCATCATTTCCAAAATTGCTTCTTTGTGTTTGTGTGATTTGAAAAGTTTTTGTTTTGACTTCGATTTAACTCTTGCTTCTATATTTAAGAGTGTCACGAAGTGCTTTTGAAAACTTTGTTTGTAAAGGAGTGTAAGTGTGAAAAAGTTTATTTGGATTGAGAAAGTACTTAAGAGTTAATATACCTACTCGAAAAAAGAATTGTTCTATGTTCGTTTCCTTTAGACAGCGCTATCCCACTATTAGTGAGTATGTAGCACCATCGTTGGAGTTGTAAGGGTCAATTCGAAATGGACGTACGGTCACTAAAGCATTGTTAGGACGTCTTAGTAATACCCCTAATGTCTTAGATCAATTATTCGAGGCAACAATATCTGAGGCGACAATTCCGTGGCAACTTTGATCTTTGAGACAAAAGGGCGACCACGAAAGCATCCTATACCTAATGACCGTTTACCGAAGGTAACTGAAGTGGGAGTGTACCCTAGGAGTGCGCATGTGTGAGTGATTCAATTTCAAGTTATTATCTTTGCACATTTAGGGTTTGCTAACCATTTTAAAGTTAATCATACATTCTTTCCATGCATCCCTAATTATTCATACATCTAACAGTTAATATTTTGCGAAATTTAAAGTGCGGAAAGTAAAGCTACGCTATTAAAAGGCTTCAGGTATTTACATAGCAAAAAACAAACCCGTAAAACAAAAGCGATAAATGAAAGTAAATGTCCTAATTTAAACTATTACAACTTGTGAGCAATTACATCAATATGGAAAAATAAAATGATAAAGCGCGCGCGATGCGGTAAGAACGATAAGAAAATTAGGGTTTTGACCCTTTCTAACCTAATCGAAAGAAAAAATAGTTTTTTTTGTTTTTAATTATTTCTAAGAAAAAGAATATGGTTTTTTAAATTAAATACAAAATTAATTAGTAATTAAATTAAATTAAGGAAAATAATTTACATGGCCTATTTTTATGTTTTTTGGTTATTTTAAGAAAAAGGAAAATATAATTAAGTTAGAAACAAAAAAAACATAATTTGTTCTAATTAATTTTAATTTATTTACAAAAAAGAATTAAAATTACCTTAAAATTAAATTACACTAATTAAGTTAAATTAATTTTTTGATAAAAATGAAATCTAAACCTAATTTGGTGAAAAGCTGATTTTTTATGAATTTTTTATTGGTTAAAAAAAGAAATTATTTTAGTATTGAGAAAGGGTAATAAAAGAGTAAAAGAAATAACCCAAGGGCCCACTTCCAGCAGTTATGATCAGAGGATGATGATCCAGAGGATGAAGGTCCAGAAGATAACGGTCTAGAGGATGAAGGTCAAGAAGATGGTGGTCCAGAGGATAGTGGTACTGGGCCTACTCCTGGATAGTGGATCCAACAGATTGTGACTGTCAGAAGATGAGATGCGCTGGATCTGGCTGAGACTGATGGATCTAGAGGATAATGCCCAGGGGACGCTCGATCTGGTCCTGCTTGATGAAATCAGAAGATAATCTCCAGCAAATGTAAGCGCTGGATTTGGTGAAAACAAAGGGGAAAACATGCCAGAGGGTCACGCCTGGGATTGAACCCAGAATCATGAATTTCTGACTTCCTCCTTCGGAACTACTGCGTTGGGTGTTAGTTTACCAATATAAATAAACAAACAAACAAATCATAACTAATAGGTTTCTAGCCAGAAAAAATGCACCAGAATTTTAAACCGGCTAGTAAAATGGTGACACGCTATCATCTTCTTCCCTGGATCCGTCGTTTAAAACTCAGAACCTTTTCCTACGGATATGTCGCTGTAATTGTAACCCTGTACATCTCAGAAATCACATACAAGCAATATAAATAAAATTCAAGACCATGGATCAGTTGGGTTTGATCTGCTGATCACAATGGTCTCCTCCGTTTGGATCAATTGTCCCTGTATGAAAAAACCCTAAAACACACCAAGAAAACCTAACAATGGCATATCTTTGTATTCGTAGCAAAAATGCAATTTATCATTACCAACCTCTTACAAATGCTTCAATAGATAAGAATATATTAGTAATTCATGCTAAAAATTCCAGAATCATGGTGTTGGATTTCAAGAAAGTGCTGGTATCGTGGGATGCTTGCAGTGAGTTTTAGTGCCGGAAAATGCTTGTTTTTGATTGGTATAGGTTCCTTGTGATCCCAGGAAGCGATTGGGATGGCTAGAAGGTCTTGAGGATGCCTGGAAATATGAAATTGTGTCTGCACTTTTCTTTAGAATTTTGCGATTTTGCTCTTGTTCTTGGAGGCAGCTCTGCACGAAAATTCTTGTGTTTAGGGTTCAACCATCTTTTGCATAAGTAGTGAATCACATTAGGTTAATTATTTTTGGCCAAGATCTAAAGAATTCATGAATGGAATATTTGGTCTTTAAGCTATATGAAATCTTTCCATAACCATGCCAATCATGCCCTTCTTCCTTGATTTGAATTTGATTGATTATGCCAGCTCATTTGGATTTGATTTTCATCAAAATCAGATCTTCAAAACAAATCTTGGTATTTTTTACTATTTATTTGATTTAAAATGATTTTTAATAAATAAAAACCATATAAAATAAATAAATGGAGCAAATAAGATGTGGTGGCTGCCTTGGGTCTTGGACCATGCTACCAACTCAAAACAACTACAAAAAGTTAGGCTCATTTAGCAAAAATTACAAATGGGGGCACTTTTGACTTTTGGCAATTTTGCAAAAAAAAAAATCAATTTCAACAATGCATAACTTCCTCAATTTTGACTCTTGGAAGGTGTTATTTGACTTTATAGAAAGCTTGAGATGTCCTCTAAGCAACCCTTTTTGTCTCATTGTAATTTGGCATTCCATGTTCATGTATGAAGCTTTGACAAAAAAGGTGTTTTGGTTGTCTTTTCAAAATGACCTATAATATCAAAATTCATAACGTCTTGTGAGTGCATATTTTTAACTTGGGAAATGAAGATGGATTGTATAGAATTGCATCCTCTTCAAAATGAGCTTCGGATGGGTCATTTATCATAAAGTATGAGAAAGTTATGCTTGGTCAAAGTTGAGTTGTCTTTTCCTACAAAACCCTAATTTAGCAACTTTTGGTTCTTGATGAATTGTGAGCAATCCTTGATGAATCATGATAAACTCTTGATAAAATGATGAAATATACTTCAAAATGAGGATGTTGACCAAAAATCTTGAAGTTTGACTGTATGTAAGCTACAATTGACTTTCTCCCTAGCATAGTCGATTTTCAGGCCTTTGAGCAATTGACTGAGCAAACTTCCTCTTCAAGGCTTGAAACTTGACATGGATGATCTTGAGAACATATTAGGTCAATGGTGAGAATTTGAGATCCCTTGGGCTCAAGTATCTTGATGCAACATGAAACCCTAATTTGAGGTAGACTGCCTTAGGAGGGAGCTTATCTGGTCAACCCTTGGACTTCCATGAGCAACTTGAGGATCTTTCTTGAAATCTTTTGAGAAATATGAGAGGGAAAATTTTGGGGTACAACAGCTGCCCCTGTTCAATCTTCTTAAACATGAGGATGCAGATTGGCTTGCGTGCTTTTCGTGATCCAAAGGTGGAACATGATTGAACACTAGAGTGCCCAGAAATTTGCACTCGCATGAAGTTGTATTTGTCTTGTGATGTCGGGAATGGGCTTACAGATGCCATTTGGAGATTGATAATGGGAGATGGGCTTAAAGATGCCATCCAAAGGAGTTTCGATCGTATAAGAGATTCCTTAGCGAGAGCTTGTATACCTGTTGTTGAGGAAGATTCCGCTGGGGAATGTTGATATCTGTCTTGGGAGAAATATAATTTTAGTAGCTTCGGTCGTCCGTTATTCTACCGGGGAATCATCTCTATTTTGAGAAAAGCTGAATTTTAGGAACTTCGGTTGTCCTTTATTTTACTGAGGAATCGTCTCTTAGTTGAAGAGGTGAGAATGAACTACTATCTGGTAGTAATCCAGGCTTCATAGTGATAAGACCGACTGCTATCTGGTCGTAATCCAGGCTTTACAGTGACTTACTGGGGAGATGAGATTAAACATGCTATCCGGTCGTAACCCAGGCTTCGCAATTTCTCAATTCTTATTTGGTCGTAATCCAGGATTTAGAAGGAATTAAGTTGTTATCCCGTCGCATCCGGGCTTCAACTTGAATTTAGGGCACACTAATATCCGGTCAACTCCGGGATTCTTAGTAATTTTCCAGGTAAACTTCTATTTGGTCAAAATCCAAGCTTCAGAGTGTCTTGTACCGCTTTCTGGTCGTAATCCAGGCTTCACGATGTTTCATACCATTATTTGGTCGAATCCAGGCTTCATGGTGTCTTGTACTGTTATCTGGTCGAATTCAGGCTTCATAATACCTCACTTATTATCTGGTATAAATCCAGGCTTCAGAAGAAATCAAGTGGTTATCCAGTCACATCCGGGCTTCCATTTGATTTTAGGGCCTACTAATATCCGATCGACTCCGGGCTTCATAGTAACTGGCCGAGTGAACTGCTATTTGGTCGAAATCCAAGCTTCACAGTGTCCCTCACTATTATCTGGTCGTAATCCAAGCTTTAGTGTTCTTTACCGCTATATGGTTGTAATCCAGGCTTCACGATGTATCATACCGCTATCTGGTCGTAATCCAGGCTTCACGACGTATTATACCATTATCTGGTCGAATCCAGGTTTCATGGTGTTCGGGGAAATCAAGATATTATCCAGTCGAATCCGGGCTTCATATCTTGTATTAAAGATATACCATTATCTGGTCGTAATCCAGGCTTCGTAGTATTCTTGGTTGCTATCTGGTCGTAATCCAGGCTTCGTAGTATTCTTGGTTGCTATCTGGTCGTAATCTAGGCTTGACAACGTCTTCTACCATTATCTGGTCGTAATCCAGGATTCATGGTACTTGTTGAGCTGTTATCCGGTCGTAACCCGGGCTCCACGGCTTGCTGGGGATTAAACTATTATCCTGTCGAATTCGGGCTTCATAGCTTGCTTTTAAGAGATACCACTATCTGGTCGAATCTAGGCTTCACGGTATTCTGATACTGTTATCCAGTTGTTCTCCGGGCTTCACAATATAATAGAGAGATCAAGATACTATCCGGTCGTGCCCGGGCTTCATAGCTTGAACTTTGTGAGAATTTGATTGTATCTCTTCCTGAAATGTAAAGGGTTAGTCGTATGTAATGTCATGATGCATGACATGTATCGAACAATGATGTTCTCAAAATAAATGAGATTATGCTGTATGATGCGTATGCATGTCATGATGTATGGATGTGCAATGCTTTTATGATGTTCTCTAGTCAGGGAAAATAAATCCCGGACTGCTGCTGGAGAACATAAAGAGTTTCATTCACTGGGGATAACGACCAAAGACAATTGGGAGAATAATCCTGCTGGAGAATACATTGGTGAGAGAATGACTCTGTGGGGAAGAGATACTCTATCAGGAGCTCTGCTGACTTGGAGAAATAACCTCGGTTGTGGATGAATTACCGTTGCTGGTGATGATAACTCTGTCGGGGATAAAGTTTCTGTTTGTGGAAGAAATAAACTCCACTGGGGATAGTCTTCTAGTGATAGATGAACTCTACTTGGGGAGAATCTTATCGACTCACTCGCGATTGCGAACCTCAGTTGGGGAGAGCTAACACCACTATCTTTTGGGTGTTTTTTACTCTGCGGGGAGTGTATGTACTTTTAGTCATATTCTTCAGCTAGGTCTATCCCTGTACCTGGTGAATAGAGCAACTGTAAGGATTGGACATTTCTTGTTTTCCCCTGTTTCTGATATTACGAGTAATCGTCTTTTGTTTTGCATGTAAATATTTATGAGCAGCAATTATTGTCAAATGCATATATCAAAATGAACCACTGGATGTTCTTGCAAAACAAAACAGAAAAAGGAAAATAAATTGAAATTTCTTTGTGAAAATGAATTGTACTGATTTTGAAGTTGGCCTGTAAATAGGAGTTTTTATACAAGAGGTTGGCGTCCTAGTAAGAGAACACCGCCGAACAAAACAGAATTTATACAATTTGTGTAAAATAAAGAAAAAAACTATGTGAATAATCCCACTGGGTTCTAACTCTGCTATTGCCTTTATATCTTCGAGCATCTCATCACTTTGCTACTTGGTTGAAGGTAGATCAGATTGATTAGCGTCATCCGAGCTTGATAGTCGATACCTAAGTCTGGCTGCAAGATGATCCAATGAGACATATGTTTACGCTTTGATCCCTAATTTTTGCCTGGACCACCCTTTCGGGTTTTCAGTCCACCGGGATACCCTTTTTTCCCAAGCCGCCTTTTCAGGTTTTCGACTTGCCGGGTGTACAGATTTTTCATTTTCATCCCTTATTTTTGCCCGAACCCTTTTGGTTCGTCGGAAAGCCCTTATTTTTGCATAGGCCAGTCAAGCTAGCGGGTCTTTGATTATGCGTAGAATGTTTTCACTATGTTTGCATTGACGGGGTGATGGAGGTCGTCACCATCCATGGTGGTTAGAATCATAGCTCCTCCTGAGAAAATGTTCTTAACCACAAATGGCCCTACGTACGTAGGGGTCCATTTTCCCCTGGGATCACCTTGTGGCAGTATGATGCGCTTGATTACTAGATCCCCGACTTGATACTCGTGTCGTCTAACTTTCTTGTTAAATGCCTTGATCATTCGCTTTTGATACGTCTGACCATGACAAATAGCAGTGAGTCTCTTCTCATCGATTAAGTTCAGCTGATCAAGCCGGGTCTGGATCCAATCGTCCTCGTTCAAGCCTGCATCCTTTATAATCCGAAGAGAGGGTATCTGAACTTCAACGGGCAAGACTGCTTCCATACCATATACCAAGGAATAGGGGGTTGCCCCTGTTAATGTCCGCGCTGAGGTACGGTACCCATGAAGAGAAAATGGTAAAATCTCATGCCAGTCTTTATATGTCACCGTCATCTTCTGCACAATCTTCTTGATGTTCTTATTAGCTGCTTCAACAGCTCCATTCATCTTCGGCCGACAAGGAGAAGAGTTGTGATGTTGTACCTTAAACTGCTTGAAGAGCTCGGTGATCATTGTATTGTTGAGATTTGTACCATTATCCATAATGATCCTCTTTGGTACACCGTATCGACAAATCAGATTATGTCGGATGAACCGCGCCACGACGTTCTTGGTCACTGTAGCAAAGGAAGCCGCCTCAACCCAGTTCATAGAGTAATCAATAGCTACGAGGATGAAACGATTCCCGTTGGACGCAGTAGGTCTGATCTCGCCAATCATGTCGATGCCCCACATTGCAAAAGGCCAAGGAGCTGTCAAGAAGTTCAGAGGAACTGGAGGTATGTGCACCTTATCAGCATAGACTTTGCACTTATGACAGGTCCGAGAATGTTGATAACAATCAGCTTCCATAGTAGACCAATAATATCCTTCCCGTAGGATTTTCTTTGCCATGGTGTATCCACTGGAATGAGTCCCGAAAGTACCTTCATGTAACTCTTCCATAATCCTTTATGCCTCGTTCTTATCCACACATTGCGGTAAGGTCGAATCATGGTTACGCTTGTAAAGGATACCATTACTGACGAAGAACTTTGCAGCGAACCTCCTCAGAAACTTTTTATCAATAACAGATGCACCCTCAGGGTACTATTGAGCCTCAAGATACCTTTTTACCTCGTGAAACCAGGGTTTATCTGCTGCCTCTTCAATCTCAATATCACAGCAATGTGCGGATTCTTCCAACCTTTCAATGGTAATCTGGGGAGCTTCATTATCCCACCTGAACTTGAACATAGAAGACATGGTAGCTAGCGCGTCTGCTAACTGATTCTCCTCTCTTGGGAAATGTTTAAAGGTTATCTCCTCGAAGTGTGGAAGCAACGTCAGTACATACTCCTTGTAAGGAATAAGATTTGGGTGCTTCGTATCCCACTCGTCTTTTATCTGACTAATCACTAGAGCGGAATCTCCGAATACACTCAGAAACTTAATCCTTAGGTCAATAGCTGCTCGAAGACCCATGATGCACGCTTCATACTCCGCCAAATTGTTGGTGCAGTTAAAACATAATCGGTCGGTGAACGGAGTATGACAGCCTTCAGGAGATATGATCACGGCGCCAATGCCATTACCCAAAGTGTTTGAAGCTCCATCAAAGTACATAGACCATCAGGATCCTTCCTCGGGTCCTTCATCTGGTCCAGGTTTCTCACAGTCGGTCACCAACATGATGTTCTAATCCGGGAATTCGAAGTTTATAGACTGGTAATCATCCACTTCCTGATGTGCCAAAGGATCCGCAAACACACTTCCCTTGATTTCCTTTTGGGTTGTGTATTGGATGTCATACTCGGTTAAGATCATCTTCCATCTTGCTATTCTTCCGGATAAGGCAGGCTTCTCGAAGATATACTTGATTGGATCCATCTTTGATATCAATAAGGTAGTGTGAGTCAGCATATACTGTCTCAGCCGGGAAGCAGCCCATGCCAAAGCGCAACAAGTTTTCTCAAGCAACGAGTATCGGGTCTCGTAGTCGGTAAACTTTTTTCTAAGGTAGTAAATAGCGTGCTCTTTTCGGCCAGACTCGTCATGCTGCCCCAGCACGCACCCCATTGAATTATCCAGTACTGTCAAGTATAAGATCAAAGGTCTCCCTTCAACTGGAGGCATCAGAATAGGTGGCTCTTGGAGATATTCTTTGATCCTTTCAAAAGCAGCCTGACATTCATCATTCCATCTTACCACTTGATCTTTCTTCAGCAGCTTGAAGATTGACTCACAAGTAGCAGTCAGGTGTGAAATGAATCGGGCAATGTAATTCAATCATCCCAAAAAGCCTCTGACTTCTTTTTCTGTTCAGGGAGCTGGCATCTCCTGTATAGCCTTCACCTTGGTAGGATCTACTTGAATACCTTTATCACTAACGACGAAACCCAACAGCTTACTAGACCTCACCCCGAAGGTGCAGTTGTTCGGGTTTAACCTTAGCTTATACATCTTCAACTTTTCGAATAGTTTCTGAAGATGGTCAAGGTGTTCTTCTTCAGTCTGGGACCTTGCAATCATGTCATCAACGTAAACCTCGATCTCATGGTGAATCATGTCGTGGAACAATGCGACCATGGCGTGCTGATAAGTTGCCCTAGAATTCTTCAACCCGAACGGCATGACTTTGTATCAAAAAGTACCCCACTACGTCATGAAGTTTGTCTTCTCCATGTCTTCGGGAGCCATCTTAATTTGATTGTAACCAGAAAAACCATCCATAAAGGAGAAGACCTTATGTTATGCGGTGTTGTCAACCAGAACATCGATATGAGGTAGAGGGAAATCATCTTTGGGACTCACCCTGTTCAGATCCCTATAGTCCACACACATACGTACCTTACCATCTTTTTTCGGCAACGGAACCACGTTGGAAACCCACTGTGGGTAAGAAGTAACTGCTAGAAATCCGGCATCAAACTGTTTCATGACCTCAACTTTGATTTTCTCAGACATCTCTGGGCGCATTCTGCGAACTTTCTGCTTCACTGGAAGACAGTCTTCTTTGGTTGGCAAGCGGTGTACCACGATATCAGTGTCTAAAACAGGCATATCTTCATAAGACCAAGCGAATATCTTAACATAGTCGCGTAGCATCTGTATTAACTGTTGCTTGATACTAGGCTCCATATTTGCACCGATCTTGACCTCTTTCTTGTCTTCCTCTGTACCCAAATTCACTTATTCCACTGGCTCTTCATGCGGTTATATGGCCCTCTCTTTCTGAAGTAACAGTCTAGCAAGTTCTCCAGGCACTTCACAATCATCCTCACCTTCGTCCTCGGCTTGGTTGATCGTATTTTCGAAGTCATAACTGGCAGTAGCAGAGTCGTTATCAGTGGGATCCATAGTGGATGTGGATCTGTATTATGATATGTGAGTGTGTGTAAGACAACTAGCCATTTTGATAAAGTGCAAGATAAAAGAGAAAAACAAGGAGCACAAAATTTGTAATGCAAGAAAAACGTCCAATGCTTTATTGATGATATATGGAAATGACACATAATAAGCCCTCATAAACAAAGCCACGGTGTCTCGGGTAAGGCATCGGGCCGTAAAGTTTCAAATTGTCTGTTACAAGTCTCAAAACAAAAGTCTATTACTGTGTAATAAAATAAATGGGCACGAAGTCCTTCACCGTCCAATTGTTCAAGCCACCGTTGGTAGTCGGGTAAATCCAGCTGTCAAAATCTGACTCTTCATCATCATCTTCAGTTGCATTAACTCCCGGATCACTGATGCACAGAGGAGGTCTTCCAATTTGCGCATGTTGAACTGCCCTTTGAACTTCTGCAATAAAACCCAAACCAAACTTGTCAGTCTTGTGTGCAAAGTCAGGGAGTTGGCCCCAATTCACACACCCACCTTTTTCAATAACAGCCATGGCATCCTTGAGGGAAGTCGTCTTCATTGGAAATTCTTCAGCAACAGTTTCAGTCGATGCCAGAGTCTGGGGGACTTCTTCAAAGTTCTAACATGGGGTTTCAATGAATTCCCCATCCATCTCCACATACCGAAAGGAATTAAGATGACTCACCATGTACTCCTCCTCACTTTGCACCGTAACAATCTTCCCCTTCACTGGATATTTCAACATCTGATGGAAGGCTTATGAATCCATGGGCGACCTAGCAAGCAAGAATAAGATGGTCGAATGTCCATCACATAGAATGTAGAAGCAAAAGTCTGGGAACCAACCTTAATAGGGACATCCACCTCTCCATGTACCTTTTGGACCCGTCAAAGGCCCTAACCACAATATTACTTAGCTTCAGAACCAATCCTTCACAATCCAGCCGATCTAATGCTTTCTTGGGTAAAACATTTAATGAGGACCCAGTATCCACCAGCACGTGGGCCAAAGTAGTGCCCCTGCACTCGATAGAAACATGCAGAGCATCATTGTGATTCCTTCCCTTAGCAGTCAGATCTGCATCGGAGAAACCCAACCCGTTGTCAGCAGTCAAACTAGCCACACAGTCTTTGTATTAATCAGCAAATGTTTCCTACGGCACATGCGCAATTTTAAGGAAAGCAATTAAAGCCTTTGCATGGGCTTCTGAGTACAAAAATAAAGATAACATGGAGATCTTTGACGGGGTTTGTCCCAGCTGTTCGACTACGTTGTAGTCGCTTTTCTTGATGATCATAAAAATTTCCTCTATCTCCAGCTTAGAGGTTTCAACAATGACTTTCTTAGGCGCCTCCGTCCGGGCAGGCTCACCTGTAACTTCTTTGCCCCGAGTGTCAGATGACTCGGCGACAGGGGTGATAACTGGAGTAAGAATTGGAACAACAGCTGATGTACTGCCAGATGGAATGGCAACAGGGTTTTGAATAGTCAGAGGAGAAATCTTAGGAGAGAAGAGTCTTCCGCTTCGGGTGACCTTGCTAGACCCGACAATATTGCTGACATCAGTATCAGCCTCTTCAACCTTCAAGTCTTGTTTGATCCCGTGATAATACACATCGGCCCCATAGTGCCACGGGACAGCCTTATCCAAAGTATAATGGATAGGTCCAGGAATAGTAATGATTAATGGAGAAACTCTCAGAAAAGATGTAATCCTAACAGGCTTTCTCGAGGAAGCCTCAGAAGGATTGGCGGAAATGGTTATTATGGAAACATCTTCAACAGGAATCAATGGAATCTAAGTCTTCTCAAACAAGTTCTCTTTGTTATCTATCAGGCGTTGAACACCTGATTTCAATAAATGGCAACCAGCAGGCAGGATTGAACATAGGTGGCAACCTTTGCCATAGCCCGGAAATAAACCGGCCGATAATAGATTCTTCTTGACTGTCATCAACGGAGTAGAAATGTCTTCTACAGAGGTCACAAATGAATCATCGCCCACAACATTTACTCCTTGCTTGGGCATAGGAGCAGTCATGACATTAGGCTTTTCTGGTGCGCCAAACTCAAGGCCCAGCAGTTGTTGGTATCATGCCCTGGGCTATCAGAGTGATAGGCACATCGGGCGTTTGGATTATACAGCGGAGAGGTGGTATTGGGATTCTTCGGAGCTTCCCTCAGAGTTACCAGGTTGGTCTTCAATAACTGTGGTAAGATTTGAGATAAGGTCATACTGAGCCGAGTATACTGTCTTTGCGGTCTCTCTACTCTTTGCTGATTGTTTCATTGTGGGGAAACAATGGGTCTTGATATTACTACCGCATTAACTGCTTGGCGGCGTTCAGGTCGGTTTTGGCTCCTCGAGCTGTAAACGACACTGGATTCTTTCCTGAAAGGCATCTTTTCTGTACTTGATGAAGCACCTTTCTGTATCTTTCCACTTCTGATACCAGCTTCTACCCTCTCCCCAATCATAATCAATTTAGTGAACCTAACCGATGAACTACTGATCAGATGATTGAAATATGGACCCGATAAAGTCCCAAGAAACATATCTACCAACTCCCTATCAGACAGAGGGGGTTGTACTCTTCCAGCCAAATATCTCCACTTCTGAGCGTAGTCCTTAAAACCTTTGCTCACACACATAGACATACCCTGAAGTTGAGTACGCGTGGGAGCAAGGTCGGTGTTATACTGGTATTGCTTGTAAAAAGCAGCAGCAAGGTCCTCCCAATTGCGGACATTAGCTCCTTCCAATTGATAGAGCCATTCAAGTTGAGTCCATGACAGACTATCTTGAAAGAAATGGATCGACAGATTCCTATCAGCAGTGTAGGGTTGGATCTTTCTGATGTATGAGTCGAGATGGAGCTTTGGAAAAGATACTCCATCATATTTAGAAAAGACAGGAGCTTTAAATTTGTGAGGGATCACCACCCCTGATGCTAGCCCCAAATCTCCAAAATCCAAACCCGGAACCTTCTGAATCTCCATGGCGCTCAGACGGTCTTCAAGTTGTTTGTACCTATTCTCAGCAGGAGGGTACTGTTCCTCATTAAAATCAGTGTCATTATAAGAGACCACAGGGCTAGGGCCCTTCCTTTCCTCTTGGTTCTCTCCCCCTCCAGATTAATGAGACAGATCAACTTCCTCTCGTAACCTATTCCCAAATTTGTGACCCATATTCAGCAGAACCACCTTCTTCTTCTTCTTCTTTTCCTTCAAGATGAGAGTCTTCAAATCTTGTTGTCCTTTACCCAAGTTCAAGAACATCTCCTGGAATTGAGCATTCTGAGCTTGAAGAGCCTTAATAGCTTGATCGGTAGGTGTTTCAGAAGACATTTTGTGCTGAAATAAACAGCGAAGAAGATAAGAAACCTGTAATGGTACCTATAATGAGGTGCATGGTAATGGAATGTGTATGAAATGATTACAAAGACTTTGGGAGATTCAAATTTGTAAACCAAAATAAAACACACTTTATTCGATTAAAACTTGTAACAATGTTTAACAGTTCCTTTAAGGCGTTACAAAAGAAATACTGAAAAGAAAATCTAAACTAGAAACAATAAAAGACATCAGAAGTCCCATGGTCGCTTTCCCTTCATGCTGACATAATCGTTGATTGTCCTTTCATTATCAAGCTGCCTTGTAAGCTTCAAGATCTTTCGTTTCTGCTCATGATACTTCTCTTGGTAGGTATCCCTTTCTTCCTTTAACTGGATCCAAGATCTCTTCAATGCCCCCAGGTCAGTAGGAATATAGGGATGGAGGACTGTATAAGGGACACCTTTTTCATTAGTATGCTCTACAATCACCGGCAAAACAGCTTCATAAGGCATCCCCAGCTTTTGAGCACGAGCTCGAACCCACTGGATATAAGGTTGCATCGGGAGAGAAGTCTTCAATCCTAGCTCGTGTGGGTCAGACATGTTCACCCTGCCCCAAGCTCGTATAAATCTTTGGCGATGCTCATTAACGTCCCCCTTGTAGTCAAAGACAATATCTGTAAGAAGAAGCTCACGAGGACCATCTCTCCGAGTGCGTCCAAACTATCGTAAAGCCAAGCAAGGATTGTAGGTTATTCCCCCTCTAATTCCAAGCAACGGAACATTAAGGTATTCCCCACATCGATCAATGACAGGCACTCTTTCCATATCCTTAGAACTCCAAAGGATGTCTGTATGAGCAAGGGACATGATTCTGTAAGCCCAACCTACACCTTCCTCATTCTTCAATACAGACTTGGGGAGGTGCGAAATAAACCACCTCGCCAACAGCGGCGTACAACACATGAGGGTTCCCCCTTCTTCTCACAGTACGAGTATAGAGAGTGTGCAGAATGTCACCTAGAAGATTAGGCACTGGGTTACGAGACATGAAGATCTTAACCGCATTCACATCTATGAAAGAATCTGGATTCGGGAAAAGAACCAAGCCGTAGATGAGGATAGCCAAGATGTCTTCAAATGCTTAAAAGTCCAAACTATCCCAGAACTGTTGAGCTTGATCCATTAGAAACTTACCCAAGAAACCTTTAACCCCACTCCGTGTCTCCCAATTAGATACTACATCATCCCTTTTTAGATGTAAGGCTGAAGCAATATCCTCAGGTCTAGGAACCTCCTCCAAACCTGTGAAGGGTGTCTACTCGAGGATAGATATGCCTAGCAAATCAGAAAACTCCTCCAAAGTAGGGACTAGCTGATAATCCGAGAAGGTAAAACAATGATGCAACAAATCAAAGAACTGAAAAAGGACGCTCATCATCTGCTCATCTAACTTTGAAGTGAACAAACTAAGGAGATGACCATGTCTTCTAACAAAGGAAGAAGTATCAGGAACTTTTGAGACTAACTCTCTGAGCTGAGCAGGTATCTGCACGAAGTTGACTCGAATGGTATTTCTGTGCATAGAAGCCATAATCTGCAAAATAGAACAAAGATGAATCCCCTTGGTCTTTGAAATGGTTAGTCTAATGAAATATGCATGCTATGTTATGATGCATGATTTCATGTTCAAACACACAACAGGTATAGCAGGTAACAAACATGGTAAAGGCAAACAAGTCACACAATAGCCCTTAAGTCACAGGCTTGCAAGGAGTCTAAGTACTACCCTCTTGAAGTTCAGTTGGTTCAACCTGTCCTAATAATAGTAACCAGGTTCTAGAGGTTCTCAATATCACTGACCATCCTCCATCGATCATGGTTTCAGCTCACACAATCTTTTCTTGCAGTCGGAACTATCTCGAGAGTATGGTCTCAATGATTGTAGTATTGAGTATCAACCAGTTCTCAGCTCTATACCGAGACCGGCTATCTCACTACTTCCTATGGCCAAGTTGGTCAATTATAGGTTCTAAGGTCAGTTGTTGCTTAACGACCCATATAGCATCCCCGTATTCTCCTTGTTCCTCCATAAGGGATATCGGTACCAACTAATGTGCCACATCAACGTAGATACTGCTTCAACCGTATCGGTCTACGTCGTACAGTTCCCTCACAATTTATTGCTACTTACCTAAAAGGTGTCCCCAGATCCGGGTTAGGATCTATGGTAACTCTGATACAAAGCCCACAAAGATAAAGCAATCAAATCAAACAATAGAAGCAATATGTAGAATTATTCCTAAGGTATACCCCACTTATTATTTTTCCCCAGCAGAGTCGCTAGTTCTGTAATACGTTGGCCAGAACCGGGACTGTTTTAGGATTGCTGGTTTGCATTTTGCGTTTGTGTTTGCAAAATGTCGCGGTAAGCAAGAGTCGCCACTGACTTTTATTTTATCCAACAAGGAAAGGAAAAAAGCACAGAAAAATTCCTTTTTTCGAGATTTTCTGAGTACGGGGGGTAGATTATAGAAAGGGAAGGTATTAGCACCCTTTCTATCCGTAGTTATCTACGGGCTCTTAGGTACTTGCTCATCATTTTCAAAATTTCTTCTTTGTGTTTGTGTGATTTGAAAAGTTTTTGTTTTGACTTTGATTTAACTCTTCCTTCTGTCTTCAAGAGTGTCACGAAGTGTTTTTGAAAACTTTATTTGTAAAGGAGTGTAAGTGTGAAAAAGGTTAATTTGGATTGAGCAAGTACTTAAGAGTTAATCTACCTACTCGGAAAAAGAATCGTTATATGTTTGTATCCTTTAGACAATGTTATCCCACTATTAGTGAGTAGGTAACACCATCGATGGAGTTGTAAGGGTCAATTCGAAAGGTACGTACGGTCACTAAAGCAATGTTAGGACGTCTTAGTAATACCCCTAATGTCTTAGATCAATTATTCGAGGCAACAATATCTGAGGAAACCATTCTGAGGCAACTTTGATCTTTGAGACAAAAGGGCGACCACTAAAGCATCCTATACCTAATGACCGTTTACCGAAGGCAACCGAAGTGGGAGTGTACCCTAGGAGTGCGCATGTGAGAGTGATTCAATTTCAAGTTATTATCTTTGCACATTTAGGGTTTGCTAACCTTTTTAAAGTTAATCATACATTCTTGTCATGCATCCCTAATTATTCATACATTTAACAGTTAATATTTTGCAGAATTTAAAGTGCGGAAAGTAAAGCTACGCTATTACAAGGCTTCGGGTATTTACATAGCCAAAAACAAACTCGTAAAACAAAAGCGATAAATGAAAGTAAAAGTCCTAATTTAAACTATTACAACTTGTGAGAAATTACATCAATATGGAAAAATAAAATGATAAAGCGCGCGCGATGAGTTAAGAACGATATGAAAATTAGGGTTTTGACCCTTTCTGACCTAATCGAAAGAAAAATTAGTTTTTGTTGTTTTTAATTATTTCTAAGAAAAAGAATATGGTTTTTTAAATTAAATACAAAATTAATTAGTAATTAAATTAAATTAAGGAAAATAATTTACATGGCCTATTTTTATGTTTTTTGGTTATTTTAAGAAAAAGGAAAATATAATTAAGTTAGAAACAAAAAAAAACCTAATTTGTTCTAATTAATTTTAATTTATTTAAAAAAAAAGAATTAAAATTACCTTAAAATTAAATTACACTAATTAAGTTAAATTAATTTTTTGATAAAAATGAAATCTAAACCTAATTTGGTGAAACGCTGATTTTTTATGAATTTTTGATTGGTTAAAAAAAGAAATTATTTTAGTATTAAGAAAGGATAATAAAAGAGTAAAAGAAATAACCCAAGGGCCCACTGCCAGCAGTTTTGATCAGAGGATGATGATCCAGAGGATGAAGGTCCAGAAGATGACGATCCAGAGGATGAAGGTCCAGAAGATGACGGTCCAGAGGATGGTGGTACTGGGCCTACTCCTGGATAGTGGATCCAACAGATTGTGACTGTCAAAAGATGAGATGCGCTGGATCTGGCTGAGACTGATGGATCCAGAGGATAATGCCTAGGGGATGCTCGATCTGGTCCTGCTTGATGAAATCAGAAGATAATCTCCAGCAGATGTAAGCGCTGGATTTGGTGAAAACAAAGGGGAAAACATGCCAGAGGGTCACGCCTGGGATCGAACCCAGAATCACGAATTTCTGACTTCCTCCTTCTGAACTAGTGTGTTGGGTATTAGTTTACCAATATACATAAACAAAGAAACAAATCAGAACTATTAGGTTTCTGGCCAGAATAAACGCGCCAGAATTTTAAACCGGCCAGTAAAGTGGTGACACGCTATCATCTTCTTCCCTGGATACGTCGTTTAAAACTCAGAACCTTTTCCTACGGATATGTCGTTATAACTGTAACCCTGTGCATCTCAGAAATCACATACAAGCAATATAAATAAAATTCAAGACCATGGATCAGCTGGGTTTGATCTACTGATCACAATGGTCTCCTCCGTTTGGATCAATTGTCCCTGTATGAAAAGACCCTAAAACACACCAAGAAAACCTAACAATGGCATATCTCTGTATTGTTAGCAAAAATGCAATTGATCATTACCAACCGCTTGCAAATGTTTCAATAGACAAGAATATATAAGTAATTCATGCTACAAATTCCATAATCATGGTGTTGTATTTCAAGAAAGTGTTGGTATCGTGGAATGCTTACAGTGAGTTTTAGCGTAGGAAAATGCTTGTTCTTGATTGGTATAGGTTCCTTGTGATCCCAGGAAGCGATTGGGATGGCTAGAAGGTCTTGAGGATGCCTGGAAATATGAAATTGTGTCTGCACTTTTCTTTAGAATTTTGAGATTTTTCTCTTGTTCTTGGAGGCAGCTCTGCACGAAATTTCTTGTGTTTAGGGTTCAACCATCTTTTGCATAAGTAGTGAATCACATTAGGTTAATTATTTTTGGCCAAGATCTCAAGAATTCATGAATGGAATATTTGGTCTTTAAGCCATATGAAATATTTCCATAACCATGCCAATCATGCCCTTTTGCCTTGATTTGAATTTGATTGATTCGACCAGCTCATTTGGATTTGATTTTCATGAAAATCAGATCTTCAAAACAAATCTTGGTATTTTTTACTATTTATTTGATTTAAAATGATTTTTAATAAATAAAAACCATAATAAAATAAATAAATGGAGCAAATAATATGTGGTGGATGCCTTGGGTCGTGGACCATGCTACCAACTCAAAACAAGTGCAAAATGTTAGACCCATTTAGCAAAAATTGCAAATTGGGGCACTTTTGACTTTTGGCAATTTTGCAAAAAAGGTCAACTTCAACAATGCATAACTTCCACAATTCTGTCAATTTGAAGGTGTTCTTGGACTTTTTAGAAAGCTTGTTATGTCCTCTAATAAACACTTTTGGTCTCATCTCAATTTAACATTCCATGTTCATGTATGAAGCTTTGGAAAAAAAGGTATTTTGTTGACTTTTCAAAACAACCTATAATGTCAAAATTCATAACTTCTTGTGAGTACATATTTTGAACTTGGGAGCTGAAGATGGATTGTATATCATTACATCCTATTAAAAATGAGCTTTGGATGGGTCATTTCTCATAAATTATGAGAAAGTTATGCTTGGTCAAAGTTGACTTGACTTTTCCTACAAAACCCTAATTTTGCAACTTTTGGTTCTTGATGAATTGTGAGCAATCCTTGATGAATCATGATCAACCCTTGATCAAATGATGAAATATACTTCAAAATGAGGATTTTGACCAAAAAACTTGAAGTTTGACTGTATGTAAGCCACAATTGACTTTTTCCCTAGCAAAGTCGATTTTCAGGCCTTTGAGCAATTGACTGAGCAAACTTCCTCTGCAAGGCTTGAAACATGACACGGATGATCTTGAGAACATATTAGGACAATGGTGAGCATTTTAGATCCCTTGGGATCAAGCATCTTGATGCAACATGAAACCCTAATTTGAGGTAGACTGCCTTAGGAGGGAGCTTGTCTAGTCAACCCTTGGACTTCCATGAGTAACTTGAGGATCTTTCTTGAAATGTTTTGAGAAATATGAGAGGGAAAATTTTTGGGTACAACACATAATGACAAGGCTACCATTCATTGGAGTAATAAATCTCAACAACCAACTATCTTCCATAATAACAAGGCTACCATTCATTGGAGTAACAAATATCAACAACAAACTACCTTCCATAATGATAAGGCTACCATTCATTGGGGTAACAAATATCAACAACAAACTACCTTCCATAATGAAAAGGCTAGCATTCATTGGAGTAACAAATCTGAATCTTCTCTGGGAGCTATCATATTCACTGGGGAAATATAGGTTGCTCAAATAAAGAGACATGCTATTTGCTGTTATGAGTAGGAATTACAATAATGATTCCCTGGGGAAAGAAATATGGCTTCTCGGGGAAATGCCAATATATTCCTGTTGAGGAAATAAAATCTTCTTTATGAAAAATAAATGCACATTCTAAAACTAGGGCTTAAAGCTTGCAGAAATCAAAATAATAATATTGCTGGAGACCATATATTTAAGCCAGAAATAAACCGGAATGAATCAGTCAACCAAAATAACACTTCATTAGAAATAAACTAAAGAGGGAACCACTTTCTATCCAGACAAAGAGCTGTACAGGAAGGCTAAAGAAAAAATATTCCACGAGGGATGACTCAGTGGGGAAATTGAAATAATATACACTTTCTACTTAAGGTTTACATTCTATTGGAGAGAAGATAACATAACTCTGTAAATAGGGTAATATGTCAAGAAAATAATAATTAATGCAAATGAGAAATGTATTTCTAAATTAAACTATGCATGGTGGATGTATGAATGTATGAATGTTCTCATGTATATGCTGACAAAATAGACATATAACAATGGGGATAACCAGATAAAACCAACTTGGATAAAGTCAATACTCGGCTAAATCACATCCAGGATGAAAACTTCATAAGAAATTAAGCACCAACTGAGGAAACAAATTCCCATTTCACGGCTTCACTTCACTAGGAAGGAACATAATCTAAAAATAATCAAATAATAGCCATAAATCAACACAGATACAGGGGTATAACATCCTCCTTCAGGCTTCACTGGGGAATATCACACTGACTTTAATGGGGAAAACAAAAGTTTCAAGGTCTGTATTTCTGTTGGGGATTGCAATGTTTATTTTAACAGGGTAGATGGAAACCACATCGTCGAGATATCAACTGGGGATTTCGCACTGACTTCATTCGGGAGGGCAACACCACATCACCGAGAGGAAACCAGAATACATCCTTTAAAATTGAGCGTGATGATTGAACCAACCTTTGGGGTGAGAATATAAAACCTTAAGGGAAAAACAAAATTCAGGGTAAAATATCGCTTCGGCTTTACTTGGGGATTCAAGAGGTCGAACATTATAGCATGAGTTTAAACTTACAGAGATTTTAATTTAACCCAACACTTGGCGGGAGAAAACCCAAAAGGTCGATAACTGTTTCGACACTTCTTAATAAAGGCATTTCCCTTGTCTGGTTACCGAGAAAACAACAAAAAATGCTAGCACTGCAAAAGGGCGATATTCTGCAAATGATTCATACTCATCATGTACGGAGAGAAGATACTTTCATTACATGAGTTAAGGCCTTACTAGGAAACACATGAAGATCGTACTCATTCCAGTAGAAGTGACTTGGGAGAATTTTCTTGGGGAAATCAGACTTTCAAAATTTTCTCAATTTGTCCGTCACTGGAGTCACTGTTTTTATTCTCCTTGAGTCAAAAAATCTAAAGCAATAAGTAATTTGTAAATTCTTTTCAATAATAATTTTGTTATTTAATCTGTTTGCTTTGATCATTGCTATTAATTACAAATAAAGTTTTTTAAGCTAAATAAAATAAGAACAACAAGGAATTGGGTAAAAGCTCAAACTTTATTATTAGGATGGTAGTCTGCGAATGGTGAGACTCCATAGATGATTACAAAGTTTGGAAAATTGTAATACACATTGGAAAAGATACAATGAGTTACAATGACCACTATTCTCCCTAGAAACTTTGAATTCCTGAACAGAGACTTCGGTTGGAGCGTAATGAAAATCCAAGAAGATTGTTGCTTGAATGATCAAGTCTTGTCTGATGTAGTTACTTGCCAAGAAATCCCTAACTTTTTCCTAGGTTTCCCTTACGGGTTTTCAACCTACCGGGAAAAATTTATTTTGTTTATGTCTCTAATTTTTGCCTAGACTGCCCTTTTCGGGTTTTTGGCCTATCGAGACGCTCCTTTTTGCCTAAGCCGCCCTTTCAGGTTTTCGTCATAGCGAGTTGTTCTTTTATTCTTTTAGGCGAATTATTTCTTGACTACATTAACATTCACAAGATGTTGGAATTCCTCGCCATCAATTGTTTCAAGAATCAATGCACCTCCAGATAAGGCTTTCTTGACAACATATGGGCCTTCAAAATTAGGTGTCCATTTGCCCTTAGAATCAGCATTAAAGGACATGATCTTCCTGAGCACGAGGTCGCCTTCTATGAATTCAATAAGTTTAACCTTCTTATCAAAATATTTCTTCATTATTTTCTGGTATAACTGACCATGACACAAGGCATCATTCTTTTGTCCTTAATTAAATTCAGTTGGTCAAACATGTTCTGGACCCATTCAGCCTCTGACAACTTGGCTTCCATTATCACGCGCAAAGATGGAATCTCAACTTCAATGGGGAGCACTACATCCATGCCATACACAAGAGAGAACGAGGTTTCCCCTGTTGAAGTGTGTACAGATGTTCGATACGCATGCAAAGAGAAAGGTAGCATCTCATGCCAGTCTTTATAAGTGACAACCATTTTCTGGATGATCTTCTTGAAGTTCTTATTAGCGGCTTCAACAACCCCATTCATATTTTTCCTGTAGGGAGATGAATTGTGATGGATAATCTTGAACTCTTCATAAATTTCTATCATCATCTTGTTATTCATGTTTGAGCTGTTGTCGGTGATAATCCTGTTGGGCACACCATACTGACAGATTAAATTATTCTTCATAAAGCGCACCACCACTTTCTTAGTGACATTAGCATATGAAGCTGCTTCCACCCATTTGGTGAAGTAGTCAATTGCTACCAAAATAAAATGACGTCCATTCGACGCCTTTGGTTAAATCATTCCAATCATGTCAATACTCCCACATAGAGAAAGGTCATGGGGAAGAAATAACATTGAGAAGTGTAGGAGGCACATGAATTTTTCTGGCATAAATCTAACATTTATGGCACTTATTTGCAAATTTGTAACAATCAGATTCCATTGTCAGCCAATAGTAATCTTCCCTAAGCATCTTCTTCACCATCGAATGTCCATTGGCATGAGTACAAAAAGAACCTTCATGGACTTCATGCATCAACATGTTTGCTTCGTGTATATCCATGCATCTGAGAAAGACCATGTCATAATTTATTTTATACAACACATATTCATGGAGGAAAAAGCTGCCTACCAACCTTCTCAATGTCTTTCTATCTTTATTTGATGCGCTTGCAGGGTATTACCATGTCTGGAGGAAGTGCTTGATATCATAATACCAAGGCTTTTCATCTGGTTTTTCCTCCGCCGCAAACACATGATCTGGTCTATCCAAATGTTACACTGTGATACGACGCACTTCATTCCAAGTTTTCACTTAATACATAGAAGCCATAGTTGCCAAAGCATCTTCCCTATGATTTTTATCTCTCGGAATATGATGGAATTCAACTTTGTTAAAGAAAGGTAATAATCTCCTAGAATAATATTTGTAAAGGATCGGGCCAGGGTGACGAGTATCCCATTCTCCTTTAATATGATTCACTACCAAAGCTGGATCACCATAAACATCTAGTACTTTGATTCTGAGATCAAAGGCTTCCTCGAGCCCCAAGGTACAAGCCTCATACTCCACCATATTATTGGTACAATCAAATATCAACCTTGCAGTAAAAGGAATGTGTGATCCATAAGGAGTGATAATCACAACACCAATTCCTTTTTCATAAGCATTCACAGTTCCATCAAATACCATACCCCACCGGAATTCAGGATCAGGACCTTCCTCAAGAAAAGGTTCATTATAATCTTTCGCTTTCAAGAACATCACATCCTCATCAGGGAAATCAAATTTGACAGATTGATAATCATCTACCGGTTGTTAAGTAAGATAATCCGCCAACATACTACTTTTTATAGCCTTCTGAGTACAGTATTCAATATCATAATTAGACAACAACATCTGCCAATGGAAAATTCTCCTAGTAAGAGCAGGCTTTTCAAAAATATACTTAATTGGATCCATTTTGGAAATCAACCAAGTAGTATGATTCAACATATATTTCCACAATCGCTTTTCCACCCAAGCCAGAGCATAACAATTTATTTTCTAGCATAGAATACCATGAATCACAGTTAGTAAATTTCTTACTGAGATAATAAATGGTATATTCTTTCTTTCCTATTTCATCCCGCTGTCCCAAAATGCAGCCCATAGAACTATCCAACACAGTTAGATACATGATCAATGGTCTTCCTTCCACAGGAGGGAGCAAGATAAGAGGTTCAAGCATATATTATTTCATACTTCCAAATTCCCTCTGGCAATCATCCGCCCACACACAACTTTAATCTTTCTTTAACAACTTAAAGACCGGTTCACACATTGCAGTCATGTGGGAAATGAATCTAGAAATGTAATTCAAACGCCTAAGGAAGCCTCTAACTTGCTATTCAGTCCTTGGCGTAGGCATTTTCTGAATCTCTTTGAATTTATCAGGATCTACTTCGATTCCTTTTTGGCTGACAATCAAACCTAACAACTTCCCTGATCGGACACTGAAGGTGCATTTATTTGGATTCAAGCAGAGACGATACTTCCTCAAATGTTGAAACAATTTCAACAAATCTTCTATATTCCCTTCTTCGGTCTGTAATTTGGTAATCATTTCATCAACATATACCTCAATTTCCTTGTGCATCAGATCATGGAATAAGGTTGTCATAGCCCTTTGATACGTTGCACCAGCATTCGTCAACCTAAAAGACATCACTCTGTAACATAATGTTTCCCAGGGTGTGATAAACGTTGTTTTTTCCATGTCCTCAGGAGCCATTCTGATTTGATTATATCCAGAAAATCCGTCCATGAACGAGAATACTTTGAATTTTGCAGTGCTATAAACAAACATATCAATGTGCAGAAATGGAAAATCATCTTTTTGACTAGCTTTATTTAGATCTCTGTAATCTACGCACATGCAATTTTTTCCATCTTTCTTTGGTACAGGGACAATATTGGAAATCCACTGAGGATACACTAATGTCACAAGAAAACCGACATTTATCTACTTTAACACTTCTTCTTTAATTTTTACTGCCATATCAGGGTAAGTTCTTCTTAACTTTTGCTTACCCGACGGGAACTCTGGCTTCAAAGGCAAATGATGTTCCACAATATCAACATCTAGACCAGGCATATCTTGGTAAGACCAAGCAAAGATGTCCACATACTTTTTCAACAGTTCGGTCAACCCGCTCTTCACATCAGGATGCGACAATGCTCCAATTTCGACTTCCTTTGGCTCCTCCTCTGAACCCAAATTGATGGTCTCCAATGACTCTTTATACGACTAAATGGCATCTTCCTCACGCTCGAGCAACCATGAAACATCTTTTAGAATCTCATCATGTTCTTCTTCTTCTGTCCCAAACACAAGGTATTCAAAGTTGGGGGAGGGTGAAGGGTCATTGTATTCAACAGGTTTATTAATTAATCTGCACATGTGATTTATGATTCCCATACTTTACTTGGACCATTTCAAACAACCTGCTGAGCATCTTTGAACGAAGCCATAGAATTCTCATTCCCTCTTACGTTATCAATGGACAAAGCTTGGAAATGTGTCCCAACAACATCTTCATCTTCTTCTATAACACTGAAAGATGATAGATGAGATATCAGCAATGCTTGCTCTGCATTTATAATAACAACTTTTTCTTCACGCACGAACTTCACCTTTTGGTGTAGAGTGGAAGTGACAAACCCTGCTTCATGTATCCATGGACTTCCCAGTAGACAACTGTATGCGGGTACAATATCCATGACTTGGAAAGTGATCTGGAACAAGTGAGGGCCTATGTGAATAGGCATACCGACTTTCCTAATAACTGATTTCCTTGATCCATCAAAAGCTTTGACAATAATACCAATTGAGCGCATGGGAGCCAATTGATATTTAAACTTCATCATCATACTCCTTGGTATAACATTTAAGGAAGACCCATTATCAATCAGCACATTTGACAATGAATCGTTTTTATAGTTCATGGATATGTGGAGAGCCAGATTGTGATTCCTCCCTTCGTCAGGCAATTCGTCATCGCAAAAGCTTAGGTTATTACAAGATGTAATATTACCTACCACACTATTGAATTGACCTAACGGCATATCATATTCCATGAAGGCTTGGTCCAACACCCGCATTAAAGATTCTCTATGGAAGAAAAATTCATCAATAATGCTAGGATAGATGTCTTTAAAGGAGTTTACAATAGCTGATCTACAATTCTGTAATCGCTCATTTTGATAGTATTCAAAATATCATCCACATCTTTTTCTAGGGTAGCACCACTGAACTCTCCTACAATTTTCTTATTCTCAACACTCTCTATAACTTTCTTCTCAGCACTGACATCCCCCCTAATAACTGGTGCAAATACACGACCATTGTGGGTCACCCTACTAGTTTCATCAATATTCTTAATATTAGACAAAGGCTACATGGGAACTTCCATACCATCCTGTAAAATAGTAGCATTGTACTTGTATGGTACAACTTTATCTGACTTGTAAGGAACGGGCCCTGGCAAGTAAATCACCATAGGGGCAACAAATAGCTTACTAAAATATTCAATTTCAATAGGGGCAGAATCATTGAGACAAGGAACAATTATGTTCACACCTTCTTCCGAAAATTTGGACATCAAAGAATCACTTCTGGAGAACATATCCTCATTTGAGGAAAATAATTCATCCGCAGAAGCATATTCATCATCTGATTCATTCTCAGACAAGCAAACCTCGATCATATTAACCTCATGGTAATCATATCTTTGGTCTGACTCCTTGATTGTTCCATTATCCAATAACAACTAAATACGTCTTCTTACAATGGAACATCCTTGGGAATCCTTACAATAAACCCGACAAGATCCATAGTGGTGCTCTACCTGACCATCCATGTGGCTGAAAGTAGCATGCAATTTCACGAGATCATCATTCATATGGACCATATCAAAGATCCTAAACTCTCCAGGACATCCAAAGACCATGCTCACTTCCTCCTCATATTCTGCACTAGGTCTGATTATATGGATGAGGCCCTCATCCTGCATCTCCTGCAAATCAGCCTTTATCTTATCACAACATTGTATATTAGTGCTACAAATATGACAACCAGCATGATCATGAGTATAGTAACTAAACTCGCAGAGGTCTGCATGCATCTTTACCAAGTCTCCTCTGACCAAGTGGATATCATAAATCCGTAAGTCCCCAGGACAACCAACAACCACGTTGACAACATTAGTTCCTCCATGCTTTGGCAGAGGGTTATCTTTTACATTAGTACTGACATCTTTGAAGTACAAAATGCCAGATCTAACCACTTTCTGTACCTCAGATTTCAGAGGATAGCAGTTTTCCACATTATGCCCTAGTGCACCTTGATGGAAAGCACAAGTCTTATCTGCCTTATAGTACCAAGGAAAATGGGATCGTATAACAAGGGGTGGCCTAGTATGGAGCAAATTTTTCTAGATTAATGCTGGGAGTAGCTCTACATAAATCATAGAGATGACGTTAAAAGGTTCTCTTCTCTGATTCTTCCCTTGACTTCCTCAAGGGGCTGGTCTTTGATAAGCGACTGTAGTCGGAGCAACATTTACAACTGGAGTTACCGAGAAAACCTGTTGATGGCACTGATAACTTCTTCTAGGAAGATTAACCCTTTTTTCTTGAATAACAGTGTTTGTTTCTCCTTATTTCTTCTTAACAAATCCAAATGATGGTTTTTTCATATTGCTGGAATTTTCAGTCTTTGTCAGACGACCTTCTCTTACACCTTCTTCTAAACGAACGTCCATTCCCACCATTTCGGTAAAATCACTGGGTGCACTCTCCACCATTCTTTCATAATAGAATTCACCTAGTGTCTTCAGAAAAATATTTGTCATCTCTTTTTCTTCCATTGAAGGAATCACCTGGGTGGCTACTTCATGCCATCTCTTTGCACATTCTTTAAATGACTCCTTCTCTTTCTGGACCATGTCCCTGAGTTGATCACGATCAGGCGCCATGTCCACATTATATTTGTATTTTCTGATAATCGCTTCACCCAAGTTGTTGAAAGAATGAATATTGTCGTTGTCTAGGCTCATGTAACATTTCAATGCTACATTGGTCAAACTGTCTTGAAAGAAATTATTTAACAGGCGTTGATCATCTATATGGGTAGACATTCTCCTTACATACATTACTAAGTGAGCACGAGGGAAAGTGTTACCCTTGAACTTTTCGAACTCCGACACTTTGAACTTTGTAGGTATCTTCACATTTGGCACCAAACATATATCATTCACATTCTGCCCAAACAACTCTTTTCCTCTGAGGGCCTTCAACTCTTTCTGCATCTTATCAAATTGGTCTTAAAAATCATCCATTCGATCATATAAACCAAAGCTTTCCCTTAGTGGGGGAATAGGGTGATGCACTTCATCATTAGAAAACGGGACCACATTCACCAAGGGAGGTGAAACATAGTGAATCTCATTTCTAGAAGAAGGGGTAACATGCACCACAGGAGGTGCAGGAGTAACAATAGTCTGAACAAGTGGAGCAACTTAAGAAACTTGATTATAACCTTCTGGTTTAAAGTTCACTGGAATTCCCCAAGGATATCCCGGAGGCATATGATTCTGAACAATAGCAGGTGGAGTAGCAAAAATAGGAACATGCGAAGCTTCGGTAGTAACCATTGTTTGTTGAGGCTGAGCAATTGGTGGCTGATTCTAAGAAGAAATCAAATATCCCATTAGAGTAGTGAGATTGGCCATACCAGCCTTCAGAGCAGAAACTTCCTCGCACAGCTCGCGATTCTCTTGTTCTTGATTATCCATCTTCCTTCTGAGATTAGCTCGATTATTATACTGATGAGATAGCTTGCTGAACAATGTAAAGAAGTTCAGTAAGACACCTGGATATGTACAAAAAATGCAATTCGCATGCTTTATTTTATCATTAACATTTCAAGGGAATCAAATATTTATAGACAATTTGCAAATATCAAAGTAATAACACAATTGAAATACTGAAAATCTCATTATAATAACTTCAAAACGAGTTACAACTTTTTGTAAAAGTTTCAATAATCCCAAATACAAGATGAAAATAAAGTCTAAAACCCTATAAAAGCAAAGCTGATGGAGATCACTCTACACGCTGACGCTTCCCTGTAAGCCTGGCAATCCGAGTCTTCAACCTTTGGTTTTCCTCCGCATACCTGGTGGCGACCTCCTTCAAATCATTAGAGTTAGGAAGTAAACAACTAGGTCCTGATTAAGGCTTAGAGGAAAATAAATCCTCTTGCCTCTCCATCACCTCTACAACACGACTCTAAAGAATCTCAATCAAGTCGTATTTCTCCTTTAGGTCTGCTTGGTAGGATACCTCTAAAGTCTGGCACTTATTCTTCCAAGCATCCTTTTCTTGCTGCATCCTGACTAAAGCAAGCTGAAGTTCTTCCATGTCATCTAATAGGGGAGGAGTTTTATTTACAAACATGTGAGGAAATGGTGCTTCACGGGAATATGGCATCTTCAACTGGATGGCTCTTGCTATAAGGCTCCAAAGAAACAACCCCTCTAGGTTCCAAATCCTTCCTACTCTTCCTGTGAATGTGATGCCAAGCCTTTCCAATCTCCTCTTTAGCTTCCTTGTGAACTTCTCCCTCTTTTAGGAAGGAACTACTCAAATGAGTACTATTTGGCTTATCCCTCATTGGATATCCAAGCTATCATCGTTGAAATTCTGGCTGCAGATACTCAATGTCACGTTCAATGTTATGACACCGTATCTGACTTACTATATGACAGTAAATACAAAAGCAATAAAGAACACAGTCAATTGTTTACCCAGTTCAGTGTGCAACAACACCTACTCTGGGGGCTACCAAGCCAGGGAGGAAATCCACTATAAGAGATGTTAATTCAGGAATAAACCAACCAGTTTATCTCCTTCACTTAAGACCTACCCAATGCAATTCCAATCTAAGTACAACTTAAACCTGAGTTCCTACTCACTCCCCCTCAATCACAGCAGTGATACATAAAACAATTTGACTAAAGAATTGATGAAGACACTCTTCAAAAACAAACACTTGATTAAACTTCACAGCTTTTTAATCAAGCAACACAATCACTCTTGCTTCACAGCTTTGAGTGATGCACACAACTAACTTGACTCTGCTTCACAGCTTTAGTCAAGGAACATTCAAACACTCTTTCTTCAAAGCTTTGAGTGCTACACAACCCTTACAATTAAAAACCTATTCCAAGTCACTTATCACAATGATAATTGCTTGGAGTACAATAATCAAACCTATACAGTTTACAAATGATCTTCTGATCAACAAAAGGGATTACTTGCAAAACAGCAGCTCTGTTGAATATATAGCAGCTGCAACTTCAGTTAGGGTTTCCACAAAAACCTAGGGTTAATTCCATTTGACCTAAAGACCAGGTCACAGGACTTTATTAACCAGGTTAGGGTTGAGCTAGGTTACCCCTCAGAAAACGCAGGATTCTGTTCTGGAAAGACTGAGTTATTTTCCTGAAAAAACTCAGACTTATCCAACCTGCAAACCTGTTAGTTCAGAACAGGATGTCATAACATCTGTTATGACATCTGAGAAAACCTGTCTACTGATTTAGCAAAATGTGATCATTTTGCAAAATGCTCAGATACACACTTATAAACATCAGTACTTGAATTACAATATTTTTCTGCAAAGGTACCTAATGAGTCAGTACAAACTAAACTAGAATGTTATGACATCAGTCATGACATTCACACATACACTTGGGTTTTACCAAAAATGCAAGCCAATACCTAAACAACTACAAACTCCCCCTTTGGCAGATTTTTGGCTAAAGACCCTAAGCAATCAGAGATAGATAGCAGCAGAAATAAATGACTGCAGAAAAATAGAATGTCTAATTGAGCAAGTACATATTAAGTACCAAAATATTCTCCCCCTCTTTAGCCACAAATGGGCCAAAGATACATGTTCATAATGATTATACAGTTATCCAAAACAATTCATAAGAGCAGCAGTAGAAAAAAAAGAACTGAACACACTTCCAAACTCCACCAGATATCAGCACCAACCAGCAACACCACCAAACAGCAACCAACCTTCAAGCACTGTCATCAGACTCAGAGGAGCTAGTTTCTTCAATGTTGAGATGACCTTCAGCTTCTACACCTTCTTCCCTTCTATTTTCTTCAGCTTCCTCCTTTTCTAGCCTGACAATTAGAATTTCTAGGGTCTTTTTTCTAGCATCCAGCTCTTTGCAAGTTTCTTTTAAAACAGCTATGACATCTGATGTCTTGGACTGGGTCTTCACAGACGATGTCTCAGCCGATGTTATGACAATGTCTGGAGCATGAGATCCCTGAAACAGTTTGTAGTGCAAGCCAAGGGCAGGAGCTCTTTTGCAGACTGTATCTCTTGCCACAAGGATATCAGGGTATTGTGCAAGGATGATTCCACAAAGGAGGGAGGGAAAGGCAATTGGTCCTTTGACAGCATAACTGCCAGCATGCTTTAAAGTTTGTTCAAAGATGTACCTGCCATAGTCAAAAGCAGTCTTGGTTCCCACAGCATAAATAAATCTCCCCAATCCTGTGGAGATAGTTGATTTATGATTTGTAGGCACCCAGTTGGCTGCACCTATTTTATGCAAGATGGCAAATTTCATGCTGAGTTTACTGGCATTCAGCTTGCCTTTCAAGGGCCAACACTTTACTTGCCTGGCTGTGATGGTTTGACAAACTTCATTGTCAGTTGCCTCCAGATCAGGACAATCCTCATTTGTTCTTCCAAGAAACTTGTTGATTTCTGATGGAGAGAATTTGACCCTTCTTCCTCTAACAAAAACACTTTCAAAGTCAGCTGACCTTCCATCAGCACAATCATTAGACAAGTTCACTACAAACTCCTTGACCAGATTTTCATAACATTTGTTAAATTTTATCACTGTCTTCATTAGTCCAGCATTCTTGATCAGGTCCATGATGTCTTTGCACTCCAAGGCATCATTGTTGAGTTCTCTCTCTAAGGCTATTCTCTTTAAGCAAACATACTTCCATCTGTTTGCATTGTCAGGATGATGAAAAGAGATGTTGTCTGTTGGGACTTCAGGCACTCTAGCAATTTTGCTGGAGGGGAGCTTCCTTCTGATAGGAGTTTCTTCAATATCAATCTCAAATTCTGATTCCTCATCAGAATCAGAACATTCAGGTTCTTTTCTCTTCTTAGAGATTGGTTGTCTAGCAGTATGCACTTGGGCCTTCTTCCCTTTTGTCTGAATACTTTTCTCAGCCATGCCTTCAGCCTTGGATTTCTTAGCAGCAGGTTTATCATTCTGACTACTCTTTCTTTTCATCAATCTCCTAGCTATGCTAGGGTTCACATTAGCAATCAGATCATTATCTGAGTAATCCTCATCCACATCAATGATAGGTGGATCAGCAGCCTTTTCTGAAGGGTTCTGAATGTTGTCTTTTTGTGTCACAACATTCTCAGTGACATCTACATTCTCAGAGACTTCCACATTTGGACTTTCTGATTGATTTAAAGGGACAGAAATCCCCGGTACAGATTGGTTTCCACTCAGTATACTAGTAACAAGCCTAGCAATAGCTTGATGAAATTGAACTGATCCTTCTCTATTTGGTACAGAAGAAGAAGGATGAGAAGAATTACCAGAGGCTGTAGCTTGAGCTCTTCCTGCATGTCTGGTTCTGAGCTTTTTGACTTTGGCTGCATCAGTTGCCATCTCTCTGAGAGGAGTGACCTCAAGAACTTCAGATTCTATGCATGTGGTGATTGCTCTAGAGTCTTGGTCAGATGATGAAGATGATGAGGATGATGAAGTCGCCATGGTTGAAGACGATGTCTGAGACATTTTGATTGACTTTGAGTAACGGTAGCAATTTGAGAAAAATCTTTGATTGAGAGGAGGAAATAGGTTGCAAGGACGTGAGAGGTAGGAGGCAAAAGGGAGTCTTTTCAACTTCTTAAAGATTTTGAAAGAATTGTGAAAGCATATGATTAACCCACTAAAGGTAGACTTAATAAAATTAATTCCTTCAACCTTTGTTTTAAGCAAAATTAATTGCTATAATTTCTCATGTTGGTAAATACCCAACCTGCCCCTCAAATTTTCAAGTTTATTTCCAACAAGAGCCTTGGTAGAAGAATCAGTCAGTTGAAGCTTAGAGAAACTATGTTCCAGTTTAAATGACTTCTTCTCTACAAAGTCAATGTGCTTGTTCCAGTTATGCTGAATAGGGTTCAAGGAAATATTGATTGTATTCAGATTGTCACAACACAATGTCACAACATCTTGTGTGACATTATACTTAGTGAGCATCTGTTTTGACCAGATATTTTGAGAACAGTTTTTCCTAGCAGCAACTATTTCCGCACAGAATTGGGAAGGCATTCTTTTGATATGAATCATAGTTCTGGTTGATTCTTGAATAATTTTCTGTTTGTCCAGTCCATTTTGATGGAGAGTTATAGGAGAGGAGACTTCAAGCCTCATTTCTTCAGGGAAACCGAATTTATTAGACTTGTTATTTCCAACATCCTTGTCAAGATAACTTATGGTTCTGACAACACATCCTTCTTCAAGTTTATTTGCCACATCACAGATATTATCAACCTGTAGTTTTGGAGTTCTTCTGACTGCTTCCATAGAAATAGCTCTTTTCATTCTTCTTAGATGAAGAGGACCAAGCTTATGCTGCCATAGTTTCATCTCTTTTTCTTCTTTGGTAATTGGACACATAGTGGAGATATCAGTGTTCTCAGGCTGCCACAAGTAGCAGTTATCTTTGGATCTGATTCCTCTCATTACAACTTCTAGTTTTTCATTAATTACTAGACATTCAGATCTTGAGAAGTTGACCTTGAATCCTAGATCACATAATTGACTGATACTAATGAGATTAGCCGTCAGCCCTTTTACCAGCAGTACTTTATTCAGACTTGGAACTCCAGGGCAGTCCAAATTACCTACTCCTTTGACTTCACCTTTAACACCATCTCCAAAGGTCACAAAACTGGTGGTGTGAGGCATAACATTATTGAGGAGATTTTTGATTCCAGTCATGTGTCTGGAACATCCACTGTCAAAGTACCAACCTTCCTTTGCAGACACTCTCAGGGAAGTATGGGCTATCAGGGCAGTAGCCTTTTTCTTCCAATGAGGAGTATGTGGTACCCTTTTTGGCTTAGGTTTAGCACCTGAGTTTTGATTAGGGTATCCATGTAATTTGAAGCAGAAGGGCTTTATGTGTCCATACCTCCCACAATGATGACATCTCCATCTTTGGTATTTTTTCTTCATGTATTTCTGATGTTGAGAGTTGTGTTGAGACATCTGCTTTGACAATTGTTTAACATGCCTGATCTTCTTGTCTGCACCAGGTTTCTTAGCTTCCACAAATCCTAGACCAGATTTGTTTCCCACATTTTGTCCCACTTGTAGGATCTCTTCCAATTTATCTGATCCATTGGTCAACATCTTGACAGATTTTGTCATTTGGTTCAGTTGTGAGTTCAGTAATTGAACTTCCCCTTCTAGGTGACTTATAGTTTCAAGATCTGCCCTTTTTTCAGCCTCCAGCTTTATAATGAGTTTTGATTGTTTCTCATTCTGCACACAGACTTCAGCACTTCTGATACACAATTTCTTGTAGGTATCAGCCAGTTCTTCAAATGTCACTTCTTCATCACTAGTGTCACTTTCAGAAGTACAAACACTAGTTAGAGCAGTAACTAGTTTGGCAGATTCTTCTTCAGAATTACTTTCTGAATCATAGTCAGACCAAGTAACAGTCATTCCTTTCTTTTGTTTCTTAAGAAAGGTAGGACATTCAGCTCGAATATGTCCATATCCTTCACATCCATGGCATTGAATACCTCTGCCTTGGTTTCCCTTATCTTCTGACCTTGGTCTTCTGCTGGAACTGTCAATGTCAGAGGGAATGTTATGAACATTATACCTTGACTTTGGATCCATTCTTTTGATGAGCTTGTTGAACTGTCTTCCAAGCATGGCAATAGCTTCTGATATATTTTCTTCTTCATCCTCCTTGTTTTCAACATCAGTGTTGGATACAAGTGCTATGCTTTTGTTCTTCTTGTCACCATTATCAGTGATCCCCATCTCAAAAGTCTGAAGAGACCCAATAAGTTCATCCACTTTCAACTTGCTGATGTCCTGGGCTTCCTCTATGGCAGTTACCTTCATTGCAAATCTTATAGGCAAGGATCTGAGAATCTTCCTTACCAGTTTTTCTTCTGACATCTTTTCTCCCAGTGCTCCTGAGGTGTTGGCAATCTCCAAGATGTTCATGTGAAACTCATGAATGGTTTCATCTTCCATCATTTTTAGATTCTCAAACTTGGTAGTCAACATCTGAAGCCTTGACATTTTTACTTTGGAAGTGCCCTCATGAGTAGTTTTGAGAGTGTCCCAAACTTCCTTGGCCAGTTCATATTGATGTACTAGTCTGAAAATGTTTCTATCAATTCCATTGAACAAGGCATTTAAAGCTTTTGAATTTCCCAGAGCTAACTCATCTTCTTCTTTACTCCAATCTTCCTCAGGCTTCAGACTGATTGTCCCATCTTTCTCAGTTATGGTGGGATGAATCCATCCTTTGTCAGCAGCTCTTCAAGCCTTTTTGTCCAGAGATTTTAGGAAGGCAATCATACGAGGTTTCCAGTAGTCATAATTAGTTCCATCCAGAATGGGTGGTCTATTTCCAAAAACTCCTTCTTTGTCCATAGTGCCAGAAAGTGATATCCCTAGATCTCACCCAGTAATACACGCAGGGTGCCTGCTCTGATACCAATTGAAATTCTGGCTGCAGATACTCAATGTCACGTTCAATGTTATGACAGCGTATCTGACTTACTATATGACAGTAAATACAAAAGCAATAAAGAACACAGTCAATTGTTTACCCAGTTCAGTGTGCAACAACACCTACTCTGGGGACTACCAAGCCAGGGAGGAAATCCACTATAAGAGATGTTAATTCAGGAATAAACCAACCAGTTTATCTCCTTCACTTAAGACCTACCCAATGCAATTCCAATCTAAGTACAACTTAAACCTGAGTTCCTACTCACTCCCCCTCAATCACAGCAGTGATACATAAAACAATTTGACTAAAGAATTGATGAAGACACTCTTCAAAAACAAACACTTGATTAAGCTTCACAGCTTTTTAATCAAGCAACACAATCACTCTTGCTTCACAGCTTTGAGTGATGCACACAACTAACTTGACTCTGCTTCACAGCTTTAGTCAAGGAACATTCAAACACTCTTGCTTCAAAGCTTTGAGTGCTACACAACCCTTACAATTAAAAACCTATTCCAAGTCACTTATCACAATGATAATTGCTTGGAGTACAATAATCAAACCTATACAATTTACAAATGATCTTCTGATCAACAAAAGGGATTACTTGCAAAACAGCAGCTCTGTTGAATATATAGCAGCTGCAACTTCAGTTAGGGTTTCCACAAAAACCTAGGGTTAATTACGTTTGACCTAAAGACCAGGTCACAGGACTTTATTAACCAGGTTAGGGTTGAGCTAGGTTACCCCTCAGAAAACGCAGGATTCTGTTCTGGAAAGACTGAGTTATTTTCCTGAAAAAACTCAGACTTATCCAACCTGCAAACCTGTTAGTTCAGAACAGGATGTCATAACATCTGTTATGACATCTGAGAAAACCTGTCTACTGATTTAGAAAAATGTGATCATTTTGCAAAATGCTCAGATACACACTTATAAACATCAGTACTTGAATTACAATATTTTTCTGCAAAGGTACCTAATGAGTCAGTACAAACTAAACTAGAATGTTATGACATCAGTCATGACATTCACACATACACTTGGGTTTTACCAAAAATGCAAGCCAATACCTAAACAACTACAAACTCCCCCTTTGGCAGATTTTTGGCTAAAGACCCTAAGCAATCAGAGATAGATAGCAGCAGAAATAAATGACTGCAGAAAAATAGAATGTCTAATTGAGCAAGTACATATTAAGTACCAAAATATTCTCCCCCTCTTTAGCCACAAATGGGCCAAAGATACATGTTCATAATGATTATACAGTTATCCAAAACAATTAATAAGAGCAGCAGCAGAAAAAAAAGAACTGAACACACTTCCAAACTCCACCAGATATCAGCACCAACCAGCAACACCACCAAACAGCAACCAACCTTCAAGCACTGTCATCAGACTCAGAGGAACTAGTTTCTTCAATGTTGAGATGACCTTCAGCTTCTACACCTTCTTCCCTTCTATTTTCTTCAGCTTCCTCCTTTTCTAGCCTGGCAATTAGAATTTCTAGGGTCTTTTTTCTAGCATCCAGCTCTTTGCAAGTTTCTTTTAAAACAGCTATGACATCTGATGTCTTGGACTGGGTCTTCACAGACGATGTCTCAGCTGATGTTATGACAATGTCTGGAGCATGAGATCCCTGAAACAGTTTGTAGTGCAAGCCAAGGGCAGGAGCTCTTTTGTAGACTGTATCTCTTGCCACAAGGATATCAGGGTATTGTGCAAGGATGATTCCACAAAGGAGGGAGGGAAAGGCAATTGGTCCTTTGACAGCATAACTGCCAGCATGCTTTAAAGTTTGTTCAAAGATGTACCTGCCATAGTCAAAAGCAGTCTTGGTTCCCACAGCATAAATAAATCTCCCCAATCCTGTGGAGATAGTTGATTTATGATTTGTAGGCACCCAGTTGGCTGCACCTATTTTATGCAAGATGGCAAATTTCATGCTGAGTTTACTAGCATTCAGCTTGCCTTTCAAGGGCCAGCACTTTACTTGCCTGGCTGTGATGGTTTGAAAAACTTCATTGTCACTTGGGTTTTACCAAAAATGCAAGCCAATACCTAAACAACTACAATCGTGCAAGAACAGGGTTGTAGTTAATTCCTCCCTTTGTACCAAGAAGAGGTACATTGGGGAAACTACCACATATGCCAACAATCTCTACATCATAGTATGCCTGATGATACCAAACAATATCTGAATGAGTGAGGGACATAATCTTTGAAGCCCAACGAGGTTCCTCTCTAACATCCCAGAAAGCATCATATCTAGGTAAGTGAGAAATAAACCAATAATATAACAAAGGGATGCAGTAAATGGTCATCCCTCCATGATAAGAATCCATAAGATGAATTGAGTAATAAGCATAACCTAATAATGTAGGGACTGGGTTCCCAATCATAAAAATCGTGATGGAATTGATATCCATAAATTTGTTGATATTGGGAAATAAGAACAATCCATAAGCAAGTAGAGAAAATATGGCCTCAAAAGCAACCGTACTCTTCATCGTAGCGAAGTAGCGAGCTTTCTCCAATAAGAACTGAGCTGGTAATCCTCTAATACCCCATTTGGTAGTCATGTGGGCTTCAACCTCATACTTTCCCAGATGGATCAAAGCAGCAATCTCATGAGATTTTGGCTCACCCTCCAAACTAGTAAAAGGAACATGATCGGTAATAGGTAAACCCACGAGATAAGAATACTCCTCTAATGTAGGCATCAACTGATAATCAGGGAAACTAAAGCATCGATACATTGAATCATAGAACTGGACCAAAGTCGAGAGAATACCCTCCTTCATCCTGAGTTTCATAAGAGAAATGACGGACCCATACTTCCTCTGAAAATATGTAGGACTCTCGATCTCGGGAATCACACTCATCAACTCATCTATCTTGGGAACTTTGAAACTGTATTCCCTGGTGTTTCTTTTTTTCAGAATCCATAGTAAAAAAGTACTTGAGATATTCACAAAGAGTCAACTTTTGAGTCCCTTGAAACAAAATGTCTTTAGAATATGCTCATGGGTGCATGTATGCATGATGCAACAATCATACACAAGATCACAAACATAGCGTTCATAGGTTCAATGTCACGAGCATGAGGTCAAAGGTACTACCCACGAGTTATGATCTAAAAGTTATCACCTTCTGAACAAGGTTCTAAGAGGTTCCTAGAGTCTACATCCTTCCTTCGGATATTACCAACTTCCTGATTAACTCCGTGATTAGTAATATTCTCAAGAAAAACTCGTCTGAGCATAGTATCGTGTGACGACTATTTTAGATTACACCATCATAGTTTCCGCACTACACCTAAAAGGCCAAGATGGGTTAGGGGTTCTACGGTCCTCACTTCCAGCAGGCTCCCAGAACGAAAGCAGTATGTCTTCTCGATTACTCAGTAAACGACACTACAGTCAAAGGGGCCTCCACTGAGTGAGAGATCTCATATCTCCTTTTTTGGGATTACTCCCTCAAAGTTAATATGACTATACCACCTGTCCTATCTTAAATTCACCCAAGTCCGGGTATAGGACTTATGAGAAATCACACAGCACCCTGAAAACCAAGAAATCTAGACAACCATATATAGCACATAATATACAACAAACAATGGCATATATACAGATATAAACAAAGATAGGATCAACCAACTTAGGGATGGACCATCAAGAGGTCAATCTTTCCCCAGTGAAGTCGCCATTTTATCTGTGGCGGTAGAAATGTTGAGACTAAGCCATTATATTGACTTGACTCGCATAGATCAAAATATAAATCGCCAACGCGTTTTATTGTTTCCAAAGGAATGGGAAAAGAGCGAATAACCCAAAAAGAGGGGGAGAGAATCTAAGTTTAGTGCTTGGTTATGAAAAGGGAAGGTATTAGTACCCTAAACATCTATGGTACTCCACAGGAACCTCTTTGAAAATCTTTGTATTTTGGCTATAAATGTTGTATACAAAAATGGATTTTGGGGATGAGGGAACAAGTATTTTTTTTTAATGATTTTTGCACCTGCCGCAGTTTCAAACCCTTAGTACCTACGTACCACCTTCCGTGCAATAGGGGACCAGGTTATACATAGTTCACCTTTAAAATTTTTAAAACATAAGTGTGTTCGTTAATTTTAGGAGATAAGATATCATTGCCATTGTCCGAGTGGAAAACATACTTACTACCCAAAATTATGAAGAAAGAGAATTTGCATCATCTCAAAGTGGAGGATATGGCTTGGATTTTATAATCAACAAAGCCTCACTCAAAACCTAAGTGGAAAATGTCTCACTTCACTATATATTGTAGAAGTATAGTTGTTTGCATCACTTCAAGGATTTATCAAGAGTCTAATCTATTGAGAAAATTTTTAAAGATAAAAAACAAAATGGAAAAATAGCTTGAATGAGATTGATTAACATTTAGTATTCTCACAAAAATGTCCTAGTATTGTTAAACTAATTAATGTTTGATTAAGAAAAGATTTTTGAAAATGCATGGACCTAAGTCCATGTTTATTATGAAAGTGGTTCAAGTTTTAAAACAAGAAGAGTTTTTAGAAGGAGGGAGAATATTTTTGAAATTAAAGAAGATGGGAGGAGATGAAGGGACTATCCTAAAGCATAAGATAAAAGCTAGAGAAAAGAACCGTGTAACAAACAAGAGGCCAACACTTGACACAATGAGTCAATGTAGAATTCCCATCCTTTGGATTTGAAACCAAACAAACAAAGATAATAAACCTCTTAAGAAAACCAAGCTTCAAAAGCATTAAGTGTTCACAAAATTTGGGCAGAGTAACGGCTGTATACAGATGAATTCCCAATTACACAAAAATCACATAATCAGAATAACCTGCACACAAAGAAAACAAACAACCCAATGTCTTGGGGTAAACCCCAAGAAATTGAGACAAAATTGCAATAGAAGTCACAAGGTCTCAAGGTAGGTCAATGTCTCTAATCCTAAGTCCGAGAAGTCCATAACTCTGAAATGCCAAGGATAGTAACCAAATAGTCCAAGTAACCTTTAAGTTTTTTTTATGGTTCAAGTTTATTATTAGGTATCTTCAAAAAGAAAAGAAAATCTCAAGTGAGCAAAATAAAAAATGACATAAAGATAAATACTCAAGTGAGCAAAGATGAAAATAGCATGAAATGAAAATGCTAAAATAAATGTGCTTAAAGTAAAAAGAATAAAGTAAAAATCATAAAATAAAGTCAATTGTTAGAAATTAGAGGTTAGTTGAATGACCATCTTGAAAGTTGCATTTGAAAACTCATTAGAAGATTGATAAAATCAAAGCCTCTAAACAATAAGTTTTATTTTCGTTTTGTCAAGTATATCATTCATTTCAAATTCTCAAGGCAACAAAAAATGGTCAACAATGTTTAAATGATTCACTTAGACCAAATTTTATGAAAGTCCATTAGACGATTGATAAGACCAAAGCCTCCTAACAATGAACCTCAAGGTTATTGGATCAAAAGTTTCAAATTAAACATACTGGGGCTTGCAGACATAGGTTTGGGCCACGAATGATCGATTCTCGAATCGGGACAAAATTTAGCTCTATGTTAAGCAATCGTAAGTGGACTTATATAGAAGTCACACCTATTTTAAGGCCGATCAATAGCAATCTATGTGCCATATTTTGGGGTGATGATATGTAGATTACCCTCTAATAACATGTAGCACAAAGAGAAGAGGATGAGATGAAGAGGGAGGGGATACATTTGAATTAAAGGTTTTATTCAAACTATCATTAAAATCATTCATCCATTTTGGTGGAGTTAAACTCAACACCCAAGATCCAGTGATGTTAATGAAGTTCATGATAAAAAAATACTCGGCCAGAATATATTCAAAAAATAAATTGTAATTAATAAACAAGATAAAAAAGAAAATGATTTTTAAATTGTTTTGTTTAAATGAAAACAAAAGGCACAATAGCAAATTATATTTAAAGTGTCAAAGAAAAATTAAAAGAGACCATAAAAAAATTAGAAATGATCTCAAATATTTTTATAATTTTTTAAAAACAGGAAAGTATTTTTAAACTAATTAAAATCACACAAATAAGTGAAAAAAAGATCAAAAATAGTAAAAGTCAAAGTAAAATTCTAGAAAAATTTCAAAAAGTCAGAAATAAAGAAAATGATCTTTATAAATTTTTTCAGAATTTAAAAACATCAAAAAGTATTTTAAATAATTAAAAAACAAGTCAAGATAAGGGGAAAGTTATAAAAAATACCAAATCTGAAAATAAAATCATGAAAAAATAAAAATTAGAAAGAGAATATTTGAAAATACTTTTGTGAATTTTTTCATATTTTTGAGTCAAAAATAAATTTTCTATGATTTAAAAAAAATGTGGACCATTGGATGATAGTCAAAACGCGCTAGTAATCAGATCCAAAGGATCAGGCATGTTGTGCATATCATGTTCAACTTTGGAAATTGCACCGAATCACCTTTTAAATTTTAAAAACAACTAAAATTCTGGCGCGTTGGATGGCGTCTGACTAATGAAAGTAATTAGATCCAAGGGCTCTCAAAACGTGTGTATGGTAAAGCAAACACACTAGATTGAATTTAAAAAATTACATGTCACCCCTTCATTGGCTGAAGCACGACACGTAGGTCATCTTCGACCTCTGGACGCCCTAGATTTGGGTTCCTCAAACTGTAAAATTAGAGGACCAAACCGGTACCATTAGATTCGTCTCTTCAAGATGATTCTAATGGTACCCTCGCACTAAATTTATATAAACTGAGTAAGGCTTGAATAGAGAAAAAGCAGAAATAATAGAGAGAAATAAATTCAAGAATATCTCACTCAAATCTCAATGAAATCACAAATTGTAAAAAGCATAAGAGTCAGAAGGATGCAGAGAGCAGATTAGTCTTTTATTTGGATTAATTTAACCAAGGAATCTACCTTAATAAATTAGAACAAGATCGCTCTAAAACTGGACTTCTGTAGATCAGTATAGGTTACAATTCTTGAATGTAAGAGTGTGGTTAGCTTCAGAGAAGTTCAATGAAGCTAACTGAATGGATCTTTTGATGTTTTGGAGTGAGAAAGCATGAAATCAGATATTCAAATTCAGAGTTTGTGTGGGATCTGAACATGGGCCAATTGGATATCAAAAGCTTGAGAAAATGAGTGATATATAACTCTCTATTTATAGGGAAGCAAATGGGATGATCAAGTGTGTGGAATGATGAAGTTTGGAGGAAATTCATGTGAAGTTGCAAGCATGAAAAGTGTGACTCGTATTTTTCTCAAAACTGGATCGAAACTTGTGTTACAAGGTGATAATCACTTATGGAAATTTATTAAACATGATTAGAAGTAAAAACATGCAGAAATTTAGTGATTAGAAACTGAATTGTGCATTTCAAATTCTGGCTTGGAGGAAAAAGTCAGTTTCAAGGTACCAACTTTGAATCAATGGTGTTCATAGCTTAAGGGGTCTTAGGGCATGATTCTTGAAGCAATTGAAAGATAGTGTCACAAATTTTACAATGTGAAAAGAATGGGATGAAATGGATACTTGAGATAGGAGTTGTGATGATTCAAAGTTGGGAAAAAGATGCTGACTTTTTGTACTTAGAAAAATTCTAAGTTTTCTTCAAAAGTGACCTATAATGTTTTGATTCCAAACAAGTCCTTCCTCCAAAATTGAGCTTTGATCATTTATGCTAGCTTCAAGAAGACTCCCTAAAGATAATTGTGAATCTTGAATCACTAAAAAATACCAAGTATTGAAAAAGTGATGGTCTTGCAAAATTGGTGAAAATTCATAAGATGACCTATAATCTTTTGCATTCTTAGGGCATCTTCCATCCTTTTTTTTATAGTTTTTCACATATAAGAAGAGTTGAATTTCACATCCTTAATATCATTGTGAAAAAAATAATGGGCTGATGGAGATACAAATTGACCAAGTTATGATCTTTTGAAGTCACATAAGAGAATTTGATGGCCTATATAGGGGACTTGTAATCTTTCTTCATCATTAGGCATATTCCACATAAAATTTTCTTTAAAATTTTGAAGTTATTGGTTAATAACTCTGTAAAGAGAAGCATTTCTTTGGAATCACTCAAAAATATCAAAATATGAGCAAGATATAGCCCTTAGAAGTTTAAAACCCTAGCTCTTAGAGCACCAAAATAACTTGGAAATCCCTTTAAATTTTGACAAAATTTCTTGCATAAAAACTTTTTCCATGTGGATTTAAGTTTTTGTGGATGATAATAAGAACACATAGCAACAAAAACCACCCCCAAATATTAAGAATTGAGAGAGTTATGCACTTGTGACCAAGAACTTGCCTCATTAGGTCAAACTTCTTCAATTAACTCTTGCATCTTTTGATTTTCTTAGACAAATTGAGGCATCATAAATCATAGTAAACCTTGTCATGATATTACTTCAAAGTATATTCAATTATGAAGCTTGAATCTCAATTAAACATTGTTGAAGAAGGCGTGGAAATAAAAATCATGAACCTATAAATCAAATTGATGAAATGTGTTGTGCCCTTACCTATAATATTATCAATTAGAGCAAACACTCATTGTATTTATTAGTTAAAAGTTAATCTCTACAAAGCATATATGATCACAATATATAAATCAAGGTGATTGTGATTCCTCATGAGCAAACTTAAAGATATGGAGAAGAACCAAACCCTACTGTGATCTTTTTGTAATTGAGTTGATATGAGATGATAGAGGAATCTTAGGGGCAAAAATTGGGGTATAACAATAGCTTATTTAAAATATCTAACCAATTAAATACTAACTTTTTCTACTAACTTAATTCAAATTTATACTTATTTTCAAAAAAATGGATTATGTAAAATTCTCTTATCGAATGTGAACTTCGTCTACAATTCCGCTATTCACACACCCAGACTTAGTTCAAGAAGAATTCGAGATATTTCTATAGTCCATAAAAAAACTAACCAAAGAAATTCGAACTACGAATTGGGACTCCGATTCCTCATAATAGGACGCGTAGGCATATGACTTAAAATCGTGGCGAGTTCCCCTAATTAAAATTAAAACCCTATTCCTAAACCGTAAATCTAAACCCTAGTATCCTTGTGAACAAGGTAGATGAGGTGTTTCTAACACCTTCCCTTCGTCTAAACCGAGTCAACAACTTAGAATCTTTGATCAAATTAGGGTTATCCGTTATATTCCCTTCCCTAGAATAAAAATTAATGGCGGCGAATCTAAATTTTTTTTCCGGTTATTACACCTAGTTTATCTTGTTGATAAGTGCATGTAAATTGTATTGATTCTATGAAGAAGTTGCGGGGATTCATGTGTAGATACATCAGGATAATTGGAAGGTGACATATTGAAATCTTACTGACTTTATGGTAAGATTGAATATGTTCTCTAGAATCATCAACAAGAAACCCCCTTTAATAAAATTTCTTAAATCATCTTGAGAAGGTGAAATTGTTGAAACATTGGTTGCATATGTTCTCAGTAAGCTTAGCATTTGTTAACGATCAGGTTCTTGAGCTTCATGTGAAATGATTGTTCCTTCTTCGTATTATCGGTGAGGTTGTATTGTTCAAATTTTTCTCTCTAAAAGATTAAGCTAGTTCTCTTATCTATCTATTTCTAAAGGTCTCTAAAAATACATGTTGGACGCCATTTGATATTATGTTTACTTCCAAAAATCTCTAATTGAATATGTGGTTATTTCAATTTACATGTTTACAATACCATAAATCAAATTGTGAAAATACGTGTTTCTATTATTTGGTAGTTTATGTATTCATGGGTATGTAGCAATTGTTCCATGTATATAATCATAAAATTGTTCAAACATTCATCTCATATAAAAATCATTCATGCATGAACTTAGACTTATCATTAATATCATTCACAAAGTGTCACAAAATTCTATTCTTTGAATCAAATAATTTTGATATTTGGAAAATATTGAGTCAGTATAGGTTGACATATGTGATGTATGAGCCGACACATAATTTGAAAATTTTCAAATATTTTCAAAAATCTGGTTCAGTATGAGTCGATGCATGATGCGTACAGGCCAGCTCATAAATTGAATTTTTATTCTTCATTTCCCTGTTTCAGTATAGGTCGGCTCATAGATAGTATATGCCGACTCAAAATCTTAAATGAGTCGGCACATGTGCTTCCTTTTGGACAAAACTTTACCTTTTTATCTTCCTCATCCATTCTCTCACCCAATAGATTCATGTACCCACATTAAAAAATATTTCCCATCCAAGAATTTTAGGTCAAACTGCTCTTACCATCATCAATTGTGTCATAAAACTTGTTCAACTCATTTCATCTCTCTCAAAATTCCTCATAAAACCTTACTTCTCCATATCAAAATTTCAATCCAAGTTTGCATCACTCATAACATCATATACTCAAATTTCATCAGTGTTTGCTTGTGTTTGTTGTGTGTTTGCATCATCTCATCATTATAGTGTTGCCATCCTGACAACTGATAATGGGCTAGGATTTTCTGACACTGATTTAACTCCCGCGGGAAGGAATCTTAATAAGGCCTTGCATGTCTCTATTGAGTGTAGGGGCACTACCTTATGTCATGTGTTGGTGGAAATAGGTTCTTCATTGAATGTATTTCCAAAAGCTATTTTAGACAAACTTGACTATGAAGGGGTTGTGCTAAAACCCAGTGCGTTGTGGTGAGAGATTTTGATGGTTCAAAGAGAATGGTGCATGGTGAGGTTGATCTTCCGATCAAAGTGGGTTCCCAGACCTTCTACTCTACTTTCTATGTGATGGACATTTGTCCAGCCTATTCCTATTTGCTTTGACGCCCTTGGATTCATGGGGAAGACACTGTTAGTTCTAATTTACACCAAAAGTTAAAGTATCCCATGAAAGGAAAAATCATTACAGTTTGTGGAGAAGAAGAATACATGGTGAGCAATTTGAACTCCTTAAAGTATGTTGATATGGATGGTGAATTCCTAGAGAGTCCTTACTAGACCTTTGAAGTTATTCCTCAAACAACCCATGTTGCTAAAGCTGCTCCTACTGTTCCTAAGGTTACCAAGATTCCACCAAGAATGGCTTCTATGAAAGATGCTAAGGCTGTGGTAGAAGAAGGTGGTGGCACTATTTGGGATCAGCTTCCCGATCTTCCTTACAACTCCAACAAATTTGGTTTAGGTTTCACCTCTGAGGCTCAGAGTTTTGCCGTCGTGCTCGTGCTAATTCTGGGAGACCGCCATTCCACATCAACAACAATGGAATTCACAAAAACCAAGTCAAAGTTGTGAAAGACGCTGATAGTGACTGTGACATAGACAATTGGATATTCCCTACTACCGGCAGTGAGCTCAAAATTTGGAAGGTTGAAGACTTTATACCAATCTCCTTTAGTTAGGAGTAAATTCTATTTTCTGTTTTCTTGTTTTTTGAGTTTTGGTTATGTAATTTGAACAATAACTTTAAGCCTTGTGCCTTACCCGGGGCACAATGGTCCATTTGTTAGTGTTGTCATTCTTCACCCACATATTTTCATTTAATAAATCATTGGACATTTTCATTCAAATTTTGTGCTCCTTGTATTTATTTTACTTTATTTCTTTCAAAATAGCTATATGTTCTTACACACACCCACATAATAAATTGCAGATCCACATCCACCCTGGGTCCCATTGATAACAATTCTGCTATTGCCAATTATGACTTCAAAAATCCGATCTACCAAGCCAAGGACGAAGGTGAGGAAGATTGTGAAGTACCTGGAGAGCTTTCTAGACTGTTAAAAAAGTTGGAAAGAGCCATGCAACTACATAAAGAGCCAGTCAAGGTTATGAACCTGGGTACTTAAGAGGACAAGAAAGAAATCAAGATAGGTGTCAACCTAGAAGACAATGTCAAAAAGAGGTTAATCCAGATGTTACATGACTATGTTGAGATCTTTTCTTGGTATTATGAAGATATGCTAAGGCTTGATACTGACATTATGTTTCACCGTCTATCGATGAAGGAAGGTTGTCCTCCTATAAAGAAGAAGGTTTGTCGTATGTGTCCCGAGATGTATAAAAAGATCAAAGTTGAGGTCATGAAGAAGTTCAATGCAGGTTTCTTAGCTGTTACGTCCTATCCTCAATGGGTTGTAAATATGGTGTTGGTGCCTAAGAAGGATGATAAGGTGCGTATATGTATAGACTACATGGATTTGAATAGGGCAAGCCCCAAAGATTACTTTCCACTTTCGCATATTAATGTCCTGGTTGACAAAACAACTCAGCACAACGTATTTTCCTTCATGGATGGTTTCTCTGGTTATAATCAAATCAAGATGGAACCTAAAGACATAGAGAAGACTACTTTTGTCACACAGTGGGGAACTTTATGTTACCAAGTTATGCCTTTTGGTTTGAAGAATGTCGGTGCAACATATCAACGTGTTATGGTAGCTTTGTTCCATGATATGATCCATCATGATATAGAGGTTTACATTGATGACATGATAGACAGGTCTCAGATTGAAGAAGAACATCTTGACCACCTGCACAAGCTGTTTGAGAGATTGAATAAGTACAAGTTGAGGTTAAATCCAAACAAGTGCACCTTTGGGGTAAGATCCGGTAAACTCCTAGGTTTCGTTGTCAGTGGTAAATTTATTGAAGTTGATCCGGCCAAGATTAAATCCATTCAAGAAATGCCAGCTCCCCGTATTGAGAAGGATTTTAGAGGTTTCTTGGGACGATGGAACTACATTGCCAGATTTATTTCCGATTTGACTGCTACTTGTGAACCAATCTTCAAGTTACTGAAGAAAGATAAAGTAGTGAAGTAGAAGGATGATTATCAGATAGCCTTCGACAAAATCAAGGAGTACCTCCAGGAACCTCCAATTCTGATGTCACCGATTGAAGGAAGACCTTTGATCATGTACTTAACAATATTAGAGAACTCAATGTGGTGTGTATTGGGGCAACATGACGAGTCTAGTCGAAAAGAGCATTCAATATACTACCTTAGAAAAAAGTTTACCGACTATGAAACAAGATACTCACTGCTCGAGAAAACTTGTTGCGCTTTGGCATGGGCTGCTCGCCGACTAAGACAATATATGTTGACTCATACTACTTTGTTAATCTCTAAGATGGATCTAATAAAATATATTTTCGAGAAACCAGCTCTCTCTGGAAGAATAGCAAGATGGAAAATGATCTTGACAGAATACGACATTCAGTACACTACTCAGAAGGCAATCAAAGGAAGTGTACTGGAAGATCATTTGGCTCATCAAGTTGTATATGACTATCACTCTATGAATTTTGACTTCCCATATGAGAATATCATGCTAGTTACTGATTATGAAGAACCTGGACCATATGAAGGACCTGAACCGGGATCCCGATGGACTATGGATTTTGATGGAGCTTCCAACGCACTTGGTAATGGATTTGATGTTGTGATTGTCTCTCCCAAGGGTGGCCATACACCCTTCATCTCCAGATTGGGTTTTGACTGTACCAACAATATGGTCGAGTACGAAGCATGCATCATGGGTAACAAAGTTGTCGTCAATATGAGAATTAAATTCTTGAATGTATAAGGGGACTCAACCCTAGTGATTAGTTAGATTAAGGGAGAATGGGACACGAAGCATCCAAATCTCATTCCTCATCGAGAGTGTAATACAGTGGGAGAACTGACTTTTGCATTTTGTGTTTTATCGCAAGTGTTGCGGATATCAAGAGTCACCAATGACTTTTCTTTTATCCAATAAAGGAAAGGGTGAAAAGAACAAGAAAGAACTTTTGAGAATTTCTTTTAAGTAAGGGGGGGTAGGTTATGAAAAGGGAAGGTGTTAGCACCCTTTTCATCTGTAGTTATCTACAGGCTCTTAATCACTAGCTCACTTTTGGAATGCTTTGTGTTTGTGTATGTTTGAAAATATTTTGAAAATGCCTAAGTGTGGAAATTTTGTAATGATTTTCGTATCGTTGAGAATTTATACAAAATGTTGGTTTTGAAAATATTTGTTAAAAGGAAGTGTTATTTTATGGGAAGATGTTTTATTTTGAAGAGTTTGTGAGCAAGCGATTACGAGCGATCTACCTACTCAAAAGTCTTTGTTGTTTTCCTCCTCCTTTAGATAGTGCTATCCTACCATTAGTTAGTAGGAAGCCCTATTATTGGATGTGAGAGACAAGCGTGGGTCATCGTATAGTCATAGAAGGAAACTTGTAGGACGCTTTAGCAATTTTTGTAAGGGACTAAGATCATTTACCAAAGTCAGCACTGAAGGGTCATCGAGGGACTACGATCTTTTAATCGAGGGTCTTTGCTAAAGAATTCCACGTTCGAGGGACATGACTGTTTAAATCCGAGGCAACAAGTAAGGTTACTCTAGAGGCGCGTGTGTGAATTGTGTTTTGATTTCAACTATTTATCTTTGAGATTAGGTTTTTCTATCTGTTGAGTTTAATCTTGCCATACAAACCCTAATTACTAACAGTAATAAGGAAAGCAGTAAATTGTAGAACTTAAATGTCCTACGCTATTACAATGCTTCTAGAATGGGGGTTCAAATTTATGAATGGGGATGAAAAGGAGTAAACCCTAATTAAAGCTATTACAGACCATTGAGCAGTTACAATAAATATATAAAGGCAAAAAATAGGCAAACACATAGAGATGATGAAGGGGACAATAACTAATACCTACATTTTTTTAAGGGTTTAAGAAAATATTGTAACGCCTGATAATTTAATTAATTATTTAATTAAATTATTTTTGAATTATTTATTGAAATGTGTAAAACGTTGTTATATGTTGCTAAGTTGTTATTTAGTTCATTACTTTAGTTGAATAATAATATTAGTAATAATATTAGAATTGTAGAATGATAATAATATTAGAATAATATAAGATTAAGTTGTTGGGTTTATTTATATGGTGGTATGTAGTAAGGTGGGGTTGTGTAAGTTGAGACCATTAGGAATAATAATATTATTATTAGGTTTAGTTATAATAATAAGAAATTATGTTAATTAGAATGATTAAGAAAGTTTGATGCAGTAACATAGGAAGTGGAAGAGAAGAGGAACAAGGAAAAGAGGAAAAGCTAGGTTCGATTGGAAAATTGTAGAGAGACCTTCAATCTGAGGGAAGGGTGGGGTTCTGACTCTATAATTGTAATTATGATGCATATTATGTAGGAATTGGGTTGGTGTAATGTTGTTGTACATATGTTGTTGTTGTTGTTTCTGAAATTGTCAGTTATCATGTGTTATAATGTTGTGGATGTTCCTGAATTGTTCGTAGAATTAATCATTTTTTGTTGGAAATTATAATATTATGGATATATTTGTTACGTTACTGTGGTGGTAGAAATGTGCAAGACTAAGCCATTGGATTGACTAGACTTTATACAAATCAAAATAAAAATCGCCACCGCGCTTTATTGTTTCCAAAGGAATGGGAAAAGAGCGAATAACCCAAAAAGAGGGGGAAATATTCAAGGTAACGGGTTGGTTATGCAAAGGGAAGGTATTAGCACCCTAAACATCTACGGTACTCCGCAGGAACCTCTTTGAAAAATCTGTATATTTTGGCTATAAAATGTGTTGTATATAAAATGGATGGTGGAGGTGAGAAAATAAATATTTTTATGATTTTTGCACCCTCCGCGGTTGCGAACCTTTAGTGCCTACGTACCACCTTTCATGCAATAGGGGATCAGGGTACACGTAGTTCCTCTTTTAAAAAATTTGAAACACAAGTGTGTTGGTTGATTTTATGAGATAAGACATCATCGCAATTGTCCGTGTGAAAAACATACTTACTACCCACAATCATGAGAAAGGAGAATTTGCATCATCTCAAAGTGGAGGATATGGCTTAGATTTTAAAATCAACAATGCCTCACTCAACACCCAAGTGGAAAATATCTCACTTCACTACATATTGTAGAAGTATAGTTGTTTGCATCACTACAAGGATTGACAAGAGTCTAATCTATTGAGAAAAGTTTAAAGATAAAAGCCAAAGTGGAAAAATGGTTTTAAATGAGATTGATTGACTTTTAGTCTTCTCACAAAAAAAGGTCAAGGTATTATTAAATTGATTGAAATTTATTTATGAAAATGTTTCGAAGATGCATGGACCTAAGTCCAAGTTTATTATGAAAATGTTTCAAGTTTCAAAACAAGAAGAGTTTTTTTTTTAAAAGGAGGGAGAAGATTTTTGAAATTAAAAAAGATGAGAGGAGAAGAAGAGGCTATCCTAAAGCATAAGGTAAAAGCTAGGGATAAGAACCATCTAACCAACAAGAAGCAAATACATGACATTATGAGTCAATATAGAATTCCCATTCTTCGGATTGAAACCAAGAAAGCAAAGATACTAGACCTCTTGAGAGAACCAAACTTCAAGTGTTTTAAGTCTTCGCAAAAATTGGGCAGAGTAACGACTGTATACGGGTGAATTCCAGATTACAAACAAAGATTGTAATCCCAATAACCTGCACACAAAACAAACAAACAACCCAATGTCTTGAGGTAAACCTCAAGAAATCCAGACAAAATATCAAATAAAGTCACAAAGTCTCCAAGATAGGCCAAGGTCTCTAATCCTAAGTCCAAGAAGTCCATCACTCCATAATGCAAAGGATAGTAACCATGTAGTCCAAGTATCATTAATGATTTTTATGGTTCATGTTGATTATTAGGTGTCTTTAAAAAGAAAGAAAATCTCAAGTGAGCAAAATAAAAATGACATAAAAGTAAATGCTCAAGTGAGCAAAGATGAAAATAGCATGAAATGTAAAATGCTAAAAGTAAATGGTACATAAAGCATGAAAATAAAAGCGTAAAGTAAAGTTTATTGTTAGTAATTAGTGGTTAGTTGGATGACCATCTTGAAACTTGAATTTGGAACTCATTATAGGATTGGTAGAACCAAAGCCTCCACACAACAAGTTGCATTTGCTTTTTGTCAAGTATATCATCCATTTTGGAATTCTCACAAGGCAACATGTAATGATCAACGATGTTTAAGTGATCCGCGTTGACCAAAGGTGTTGTAGATCCATTAGAGGATTGGTAGAACCAAAACCTCCACACAATGAATCTCAAGGTTATTGGATCAAAGAGATCAAATTAACATACTTGGGCTTGCAATCATAAGTTTGGGCCACGGATGATCATTTATTCGAATCAGGATAAAATTTAGCGATATGTTAAGCAATCGTAAGTGGACTTATGTAGAAGTCACACCTATTTTGAGGCTGGTCAATAGCAATCTATGTACTTCATGTTTGAATAAATGATATAGAGATCACCATCCCTTAACATGTGGCTCAATTAAAAAAAGAAAGGGATAAGATGAAGAGGGAGGGAAATGATAAGCTAATTTGGATCACCATTCCAAAATTCTTTCATCTTTAAATTCAACCACTCCTCTAGATGGATTAAAGCACTAAACATATCATTAATCCAAAGCACCAAAAATGAATTAAATAATTCACTCTTAGGTAGATTTGAATTGATGAACATTTATCCAACTTCATCTTCATCACAAAGTCCATTGAGTTTAAAGACAAATTGGACATTTAAAATTGCAATCCAAACCAACAATCAAAAGGAGTGAATAGAAAAATCATTGTGGATCAAAGCTGCCCCAAAACAAGGAAAAAAAATGCATTATGTCCCTGTGTAAGTCGATTGCACTATTGTGAAAATCGATTTACACAGTACAATTTTCAAAAAATTGTGCAAAATTGCTTCTGTGCAATCGATTGCACAGTTGCTGCAATCGATTGCACACTGTTACAGTAGCAAAAACATCATTTTAAAAGGCCAATTTCTTGTTCAAACTTTCCATCAAACACCTTATGATCATGGATCCAATTGAGCACGAAAATTCCATCAAATTATGAGAAAATAACACCATTGGAATCACAAAATAATGCTCAATGAATCAATCCCAAAGATCACCATAAGATCACATTGTGAAGATTGGCAGGCAGTTTCTTCCTCAGTGAAAATGTGCTATACAATAGAAATTATGACATGGTCTTGCACAGATGCATGGATAGACACGAAGCAGACATGTTAATGCATGAGATTTATGAAGGTTCATTTGGCACTCATGCAAATGGACATTCGATGGCTAAAAAGATGCTAAGGGCAGGTTACTATTGGTTGACAATGGAATCTGATTGTTGCAAATTTGCAAAGAAGTGCCATAAATGCCAGATTTATGCAGATAAGATCCATGTGCCTCCGACACTTCTCAATGTAATTTCCTCCCCATGGCCTTTCTCTATGTGAGGTATTGACATGATCGGGATGATAGAACCCAAAGCTTCGAATGGATATTGTTTCATTTTGGTAGCGATTGACTACTTTACCAAATGGGTAGAGGCTGCTTCTTATGCCAATGTTACCAAACAAGTGGTTATGCGTTTCATCAAAAACAATCTGATATACCGGTATGGTGTGCCGAGTAGAATCATCACTGACAATGGCTCAAATTTGAACAACAAAATGATGACAGAACTGTGTGAAAATTCAAGATTGTCCATCATAATTCGTCTCCATACAGGCCAAAGATGAATGGGGCTGTTGAGGCTGCTAATAAGAATATCAAGAGAATTATCCAGAAAATGGTTATTACTTATAAGGATTGGCATGAAATGCTCCCTTTTGCTCTGCATGGATATCAAACATCTGTCCGCACTTCAACAGGAGAAAACCCGTTCTCCCTGGTATATGGAATGGAAGCTATACTCCCTGTTGAGGTAGAGATTCCCTCGTTGCGTGTGATAATGGAAGCCAAGTTGACAGAGGCTGAATGGGTCCAGAACAGGTTTGACCAATTGAATTTGATTGAAGAGAGGAGGATGACAGCTTTATGTCATGGGCAGTTATATCAGAAAAGAATGAAGAAAGAATTTGATAAAAAGGTCAAACCTCGTGAATTCAGAGAAGGCAACCTCGTGCTCAGGAAGATCATGTCTTTTAACACTGATTCTAGGGGCTAGTGGACCCCCAATTTTGATGGCCCGTATGTTATCAAGAAAGCCTTCTCTGGTGGTGAATTAATTCTTGAAACTATGGATGGCGAGGAGTTCCCACGTCCCATGAATGCTGACACAGTCAAGAAATACTTCGCCTAAAGAAATAAAAGAACAACTCGCTAAGTTGAAAACCTGAAAGGGCGGCTTAGGGAAAAAGGGGCGTCTCGGTAGGCTGAAAACCCGAAAGGGAGGTCTAGGCAAAAATTAGAGACATAAACAGAATAATTTCCCGCTAAGTTGAAAACCCGCAAGGGCAGCTTAGGCAAAAGTTAGGGATTTTTTCTTGGCAAGTAACTACGTCAGACAAGACTTGATCGTTGAAGCAACAATCTTCTCGGATCCTCACCATACTTCAACAAAAGCTGCTGCTCAGGACTTCAAAAGTTGTTAGGGGAACATTGGTCATTGTATCTCAATGTATCTTTTCCATTATATATTACCATTTCCCAAACTTTGTAATCGTGCATGGAGTCTCGCCATTCGCAGACTACCATTCTATTAATAAAATTCGAGCTTTTGCCCAATTCTTTGTGTTCTTATTTTTATTTAGCTTGCAAAGACTTCATTTATTACTGATAATAACTTTCAAAGCAAAAAATTAAAAAAAAAAAAACAAAATTGACTTTTAAAAAAGAAAGACATCTTTACAATTCAATTTACTTTGGGATTTGTGATGAAACAATGACAACAAAAATGGTGATCCCTTGAATGAACAATCTTCGGTTGTTTTAAGAATAATTACTTCCTTCGTGAAGGTTTTTCTCAGGTCATCTTGTTGGTATATGCGCAATCTTTGTGTGTTTCTCAGATAATTAAAGACGATACCAGTTGGCGTAAGGTACAGTATTAGGTTTGTGATCCTATGATCCTCGGCCAAGTCTTGGTTCGCTTTTGATTTTGGGTTTGCATGGTCAGAAGCCTCTGTCCCAGGTTCCCCAGCGAAGTTTTCCCTCATATGATGAAAGGTTTTATTCCCTTAGTGTGATAAGATATCGCTCTTTTTGCAGTATTGACATTAGTGTTGACTTCTTAATTTCCCAGGAAGACTACACCAGGGCATCTTTTGTTGGAATAGGTTTGGTTGATATGAAGACTCAATCTAGTATTTTCTAGTGAAGACCTTGTTTATTTGATAGAAGTTCTTTTTCCCCAGTGAAGAACGTATCTTGGTATCCCCTCGATGATGTGGTGTTGACCTCCCCAATGAAGTCAAATGAAGTCCCCGGTAGAGGTCTCGATGATGAAGTATTGTCTCCCTTAGTGAAGTCCATATGTTTTTCTTCCTTCAAAGTGGGCCTGATTTCCCCAGTGAATGTTTTGACAATTTGGTTTCCATTTGCCTTATTCACAATCAGTATCGAAATCCCCAGTAGCAGTATGGACTGTGAAACATTTGTTTTCACCATGGAAGTCTGTGTGTTATTCCCTGGGAAGGTTATCCCAGGGCATCTCTTGTTGGAATGAGTATTCATGATGAAAAGTTTTCAATCCTCAGTTTTTTTCTCCAGGGAAGTGGGTTTGAATTCCTTAGTGAGGTTTGGTTGTCTCGACATTAGTCTGCTTTATTCGAGACTAGTTTTGCAATCTTCAGTAGGCACGTTGTTTTTGGAAAACTGGTTTCTCCGATGAAAACGGAAGAAAGATGTTCTATCCCGGTATCTGTTTGATTTAGCTACATCCGGATTATGTTTCTCCTTAGTGAAGTTAGAACAGGAAATAAGTTTGGTTTCCGCGGTTGCTTTTACCTTTCTTGGATTGATCTTTCTGGTTGAAGTTTAGACCAATGTTGTTAGTACCTGAGGCAGTTTTGTTCGATTATGTATCCTTTTACCAGCATATGCACGATATCACTCATACATTCATACATGCATCATGCATTGTTACAAATCATTTTTTATTGACATTGTGTTCAAACCTTCCTGCAGTGCTCCTTTCTTAGTTGGATTTGGTTTTCCCTCTTGAGTTTATTTCTCAAAGGATGTATCTTTTTTAGTCGTATTGCTCCAGTTTGTTTCTAATTGGATTCGTGGTTGCATGTCAATATTATTTACTCTGGATTTCTGAGGACTTTGAGCTTTGATTTGTGCATTTATTTTGCACGAGAAGACTTTATCTCTTCAGTAGGAATAATGTGGCATTTCCCCAGGAAGTCATATCTCATTTCCCCAGGAAGTCATATCTCTTTCCCTGGGAAGCCACATTTCTATCCCTAGAAATTCGTTTCTTTTTGCAATCCTCCATGATAACAGGCAACTGGTATCTTTGTTTGAGCAACTCGTGCTTCCCTGTACAAGTCGACGTACATTTTTTTGTTATTTCCTCTATGAGTGGTTAGCTTGCAGTCTGTCGTCAGTTTACGCCAATGGATGGCAAGACTTTCAAATTCACAGAAATTGCTCGTTGTGAAATCTTTGCAAGTGGAAGTCTCTTTATTTGAGACAGCTTATATATTACACTTTCTATGAGGATTTCCTTGGTTAAGGAAAAAGTTAAGACCCGTTCTAGGTGAAACACCAGAAGTTTGGGGAACATATGATATTTTCAAAATCTACCTTCAGTGAACGTTGGTAGTGCATCGGCAGTGAACGTCGGTGTTTCTTATCTTTTTGCTATCATCAGTGAACGGTGGTGGTTCCTCGTCAGTGAACGGCGATGGTATGATATTTTCAAAATCTACCTTCAGTGAACGTTGGTAGTGCATCGGCAGTGAACGTCGGTGTTTCTTATCTTTTTGCTATCATCAGTGAACGGTGGTGGTTCCTCGTCAGTGAACGGTGATGGTATGACATTTTCAAAATCTACCTTCAGTGAACGTTGGTAGTGCATCGGAAGTGAACATCGGTGTTTCTTATCTTTTTGCTATCATTAGTGAATGGTGATAGTTCCTCGTCAGTGAACGACGATGGCATGATATATTTTCTCTTCTACCTTCAACTATTGAGTTGGTAGTTTACCATCATCTTTGAGTCGGTATATCTTCTTCTCTCTACCTTCAGTGAACGTTGGTAGACATCGGTAGTGAACGTCGATGCTTGTTATCCTCCTCTCTGGTTATATTCTTTTGGTCCACCAGTGATTTATTTTCCTGGTGGGGTTGCTCCTTTGTTTCTTCATTTTTGTGGCATCCCCAGTGTTACTTTACGTCTCTTTTGTTCTGTTCATTTGCATCCATAATCATAAGCATTGCATAGCATCTTAGAGACAAAAATAGGGCATGTTTTATATTTAAGTATCTTCAATCGCATCGACACGAAGATTTGTAACCTTCGTATCTCCGGATAGAAGACACTTAAATAAGGGAAGCTGTTGTACCCCAATTTTTGCCCCTAAGATTCCTCTATCATTTCATATCAACTCGATCATAACAAGATCACATTAGGGTTGGTTCTTCCTTTTTTTCCTATCTTTAAGTTTGCTCTTGAGGAATCTCTGAGCACCTTGGTTGTGTATTTTGTATGTGTGTTGTTGACTAACTTCTAATCAAAATAGAAAAAATATTTGTCTTTGTCTTTGTATATTTTTGTTTTGTAGGTACCAAGTCGAAGCATCTGACAAATAAGGATTTCTGGTATTATTTTCCTAAAATCTCTATTTGCAAAGAAAAAAGAATTAAAAATTTTCATTTTTTTTCACTGATGCAATCGATTGCACATAGTGTATTTTGCGCCATTTTTGAAAAAAATACACTGTGCAATCGATTTGCACTGTATAGTGCAATCAATTGCACAGCGTGAAAATTAAAAAAAAATCAGCATTTTAAACTTGTCAAATTTTGGCTCCAATTTTCCTTCACTTTTGAAAGATGTATCATTAATTCAAATTTTAGTGCCAATCTTTCATTTTTAAAAAGAATTATCATTAATTCAAATTTTGGCTCTAATATTTGAAAGAATTATCATTAATTTAAATTTTGGCTCTAATTTTTGAAAGAGTTATCATTAATTCAAATTTTGGCTCCAAGAATCAATTATCAAATTACCACTAATCCCAATCCTAAAACTCTATAAATATAGCTCTCATTTCATTCAAATTTCAAGCTTTTGATAGCCAAATCCACCTTGCTAAAAAATCTCTCAATTCTCTCCATCTACCAAATTTACTCAAAGCTCCATTTTCAAAAAAGTTAGTAAGCTTTGCATTGAAGCTTACTAATCTTTGAGCTAAACCTTCATCCAAAAACTTTTTCTCCATCAATTCTCTACATCCAAGCTTGGTCAATTGATTCTTGTGGTTGAATTGAAGCAAATTCTTGAAGTTGTTTTGATAATTCTCTAGATCTACCTTTGGTAAGTTGGATAATTCATCTTTCACAATGTGATCTCTTGGTGATCTTTGGGATTGATTCTTTGAGCATTATTTTGTGATTTCAATGGTGTTATTTTCTCATAATTTGATGGAATTTTCGTTCTCAATTGGATCCATGATCATAAGGTGTTTGATGGAAAGTTTGAACAAGAAATTGCCCTTTTAAAATGTTGTTTTTGCTATTGTTACTGTGTGCAATCGATTTGCACTAAGTGTAAATCGATTGCACAGAAGCAATGTCACGCAAATTTTTGAAAACTGTACTGTGTAAATCGATTTACATAGTAGTGCAAATCAATTTACACCAGGACAGAATGCACTTTTTGCCTTGTTTTGGGGCAGCTTTGATCCAAAATTCTTTTTCTACTCACTCCTTTTGATTGTTGGTTTGGATTGCAATTTTAAATGTCCAATTTGTCTTTAAACTCAATGGACTTTGGGATGTAGATGAAGTTGGATAAATGTTCATCAATTCAAATCTACCTAAGAGTGAATTATTTAATTCATTTTTGGTGCTTTGGATTAATGATATGTTTAGTGCTTTAATCCATCTAGAGGAGTGGTTGAATTTAAAGATGAAAGAATTTTGAAATGGTGATCCAAATTAGCTTATGATTCCCCTCCCTCCTCATCTTATCCATTTCTTTTTTAATTGTGCTACATGTTAAGGGATGGTGATCTCTATATCATTTATCCAAACATGAAGTACATAGATTGCTATTGACCGATCTCAAAATAGGTGTGACTTCTACATAAGTCCATTTACGATTGCTTAACATAGTGCTAAATTTTGTCCTGATTCGAATAAATGATCATTCGTGGCCCAAACTTATTATTGCAAGACCAAGTATGTTAATTTGATCTCTTTGATCCAATAACCTTGAGATTAATTGTGTGGAGGCTTTGGTTCTACCAATCCTCTAATGGATCTACAACACCTTTGGTCAACGCGGATCACATAAACATCGTTGATCATTACATGTTGCCTTGTGAGAATTCCAAAATGGATGATATACTTGATAAAAAGCAAATGCAACTTGTTGTGTGGAGGCTTTGGTTCTACCAATCCTCTAATGAGTTCCAAATGCAAGTTTCAAGATGGTCATCCAACTAACCACTAATTACTAAAAATTAACGTTACTTTACGCTTTTACTTTCATGCTTTATGTACCATTTACTTTTAGCATTTTACATTTCATGCTATTTTCATCTTTGCTGACTTGAGCATTTACTTTTATGTCATTTTTATTTTGCTCACTTGAGCTGTTCTTTCTTTTTAAAGACACCTAATAATCAACATGAACCATAAAAATCATTAATAATATTTGGACTACATGGTTACTATCCTTTGCATTATGGAGTGATGGACTTCTTGGACTTAGGATTAGAGACCTTAGCCTATCTTGGAGACTTTGTGACTTTATTTGATATTTTGTCTGGAGTTCTTGAGGTTTACCTCAAGACATTGGGTTGTTTGTTTGTTTTGTGTGCAGGTTTTTGTGATTACATACTTTGTTTGTAATATGGAATTCATCCGCATACAGTCGTTACTCTGCCCATTTTTTTCGAAGACTTAATGCACTTGGAGTTTGGTTCTCTCAAGAGGTCTAGTATCTTTGCTTGCTTGTTTTCAATCCAAAGAATGGGAATTCTATATTGACTCATAATGTCAAGTATTGGCTTCTTGTTGGTTAGATGGTTCTTATCCCTAGCTTTTACCTTATGCTTTAGGATAGCCTCTTCTTCTCCTCTCATCTTCTTTAATTTCAAAAATCTTCTCCCTCCTTTAAAAAAAAACTCTTCTTGTTTTGAAACTTGAAACATTTTCATAATAAACTTGGACTTAGGTCCATGCATCTTCGAAACATTTTCATAAATAAATTTCAATCAATTTAATAATTCCTTGACCTTTTTTTGTGAGAAGACTAAAAGTCAATCAATCTCATTTCAAACCATTTTGCCACTTTGGCTTTTATCTTTAAACTTTTCTCAAAAGATTAGACTCTTGTCAATCCTTGTAGTGATGCAAACAACTATACTTCTACAATTTGTAGTGAAGTGAGATATTTTCCACTTGGGTGTTGAGTGAGGCATGGTTGATTTTAAAATCCAAGTCATATCCTCCACTTTGAGATGATGCAAATTCTCCTTTCTCATGATTGTGGGTAGTAAGTATGTTTTTTCACACGGACAATTGCGATGATGTCTTATCTCATAAAATCAACCAACACATTTGTGTTTCAAATTTTTAAAAGAGAAACTCCGTGTACCCTGATCCTCTATTGCATGAAAGGTGGTACGTAGGCACTAAAGGTTCGCAACCGCGGCGGGTGCAAAAATCATAAAAAAATATTTCTCTTCTCGCCTCCACCATCCATTTTTTATATAACACATTTTTATAGCCAAAAATATACAGATTTTTCAAAGAGGTTCCTGCGGAGTACCGTAGATGTTTAGGGTGCTAATACCTTCCCTTTGCATAACCAACTCCCTTACCTTGAATCTTTCCCCCTCTTTTTGGGTAATTCGCTCTTTTCCCATTCCTTTGGAAACAATAAAGCGCGGTGGCAATTTTTATTTTGATTTGTATAAAGTCTAGTCAATCCAATGGCTTAGTCTTGCACATTTCTACCGCTACAGAAAAAATGGCGACTTCACTGGGGAAATATTGACCTCTTGCTGGTCCATCCCTAAGTGGGTTAAACCTATCTTTGTTTATATCTGTATATGTGCTATTGTTGTTTATGTGTTATATTTTGTATGTATGTTTGTCTGGATTTTCCTGGTTTACAGGGTGCTTGGTGATTACTCATAAGTCCTATACCCGGAGTTGGGAAAACTTTAAGATAGGACAGGCGGTATAGTCATGTTAACTTTGAGGGAGTAATCCCCAAAAAGGAGGCATGAGATCCCCCACTCAGTGGAGGCCCCTTTGATTGTAGTATCTTTTACCGAGTAATCGGGAAGACGTACTGCTTTCGACCTGGGAGCCTGCCAAAGCTGAGGACCGTAGATTACCTAACCCCTCTTGGACTTTTAGGTGTAGTGCGGAAGCTATAACGGAGTAATCCGGAAGTAGTTGTCACGCAATACTATGCTCGTACGAGTCTTTCTTGAGAATATTACTAATTACCGAGTTAATCGGGAAGTTGGTAATATCCGATGGAAGGATGTAGACTCTGAGAACCTCTAGAACCTTGTTCGGCAGGTGATAACTTTTTAGACCAATACCATATGGGTAGTACCTTCGACCCCATGATCGTGACGTTGAACCTATGAACCCTATATGTGTGATCTTGTGTGTGATTGTTGCATCATGCATCCATGCACTCATAAGCATCTTTTGAAAAAAACAATATTACAAGGGATTTAAAGGTTGACTTTTTGTGAATATCTCAGGTACTTTTACACCATGGATTCTGGAAAGAGAAAGACCGGGAAATACAGTTTCAAGGATCCTAAGATAGATGAGTTGATCAGTCTAATTCCCGAGATCGAGTGTTCTACAGACTTTCGGAAGACGTATGGATCCATTATTCCTCTCGTGAAGCTTAAGATGAAGGAGGGTTTTCTCTCAACTTTGGTCCATATCTATGATCCGGTGTATCACTGCTTTACTTTTCCCGATTATTAGTTGATGCCAACACTGGAAGAGTATTCCTATCTATTGGATTTACCTGTTACCGATCGTGTTCCTTTTACTGGTTTGGAGGGTGAGCCAAAACCACATGAGATTGTTGCTTTGATTCATCTGGGGAAGTCTGAGGTGGAAGCTCATATGACTACCAAAGGAGGGATTAGAGGATTACCAGCTCAGTTCTTATTGGAGAAAGCTCGTTACTTTGCCAGGATGAAGAGTATGGTTGCTTTTGAGGCCATCTTTGCTTTACTCTCCTATGGATTATTCTTATTTCCTAATGTGGACAAGTTTGTCGACATTAACGCTATCAAGATTTTCATGATTGGAAACCCGGTTCCTACACTGTTGGGTGATGCTTATTACTCTATTCATCTTCGAAATTCTTATCATGGGGGGAATGATTATCTGTTGCACGCCTTTGTTGTATCGGTGGTTTACCTCTCATATGCCTCAGTTTGACGCTTTTTGGGATGTCAAGAAGGAACCTCGTTGGGCTCCTAAGATTATGGCACTTACTCACTCGGATATTGATTGGTATCATAGAGCTTACCAGGATGAGGAGATTATTGACAGTTGTGGTAGTTTCCCCAATGTGCTTCTTCTTGGTACAAGGGGAGGAATTAACTATAACCTTGTTCTTGTACGGTGACATCTTGGTTATCCGATGAGGGATAAACCGAAAAATATTCATCTGAGTAGTTTCTTTCTGAAGGAAGGAGAAGACCACAGGGAAGCTAGGGAGCAGATTGTAAAGGCCTGGCGTCACATTCATAAGAAGAGTAGGAAGGATTTGAGACCTAGGGGTGTTGTTTCTTTGGAGCCATATCTTCAGTGGGTCCGATCGAGAGCCATTCAGTTGAAGATGCCGTATACTCGGGAGACACCCATGCCTGATTTGTTTGTCAAGACCACTCCTCCCTTATTAGATGATCTAGAAGAGCTGCAGCTTGCGTTGGTTAGGATGCAACTGGAAAGGGATGATTGGAAGAACAAGTTCCAGACTTTAGAGAGTTCCTATAGAGCAGACCTGAAGGAGAGAGATGATTTGATCGAGATCCTTGAGAGTCGAGCAGTAGAGTCTATGGAGAGGCAGGGAGATTTATTTTCTCCTAAGCCTCAAATAGGTGCTGTTTGTTCACTTCCTGATTCAGATGATTGGAAGGAGGTTGCCATCAAACATGTGGAAGAAAACCAGAGGTTGAGAGCTCAGATTTCCAGGCTCACAGGGAAGCGCATTCGTACAGATTGATCTCTATCAGTTCCTTTTCTCAGGATTTTAGATTGTATTTTCATCTTGTACTTGGGATCATTGAAACTTGTAACCCATTTCGAAGTTATTATAATAAAAGTTTTCAGTATTTGAAATGCATTGTTATTTTGATGTTTGCAATATGTCTGTAAATCTTAAATCCCTTGAAATATTAAATGATAAAATAATAATAATCATATACATTGCATATCATGCATCATATTGCACATGTTTTTGCATTTATTATGCATATCCAGGTGTCTTACCCAACTTCTTTACTTCACTCAGCAAGCTGACTCATCAATACAACACTCGGGCTAATTTCAAAAAGAAGATGGACAACATAGAACAGGAGAATCGCGAGTTGTGTGAAGAAGTTTCTGCTTTGAAGGCTGGATTGGCCAACTTGACTACTCTGATGGAAGCTCTGGTGGTTGCTCAAAATCAGCCACCGAGTGTTCAACCTCAACCAACAAGGGAAAGTACTGAAGTTCTGATTGTTCCTGTATCCGCTACTCCGGCTGTTGTTCAAAACCGTATGCCTCAGGGTTATCCGTGGGGAATGCCAGAGAACTTTGCACCTAAAGGTTTCAATCTTGGTCCTCAAGATGCTCCAGTGGTTCAAAATGTTGTTACTCCTGCACCTCCTGTGGTGCATACTATTCCTGTTGCACCTCCTTTGGTGAATTTGGTTCCATTTGTTAATGAAGATATGTGTCGTCCTTTCCCTCCGCCGAGTGAAGACTTAGGTCTTTATGACAGAATGGATGATTTCCAAGAGCAGTTTGATAGAATGCAAAGAGAGATGAAGGCTCTTAGGGGAAAAGAGTTGTTCGTGAAGAATGTGAATGAGTTGTGTTTGATCCTAAATGTTAAAGTGCCTGCTAAGTTCAAAGTCTCAGAATTTTAGAAGTACAAGGGCAACACTTGCCCTCGTGCTCATTTGGTGATGTATGTGAGAAGGATGTCTACCCATACTGATGATCAATGTCTGCTGATTCACTTTTTCCAGGATAGTCTGACCGGTGCTGCGTTGAAATGGTACATGAGTTTAGACAGCGTCAGCATCCATACTTTTAATCATTTGGGAGAAGCATTCATTAAACAATACAAGTACAATGTGGACATGGCTCCTAACTGTGACTAGCTTAGGGTCATGGTTCAGAAAGACAGAGAATCATTCAAAGAGTATGCGCAGAGATGGCGCGAAGTGGCTGCACAAGTGATTCCGCCCATGGAAGAGAAAGAAATGACCAAGATTTTTCTAAAGACGCTAGGAGCTTTCTACTACGAAAGAATGGTATCAAGTTCCCCAAGTGATTTTACAGATATGGTAGGAATGGGTGTCCGCCTAGAAGAGGTACTAAGAGAAGGTCGTTTGACAAAGGTTGAAGGATCTGGAGGTGTGAAGAAGCCATCTTACGGGTTTACAAAGAAGAAAGAGGGGGATACAAATGTTGTTATGCAAGAGAGAAAGGTAAACGCTCCTAGAAGGAATTATCAGCGTCATCAGCAAGTCGCCTCAGTTACTCCTGTTATGAATGCCGCTCCAACTACCGTTGCTTATCAGAGACCATCCCAGCAGAGGAATCAAGGGTATAATCAGAGAAGGGAGAACTATGATCCTATTCCCATGAGCTATGCAGAGCTATTACCAGCATTGGTTCAGAAGAAGTTGGTCCAGACACGACCACCTCCCGCTGTACCATCACCATTGCCGTGGTATTACAAAGCAGACCAGATGTGTGCCTTTCATCAGGGAGCACCAGGGCATAGTGTTGAGAATTATTATCCTTTGAGGACTGAAGTGCAAAGGTTGTTGAAGTATGGAATTTTATCTTTCAAAGACGTGCGACCTAATGTGAAAGACAATCCTCTACCCAAGCACGGGGGAGTGAATGTTATGAATATGGTGGCCGGTTGTCCAGGCCACTTTCGAATTTTTGACATTAATCTGGTTAGAGGGGATTTGGTGAAGATGCATGCAGACCTCTGTGAATTCAGTTATTATACGCATGACCACGCCCGTTGTGCTGTTTGCAGTACAAACATACAGGGTTGTAAGAAGATAAAGGCTGATTTACAGGAGATGATGGATGAAGGTTTAATCCATATAATCAGGCCTAGGGTGGAATATGAAGAGGAAGTGGATATGGTTTCTGGATGTCTGGGTGAATTCAGAATTTTTGATGTGGATCATTTGAATGAGGATCTAGTGCAGTTACATGCTACCTTCTGCCATATTGCTGGTCAGGTGGAACACCAATATGGATCTTGCATAATTTGTTGTCGAAATCCCCGAGGATGTTTTGTTGTGAGGGAAGGTGTTCAGTTGCTGTTAGACAATGGAACCATCAAGATCACAAGTCAGAGAGATGATTATCATGAGATTGATATGGTTGAAGTCTGTTTGATGGAAGAGTCAGAGGAAGAGTATGCCTCCGCAGATGAGTATTTCTCTTCAGACGAAGATTTGTTTGCCGGAAATGAATTTTTTATGGCTGATTGTGTTGAGGAAGGGGTGAATGTCATTATACCTTGTTTTGGTGCACCCACTCATCTTGAGGTGGAGTACCATAGAAAACCAACTGTTGCCCCATTGGTAATTAGTCTGCCAGGTCCTGTTCCCTATGAATCCGATAAGGCTGTGCCTTACAAATACAACGCTACGATCTTAGAAGATGGGGGGAGATTCCCATCCAGCCGATGCCAGATGTTGGAAATATAGCTGATAATAGCAGAGTGACCCGTAGTGGTCGTGTATTTGCGCCGGTTATTCGAAGAGATGTTGTTGCTGGAAAGAAGATTGCTGAGAATGATGAGCCTAAGAAGTCTGCAGGAGGGACTAGTGGAGCTACATTAGAGAAAGAAGTGGATGATATCTTGAAGATAATTAAGATATGCGATTACAGAATTGTAGATCAGCTATTGCAGACTCCTTCAAAGATATCTATTCTAGCCTTATTGATGAATTCCTCTGCTCATAGAGAATCGCTGATGAGAGTACTAGACCAAGCTTTTGTAGAGAATGACATGCCATTAGATCAATTCAGCAGCGTAATTGGAAACATTACGTCATGTAACAATTTGAGCTTCTGTGATGATGAGTTACCAGATGAAGGGTGGAATCACAACCGGGCCCTCCACATATCCATGAACTGTAAGAATGATTCGCTGTCCAATGTGCTAATTGATAACGGATCCGCGTTGAATATCATATCGAGAAGTACCCTCTTGAAGTTAAAGTATCAAGGAACATCTATACGCCCGAGTGGCATCATTGTGAAGGCTTTTGATGGGTTGAGGAAATCTGTCATCGGTGAAGTGGACCTGCCCATCCATATAGGACCACATTTGTTATTGATAACCTTCCAGGTTATGGATATTATTCCCGCATAAAGTTGTTTGCTTGGACGGCCATGGATACACGAAGCAGGGGCTGTCACTTCAACTCTGTATCAGAAGCTAAAATTTGTGTGTGAAGGGAAGGTAGTGATCATAAATAGGGAGCAGGCGTTATTGATATCCCATCTATCGTCTTTCAGTATTGTAGAAGCGGATGAGGCTGCTATTGGAACCCAGTTCAAAGCCCTATCCATTGACAACATAAGGAGGAATGAGAATTCTGTATTTTCCCTGAAGGACGCGCAGCAGGTTGTGCGCAATGGTCATAATGCAGTTTGGGGACGACTGGTGGATCCACCCGTGAACAAGAACAGAACTGGTTTGGGTTTTTATTCGAAGAATGGAAAAGGCGAAAGTTTGAAGTCAAAGTTTCCTGTGAACAGTTATCATGATATTTTCCGCAGCGGAGGCTACCTCCATCCAATTGGTTCTGGAATCAATGCTGTTGAAGAAGATGAAGTAGAGCAGGAAGTACCAAATTTTGTGACGAATGGAGTCCGAGTTCAGAACTGGGTCACCATTGATGTTCCTTCTTGCATACATATTTCAAAGTAGTTTGTTTTGTTAATCTGTTTCTTTCTTTGAAAAGCTTTCACTCTGCCCAAGGTGAAAGTATTGTATGGGCTTATCCGTTTGCTTTGATTTTTAAGATCATTAATAAAAGTTGTCTTTGATTCCAAAAATATTTCTTTATTTTCTGCTTCTTCTTGGGAAATGGTAATCAAATAAAAAACCCTTTCAAAATAAATGATAACTGAAAATTAATCTGCATGATCACTTGTTATATGTGTCAGTTTCTAAAAGCAATCATAAATCATATGTGCAGATTAATTAAAAAACCCGTTGAATACAATGACCCTGCACCCTCTCCCAACTTTGAATGTCCTGTGTTTGGGGCTGAAGAAGAAGATTATGATGAGATTCCAGAAGAGGTCTCACGGTTGCTTGAGCACGAGGATAATACCATTCAGCCATATAAGGAGCCTTTGGAAGTGATTAATTTGGGTTCAGAAGAAGATCCGAAAGAGATTAAGATTGGAGCATCGTTGTATCTTGATGTGAAGAGCGGGTTGATTGAGCTGTTGAAAGAGTATGTGGATATTTTTGCTTGGTCTTATCAAGACATGCCTGGTCTGGATACAGACATTGTTGAGCATCATTTGCCATTGAAGCCAGAGTGTTCGCCAGTTAAACAAAAGTTGAGCAGAACCCACCCAGATATGGCAGTAAAGATCAAAGAGGAGGTCCTAAAGCAGATTAATGCTGGTTTTCTTGTGACGTCAGTGTATCCTCAATGGATTTCCAATATTGTCCCAGTACCGAAAAAAGACGGAAAAGTCCTCATGTGCGTAGATTACAGAGATCTAAATAAAGCTAGTCCAAAAGATGATTTTCCATTGCCTCACATTGATATGTTAGTGGATAGCACAGCAAAATTCAAAGTATTCTCGTTCATGGACGGATTTTCCGGGTATAATCAAATAAGAATGGATCTAGAGGACATGGAAAAAACAACGTTTATCACACCCTGGGGAACATTCTGTTACAGAGTGATGCCCTTCGGGTTGAAGAACACTGGTGCAACGTACCAGAGGGCTATGACAACCCTATTCCATGATCTGATGCACAAGGAAATTGAAGTATATGTTGATGATATGATTTCCCAATCCCAAACTGAAGAAGGGCATATAAAATATTTTTTGAAGTTGTTTCAGCATTTGAGGAAGTTTCGTCTCCACTTGAATCGAAATAAATGCACCTTCAGAGTAAGATCGGGGAAATTGTTGGGTTTTATTGTTAGCCAGAAAGGAATTGAAGTTGATCCTGATAAAGTCAGAGAAATTCAAGAAATGCCAGCACCAAGAAATGAAAAGCAAGTCAGAGGTTTCCTCGGGCGTTTGAATTATGTTTCCAGATTCATTTCCCATATGACTGCAAAGTGTGAACCGATCTTTAAGTTGTTAAAGAAAGATCAAGGTTCTGTGTGGACAGATGACTGCCAAAGGGCATTTGAGAGTATTAAAGAGTATCTGCGTGAACCTCCTATCTTGCTCCCTCCCGTAGAAGGAAGACCGCTGATTATGTATCTAATGGTGTTAGATAAATCCTTGGTTGTATTCTGGGACAACAGGATGAAACGGGAAAGAAAGAGTTCGCCATTTATTATCTCAGCAAAAAGTTCACTGATTGTGAGTTGCGGTATTCCACGCTAGAAAAGACATGTTGTGCTTTGGCCTGGGAGGCAAAGCGTTTGCGGCAGTATATGTTGAATCATACCACATGGTTGATCTCCAAAATGGATCTAATCAAGTATATTTTTGAGAAGCCTGCTCTTACGGGGAGAATTGCCCGCTGGCAGATGTTGTTGTCTGAATATGATATTGAGTACCACACTCAAAAAGCTATTAAAAGTAGTGTGTTATCAGATTACCTTGCTCACCAACCGGTGGAAGATCATCAGTCTGTAGAATTTGAATTCCCTGATGAGGATGTGATGTTCTTGAAAGTGAAAGATTGTGATGAACCATTGCCTGAGGAAGGCCCTGACCCTGAATCTCATTGGAGTATGATTTTTGATGGAGCGATGAATGCTTATGGTAAAGGAAATGGTGTTGTGATTGTCACTCCTCATGGATCGCACATTCCTTTTACTGTGAGGCTAACATTTGATTGCACTAATAATATGGCGGAATATGAGGCTTGCATCATGGGTCTTGAGGAAGCTATTGATCTCAGAATCAAAATTCTAGATGTGTATGGTGATTCAGCTTTGGTAATAAATCAGATTAAAGGAGAATGGGATACTCGTCACCCTGGCTTGATCCCTTACAAAGATTATGCCAGAAGATTGATACCCTTATTCAATAAAGTTAAATTCCATCACATCCCTAGAGATGAAAATCAAATGGCGGATGCTCTGGCAACTCTGGCTTCCATGTATCAAGTGAATTCTTAGAATGATATACCCCATATTACAGTTCGACGGCTGGATAGGCCCGCTCATGTGTTTGCGACAGAGGAAGTAGCAGATGAAAAACCTTGGTATTATGATATCAAGCATTTTCTTCAAACTTAGGAATACCCGATTGGTGCATCGAGGAAAGATAGAAAGACATTGAGAAGATTGGCAAGCAGTTTCTTCCTCAGTGAAAATGTGCTATACAAGAGAAATTATGACATGGTCTTGCTCAGATGTGTGGATAGACACGAAGCAGACATGTTGATGCATGAGATTCATGAAGGTTCATTTGGAACTCATGCAAATGGACATTTGATGGATAAAACGATGATAAGGGCAGGTTACTATTGGTTGACAATGGAATCTGATTGTTGCAAATTTGCAAAGAAGTGCCATAAATGCCAGATTTATGCAGATAAGATCCATGTGCCTCCGAAACTTCTCAATGTAATTTCCTCCCCATGGCCTTTCTCTATGTGGGGTATTGACATGATCGGGATGATTTAACCCAAAGCTTTGAATGGACACCATTTCATTTTGGTAGCGATTGACTACTTTACCAAATAGGTAGAGGCTGCTTCTTATGCCAATGTTGACAAACAAGTGGTTGTGCGTTTCATAAAAAACAATATGATATGCCGGTATGGTGTGCCGAGTAGAATCATCACTGACAATGGCTCAAATTTGAACAACAAAATGATGACAGAACTGTGTGAAGAATTCAAGATTGTCCATCATAATTCGTCTCCATACAGGACAAAGATGAATGGGGCTGTTGAGGCTGCTAATAAGAATATCAAGTGAATTATCCAGAAAATGGTTATTACTTATAAGGATTGGCATGAAATTCTCCCTTTTACTCTGCATGGATATCGAACATTTGTCCGCACTTCAACAGGAGCAACCCCGTTCTCCCTGGTATATGGAATGGAAGCTGTACTCCCTGTTGAGGTAGAGATTCCCTCGTTGCGTGTGATAATGGAAGCCAAGTTGACAGAGGCTGAATGGGTCCAGAACAGGTTTGACCAATTGAATTTGATTGAAGAGAAGAGGATGACAGCTTTATGTCATGGGCAGTTATATCAGAAAAGAATGAAGAAAGTATTTGATAAAAAGGTCAAACCTCGTGAATTCAGAGAAGGCGACCTCGTGCTCAGGAAGATCATGTCTTTTAACACTGATTCTAGGGGCAAGTGGACTCCCAATTTTAAAGGCCCGTATGTTGTCAAGAAAGCCTTCTCTGGTGGTGCATTAATTCTTGAAACTATGGATGGCGAGGTGTTCCCACGTCCTATGAATGCTGACGCAGTCAAGAAATACTTCGCCTAAAGAAATAAAAGAACAGCTCGCTAAGTTGAAAACCCGAAAGGGCGGCTTAGGAAAAAAGGGGCGTCTCGGTAGGCTGAAAACCCGAAAGGGCGGTCTAGGCAAAAATTAGAGACATAAATAGAATAAGTTGAAAACCCGCAAGGGAAACTTAGGCAAAAGTTAGGGATTTTTTCTTGACAAGTAACTACGTCAGACAAGACTTGATCGTTGAAGCAACAATCTTCTCAGATCCTCACCATACTTCAACAAAAGCTGCTGCTCAGGACTTCAAAAGTTGTTAGGGGAATGGTGGTCATTGTATCTCAATGTATCTTTTCCATTATATATTACCATTTCCCAAACTTTGTAATCGTCCATGGAGTCTCGCCATTCGTAGACTACCATTCTATTAATAAAATTCGAGCTTTTGCCCAATTCTTTGTGTACTTTTTTTTATTTATCTTCCAAAGACTTCATTTATTACTGATAATAACTTTCAAAGCAAAAAGATTAAAAAAAATTTGACTTTTCACTAAGAAAGACATCTTTACAATTCAATTTACTTTGGGATTTTTGATGAAACAATGACAACAAAAATGGTGATCCCTAGAATGAACAAACTCCGGTTGTTTTAAGAATATTTACTTCCTTCGTGAAGGTTTTTCTCAGGTCATCTTGTTGGTATATGCGCAATCTTTGTGTGTTTCTCAGATAATTAAAGATGATACCAGTTGGCGTAAGGTACAGTATTAGGTTTGTGATCCCATGATCCCCGGCCAAGTCTTGGTTCGCTTTTGATTTTGGGTTTTCATGGTCAGAAGCCTCTGTCCCAGGTTCCCCAGTGAAGTTTTCCCTCATATGATGAAAGGTTTTATTCCCTTGGTGTGCTAAGATATCGCTCTTTTTGCAGTATTGGCATTAGTGTTGACTTCTTAATTTCCCAGGAAGACTACACCAGGGCATCTTTAGTTGGAATAGGTTTGGTTGATATGAAGACTCAATCCAGTATTTTCCAATGAAGGCCTTGTTTATTTGATAGAAGTTCTTTTTCCACAGTGAAGAACGTATCTTGGTATCCCCTCGATGATGTGGTGTTGACCTCCCCAATGAAGTCAGCATGAAGTCCCCGGTAGAGGTCTCGATGATGAAGTATTGTCTCCCTTAGTGAAGTCCGTATGTTTTTCTTCCTTCAAAGTGGGCCTGATTTCCCCAGTGAATGTTTTGACAATTTGGTTTCCATTTGCCTTATTCACAATCAGTATCGAAATCCCCAGTAGGAGTACGGACTGTGAAACATTTGTTTTCACCATGGAAGTCTGTGTGTTATTCCCTGGGAAGGTTATCCCAGGGCATCTCTTGTTGGAATGAGTATTCATGATGAAAAGTTTTCAGTCCTCAGTTTTTTTCTCTCCAGGGAAGTGGGTTTGAATTCCTCAGTGAGGTTTGGTTGTCTCGGTGTCAGTCTGCTTTATTTGAGACTAGTTTTGCAATCTTCAGTAGGCACGTTGTTTTTGGAAAACAGGTTTCTCCGATGAAAACGGAAGAAAGATGTTCTATCCCGGTATCTGTTTGATTTAGCTACATCCGGATTATGTTTCTCCTCAGTGAAGTTAGAACATGAAATAAGTTTGGTTTCCGCGGTTGCTTTTACCTTTCTTGGATTGATCTTTCTGGTTGAAGTTTAGACTAATGTTGTTAGTACCTGAGGCAGCTTTGTTCGATTATGTATCCTTTTACCAGCATATGCACGATATTACTCATACATCCATACATGCATCATGCATTGTTACAAATCATTATTTATTGACATTGTGTTCAAACCTTCCTACAACTCTCATTGCTTAGTTGGATTTGGTTTTCCCTCTTGAGTTTATTTCTCAAAGGATGTATCTTCTTTGGCCGTCTTGCTCCAGTTTGTTTCTAATTGGATTCGTGGTTGCATGACAATATTATTTACTCTTGATTTCTGAGGACTTTGAGCTTTGATTTGTGCATTTATTTTGCACGAGAAGACTTTATCTCTTCAGTAGGAATAATGTGGCATTTCCCCAGGAAGTCATATCTCATTTCCCCAGGAAGTCATATCTCTTTCCACGGGAGGCCACATTTCTATCCCCAGAAATTCGTTTCTTTTTGCAATCCTCCATGATAACAGGCAACAGGTATCTTTGTTTGAGCAACTCGTGCTTCCCTGTACAAGTCGACGTAACTTCTTTTGCTATTTCCTCTATGAGTGGCTTGCTTGCAGTCCATCGTCAGTTTACGCCAGTGGATGGCAAGACTTTCAAATTCACAGAAATTGCTCGTTGTGAAATCTTTGCAAGTGGAAGTCTCTTTATTTGAGACAGCTTACATATTACACTTTCCAGGCAGATTTCCTTGGTTAAGGAAGAAGTTGAGACTCGTTCTAGGTGAAACACCAGAAGTTTGGGGAACATATGATATTTTCAAAATCTACCATTAGTGAATGTTGGTAGTGCATCGGCAGTGAACGTCGGTGTTTCTTATCTTTTTGCTATCATCAGTGAACAGTGGTGGTTCCTCGTCAGTGAACGAAGATGGTATGATATTTTCAAAATCTACCTTCAGTGAACGTTGTTAGTGCATCGGCAGTGAACATCGGTGTTTCTTATCTTTTTGCTATCACCAGTGAACAGTGATAGTTCCTCGTCAGTGAACGGTGATGGCATGATATATTTTCTCTTCTACCTTCAACTATTGAGTTGGTTGTTTACCGTCATCTGTGAGTCGGTATATCTTCTTCTCTCTACCTTCAGTGAACGTTGGTAGACATCGGCAGTGAACGTCGATGCTTGTTATCCTCCTCTCTGGTTCTATTCTTTTGGTCCACCAGTGATTTATTTTCCTGGTGGGGTTGCTCCTTTGTTTCTTCATTTTTGTGGCATCCCCAGTGTTACTTTGCGTCTCTTTTGTTCTGTTCATATGCATCCATAATCATAAGCATTGCATGTCATCTTAGAGACAAAAATAGGGCTTGTTTTATATTTAAGTATCTTCAATCGCGTCGACACGAAGATTTGTAACCTTCGTATCTCCGGATAGAAGACACTTAAATAAGGGCAGTTGTTGTACCCCAATTTTTGCCCCTAAGATTCCTCTATCATATCATATCAACTCGATCATAACAAGATCACATTATGGTTGGTTCTTCCTCTTTTTTCCTATCTTTAAATTTGCTCTTGAGGAATCTCCAAGCACCTTGGTTGTGTATTTTGTATATGTGTTGTTGACTAACTTCTAATCAAAATACAAAAAATATTTGTCTTTGTCTTGGTATATTTTTGTTTTGTAGGTACCAAGTCGAAGCATCTGACAAATAAGGATTTCTGGTATTTGTCTTTCTCTATTTGAAAAAAATACACTGTGCAATCGATTTGCACTGTAGTGCAATCGATTGCACAGCGTGAAAATTAAAAAAAAAATCAGCATTTTAAACTTGTCAAATTTTGGCTCCAATTTTCCTTCACTTTTGAAAGATGTATCATTAATTCAAATTTTAGTGCCAATCTTTCATTTTTAAAAAGAATTATCATTAATTCAAATTTTGGCTCTAATATTTGAAAGAATTATCATTAATTCAAATTTTGGCTCTAATTTTTGAAAGAGTTATCATTAATTCAAATTTTGGCTCCAAAAATCAATTACCACTAATCCCAATCCTAAAACTCTATAAATAGAGCTCTCATTTCATTCAAATTTCAAGCTTTTGATAGCCAAATCCACCTTGCTAAAAAATCTCTCAATTCTCCATCTACCAAATTCACTCAAAGCTCCATTTTCAAAAAAGTTAGTAATTTTTGCATTGAAGCTTACTAATCTTTGAGCTAAACCTTCATCCAAACACTTTTTCTCCATCAATTCTCTACATCCAAGCTTGGTCAATTGATTCTTGTGGTTGAATTGAAGCAAATTATTGAAGTTATTTTGATAATTCTCTAGATCTACCTTTGGTAAGTTGGATAATTCATCTTTCACAATGTGATATCTTGGTGATATTTGGGATTGATTCTATGAGCATTATTTTGTGATTTCAATGGTGTTATTTTCTCATAATTTGATGGAATTTTCGTGCTCAAGTGGATCCATGATCATAAGGTGTTTGATGGAAAGTTTGAACAAGAAATTGCCCTTTTAAAATGTTGTTTTTGCTATTGTTACTGTATGCAATCGATTTGCACTAAGTGTAAATCGATTGCACAGAAGCAATTTCACGCAAATTTTTGAAAACTGTACTATGTAAATCGATTTACATAGTAGTCCAAATCAATTTACACCAGGACAAAGTGCACTTTTTTCCTTGTTTTGGGGCAACTTTGATCCAAAATGCTTTTTCTACTCACTCATTTTGATTGTTGGTTTGGATTGCAATTTTAAATGTCCAATTTGTCTTTAACCTCAATGGACTTTGTGATGTAGATGAAGTTGGATAAATGTTCATCAATTCAAATCTCCCTAAGAGTGAATTATTTAATTCGTTTTTGGTGCTTTGGATTAATGATATGTTTAGTGCATTAATCCATCTAGAGGAGTGGTTGAATTTAAAGATGAAAGAATTTTGAAATGGTGATCCAAATTAGCTTATGATTCTCCTCCCTCTTCATCTTATCCCTTTCTTTTTTAATTATGATACATATTAAGGGATGGTGATCTCTATATCATTTATCTAAACATGAAGTACATAGATTGCTATTGACCGGCCTCAAAATAGGTGTGACTTCTACATAAGTCCACTTACGATTGCTTAACATAGCGCTAAATTTTGTCCCGATTCGAATAAATGATCATTCGTGGCCCAAACTTATGATTGCAAGACCAAGTATGTTAATTTGATCTCTTTGATCCAATAACCTTGAGATTCATTGTGTGGAGGCTTTGGTTCTACCAATCCTCTAATGGATCTACAAATCTTTGGTCAACGCGGATCACTTAAACATCGTTGATCATTAGATGTTGCCTTGTGAGAATTCCAAAATGGATGATATACTTGACAAAAAGCAAATGCAACTTGTTGTGTGGAGGCTTTGGTTCTACCAATCCTCTAATGAGTTCCAAATTCAAGTTTCAAGATGGTCATCCAACTAACCTCTAATTACTAACAATTAACTTTACTTTACGCTTTTATTTTCATGCTTTATGTACCATTTACTTTTAGCATTTTACATTTCATGCTATTTTCATCTTTGCTCACTTGAGAATTTAATTTTATGTCATTTTTATTTTGCTCACTTGAGATTTTCTTTCTTTTTAAAGACACCTAATAATCAACATGAACCATAAAAATCATTAATAGTATTTGGACTACATGGTTACTATCCTTTGCATTATGGAGTGATGGACTTCTTGGACTTAGGATTAGAGACCTTGGCCTATCTTGGAGACTTTGTGACTTTATTTGATATTTTGTCTGGAGTTCTTGAGGTTTACCTCAAGACATTGGGTTGTTTGTTTGTTTTGTGTGCAGGTTATTATGATTACATACTTTGTTTGTAATCTGGAATTCATCCGCATACAGTCGTTACTCTGCCCATTTTTTTCGAAGACTTAATGCAATTGGAGTTTGGTTCTTTCAAGAGGTCTAGTATCTTTGCTTTCTTGTTTTCAATCCAAAGAATGGGAATTCTATATTGACTCATAATGTCAAGTATTGGCTTCTTGTTGGTTAGATGGTTCTTATCCCTAGCTTTTACCTTATGCTTTAGGATAGCCTCTTCTTCTCCTCCCATCTTCTTTAATTTCAAAAATCTTCTCCCTCCTTTAAAAAAAACTCTTCTTGTTTTGAAACTTCAAACATTTTCATAATAAACTTGGACTTAGGTCAATGCATCTTCGAAACATTTTCATAAATAAATTTCAATCAATTTAATAATAACTTGACCTTTTTTTTGTGAGAAGACTAAAAGTCAATCAATCTCATTTCAAACCATTTTGCCACTTTGGCTTTTATCTTTAAACTTTTCTCAAAAGATTAGACTCTTGTCAATCCTTGTAGTGATGAAAACAACTATTCTTCTATAATATGTAGTGAAGTGAGATATTTTCCACTTGGGTGTTGATTGAGGCATGGTTGATTTTAAAATCCAAGCCATATCCTCCACTTTGAGATGATGCAAATTCTCCTTTCTCATGATTGTGGGTAGTAAGTATGTTTTTTCACACGGACAATTGCGATGATGTCTTATCTCATAAAATCAACCAACACACTTGTGTTTCAAATTTTTAAAAGAGGAACTACGTGTACCCTGATCCCCTATTGCAGGATAGGGGGGTACATTGGCACTAAAGGTTCGCAACCGCGGCGGGTGCAAAAATCATTAAAAAAATATTTCTCTTCTCGCCTCCACCATCCATTTTTTATATAACACATTTTTATAGCCAAAAATATACAGATTTTTCAAAGAGGTTCCTCCGGAGTACCGTAGATGTTTAGGGTGCTAATACCTTCCCTTTGCATAACCAACCCCCTTACCTTAAATCTTTCCCCCTCTTTTTGGGTTATTCGCTCTTTTCCCATTCCTTTGGAAACAATAAAGCGCGGTGGAGATTTTTATTTTGATTTGTATAAAGTCTAGTCAATCCAATGGCTTAGTCTTGCACATTTCTACCGCTACAATTGTGAATAAGGAAAATGGAAACCAAATTGTCAAAACATTCACTAGGGAAATCAGGCCCACTTTGAAGGAAGAAAAACATACGGACTTCACTAAGGGAGACAATACTTCATCATCGAGACCTCTACCGGGGACTTCATGCTGACTTCATTGGGGAGGTCGACACCACATCATTGAGGGGAAACCAAGATACGTTCTTCACTGGGGAAAAAAGACTTCTATCAAATAAACAAGGCCTTCACTGGAAAATACTGGATTGAGTCTTCATATCAACCAAACCTATTCCAATAAAAGATGCCCTGGTGTAGTCTTCCTGGGAAATCAAGAAGTCAACACTAATGGTAATACTGCAAAAAGAGCGACATCTTAGCACACCAAGGGAATAAAACCTTTCATCATATGAAGGAAAACTTCGTTGGGGAACCTGGGACAGAGGCTTCTGACCATGCAAACCCAAAATCAAAAGTGAACCAAGACTTGGTCGGGTATCATGGAATCACAAACCTAATACTGTACCTTACGCCAACTGGTATCGTCATTAATTATCTGAGAAACACACAAAGATTGCGCATATACCAACAAGATGACCTGAGAAAAACCTTCACGAAGGAAGTAAATATTCTTAAAACAACTGGAGTTTGTTCATTCCAGGGATCGCCCTTTTTGTTGTCATTGTTTCATCACAAATCCCAAAGTAAATTGAATTGTAAAGATGTCTTTCTTTTTGAAAAGTCAATTTTGTTTTTTTTAATCTTTTTGCTTTGAAATTTATTATCAGTAATAAATGAAGTCTTTGCAAGCTAAATAAAAATAAGAACACAAAGAATTGGGCAAAAGCTAGAATTTTATTAATAGAATGGTAGTCTACGAATGGCGAGACTCTATGGATGATTACAAAGTTTGGGAAATGGTAATATATAATGGAAAAGATACATTGAGATACAATGACCACCATTCCCCCAACAACTTTTGAAGTCTTGAGCAACAGCTTTTGTTGAAGTTTGGTAAGGATCCGAGAAGATTGTTGCTTCAACGATCAAGTCTTGTCTGACGTAGTTACTTGCTAAGAAAAATCTCTAACTTTTGCCTAAACTGCCCTTGCGGGTTTTCAACTTAGCGGGAAATTTATTCTGTTTATGTCTCTAATTTTTTCCTAGACCTCCCTTTCGGGTTTTCAGCCTACCGAGACGCTCCTTTTTGCCTAAGTTGCCCTTTCAAGTTTTCAACTTAGCGAGCTGTTCTTTTATTTCTTTAGGCGAAGTATTTCTTGACTGTGTCAGCATTCATGGGACGTGGGAACTCCTCGCCATCCATAGTTTCAAGAATTAATGCACCACCAGAGAAGGCTTTCTTGACAACATAAGGGCCTTCAAAATTGGGAGTCCACTTGCCCCTAGAATCAGTGTTAAAAGACATGATCTTCCTGAGCACGAGGTCGCCTTCTCTGAATTCACGAGGTTTGACCTTTTTATCAAATGCTTTCTTCATTCTTTTCTGATATAACAGCCCATGACATAAAGCTGTCATCCTCTTCTCTTCAATCAAATTCAATTGGTCAAACCTGTTCTAGACCCATTCAGCCTCTGTCAACTTGGCTTCCATTATCACACGCAACGAGGGAATCTCTACCTCAACAGGGAGTACAACTTCCATTCCATATACCAGGGAGAACGGGGTTGCTCTTGTTGAAGTGCGGACAGATGTTCGATATCCATGCAGAGCAAAAGGGAGCATTTCATGCCAATCCTTATAAGTAATAACCATTTTATGGATAATTCTCTTGATATTCTTATTAGCAGCCTCAACAGGCCCATTCATCTATGGCCTGTATAGAGACAAATTGTGATGGACAATCTTGAATTCTTCACACAGTTCTGTCATCATTTTGTTGTTCAAATTTGAGCCATTGTCAGTGGTGATTCTACTCGGCACACCATACCGGTATATCAGATTGCTTTTGATGAAACGCACAACCACCTGTTTGGTAACAGTGGCATAAGAAGCAGCCTCTACCCATTTGGTAAAGTAGTCAATCACTACCAAAATGAAACGGTGTCCATTCGAAGCTTTGGGTTCTATCATCCCGATCATGTCAATACCCTACATAGAGAAAGGCCATGGGGAGGAAATTACATTGAGAAGTGTTGGAGGCACATGGATCTTATCTGCATAAATCTGGCATTTATGGCACTTCTTTGCAAATTTGCAACAATCAGATTCCATTGTCAACCAATAGTAACCTGCCCTTAGCATCTTTTTAGCCATCGAATGTCCATTAGCATGAGTACCAAATGAACCTTCATGAATCTCATGCATCAACATGTCTTCTTCGTGTCTATCCACGCATCTGAGCAAGACCATGTCATAATTTCTCTTGTATAGCACATTTTCACTGAGGAAGAAACTGCTTGCCAATCTTCTCAATGTCTTTCTATCGTTCCTCGATGCACCAATCGGGTATTCCTGAGTCTGAAGAAAATGCTTGATATCATAAAACCAAGGTTTTTCATATGCTACCTCCTCAGTCGCAAACACATGAGCGGGCCTATCCAGCCGTCGAACTGTAATACGGGGTATATCATTCCAAGAATTCACTTGATACATGGAAGCCAGAGTTGCCAGAGCATCCGCCATTTGATTTTCATCTCTAGGGATGTGATGGAATTTAACTTTATTGAAGAAGGGTAGCAATCTTCTAGCATAATCTTTGTAAGGGATCAAGCCAGGGTGACGAGTATCCCATTTTCCTTTAATCTGATTTATTACCAAAGCTGAATCACCATACACATCTAGAATTTTGATTTTGAGATCAATAGCTTCCTTAAGACCCATGATGCAAGCCTCATATTCCGCCATATTATTAGTGCAATCAAATGTTAGCCTCGCAGTAAAAGGAATGTGCGATCCATGAGGAGTGACAATCACAACACCAATTCCTTTACCATAAGCATTCACCGCTCCATCAAAAATCATACTCCAATGAGATACAGGGTCAGGGCCTTCCTCAGGCAATGGTTCATCACAATCTTTCACTTTCAAGAACATCACATTCTCATCAGGGAATTCAAATTCTGCAGACTGATGATCTTCCACCGGTTGGTGAGCAAGGTAATATTCCAACACACTACTTTTAATAGCTTTTTGAGTGCGATACTCAATATCATATTCAGACAACAACATCTGCCAGCGGGAAATTCTCCCCGTAAGAGCAGGCTTCTCAAAAATATACTTGATTGGATCCATTTTGGAGATCAACCAAGTGGTATGATTCAACATATACTGCCACAAACGCTTTGCTGCCCAGGCCAAAGCATAACATGTATTTTCTAGCATGGAATACCGCAACTCACAATCAGTGAACTTTTTGCTGAGATAATAAATGGCAAACTCTTTCTTTCGCGTTTCATCCTGTTGTCCCAGAATACAACCCATGGATTTATCTAACACCGTTAGATACATAATCAGCGGTCTTCCTTCTACGGGAGGGAGCAAGATAGGAGGTTCACGCAAATACTCTTTAATACTCTCAAATGCCCTTTGGCAGTCATCCGTCCATACATAACCTTGATCTTTCTTTAACAGCTTAAAGATCGGTTCACACTTTGCAGTCATGTGGGAAATGAATCTGGAAATATAATTCAAACTCCCGAGGAAACCCCTGACTTGCTTTTCAGTTCTTGGTGCTGGCATTTCTTGAATTGCTCTGACTTTATCAGGATCAACTTCAATTCCTTTCTAGCTAACAATAAAACCCAATAATTAACCCGATCTAACTCCGAAAGTGCATTTATTTGGATTCAAGCGGAGACGATACTTCCTCAAACGCTGAAACAACTTCAACAAATCTTTTATATGCCCTTCTTCAGTTTGGGATTTGGAAATCATATCATCAACATATACTTCAATTTCCTTGTGCATCAGATCATGGAATAGGGTGGTCATAACCCTCTGGTACGTTGCACCAACGTTCTTCAACTCGAAGGGCATCACTCTGTAACAGAATGTTTCCCAGGGTGTGATAAACGTTGTTTTTTCCATGTCCTCTGGATCCATTCTTATTTGATTATACCCGGAAAATCCATCCATGAACGAGAATACTTTGAATTTTGCCGTGCTATCCACTAACATATCAATGTGAGGCAATGGAAAATCATCTTTTGGACTAGCTTTATTTAGATCTCTGTAATCTACGCACATGTGGACTTTTTCGTCCTTTTTAGGTACTGGGACAATATTGGCAATCCATTGAGGATAAACTGACGTCACAAGAAAACTAGCATTAATCTGCTTTAGGACCTCCTCTTTGATCTTTACTGCCATATCTGGGTGGGTTCTTCTCAACTTTTGTTTAACTGGCAGACACTCTGGCTTCAATGGAAAATGATGCTCAACAATGTCTGTATCTAGACCAGGCATGTCTTGATAAGACCAAGCAAAAATATCCACATACTCTTTCAACAGCTCAATCAACCCGCTCTTCACATCAAGATGCAACGATGCTCCAATCTTAATCTCTTTCGGATCTTCTTCTGAACCCAAATTAATCACTTCCAAAGGCTCCTTATATGGCTGAATGGTATTATCCTCATGCTCAAGCAACCGTGAGACCTCTTCTGGAATCTCATCATAATCTTCTTCTTCAACCCCAAACACAGGACATTCAAAGTTGGGAGAGGGTGCAGGGTCATTGTATTCAACGGGTTTTTTAATTAATCTGCACATATGATTTATGATTGCTTTTAGAAACTGACACATATAACAAGTGATCATGCAGATTAATTTTCAGTTATCATTTATTTTGAAAGGGTTTTTTATTTGATTAGCATTTCCCAAGAAAAAGCAGATAATAAAGACATATTTTTGGAAGCAAAGACAACTTTTATTAATGATCTTAAAAATCAAAGCAAATGGATAAGCCCATACAATACTTTCAACTTGGGCAGAGTGAAAGCTTTTCAAAGAAAGAAACAGATTAACAAAACAAATTACTTTGAAATATGTATGCAAGAAGAAACATCAATGGTGACCCAGTTCTGAACTCGGACTCCATGCGTCACAAAATTCAGTACTTCCTGCTCTGCTTCATCTTCTTCAACAACATTGATTCCAGAACCAATTGGATGGAGGTAGCCTCCGCTGCGGAAAACATCATGATAACTGTTCACAAGAGACTTTAACTTCAAACTTTCGCCTTTTCCATTCTTCAAAGAAAAACACAAACCAGTTATGTTCTTGTTCACGGGTGGATCCACCAGTCGTCCCCAAACTGCATTATGACCATTGCGCACAACCTGCTGCGCGTCCCTCAGGGAAACTACAGAATTCTCATTCCTCCTTATGTTGTTAATGGATAGGGCTTGGAATTGGGTTCCAATATCAGCCTCATCCGCTTCTACAATACTGAAAGAGGATAGATGGGATATCAACAACGCCTGCTCCCCATTTATGATCACTACCTTCCCTTCACGCACAAACTTTAACTTCTGATGCAGAGTTGAAGTGACAGCCCCTGCTTCGTGTATCCATGGTCATCCAAGCAAACAACTATATGCGGGAATAATATCCATAACCTGGAAGGTTATTAAGAACAAATGTGGTCCTATATGGATGGGCAGGTCCACTTCACCGATGACAGATTTCCTCGACCCATCAAAAGCCTTCACAATGATGCCACTCGGGCGCATAGATGTTCCTTGATACTTTAACTTCAAGAGGGTAATTCTCGGTATGACATTCAGCGTAGATCCTTTATCAATTAGCACATTGGACAGTGAATCATTCTTACAGTTCATGGATATGTGGAGGGCCAGGTTGTGATTCCTCCCTTCATCTGGTAACTCATCATCACAGAAGCTCAAATTGTTACATGACGTAATGTTTCCAATTACGCTGCTGAATTGATCTAATGGCATGTCATTCTCTACAAAAGCTTGGTCTAGTACTCTCGTCAACGATTCTCTATGAGCAGAGGAATTCATCAATAAGGCTAGAATATATATCTTTGAAGGAGTTTGCAATAGCTGATCTACAATTATGTAATCGCTCATCTTAATTATCTTCAAGATATTATCCACTTATTTCTCTAATGTAACTCCACTAGTCCCTCCTGCAGACTTCTTAGGCTCATCATCTTCAACAATCTTCTTTCCAGCAACAACATCTCTTCAAATGACCAGCGCAAATACACGACCACTACGGGTGACTCTGCTATTATCAGCTATATTTCCAACATCTGGCATCGGCTGGATGGGAATCTCCACCCCATCTTCTAAGATCGTAGCGTTGTATTTGTAAGGCACAACCTTATCTGATTCATAGGGAACAGGACCTGGCAGACTAATTACCAATGGGGCAACAGCTGGTTTGCTATGGTACTCCACCTCAAGATGAGTGGGTGCACCAAAACAAGGTACAATGACATTCACCCCTTCCTCAACACAATCAGCCATCAAAAATTCGTTTCCGGAAAACAAATCTTCGTCTGAAGAGAAATACTCCTTTGCAGAGGCATACTCTTCCTCTGACTCTTCCATCAAACAGACTTCAACCATATAAATCTCATGATAATCATCTCTCTGATCTGTGATCTTGATGGTTCCATTGTCTAATAGAAACTGAACACCTTCCCTCACAACAAAACATCCTCGGGGATTTCGACAACAAATTATGCAAGATCCATATTGGTGTTCCACCTGACTAGCAGTATGGCAAAAGGTAGCATGTAACTGCACTAGATCCTCATTCAAATGATCCACATCAAAAATTTAGTTTCACCCGGACATCCAGAAACCATATTCATTTCCTCTTCATATTCTGCCCTAGGCCTGATTATATGGATTAAACCTTCATCCATCATCTCTTGCAAATCAGCATTTATCTTCACGCAACCCTGTATTTCTGTACTGCAAACAGCATAACCGGTATGGTCATGCATATAATAACTGAATTTACAGAGATCTGCGTGCATCTTCACCAAATCCCCTCTAACCAGATTAATGTCAAAAATTCGAAAGTCGCCTGGACAACCGGCCACCATATTCATAGCATTCACTCCCCCGTGCTTGGGTAGAGGATTGTCTTTCACATTAGGTCCCACGTCTTTGAAAGATAAAATTCCAGACATCAACAACCTTTGCACTTCAGTCCTCAAAGGATAACAATTCTCAACACTATGCCCTGGTGCTCCCTGATGAAAGGCACACGGCTGGTCTGCTTTGTAATACCACGGAAATGGTGATGGTACAACGGGAGGTGGTCGTGTCTGGACCAACTTCTTCTGAACCAATGCTGGTAATAGCTCTACATAGCTCATGGTAATAGGATCATAGTTCTCCCTTCTCTGATTATACCCTTGATTCCCCTGTTGGGATGGTCTCTGATAAGCAACGGTAGTTGGAGCGGCATTCATAACAGGAGTAACTAAGGCGACTTGCTGATGACGCTGATAATTCCTTCTAGGAGCGTTTACCTTTCTCTCTTGCATAACAGAATTTGTATCCCCCTCTTTCTTCTTTGTAAACCCGTAAGATGGCTTCTTCACACCTCCAGATCCTTCACCCTTTGTCAAACGGCCTTCTCTTATTGCCTCTTCTAGGCGGACACCCATTCCTACCATCTCTGTAAAATAACTTGGGGCACTTGCTACCATTCTTTCGTAGTAGAAAGCTCCTAGGGTATTTAGAAAAATCTTGGTCATTTATTTCTCTTCCATGGGCAGAATCACTTGTGCAGCCACTTCGCGCCTTTTCTGCGCATACTCTTTGAATGATTCTCTATCTTTCTGAACCATGGCCTTAAGCTGGTCACGGTCAGGCGCCATGTCCACATTGTACTTGTATTGTTTAATGAATGCTTCTCCCAAATCATTAAAAGTATGGATGTTGACGCTTTCTAAACTCATGTACCATTTCAACGCAGCACCGGTCAGGCTATCCTGGAAAAAATGAATCAGCAGACGCTGATCATCAGTATGGGTAGACATCCTTCTCACATACATCACCAAATGAGCACGAGGGCAAGAGTTGCCCTTGTACTTCTCAAATTCTGGGACCTTGAACTTAGCAGACACTTTAACATTCGGGACCAAACACAGCTCATTCACATTCTACTCGAACAACTCTTTTCCCCTAAGAGCCTTCATCTCTCTTTGCATTCTATCAAACTGGTCTTGGAAATCATCCATTCTGTCATAAAGACCCAAGTCTTCACTCGGCGGAGGGAAAGGACGACACACATCTTCATTAACAAACGAAACCAAATTCACCGAAGGAGGTGCAGTAGGAACAGTATGCACCACAGGAGGTACAGGAGTAACAACATTTGGAACCACTGGAGCATCTTGAGGACCCAGATTGAAACCTTCAGGTGCAAAATTCTCTGGCATTCCCCACGGATAACCCTGAGGCATACGGTTTTGAACAACAGCCGGAGTAGCGGATACAGGAACAGTTAGAACTTCAGTACTTGCCCTTGTTGGTTGAGGTTGAACACTCGGTGGCTGATTCTGAGCAACCACCAGAGCTTCCATCAGAGTAGTCAAGTTGGCCAAGCCAGCCTTCAAAGCAGAAACTTCTTCGCGCAGCTCGCGATTCTCCTGTTCTAAGTTGTCCATCTTCTTTTTGAAATTAGCCCGAGTGTTGTAGTGATGAGTCAGCTTGCTGAATGAAGTAAAGAAGCTGGGTAAGGCACCTGGATATGCATAACAAATGCAAAAACATGTGCAATATGATGCATGATATGCAATGTATATGATTATTATTATTTTATCATTTAATATTTCAAGGGATTTAAGATTTACAGATATATTGCAAACATCAAAATAACAACGCATTTGAAATACTGAAAACTTTTATTATAATAACTTCGAAATGGGTTACAAATTTCAATGATCCCCAAGTACAAGATGAAAATACAACCTAAAATCCTGAGAAAAGGAACTGATAGAGATCAATCTGTACGAATGCGCTTCCCTGTGAGCTTGGCAATCTGAGCTCTCAACCTCTGGTTTTCTTCCCCATGTCTGATGGCAACCTCCTTCCAATCATCTGAATCAGGAAGTGAACAAACAACACCTGTTTGAGGCTTAGGAGAAAATAAATCTCCTTGCCTCTCCATAGAATCTACTGCTCGACTCTCAAGGATCTCGATCAAATCATCTCTCTCCTTCAGGTCTGCTCTGTAGGAACTCTCTAAAGTCTGGAACTTGTTCTTCCAAGCATCCCTTTCCTGTTTCATCCTAACCAAAGCAAGTTGCAGCTCTCCTAGATCATCTAATAAGGGAGGAGTGGTCTTCACAAACAAATCAGGCATGGGTGTCTCCCGAGTATACGGCATCTTCAACTGAATGGCTCTCGATCGGACCAACTGAAGATATGGCTCGAAAGAAACAACACCCCTAGGTCCCAAATCCTTCCTACTCTTCTTATGAATGTGATGCCAAGCCTTCGCAATCTGCTCCCTAGCTTCCTTGTGGTCTTCTCCTTCCTTCAGAAAGAAACTACTCAGATGAATATTGTTCGGTTTATCCCTCAATTGATAACCAAGTTGTCGCCGTGCAAGAACAGGGTTATAGTTAATTCCTCCCTTTGTACCAAGAAGAGGCACATTGGGGAAACTACCACAACTGTCAATAATCTCCGCATCCTGGTAAGCTCGATGATACTAATCAATATCCGAGTGAGTAAGTGCCATGATCTTAGTAGCCCAACGGGGTTCCTTCTTGACATCCCAAAAAGCGTCAGACTGATGCATATGAGAGGTAAACCACCGATACAACAAAGGCGTACAACAGATAATCATTCCCCCATGATAAGAATTCCGAAGATGAACAGAGTAATAAGCATCACCCAATAGTGTAGGAATCGGGTTTCCAATCATGAAAATCTTGATAGCGTTAATGTCGACAAACTTGTCCACATTAGGAAATAAGAATAATCCATAGGCGAGTAAAGCAAAGATGGCCTCAAAAGCAACCGTACTCTTCATCCTGGCAAAGTAACGAGCTTTCTCCAATAAGAACTGAGCTGGTAATCCTCTAATCCCTCCTTTGGTAGTCATATGAGCTTCCACCTCAGACTTCCCCAGATGAATCAAAGCAGCAATCTCATGTGGTTTGGGCTCACCCTCCAAACCAGTAAAAGAAACGCGATCGGTAACAGGTAAAAGCAATAGATAGGAATACTCTTCCAGTGTTGGCATCAACTGATAATCGGTAAAAGTAAAGAAGTGATACACCGGATCATAGAACTGGACCAAAGTTGAGAGAACCCTCCTTCATCTTCAGCTTCATGAGAGGAATAATGGATCCATACTTCTTCCGAAAGTCTGTAGAACACTCGATCTCGGGAATTAGACTGATCAACTCATCTATCTTAGGATCCTTCAAACTGTATTTCCCGGTCTTTCTCTTTCCAGAATCCATGGTTTAAAAGTACCTGAGATATTCACAAATAGTCAACCTTTAAATCCCTTGAAATATTGTTTTTTCAAAAGATGCTTATGAGTGCATGGATGCATGATGCAACAATCACACACAAGATCACACATATAGGGTTCATAGGTTCTACGCCACGAGCATGAGGTCGAAGGTACTACCCATAAGGTATTGGTCTAAAAAGTTATCACCTGCCGAACAAGGTTCTAGATGTTCTCAGAGTCTACATCCTTCCTTCGGATATTACCAACTTCCCGATTAACTTGGTAATTAGTAATATTCTCAAGAAAGACTCGTCCGAGCGTAGTATCGCGTGACAACTACTTCTGGATTACTCCGTTATAGCTTTTGCACTACACCTAAAAGGACAAGAGGGGTTAGGTAATCTACGGTCATCATCTTCGGTAGGCTCCCAGGTCGAAAGCAGTACGTCTTCCCGATTACTCGGTAAACGACACTACAGTCAAAGGGGCCTCCACTGAGCGGGGGATCTCATGCCTCCTTTTTTGGGATTACTCCCTCAAAGTTAACATGACTATATCGCCCGTCCTATCTTAAAGTTTGCCCAAGTTCAGGTATAGGACTTATGAGTAATCACCAAGCACCCTATAAACCAGGAAAATCCAGACAAACATATATACAAAATATAACACATAAACAACAATAGCACATATACAGATATAAACAAAGATAGGTTTAACCCACTTAGGGATGGACCAGCAAGAGGTCAATCTTTCCCCAGTGAAGTCGCCATTTTTCTGTGGCGGTAGAAATGTGCAAGACTAAGCCATTGGATTGACTAGACTTTATACAAATCAAAATAAAAATCGCCACCGCGCTTTATTGTTTCCAAAGGAATGGGAAAAGAGCGAATAACCCAAAAAGAGGGGGAAAGATTCAAGGTAAGGGGGTTGGTTATGCGAAGGGAAGGTATTAGCACCCTAAACATCTACGGTACTCCGTAGCAACCTCTTTGAAAAATCTGTATATTTTGGCTATAAAAATGTGTTGTATATAAAATGGATGGTGGAGGTGATAACAGAAATATTTTTATGATTTTTGCACCCGCCGTGGTTGCGAACCTTTAGTGCCTACGTACCACCTTTCGTGCAATAGGGGATCAGGGTACACGTAGTTCCTCTTTTAAAAAATTTGAAACACAAGTGTGTTGGTTGATTTTATGAGATAAGACATCATCGCAATTGTCCGTGTGAAAAACATACTTACTACCCACAATCATGAGAAAGGAGAATTTGCATCATCTCAAAGTGGAGGATATGGCTTGGATTTTAAAATCAACAATGCCTCACTCGACACCCAAGTTGAAAATATCTCACTTCACTACATATTGTAGAAGTATAGTTGTTTGCATCACTACAAGGATTGACAAGAGTCTAATCTTTTGAGAAAAGTTTAAAGATAAAAGCCAAAGTGGCAAAATGGTTTGAAATGAGATTGATTTACTTTTAGTCTTCTCACAAAAAAAGGTCAAGGTATTATTAAATTGATTGAAATTTATTTATGAAAATGTTTCGAAGATGCATGTACCTAAGTCCAAGTTTATTATGAAAATGTTTCAAGTTTCAAAACAAGAAGAGTTTTTTTTTTAAAAGGAGGGAGAAGATTTTTGAAATTAAAGAAGATGAGAGGAGAAGAAAAGGCTATCCTAAAGCATAAGGTAAAATCTAGGGATAAGAACTATCTAACCAACAAGAAGCCAATACTTGACATTATGAGTCAATATAGAATTCTCATTCTTCGGATTGAAACCAAGCAAGCAAAGATACTAGACCTCTTGAGAGAACCAAACTTCAAGTGTTTTAAGTCTTCGCAAAAATTGGGCAGAGTAATCGCTGTATACGGGTGAATTCCAGATTACAAACAAAGATTGTAATCCCAATAACCTGCACACAAAAATAACAAACAACCCATTGTCTTGAGGTAAGCCTGAAGAACTCCAGACAAAATATCAAATAAAGTCACAAAGTCTCCAAGATAGGCCAAGGTCTCTAATCCTAAGTCCAAGAAGTCCATCACTCCATAATGCAAAGGATAGTAACCATGTAGTCCAAGTATCATTAATGATTTTTATGGTTCATGTTGATTATTAGGTGTCTTTAAAAAGAAAGAAAAGCTCAAGTGAGCAAAATAAAAATGACATAAAAGTAAATTCTCAAGTGAGAAAAGATGAAAATAGCATGAAATGTAAAATGCTAAAAGTAAATGGTACAAAAAGCATGAAAATAAAAGCGTAAAGTAAAGTTAATTGTTAGTAATTAGTGGTTAGTTGGATGACCATATTGAAACTTGCATTTGGAACTCATTAGAGGATTGGTAGAACCAAAGCCTCCACACAACAAGTTGCATTTGCTTTTTGTCAAGTATATCATCCATTTTGGAATTCTTTCAAGGCAACATGTAATGATCAACGATGTTTAAGTGATCCGCGTTGACCAAAGGTGTTGTAGATCCATTAGAGGATTGGTAGAACCAAAACCTCCACACAATGAATCTCAAGGTTATTGGATCAAAGAGATCAAATTAACATACTTGGGCTTGCAATCATAAGTTTGGGCCACGGATGATCATTTATTCGAATCAGGATAAAATTTAGCGATATGTTAAGCAATCGTAAGTGGACTTATGTAGAAGTCACACCTATTTTGAGACCGGTCAATAGCAATCTATGTACTTCATGTTTGGATAAATGATATAGAGATCACCATCCCTTAACATGTAGCACAATTAAAAAAAGAAAGGGATAAGATGAAGAGGGAGGGAAATGATAAGCTAATTTGGATCACCATTTCAAAATTCTTTCATCTTTAAATTCAACCACTCCTCTAGATGGATTAAAGCACTAAACATATCATCAATCCAAAGCACCAAAAATGAATTAAATAATTCACTCTTAGGTAGATTTGAATTGATGAACATTTATCCAACTTCATCTACATCACAAAGTCCATTCAGTTTAAAGACAAATTGGACATTTAAAATTACAATCCAAACCAACAATCAAAAGGAGTGAATAGAAAAATCATTTTGGATCAAAGCTTCCCCAAAACAAGGCAAAAAAAATGCATTATGTCCCTGTGTAAATCGATTGCACTATTGTGTAAATCGATTTACATAGTACAGTTTTCAAAAAATTGTGCAAAATTGCTTCTGTGCAATCGATTGCACAATTGCTGCAATCGATTGCACACTGTTACAGTAGCAAAAACAACATTTTAAAAGGCCAATTTCTTGTTCAAACTTTCCATCAAACACCTTATGATCATGGATCCAATTGAGCACGAAAATTCCATCAAATTATTTGAAAATAACACCATTGGAATCACAAAATAATTCTCAATGAATCAATCCCAAAGATCACCAAGAGATCACATTGTGAAAGATGAATTATCCAACTTACCAAAGGTAGATCTAGAGAATTATCAAAACAACTTCAAGAATTTGCTTCAATTCAACCACAAGAATTAATTTAACAAGCTTGGATGTAGAGAATTGATGAAGAAAAAGTGTTTGGATGAAGGTTTAGCTCAAAGATTAGTAAGCTTCAATGAAAAGCTTACTAACTTTTTGAAAATGGAGCTTTGAGTGAATTTGGTAGATGGAGAGAATTGAGAGATTTTTTAGCAAGGTGGATTTGGCTATCAAAAGCTTGAAATTTGAATGAAATGAGAGCTCTATTTATAGAGTTTTAGGATTGGGATTAGTGGTAATTTGGTAATTGATTCTAGGAGCCAAAATTTGAATTAATGATAACTCTTTCAAAAATTAGAGCCAAAATTTGAATTAATGATAATTCTTTCAAATATTAGAGCCAAAATTTGAATTAATGATAATTCTTTTTAAAAATGAAAGATTGGCACTAAAATTTGAATTAATGATACATCTTTCAAAAGTGGAGGAAAATTGGAGCCAAAATTTGACAAGTTTAAAATGCTGATTTTTTTTAATTTTCACGTTGTGCAATCGATTGCACTACAGTGCAAATCGATTGCACAATGTATTTTTTTTTAAAATAGCGCAAAATACACTATGTGTAATCGATTGCACTTTAAGAGCAATCGATTGCATCAGTGAAAAAAAATGAAAATTTTTAATTCTTTTTCTTTGCAAAATAGAGATTTTAGGAAAATAATACCAGAAATCCTTATTTGTCAGATGCTTCGACTTGGTACCTACAAAACAAATATATACAAAGACAAAGACAAATATTTTTTGTATTTTTATTAGAAATTAGTCAACAACACATATACAAAATACACAACCAAGGTGCTTGGAGATTCCTCAAGAGCAAACTTAAAGATAGGAAAAAAGAGGAAGAACCAACCCTAATGTGATCTTGTTATGATCGAGTTGATATGATATGATAGAGGAATCTTAGGGGCAAAAATTGGGGTACAACAGTTACTATGTCTATGTAATACTGCGTTGTATCATGTTGTAATGAAAATACTGTTAATCGAAGGAAGATTTGGAGAATTATGTGTTGGAATCAATAAGTATGTGAAGAAGAGGCGAGAGAAACACACTGTGCCGATGGGAACACGAGCATGCTGACCAGCATGGTTTGGAGACGAGCGTGCCGAGTGACACAACTCCATGACGAGCAGCATGACCTTTTAGCTTTGTGCTGAGGGGCACCCTAGGTGTGACGAGGGACACGTCCCTAAAACTCTGTTTTTCAGTTGTTTTGTCAGTTCCTGGACTTGTTACTTTATTAGTTCTAATTATTAGCAAATAGTAAATGTGTATTAACAGTAAGTTTAATTAAGTAGCAGAGACTATTTGCTGGTTACCGAATTAAATAAATTGTAGCTTAGCATATGTAGCAGGTAGGAGTAATAGATGATAGAGTCAAAATGCTTAGTAAGGACAATTATTAAGTTGTTGTGATGTTATTGTTAATTGTGAAAGTTGTACCCCAAAATTTTCCCTCTCATTTTACTCAATACATGCCCATTGAGGTCGCAAACTTGTTCAAGGATGCCCAAGAATCGACCAGACAAACTCTCTCCTAAGGCAATGTACCTCAAATTAAGGTTTCCATTTTCATCAGGGTGTGGGAGCTCCAAAGGTTCTAAATGCTTTCCATGGCCCTAATATGTTCTAAAGATCATCCATGTCAAGTTTCATGCCTTTCACAAGAAGTTTGCTCAGTCAATTGCTCAGGGGTTGATCATGATTCCTCAAGTAATGCCCCAAATTCATCAAAACCCAAAAGTTGCTAAATTAGGGTTTCTCAAGAAATGTCAACCAAACTTTGACCAGACATAACTTCTTCATACTTTATCAGAAATTTTCCATCCAAAGCTCATTTTGAATAGGATGCAATTACCTACAACTCATATTCATCCCACAAGTTCAAAATATTCACTCATCAAAAGATATGAATTTCTACATTATAGGTCCTTTTGAAAAGTCAACAAAAATACCTTTTGGGTCAAAGACTCTTACATGAACATGGAAGACCCAATTGAGATGATACTAAAAGGGATGTTTAGAGGACATCGTAAGCTCTCTAAAAAGTCCAAGAACACCTCTCTAGGGTTAAAACTGGAAGAGATATGCCTTGCCAAAGTTGACCATTTTTGCAAAATTGCCAAAAGTTAAATGTGCTCAAAAATGATATTTTTTTCAAATGGGCCTAGCATTTCATGATGGAATCTTTCTTGTGACATGGTCCACGACCCAAATCAGCATCTACACCTTATTTTCTTCATTATTTATTTTATTTTGATTTTTTATTATTTAAAATTCAAATTAAATCAAATAAATAGCAAAAAATACAAAAGATTGATTTTTGATATGATTTTTTGTAGGAATCAAATCCAATTAGGATGGAAAATCAGATCAAGGCAAATTGAAGCAAAATTGGCATGATTATGCTTGTTTTAGAAACATATCATACAAGAACAAAATCATATCCAATCTTCATAATGTTCAAAGATACAATGCGTTTTTGTTGACCTAATCAGTTTCTAATATATATAGGACACAACCAGTGCATAAAAACAAGGATTGAAGTCGTGCAAGTAGAAAAACCAAACTGAAAATTTTGACAAAAAGTGTAGATCTGATTTCTAATCTAGATGACGATTCAAAGCCATTCAAAGCCACAAATACCTTCCTGGATATCTCCTGATGCTAACAGAACCATTTGCACGCTTCAAAGCTCCAGGAATCGTCACATATTGCTCTCACGGTTTGTCACTTTTTCCGAGTTCGTATCTATTCATTCTTGCATTGTTAACATGTTTTGATTACATATTTGTGTTCACATGACTTCCTGGAAACTTTCTGTATACTTAATTGTTAGTTTTGACACATAAATGATGAGTTTCCATTATTAGGGTTTTATCCTCCGTTTTAGGGCTTTATTGTACAGGTAAAATTAAGGCCAGAGATGGATGCCATCATACTCGTGAGGTCAAAACGAGTTGATTGGCGTAGCTAGAATTGATTTATCATGCTTGCTGTGTATTTTTAAAGTTTGTAGGTCTGTAGCTAAGAAGGTTGTCCGTAGGTAAAAGTGTTATACTTAAGACAACAAATCTGTGAAGAAGACGATAATGTGGCTGAACACTGTTGGTTTATTTTAATTTTACGCGTTTATTTAAGTCATTCATGTTATTTTCTATAATATATATTGTTTTTATTATATTTACAACTAAGCAGTGTAGCACAGATGGTCAGGGCAAGCTTGGAATGAGTGGGAGGACCTGGGTTCGATCCCAGGTCCCAGCGTTTTTATATTTTCTTAACTTTCAATTGCATGTTCTATGCAACACACCTCCAAGCGCTCCCCATGCACCATAATATCCAACCAATGGATTCATGATCAATCCAGATCCAATGCCTAACGCTTAGGCCCTACCATAGACATCTGGAAGAGCATCACATGGAATCTCACACATTGACTGGGCTCAGCAACTAATGGGCCTAACAATTCAGACATACACCCCCCTTTTCAGGGTCAATACAGGCCCATCTCTAATTCTTTTATTTAATTTTTAAATTTTAATTCTTATGTTTTTTATTATTTACTTATTTTCCTTTCACAAAATAACACAAAAATTATTTTCTTATTTGTTTAATCAAAAAATCATAAAAACATAAAAAATTATTTTTTTCATAAAATATTTTATTTCTTTAATTAATTAGTTTAATTAAAATTAGGGTAAATTTAATTCCTTTTTTATAATTTAAATTAATTAGAAATATTAGGGTTTTAATTTGTACATAACCTAATTGATTTTTCTCAAATAATAACCTAAATAATTGTTCAATCAAATTTTTAGGGTTCTTTAATTCTCGCATTTAATTCGCCGCGCGCATTTTTTAATTTCCTTTTATTATGATTGTAACTGTTTCGAGGTTGTAATAGTAATTAAGGTTTAAATTCCGCATTTTTATTTTCATCCCAAAATAATTATGTATCTGCAAAAGCCCTGTAATAGCTAGGACCTTTAAACTTTCTCGCATTTTAATTTTCGCAAACTATAAACTGCTTAGATGTATGTTAATAGGATTGTATGAAAAGACTAACTGAAAATTAAAACAGTAGATCACCTTAATTATGCAAAGATTAAATAACTGAAATCAAACACATGCACATGCTCACTCTTAGGATTTACTCCACTCTGGTTGCCTTCGGTAAACGGTCATGAAGCATAGGGTTTGTTAGTGGTTGTCTTCTAGCCCCGAAAGATCTAAAATGACCCATTCAGTTGTTGCCTCGAAACATGATGTTTAAGGCTTTAGGATGATTACTAATGTTTCCTAACATTGCTTTTGTGATCGTACATGTCCCTTCGAATGTCCCTAAAAACTCCAACGACGATGTTACCTATTTCTCAATAATGGGATAGCATTGTCTAAAAGGAAAACGAATAGACCTTTTTCGAGTAAGTAGATTAGTTCTTAGGTACTTGCTCAAACTTACAAACTTTTTCACACCAAACACTTTTCAAACCAAGTTTTTTTCAAAAACAACTTCGTAACACTCTTGAGGACAGAAACAAGGGTTAAAACGAAGTAAAACAAAACTTTTCAAAACAAGAACACACAAGCAATTTTAGAAAATGAGCTAGTACCTAAGAGTCTATGGAAAACCATGGATAGAAAGGGTGCTAACACCTTCCCTTTCTATAATCTACCCCCTGTACTCAGAAAGATCTCGAAAAAGGTTTTTTCTGTTCTTTTTTCTTTTCCTTATTGGATATAATAAAAGTTGGTGGCGACTCTTGCTTATTATGACATTTGCAAATACAAAAACGCAAACCAGTATTAACAGTCGGTTCTGCCACTGTATCACAGAACTGGCGACTCTGCTGGGGACTATAAAGTGGGGTTTACCTTAAGATCTAGGTCATTTTAAAATTGCTTTCTTGTTTTGCCTTGCCTTCTTTAAATTCATGGGTTTTGTTTGGGTATTATTAAAGATCCTAAACCCGGATCTGGGGAAACTTTTTAGGTAAACAGCAATAGATCGTGGAGACTGTACGGCATAGACCGATATGGTTTAAGCGATGGCTATGTTGGTGTGACACTTTGGTTGGTAGCAATATCCTTCGTGTGGAAACGAGGAGAATACGGGGCCGCCACATGGTGTCTTGAAGCACTAACGGACCTTAGAACCTTAGTTGAACAAACTTGGCCATTAGAAAGTACTGAGATAGCCGACCTCGGTATAAAGCTGAGGATTAGTTGATACTCGATGCTACACTCATTAAGATCAGACTCTCGGGATATTTAGGCCGCAAGAAAAGATTGCTTGAGCTGAAACAATGCCCGATAAAGGATGATCAGTGATATTGAGAATCTTTAGAACACGGTTACTTTTCTAAGACAGGTTTGAAACCAACTAAACTTTAAGAGGGTACTTACCTTTGACCTCATGCAAGCATTTGAACCTAAGGTCTATTGTTTTCTTTGCTTATATGTGATTTATCCTACTTCAACATGACATCATGTATCATAACATAGCATCCATTCTTATTGCACTAACCATTTCAAGGACCAGGGGAATTTATCTTTGTTCTATTTTGCAGATCATGGCTTCCACTCGTAGAAACACTATCTGAATCAGCTTTATGAAAATACCTTCCCAACTCAAGGAGCTAGTATCAAAGGTCCCTGAAACTTCTGCATTCAATAAGAAACATGATCGACTTCTCAACCTGGTTACTTCAAACTTTGATGAAAAGTTGATGAGTGTACTCTTTCAGTTCTTTGATCCCAAGCACCACTGCTTCACCTTCCCAGACTATCAGTTGGTTCCTACCATGGAAGAGTTCTCTCAGTTATTGGATATACCCATTCTTGAACAGTTTCCTTTCACAGGTTTAGAAGAGTTTCCTAAGCCAGAAGTCATTGCCTCAGCCTTGCATCTGAAACGGGCCGACGTGGTATCCAATTGGGAAATAATAAGCAGAGTCAAGGGTTTCCTATTCAAGTTCCTAATAGACAAGGGCTAGCTGTTTTGGAATGAAATGGACTTTCAGTCTTTTGAGGAGGTCTTGGCCCTTTTAATCCATGGGTTAGTACTATTCCCTAATCCAGACTTACTCATATATGTGAATGCTATCAAGATCTTCCTCTCTCGCAACCCCGTGCCTACCTTGCTCAGAGATATTTTGCACGCTCTCCATACTCATACCATGAAGAGAAGAGGGGTTCTTATGTGCTGCATGCCATTGCTGTCGAGGTGGTTTATTTCTCACCTCCCTAAGTCCGTACTGAAGAATGAAGAAGGTTTAGGTTGGTCACAAAGGATAATGTCACTCGGTCACACGGATATTCTCTGGTGTTCCCGAGCTATGGAAAACACTACTATTATTGACCGTTGTAGGGAGTACCCTAATGTCCCATTACTTGGCATCAGGGGGGGGGGGGGCATAACCTACAATCCTTGTTTAGCTCTGTGACAATTTGGTTACACTCGAAGGGATGGTCCCCATGAGTTACTTATCGAGGGCATTGTATTTAACTATGAGCATGATGTTGAAGGGTATCGCCAGAGGTTCATACGAGCTTGAAGCATGGTTAACAGACCTGGCACCAAGGCTTTGGGGCCAAAGGCTTCCATTCCTATGGAACCATATCTCCAATGGGTACGAGCTCGCACCCAGAAACTTATGATGCCCTATATGTCCGTTCTACCAGTGATTATGGAACCAACTATTGAAGGCAGTATTCCTTACACGATTCTTCATCTCGATATACCCATTGATCTTGGAGAACTACAGAGGTCTTGGATTAAGTTGAAGAAAGAGCGGGATACCTATAGGGATCAGTTCTATGCCTAGGAGAGGAAGGTTTTATAGCTCACAAAGCAGCTCCAAGAGGAAAAAGGACTCGATGTCTATCTCTGCAAAAAGAGGAAGCATCCATGGGAATTTTGATTTTTTCTAGTTTTTGAATTTGTTTTTAATTGTAACGCCTAAAAGGAATTTGAACTTTGAACTCAACTAATAAAAGATTTGTTTCATTTTGGTTCGCAAATTTAAATTTCCCAAAGTCTTTGAAAACATTGCATACATATCATACATATCATTGCATGTACAGGATTCATAAAAGGTTTCTCATCTCCTCCGTTGTTTATTTCAGCAATGGCTCTTGAACAAACTATGAAAGATATTCAAACTCAGAACACGCAATTCCAGCAAATGATTGTGGCTCTGGCCAAAGGACAGGAAGAGTTAAAGGCTCTGATTGTTAAGAAGACCAAGAAGACAGTTGGTGTGGCACATATGAGCAGAAGGTTCAGAGGGCCGCCAAGAAGGGTTCTTGATTTAGCTTATTCATCTAAAGAGGGAGAGAACCAAGAGGTTGTAGCCAGAGAAGAGGACCCTAGTCCTAAAGAGTCTGATAATGAAACTGATTACAATGAGGAGCAGTACCCTCCGGCTGATGAAAAGTATAAGCAGTTAGAAGAGCGTCTGAGCACTATGGAAATCTAGAAGGTTCATGGGCTGGATTTTGAAGAGTTGGGTCTGGTCTGCGGGGTTGTCATCCCCCCAAAATTCAAGGCACCGGTATTTACTAAGTATGATGGGGTCTCTTGTCCTAAAATGCATCTTCATTCCTATGTGAGGAAGATACAACCTCATACTGCTGACAAAGGCTTGTGGGTTCATTTCTTCCCAAACAGCCTGTCTGGAACACAACTGGATTGGTTCTATCAGCTGGAAAGAGCCAATGTTTGTAACTGGGAAGACCTTGCTACTACATTTTATAAGCAATATCAGTATAATGCAGACATCACTCCCACCCGTACACAACTCCAAAATCTATTTATGGGTTCGAACGAGGGTTTCAAGGATTATGCTCAAAAGTGGAGAGATTTAGCTGGAAGAGTTCAACCTCCCTTGGCTAATAGGGAGCTTGTAGATATGTTTATAGGAACCTTGACTGGGCCATTCTTCAACCATTTAATTGGAAGTTCATCGGCGAGTTTTACTGAACTGGTCTTAACGGGAGAAAGAGTGGAAGTTGGAATCCGAAGTGGAAAAATTCAGAAGGATGCCTCTTCTAGTGCTGCAAGGAAGCTATTTGCAGGAAAAAAGGAAGTCAGTGCTGTCTATAACCAAAAGAATCAGAATCCAACCGAGCGCCGTCCGGCGGTAGGGGCTGTTATCATTCCCAACCCTGCACCTGCTCAGTAAAAAAATAATCAGCCGAGAGCTCAAAGGCCAGCTAGACAGTTCACTCAGATCAACATGATGTTGTATCAGGTTTTACCTTAGTTGATGAAGTCTAATCTGGTTACTCTGAGGGAAGCTCCGAATAATCTGAATACCACCTCTCCCTACTATAAACCTAATGCTCATTGTGCTTACCATTCGAAAAGTCCATACCATGACACCAATGACTGTTGGACTTTGAAGAACAAAGTACATGATTTGATTGATGCTAAGGAGATTGAATTTGATCCCCCGGAGACTCCCAACGTTATCACCGCTCCTATGTCCAAACATGGTCGGGGTGTTAATGCCGTTAAAGAAGATGTGTTTGTGACTTCTTTGGAAGAATTGGTGACCCCACTCATGACTATCAAAAAAAGTTTATTGAAGGCCAGTTTATTTCCGGGTTGTGGTGAAGGTTGCCACTTTTGTTCATTTCTACCGACTAGTTGCCCTTTGTTGAAGGCAGGTGTTCAGCGTCTGATGGATGACAAAGAGATTCTATTTGAGAAGACTCCTGTTATGACTGTTTCTTGTGAAGACATTGTTATCATAACCATTTCCTCCAATCCTCCCAGGGCCTCTGCTAAGAGACCCGTAAGGATTACATCAATTCTGAAGGTGACTCCGTTGATCATAACCATGCCTGAACCAATCCCATATTCCTCGGACAAAGTTGTTCCTCGGAACTATGGGGCCGACGTCTATTACTACGACGTAAAGCAGGACATGCTAGCCATTGAAGACAAGATTGTTGAAAATGCTGATTCCGACATCGTCAATATTGCCGGAGCCAGTAAAATAACGAGAAGTGGAAGAGTGTTCTCCCATGAGATTTCTCCTCCAAAGACTGCTACCGGACCTGTAATCATTCCTATTTTGGTTCCACCCAAGACTACTACTACAATTCCAGTAATCACTCCTGTTGACCCTTCCATCACCGAGTCGACCGAGACTCGAGGCAATGATATATTGCTTGAGCATGTCCTGACAAAGGCTAATTCAGTAACCCTACCAGAAGCTTCCAAGAAAGAAATGAAATAAATTTTTGAAGATAATAAAGAAGAGAGACTACAATGTGATCGAGTAGTTGGGGCAAACCCCATCCAATATTTCGATGCTGGCTTTGTTGTTGTGTTCTGAGGCCCATGCGAAGGCTTTGGTTAAGTTTCTGAAGAAGGCTCACGTGCCACAAGAGACATCTGCTGATCAGTTTGAAGATTGTGTGGCTAGTCTGACTGCTGATAATGGTTTAGGTTTCTCTGACGCGGATCTGACACCAAAGGGGATGAAACATAATGATGCTCTTCATGTTTCTGTTGAATGCAGGGGCACGACTCTGGCCCATGTTTTGGTAGATACTGGCTCCTCGTTGAATGTGCTACCTAAAAAATCTTTGGACAGATTGGACTGTGAAGGCTTGACCTTGAAGCCTAGCAGTATAGTAGTGAGATCTTTCGATGGTTCAAAGAGGATGGTGCATGGAGAAGTGGATGTCCCTATCAAAGTTGGTTCCCAGACCTTCGACTCGACTTTCTATGTAATGGATATCAAACCATCATATTCTTGCTTGTTGGGACACCCTTGGATACATGTGGCTGGGGATGTTACTTCTACCCTCCACTAGATATTGAAGTACCCAGTAAAAGGAAAGATCGTCACTGTGCGCGGTGAAGAGGAGTATATGATCAGTCACCTGAACTCCTTCAGGTACGTAGAAATGGATGGCGAGTTCATCAAGACTCCTTGCCAGAACTTTGAAGAAGTACCTCAGATTATGGCTATAGCAGAAACTACCGACATTCCTCCAAAGGTCACCAAACCTCCCTTGAAGACGGCTTCTCTCCAGGATGCACGAGCAGTGGTTGAAAAAGGTAGGTCTACCATTTGGGGTCAGCTCCCGGTTATTCATTACAAGTCTGACAAATCTGGTTTGGGATTTACTACAGGTGCTCAAAGGGTTGTTCATCGTGCTAGGGCTGGAGGACCTCCCCTACGCATCAGCAATCCTGGGGTCAATGCACTTGAAGACAATGATGGTGATTCTGACATTGACAGCTGGATCATCACGACTACCAATGGTGGACTCAGTAACTGGATTTCCAAGGATTTTGTACCGATTACTTTTGTTCAGGAGTAATTGTCTTTTTGATTTTTTCGAATATATAATTTAAAAATAATATAAACTCTATAGCGATGTGTCTTACCCGCTGAACAATGGTTCTATTTGTGAGGGTTATCATGTTTTATTTTCATATGACATTAATAAAGCATTGGACGTTTGCATACAAATTTTGCGCTATTTGTATTTCTTTTCTTTTATTCTGTATATACAGCTATACTCTTACACACACTCACATATCCAAATGCAGATCCATATCCACTCTAGATCCCATTGATAACAGTTTTGCTACTGCTCATTATAACTTTGAAAATCCAATCAACCAAGCCGAGGATGAAGGTGAGGAAGATTGTGAGGTACCCGGAGAACTTGCTAGACTATTACAACAGGAAGAAAGGGCCATACAACCTCATGAAGATCCGGTTGAGACAGTGAACTTGGTTACAGAGGAAGACAGAAAAGAGGTTAAGATAGGTGCAAATCTGGAGCTTAGTGTCAAATAGCGGTTGGTACTGATGTTGCATGAGTATGTTGAAATCTTCGCCTCGTCATATAAAGACATGCCGGGATTAGACACGAATATAGTGGTTCATCGTCTGCCGACTAAAGAAGACTGCCCTCCGGTAAAGCAAAAGGTCCATCGTATGCTCCCTGAGATGTCAAAGAAGATTAAAGCAGAGGTTATGAAGCAGTTCAACACAGGGTTCTTAGCTGTCACCACCTATCCGCAATGGGTTGCCAATGTGGTTCCAATACCTAAGAAAGATGGTAAAGTATGAATGTGTGTGGATTAGAGACCTGAATAGGGAAATCCCCAAGGATAACTTCCCGCTTCCCCATATCGATGTTCTGGTTGACAGCACCGCACAACACAAAGTCTTTTCCTTCATGGACGATTTCTCTGGCTACAATCAGATCAAGATGGCACCTGAAGACATGGAAAAGACAACCTTTGTTACACGGTGGAGCACCTTCTGCTACAAGGTGATGCTGTTTGGGTTGAAGAATGCTGGGGAAAATTATCAGCGAGCTATGGTAGTTCTGTTCCATGACATGATTCACCATGAGATAGAGGTTTACGTCGATGACATGATAGCCAGGTCTCACACTGAAGAAGAACACCTTGATCATCTAAAAAAGTTGTTTGATAGGTTGAAGACGTACAAGCTGAGGTTAAATCGGAACAAGTGCACCTTCGGGGTAAGGTCTAGTAAGCTTTTGGGATTCATCATCAGTGAAAAAGGTATTCAAGTAGACCCTGCAAAGGTGAAGGCCATACAAGAGATGCCGACTCCCCGTATTGAGAAGGAAGTTAGAAGTTTCTTGGGACGCCTAAATTACATTTCCAAGTTCATTTCACATCTGATTGCTACTTGTGAGCCGATCTTCAAGCTTCTGAAGAAAGATCAAGTGGTAAAGTGGAATGAAGAATTCCAGGTAGCCTTTGACAGAATCAAACAATATCTCCAAGGGCCTTCTAGTATGATGCCTCCGACTGAAGGAAAACCTTTGATAATGTACTTAACAGTGTTAGATAATTCAATGGGGTGTGTGCTGGGGCAGCATGACGAGTCTGGTCTAAAAGAGCATGCAATATACTACCTTAGAAAAAAGTTTACCAACTGTGAAACACGATATTCACTGCTCGAGAAAACATGTTGCACTTTGGCATGGGCTGCTCGCCGACTGAGACAGTATATGTTGACCCACACTATTTTGTTGATATCTAAGATGGATCCAATCAAGTACATTTCCGAGAAGCCCGCTCTCTCTGGAAGGATAACAAGATGGAAAATGATCTTAACCGAGTACGAAATCTAATACACAACCCAAAAAGCAATCAAGGGAAGTCTGTTAGCTGATCATTTGGTGCATCAGGCTGTAGACGACTACCAGTCCATGAATTTCGAGTTCCCGGATGAGAACATCATGTTAATAATCGACTGTGAAGAACCTGGACCAGATGAAGGACCTGAGGAAGGATCCCGATGGTCTATGTATTTTGATGGAGCCTCAAACGCACTGGGTAATGGTATTGGCACCGTAATTATATCTCCTGAGGGTTGTCATACTCCATTCACTGCCCCATTATGTTTAAACTATACCAACAACATGGCGGAGTATGAAGCATGTATTATGGGTCTTAGAGCTGCTATTGACCTAAGGATCAAGTTCTTGAGTGTATTCGGGGATTTCTCTTTGGTGATAAGTCATATCAAAGGCGAGTGAGATACGAAGCACCTGAACCTTAACCCTTACAGAGAACATGTACTGACACTGCTTCCGCATTTTGAAGAGATCACCTTTGAATATTTCCCACAAGAAGAGAATCTGTTAGCGGACACGCTAGCTACTATGTCGTCAATGTTCATGGTCAGGTGGGACAATGAAGCTCCTCAAATCACTATTGAGAGGTTGGATGAACCGGCATACTGATTTGAGATCGATATTAAGGAGATAGCCGACAAACCTTGGTTTCATGAGGTGAAAAGGTATCTCGAGGATCAAGAATACCCTGAGGGGGCATCTGTCAATGACAAGAAATTTATGATAAGGTTTGCTGCAAAGTTCTTCCTCAGCAATGGAATCCTCTATAAGCGCAATCATGACTCTACCTTACTGCGGTGTGTAGACAAGAGCGAAGTAGAGAGGATCATGGAAGACCTACACGAAGGTACCTTCGGCACTCATTCCAGTGGACATACCATGGCAAAGAAGATCCTACAGGAAGGATACTACTGGTCCACTGTGGAAGCCAACTGTTATCAGCATTCTCGAACCTGTCACAAGTGCCAAATCTACACTGATAAGGTGCACGTAACCCCAGTTCCCTTGAATGTTTTGACGTCTCCCTTGCCCTTTGAAATGTGGGTAATTGACATGATTGGCGAGATCAGACCTACCGCGTCTAACGAGCATCGCTTCATCCTAGTGGCCATTGATTACTTTACGAAATGGGTTGAGGCTGCCTCCTTTGTTACGGTTACCAATAATGTGGTGGCACGGTTCATCAAGCATAACTTGGTTTGTCGTTATGGTATCCCTGAGAGAATCATCACGGATAACGGTACTAATCTCAATAACTCGATGAGCACTGAACTCTGTAAACAGTTCAAGATTCAACATCATAACTCTTCGTCTTACCGGCCGAAGATGAATGGGGCTGTTGAAGCTGCTAATAAGAATATCAAAAAGATCATACAGAAGATGAAGATGACGTACAAAGACTGGCACGAGATGTTACCGTTTTCTCTTCATGAGTATCATACTTCAGCACGTACATCGACAGGGGCAACACCCTATTCTCTGGTATATGGCATGGAGGTTGTCCTACCCATAGAGGTCCAGATCCCTTCTATACAGATTATGAAGGATGCGGGTTTGAGCAAAGACAATTGGATCTAGACTCGACTTGATCAATTGAACTTAATCGACGAGAAAATACTTACTACTATCTGCCATGGTCAAATGTATCAGAAATAGATGATCAAGGCTTTCAACAAGAAAGTCAGACAACAAGTGTATCAAGTAGGGGATCTAGTAGTCAAGCGCATTATACTTTCGTAAGGTGATCCCAGGGGAAAATGGACTCCCACCTATGAGGGACCATTTGTATTCAAGAACATATTTTCTGGCGGAGCTATGATTCTGACCACCATGGATGGTGACGACCTCCCACACCCTGTCAATGCAAACATAGTGAAAAAATACTACGCATAATAAAGACCCGCTAAGTTGACATACCTAGGAAAAATAAGGGCATCCCGGCGAACCAAAAGGGTTTGGGCAAAAATTAGGGATAAAAATGAAAAAAAAATCTGTACACCCGGCAAGTCGAAAACCCGAAAGGGCGGCTTGGGCAAAAAAGGGTATCCCGGTGGACTGAAAATCTGAAAGGGCGGTCCAGGCAAAAGTTAGGGATTAAAGCGTATCACTATGTCCCATTGAATCACCTTGCAATCAGACCTCAGTAATCAGGTATTAAGCTCAAACGGTACCGATCAATCCAGTCAGCTTCGGACAAGCAGCAAAGTGATGAGATGCTCGAAGACATAGGGGAAATAGCAAAATTGAAACCTAATGGGATCACTACACATAGCTGTTTTCTTTTTGTACATAATTTTTGTAATAATTTCCATTTTTACAGCGGCGCTCTCTTACTAGAGCGTTAGCCTCCTTGTAAAAAATGCCTGTTATTGGCAAATTTCAAATCAATACAAAGCGTTATTTAAGGACAAAACTGTGTGTTTGTTTTTCCATTTTCTATTTTGTTTGCAAAAAAGTCCAATGTTTTATTCTTGACGTATGCATTTGAATATGATTACTGTTCACAAATATCTGCATATAAAACAGAAAGACAGTTACTAAAAACTCAAAGAAACTGGTACAAAACCTAAATACCGACAGTTACCCCGTCCTTCATGGTACAAGGGGAAGAGACAGTTGGAAGCAAAGTCACTATCATGTATAAGTTAGTGATACCTATACTCCCTGCAGAGCCGAGACAACCAAGGTCCGACCTCCGTATCCCCAAGCAGGAATTCCTTCCCCAACAGGTTCATTTAAAAAGTTGATGTTTGCATTCCCCAGCCGAGCTTTTTAACCATAAACATTTTATAAAGTTTTTCTCCCGAGCAAAGTTTATTTCTATGATGGCGGAAACTCGATCTCCAACAGAGCTCTTCTCTCTAGCAATGGAAGCTCATCCCCAGCTGAGTTTATTTCTCGAGATTAGCAAATCTTTCAACAAAGTATCTCTCTTCCTCACAAAGTCGTTCCCCGCAGGATTATCCTCAGACAAAATCTCTCCCGACAGAATATTCTCAAGTAGAATGGATGTAAATCCCCAACTAATCATCTTCGGTCACTATCCCCAGCGGAAACGAAGAACTCAACTCCTTATACTCTTCAGTAGCAGTCCAGGATTTATTTTCCCCAGCTAGAGAATATCACAATAGCATTGCATACCCATACACCATGGCATGTGCATACGTATTATACAGCACAATCTCATTTATTTTGAGAACGTCATTACTCAATGCATTTCATACATCATGACATTGCATACGACTAACTCTCTACCTTTCAGGGAAAGATGCAATCAAGTTCTCACGAGTTCTCTCTGGTTTAGTAAACCGACACCAGGGTTTCTATTCCAGTTGCAGATATTCCAACATTTTCTCTGGTTCAGTCAAACCGACACTAAGGTTTCTATTCTAGTAGAAGATGTTTTAAGACTTTCGCCTGAGTCAGTCAAATCGCCGCTAAGATTCCCTGGTTTCTATGCCAGTCAAAGTTAATCCGAGCCCTCTCCCGAGATCAGTCAAATCGATACTAAGATTTCTCTCCTAGTTCATGTTCTCACAAGTTTTCTCTGGTTCATTCAAACTGACACTAAGGTTTCTATTCTAGTTGAAGATGTTCTAAGACTTTTGTCTGGGTCAGCCGAATCGCCGCTAAGATTCCCCTGATTTCTATGCCAGTCAAAGTTAATCCGAGACCTCTCCTGGGATCAGTCAAATCGATACTAAGATTTCTCTCCTAGTTGAAGTTCTCACAAGATTTCTCTAGTTCAGTCAAACCGACACTAAGGTTTCTATTCTAGTTGAAGATGTTGTAAGACTTTCGTATGGGTCAGCCGAATCGCCGCTAAGATTCCCCTGATTTCTATGCCAGTCAAAGTTAATCCGAGACCTCTCCCGGGATCAGTCAAATTGATACTAATATTTCTCTCCCTGTTGAAGATCTCACAAGTTTTCCTTGGTTCAGTCAAATCGATACTAATATTTCTATTCCAGTTCAAGCTATGAAGCCCAAAAATCAACCGAATAATATCTTGATTTCTCCAAAATACTATGAAGTTTGGAATCGACCAGATAGCGGTATATCTCAAATTCAAGCTATAAAGCCCGAAAATCGACCGAATAATATCTTGATTTCTCCAAATACTATGAAGCCTAGAATCGACCAGATAGTGGTATATCTTAAATTCAAGCTATGAAGCCCAAAAATCGATCGGATAACAGCTTAATTTCCCCATCATACTGTGAAGCTTGGAAATCAACCGGATAACAGTACAAGATACTATGAAGCCTGGAATCGACCAGATAGTGGTATAAGACACCGTGAAGCCTGGTGCACGACCAGATAACGATATAAGACACTGTGAAGACTGGAGCACGACCAAATAGCGGCAAGAGACACGGTGAAACCTGGAGCACGACCAGATAACAATATGAGGTACTGGGAAGCTTGGAATTCGATCAAATAACAATTTACTCGGCCAATTACTATGAAGCCCGGAAATCGAACGGATATTAGTATGCCTTAAATTCAAGTTGAAACCTGGATGCTGTCGAATAACCAATTAAATGCTTCTGAAGCCTGGAACACGACCAGATAAGAATTGATAAATTGAAAAGCCTAGAGCACGACCAGATAGCGAGTTTAATCTCATCTCCCCAGTAAGTCACTGGGAAACCTGGAGCACGACCAGATAGCAGTTAATCTTATTATCCTCAGCAAATCACTGTAAAGCCTGGAGTACGACCAGATAGCAGTTCACTTTCACCTTCTCGACTAAGAGATGATTCCCCAGTAGAGTAACAGACAACTGAAGCTCCTAAAATTATATTTCTCCCAAGACAGAGACCAAAATTCCTCAGCATATTCCTCCTCAACGGCAGGAACAGGAATTCTCATCAAAGGAATATCTCGGGAAATCAACATCCTCTAGATGGCATCTTTAAGCCCATCTTTGACGATTCTATGTCATATCTTCTGGATGGAATATTTAAGCCTATCTCCGGTGAACTTTCGTCGTCTCCTCCAAATGGAATTTGTAAGCCCATTCCCGATACTACCTACACAATCCATCACCATCTCAGACGAGTGCAAATTTCTGGGCACTCTAGTGTTCAATCATCTTCCACCTTCAGATTACAAAAGGCAGACATCTAATCTATATCTCAAGTTTAAGAAGATTGAATCGGGGCAGCTGTTGTACCCCAAACTTTTCCCTCTTATTTTACTCAACACATGCCCATTGAGGTCCCCAACTTGTTCAGGGATGCCCAAGAGTCGACCAGACAAACTCTCTCCTAAGGCAATGTACCTCAAATTAGGGTTTCCATTTTCATCAGGGTGTGGGAGCTCCAAAGGTACCAAATTCTTTCCATGGACCTAATATGTTCCCAACATCACCCATGTCAAGTTTCATGCCTTGCACAAGAAGTTTGCTCAGTCAATTGCTAAGATGCCTGAAAATCAACTGTATTAGGTCAATAGTCAACTGTTGCCCACATACTATCAAACATCAAGCTTTTTGGTCAACATAAACATTTTGAAGTTATATCCATCATTTGTTCAAGGGTTAATCATGATTCCTCAAGGAATGCCCCAAATTCATCAAAAACCAAAAGTTGCTAAATTAGGGTTTCTCAAGAAAAGTAAACCAAACATTGAACAGACATAACATCTCATACTTTATCAAAAAATTTCCATACAAGGCTCATTTTTAAGAGGATGCAATTCCCTACAACTCATCTTCATCCCACTAGTTCAAAATATGCACTCATCAAAAGATATGAGTTTCTACATTCTAGGTCCTTTTGAAAAGTCAACAAAAACACCTTTTGGGTCAAAGCTTCTTACATGAACATGGAAGACCCAAGTGAGATGATACCAAAAGGTTTGTTTAGAGGACATCCTAAGATCTCTAAATAGTCAAAGAACACCTCTCTAGGGTTAAAATTGGAAGAGATATGCCTTGACAAAGTTGACCATTTTTGTAAAATTTCCAAAAGTCAAATGTGCTCAAAAATACATTTTTTTGTCAAATGGGCCTAGCATTTCATGATGGAATCTTGCTTGTGACATGGTCCACGACCAAAATCAGCATCTACACTTTATTTTCTTCATTATTTATTTTATTTTGATTTTTTATTATTTAAAAATCAAATTAAATCAAATAAATTGCAAAAAAATACAAAAGATTGATTTTTTATCTGATTTTTTGTAGGAATCAAATCCAATTAGGCTGCCAAATCATATCAACTCAGATCAAGTCAAATTGAAGCAAAATTGGCATCATTATGCTTGTTTTAGAAACATATCATACAAGAACAAAATCAAATCCAATCTTCATAATGTTCAAAGATACAATGCGTTTTTGTTGACCTAATCAGTTATAAGACATATATAGGACACAACAAGTGCATAAAAACAAGGATTGAAGTCGTGCAAGCAGAAAAACAAAACTGAAAATTTTGACAAAAAGCATGGATCCGATTTCTAATCTAGATGACGATTCAAAGCCATTCAAATCCACAAATCCCTTCCTGGATATCTCCTGAAGCTAACAGGAACATTTGCATGCTTCAAAGCTCCAAGAATCGTCACATATTGCTCTCAGGGTTTGTCACTTTTTCCGAGTTCGTATCTATTCATTCTTGCATTGTTAACATGTTTTGATTACATATTTGTGTTCATATGACTTCCTGTAAACTTTCTGTATACTTAATTGTTAGTTTTGACGAATAAACGATGAATTGCCATTATTAGGGTTTTGTACTCCGTTTGAGGGCTTTATTGTACAGGTAAAATTAAGGCCAGAGAAGGATGTCATCATACTCGTGAGATCAAAACGACTTGATTGGCATAGCTAGAATTGATTTATCATGCTTGCTGTAGATTTTTGAAGTTTGCAGGTCTGTAGCTAAGGAGGTTGTTTGTAGGTAAAAGTGTTATACCTAAGACAACAGATTTGTGAAGTATACGATAACGTGGCTGGACATCGTTAGATTATTTAAATTTCGCGTGTTTATTTAAGGCATTCACGTTATTTTCTATAATATATATTGTTGTTGTTATATTTAAAACTAAGAAGCGTAACACAGATGGTCAGGGAAAGCGTGGAATGAGTGGGAGGACCTGGGTTCGATCCCAGGTCTCAGCGTTTTTTAATTTTCTTAACATTCAATTGTAGGTTCTATGCATCACACCTCCAAGCGCTCACCATGCACCACAATATCCAACCAATGGATTCATGATCAATCCAGATCCAACGCCTAAAGCTCAGGGCGTACCATAGACATCAAGAAGAGCATCACATGGAATCTCATGCATTGACTGGGCTAAGCAACTAATGGGCCTAACAAGTTAGACATACAGCCCCCTTTTCAGCTTCAATACAGGCCCATCTCTAATTCTTTTATTTTAATTCTTTTATTTTAATTCTTATTTTTTTTATTATTTACTTATTTTCCTTTCACAAAATAACACCAAAATTATTTTCTTTTTTGTTTAATCAAAAAATCATAAAAACATCAAAAATTATTTTTTCATAAAATGTTTTATTTCTTTAATTAATTAGTTTAATTAAAATTAGGGCAAATTTAATTCCTTTTTTATAATTTAAATTAATTATAAATTAGTGTTTTAATTTGTACATAACCTAATTGATTTTTCTCAAATAATAACCTAAATAATTTTAGAGTCAAATTTTTAGGGTTCTTTAATTCTCGCATTTAATTCACCACGCGCATTTTTTAATTTCCTTTTATTATTATTGTAACTGTTTCGAGGTTGTAATAGTAATTAGGGTTTAAATTACGCATTTTTATTTTCAGTCCAAAATAATTATGTATCTGCAAAAGCCCTGTAATAGCTAGGACCTTTAAACTTTCCCGCATTTTAATTTTCGTAAATTATAAACTGCTTAGATGTATGTTAATAGGATTGTATGGAAAGACTAACTGGAAATTAAAACAGTAGATCACCTTAATTGTGCAAAGATTAAATAACTGAAATCAAACACATGCACATGCTCACTCTTAGGGTTTACTCCAATCCGGTTGCCTTCGGTAAACGGTCATGAAGTATAGGGTTTGTTAGTGGTTGTCCTCTAACCCTGAAAGATCTAAGATGACCCATTGGGATGTTTCCTCGTAACAAGATATTTAAGGCTTTAGGATGATTACTAACATTTCCTAAAATTGCTTTTGTGATCGTACATGTCCCTTCGAATGTCCCTAAAAACTCCAACGACGATGCTACCTATTTCTCAATAATGGGCTAGCATTGTCTAAAAGGAAAACGAACAGACCTTTTTCGAGTAAGTAGATTAGTTCTTAGGTACTTGCTCAAACAAATAAACTTTTTCACACCAAACACTTTTCAAACCAATTTTTTTTTTTAAAATAACTTCGTAACACTCTTGAGGACAAAAACAAGGGTTAAAACGAAGTAAAAAAAAACTTTTCAAAACAAGCACACACAAGAAATTTTAGAAAATTAGCAAGTACCTAAGAGCCCGTGGAAAACCATGGATAGAAAGGGTGCTAACACCTCCCCTTTCTATAATCTACCCCCTGTACTCAGAAACATCTTGAAAAAGGGTTTTTCTGTTCTTTTTCCTTTTCCTGATTGGATAAAATAAAAGTCGATGGTGACTCTTGCTTACCGCCATATTTGCAAAACAAAAATGCAAACTAGTATTAACAGTCGGTTCTGCCACCGTATCACAGTGAAGTTACAGGTAGTGGTGAATTTTGTTGTGTTGCCTGTATTGATTGGCTAAAACCAAGTTGTAGGCTATTAATAGTAAAACAATAGTAGAGACAATTCATGGTAGTAGGAAATGATTCATGGTAGTAGGATGTAATTGCAAGAACCTTATCATAAAACTATTAACAATATCAAAGCAAAATACATGTTGTAGCAATAAGTTGACAGTAGGAGTTAATTATTAAATAGTAACAGAAAGCTATTAGCAATAAAACAACAGTAGAGAATTTATTAGTAGTACTAGCAGTAGTAGAATTTGTTGATAGTAGTACTAGCTTATATAATAGATGCAGCAGGTTAATATTAGAGGAACTGTTGCATAACGTCTAATAGCCGAATATAGACGTATAATTGAATAATTATGTAGTGTTATTGCAATAGGTTCCGATTGTATTTGAGAAAAATTACTATGTTGTTGTAATGTCAATATTTTTGACGGTATGAAGTTGTAGGATATACTAATGTTGTTGAAATGCATCTAATTCTTGGCAGATAAGTGGTAGGCTTATGGCCAATGTTGATTTATGTTGAGTTAATGTTGAATTGTTGTTGATGTCATAGGCTTATAGAAAACTTTGATTTATGTTGTGTTGATGTTGAATTGTTGTTGATGTTATACGCTTATGGCCAATGTTGATTTATGTTGAGATGTTTATTGTTGTTGTTGTTGCTATATTCATGTTGTGTTCCATACATCGCATATCAAGTTGGAGCTGATGATCGTTAAGTTGGCATGGATTGAAAAAATATGAAGTTTAAGGCTTATGCCTTGTTGATACCTCTACTAATTGGTAGATATCTAAGTTGGGAATTTTGCTACATTGGTACCACATGCATGTGCATCGTATAAGTCGCATTCCATGTTGCATAATTATCTTATTGTGTAGCTAACTTGTGATGATTGATGTTGGTTGAAAGTTGTGAAGTGGTGATTTTATGTAATCTGATCTAATAAATTTGTTTATCATACACTCAATTATATTGTTCGATATGTCACCCCTTCTGTTTGAATGTTTCCCTATGTTGGTAACGTGAAGGTAATCAAGAAGATAGTTGTTACCTTCGTTAGCTCGATTCGGTGTTGTCGCTGTGATACGTAGAACTTGGGGGGGATGAACGCATGTTTTCTTTATTATTGGTTTTCATTATGTTGCTGAATATTTAAGTTGTTTTTATTAAAGACTTATTGTATTAAAGCCATTTTGAGTTTGACAAGATGTTATGATGTTTTTAGTTGAATTTGGGAATCAGCTGCGAAGAAACGAAAGTTGTTTTATTTTTAAAGACTAAACAGGTTGTTATCGGTTCTTCTGAATTTTATGTGTTCTGTATCTGAACTATAGGTGATTGAATGACGTTTATTCTAAGTTGAAAGTGTAGCATTGGATTTGTTTGTTGGAAATTTTGTAACTCTAATTTTATATAATTTGTTGGATAGAAATGGGGTGTTACATCAGTGGTATCAGAGCAGGTCGGTCCGTCCGACCAAGTTGTTGAGTCAGTAGAGTACTGTGACAATTGAATACTGTCAATGTGTTGTTTCTTAGTACGTGTGTGTGACACATTGTTGGCATTTGTTTGCTTTTCCATTCGATTGTATGTAGGAGTTGGTTTGAAGATAAGTGGAGGAGAAGCTTTTCTTCTCAGATATGTTTTGGTTGTAAGATGTTAGTTCAGTATGTTGTTGATGGCAACAGTGCAAGTATTGTTGAAGTTTTGTTGGTTCTTGAATCCAAAGGTGACATGGATTCAAGATTTTGTTTGTTAATTAAGTTGGAGCGTCTTGAGGGAGGATGATTAGACATTGTTGATGTTTACTTCTCGAATGATAAGGATCAATGTAATGGTTGTTGATATACGAGTAGAGTGTAAATCCCTTATGTTTCTGAAGGTGATTGTTAAGTAACAACGATAAATTTTAGAAGATGAAATTTAGAAAGTTGCGATGTTTCAGCGCTGCTGGTGGACTGTGAAGTTGTCGATTTGGGTAGCCCCTGCGTAAGATGTCGATGTTTGAACGGTGATATAGTGACGAATTTCTCTAGACCTTGTCGTGGGATCCTTGTGAGTGATTGTAAAAGTTGTTGAAGTTGTTGGAATGTTTTGAATCGCGAGTTGGAGTCAGAAATGTGAGGAGATGAGTACGATTTCTAGAATGGAAAGTGTTGGTACTGGTATAATGAAATTTTTTTCTAATGTTATTGCAAGGTGTGTAATAGTATGTGCTGCACGACATCGGTGTTTGCATTTTCGAATAACTTTGGAAATTCATATCTTGTGTTCTGGGTATTGGATTGATGTTCCGTTTGAACCTATGAGGAGATAAAAATATATTATATCCTTTGAAAGTGTTTTTGAATATGGTAGATGCTTTCCTACATGGAGGGACTTTAAAGTAGGTTATGGAACTAGAGGCTTTTGGGCATAAATGGTTATTATCATAGTTGTTTGAGGAGAGGTCAAGCATAATATGTTATTCGCAAATAAGTTGAGAAATGAGATGTTCGACATTAAAAAGGATGTGAAAGTATTGGAGAAGCGTATATAGATGCAATTTTTGATGATTAACAATTATTATAATGAAGATGTCCTTTTAAAGGAAGAAGCTTTTAAGAGGAATTATAGTCGTGTTTATGATGCCAAGGTAGTGGCGTGTGTAAAAGAAGGATTGGGGAGGTTCTATCACCAAAACAGTGTGGAACGACATTGTTGAGATTTCAAATTGGAACGAGACGACGTGTAATGTATCGGTATAGTAGTAATTCTAAAGTTAGAGATTACTTAACCTTTGTGTGAGGCTAAGTGAGTATAATGTGGACCGTGTAATATGTTGAGCATTGGTGTCTCATCGACAAGATCGAATAAGAGGGAAATTGGTTCAGTATTTGTAAACCTCATTGGAAATTATTGGATTATGGTGCTTTAGGTGACTTGAGTATAAGTTCTAAAGGAACACTATTATAGTTTGGTAAGTATGATTTATACTCCATTATGGTTGTCGGCTATCGATTGACAAATTGAGGAACTGATCAGCCTTAATCTCTAGTTGATAGTAGATGAGATCGTGTTGGATGGTATAGATTTGTCTTACTTTCTTAATGGTATGTGAAGTGATTGATGTTATATCGTGAGGATAGTCGGTCACCTGTTTGTGATAAGTAATAAAGGAGTGGACAGGAAAGAGTTGAGACGTATTGAACAATTCGGAGTAGCGGGTTTATATGCGAGCTAACGTTGCAAAGTCAAAGATTTAGAATATCAAGTGAACAACGATTTTATGGTGGATGTTAAAGAAAGTTCGAAACTAGGTTGAAACTTGTAAACCATATATTTGATGGAAATTTTAATGAGGACGATGACTTAAGATGGATGATTAGAGTTGTGCAGCTGAAGCGTGATGTGGCGCAGTTGTATGCATATACGACTCGTTAGAAATGAATGACTAAATATCAGAAGCCTATGGGAATGATATGTCTTGATCTACATGCTTGATTTGGTGGATTTTTGATATAGGGATGATGTGCCAGGGTATTGTGTTTTCTCGTAAATATTTGCTGATTTTATAAGGATATTAATGTGGTTGCTGGTTAATGGTGAGTTGTGTGTATATTTGTTGAGTTATACTGTTAAGTTGACATTATAATGATTTTGTTCCCGTTGTCGTGATGTTGTTGTTGGTTACCATAAATGATGAATAGTACTCTATAATATGGCGAAGTTGATTATGTTGGCTATGTTGATAACACTATAAGGGTGATACGACGATATGAATAGACTTGTTGATATTTTTTTGATACTTGACATATATATATATATATATATATATATATATATATATATATATATATATATATATATATATATGGGAATGAAATTTTGTATGTGTTTTGGTAATGAAAATATTGTTAAGATGATAATGTGATGTTGTATATCCAATTATAAGTGTGTTATGGTTGTTACTACTTTAAATGTTGATATGTCAAGATATTGTTGAAGTGGTTGATAAGTTATTAACGATTATGTCGCGAAGGTGTTGAATGATTAGCATGTGTGTATTTAATTTAAATCGTCTTGAGTTATTGTCATGTCATGAAGTTAGTGGTCAAAGTGTTTCCAAACGCGACTTGGAAATCAGAGAATGAGATGCGAAATTCGCGTTAAGAGTGGTATTATTGAGTAGACTTTCGGGGATAAAAATATTCTAAGTGGGGAAGAATTGTAATGCCTGATAATTTAATTAATTATTTAATTAAATTATTTTTGAATTATTTGTTGAAATGTGTAAAACATTGTTATATGTTGCTAAGTTTTTATTTAGTTGATTATTTTAGTTGAATAATAATATTAGTAATAATATTTGAATTGTAGAATATTAATAATATTAGAATAATATAAGATTAAGTTGTTGGATTTATTTATATGGTGGTATGTAGTAAGGTGGGTGTGTGTAAGTTGAGACCATTAGGAATATTAATATTATTATTAGGTTTAGTTATAATAATAAGAAATTAGGTTAATTTGAAAGATTAAGAAGGTTTGATGCAATAACGTAGGAAGTGGAAGAGAAGAGGACCAAGGAAAAGAGGCAAAGTTGGGTTCGATCGGAAAATTGTAGAGCAACCTTCAATCTGATGTAAGGTTGGGGTTATGACTCTATAATGGTAATTATGATGCATATCATGTAGGAATTGGGTTGGTGTTGGTAATTATGATGCATATTATGTAGGAATTTGGTTGGTGTAATGTTGTTGTTGTTTCTGAAATTGTCAGTTATCATGTGTTATCATGTTTTGGATGTTCCTGAATTATTCATAGAATTAATTATTTTTTGTTGGAAATTATAATATTATGGATATATTTGTTATGTTGCTATGTCGATGTGATACTGCGTTGTATCATGTTGTAATGAAAATACTGTTAATCGAAAGAAGATTTGGAGAGTTCTGTGTTGGAATCAGTAAGTATGTGAAGAAGAGGCGAGAGAAACATTTTGTGCCGCTGGGCACACGACCATGCCGACCGATATGGTTTGGAGAGGAGCGTGTCGAGCGGCCCAACTCCATGATGAGCCGAACGACCTTTAAGCTTTGTGCCAAGGGGCACCCTAGGTGTTACGAGGGGCACGTCCCTAAAACTCTGTTTTTTAATTGTTTTGTCTGTTCCTGGACTTGTTACTTTATTAGTTCTAATTATTAGCAAATAGTAAATGTGTATTAGAAGCAAGTTTAATTAAGTAGCAGAGACTATTTTTTGGTTACCGAAGTAAATAAATTGTAGCTTAGAATACGTAGCAGGTAGGAGTAATAGATGATAAAGTCAAAATGCTTAGTAGGGACAATTATTAAGTTGTTATGATATTGTTGTTAATTGTGAAGTTACAGGTAGTGGTGAATTTTATTGTGTTGCCTGTATTGATTGGCTAAAACCAAGTTGTAGGCTATTAATAGTAAAACAATAGTAGAGACAATTCATGGTAGTAAGAAATGATTTATGGTAGTAGGCTATAATTGCAGGAACCTTATCGTAAAACTATTAACAATATCAAAGCATAATACATGTTGTAGGAATAAGTTGACAGTAGGAGTTAATTATGAAATAGTAACATAAAGTTATTAGAAAAAAAACAACAATAGAGAATTTATTAGTAGTACTAGCAGTAGTAGAATTTGTTGATAGTAGTACTAGCTTATATAATAGCCGCAGCAGGTTAATATTAGAGGAACCGTTGCAGAACGTCTAATAGCTGAATATAGACGTATACTTGAATAATTATGTAGTGTTATTGCAATGGGTTTCGATTGTATTTGAGAAAATTTACTATGTTGTTGTAATGTCAATATTGTTGACGATATGAAGTTGCAGGATATACTAATGTTGTTGAAATGCATCTAATTCTTGGCAGATAAGTTGTAGGCTTATGGCCAACGTTGATTTATGTTGAGTTAATGTTGAATTGTTGTTGATGTCGTAGGCTTAAAGAAATCTTTGATTTATGTTGTGTTGATGTTGAATTGTTGTTGATGTTATAGGATTATGGCCAATGTTGATTTATGTTGATTTGTTTGTTATTGCTGTTGCTACATTCATGTTGTGTCGCATACATCGCATATCAAGTTGGAGCTAATGCTCGTTAAGTTGGCCTAGATTGGAAAAATATGAAGTTAAAGGCTTATGTCTTGTTGATGCCTCTATTACTTGGCAGATTTCTAAGTTTGGAGTTTTGCTCCATTGGTACCACATGCATGTGCATCGTATAAGTTGCATTCGATGTTTCATAATTATGTTGTTATGTAGCTGACTTGTGATGATTGATGTTTGTTGAAAGTTGTGAAGTGATGATTTTATGTAATATGATCTATTAAAATTACTTATCATACACTCAATTATATGGTTTGATATCTCACCCCTTCTGTTTGAATATTGTCCTCTGTTGGTAACATGTAGGTAATCAAGAAGGATAATTGTTACCTTCCTTAGCTCGAGTCAGTGTTGTTTCTCTGATGCATAGCACTCGGGGGGATGAACGCATGTTTTCTTTATTGTTGGTTTTCATTATGTTGTTGAATTTTTAAGTTGTTTTCATTAAAGACTTGTTGTATTAAAGCCGTTTTGAGTTTGACAAGATGTTATGATGTTTTTAGTTGAATTTGGGAATCCGCTACGTAGAAAAAAAAGTTGTTTTATTTTTAAAGACTATATAGGTTGTTATCGGTTCTTCCGAATTTTATGTGTTATGTATATGAACTATAGGTGATTGAATGTCTTTGTTTCTAAGTTGAAAGTGTAGCATTCGATTTGTTTGTTTGAAATTTGGTAACTCTGATTTCATATAATTTGTTGGATAGAAATGGGATGTTACATCAGTGGTATTAGAGCAGGTCGGTCCGTCCGATTAAGTTTTTGAGTCAGTAGAGTAGTTTGACCGTTGAATACTGTTAATGTGTTGTTTTTTAGTACGCGTGTGTGACACATTGTTGGTACTTGTTTACTTTTCCAATCGATTGTATGTAGGAGTTGGTTTGAAGATACATGGAGGAGAAGCTTTTATTCTCAGATATGTTTTGGTTGTAAGATGTTAGTTCAGTATGTTGTTGATGGCAACCGTGGAAGTATTGTTGAAGTTTTGTTGGTTCCCGAATCCGAAGGTGACATGGATTCAAGATTTTGTTTGTTAATTAAGTTGGAGCGTCTTGAGGGAGGATGATCAGACATTGTTGATGTTTACTTCTCAAATGATAAGGATCAATGTAATGGTTGTTGATATACGAGTAGAGTGTAAATCCCTGATGTTTCTGAAGGTGATTGTTAAGTAACAAGGATAAATTTTAGAAGATGAAATTTAGAAAGTTGCGATGTTTCAGCGTTGCTGGTGGACTATGAAGTTGTCGGTTTGGGTAGCCCTTGCGTAAGATGTCGATGTTTGAACGGTGATATAGTGACGAATTTCTCTAGACCTTGTCGTGGGATCCTTGTGAGTGATTGTAAAAGTTGTTGAAGTTGTTGGAATGTTTTGAATCGCGAGTTGGAGTCGGAAATGCGAGGAGATGAGTATGATTTCAAGAATGGAAAGTGTTGGTACTGGTATAATGAAATTTTGTTCTAATGTTATTGTAAGGTGTGTAATAGTATGTCGCTGCACGACATCGGTGTTTGCATTTTCGAATAACTTTGGAAATTCATATCTTGTGTTCTGGGAATTGGATTGATGTTCCGTTTGAACCTATGAGGAGATAAAAATATATTATATCCTATGAAAGTGTTTTATAATATGGTAGATGCTTTCCTACATGGAGGGACTTTAAAGTTGGTTATGAAACTAGAGGCTTTTGGGCATAAATGATTATTATCGCAGTTGTTTGAGGAAAGGTCAAGCGTAATATGTTATTGGCAAATAAGTTGAGAAATGAGATGTTCGACATTAAAAAGGATGTGAAAGTATTGGAGAAGCGTATATAGATCCAACTTATGATGATTAACAATTATTATAATGAAGATGTCCTTTTAAAGGAAGATGCTTTTAAGAGGAATTAGAGTCATGTTTATGATGCCAAGGTAGTGGCGTGTGTAAAAGAAGGATTGGGGAGGTTCTATCACCAAAACAGTGTGGAACGACATTGTTGAGATTTCAAATTGGAACAAGACGACGTGTAATGTATCGGTATAGTAGTAATTCTTAAGTTAGAGAATACTTAACCTTTGTGTGAGGCTAAGTGAGTGTAATATGGACGATGTAATATGTTGAGCATTAGTGTCTCATCGACAAGATCGAATAAGAGGGAAATTGGTTCAGTATTTGTAAACCTCATTGGAAGTTATTAGATTATGGTGCTTTAGGTAACATGAGTATAAGTTCTAAAGGAACACTATTATAGTTTGGTAACTATGATTCATACTCCATTATGGTTGTCGGTTATCTATTAACAAATTGAGGAACTGATCACCCTTAAACTCTAGTTAATAGTAGACGAGATCGTGTTGGATGGTATAGATTTGTCTTACTGTCTTAATGGTATGTGAAGTGATTGATGTTATATCGTGAGGATAGTCGGTCACCCGTTTGTGATAAGTAATAGAGGAGTGGATAGGAAAGATTTGAGACGTATTGAACAATTCAGAGTAGCGGGTTTATATGCGAGCTAACATTGCAAAGTGAATGATTTAGAATGTCAAGTGAACAACGATTTTATGGTGGATGTTAAAGAAAGTTCGAAACTAGGTTGAAACTTGTAAACCATATATTTGATGGAAATTTTAATGAGGATGATGACTTAAGATGGATGATCAGAGTTGCGCAACTGAAGCGTGATGTGGCGCAGTTGTATGTATATACGACTCGTTAGAAGTGAATGACTAAATATCAGAAGCCTATGGAAATGATATGTCTTGATCTACATGCTTGATTTGGTGGATTGTTGATATAGGGATGATGTGCCATGGTATTGTGTTTTCTCGTAAATATTTGCTGATTTTATAAGGATATTAATGTGGTTGCTGGTTAATGGTGATTTGTGTGTATATTTGTTGAGTTATACTGTTAAGTTGACGTTATAATGATTTTATTCCCGTTGTCGTGATGTTGTTGTTGGTTACCATAAATGATGAATAGTACTCCATAATATGGTAAAGTTGATTATGTTGGCTATGTTGATAACACTATAAGGATGATACAACGATATGAATAGACTTGTTGATATTTTGTTGATGCTTGACATACATATATATATATATATATATGGGAATGAAATTTTGTATGTGTTTTGGTGTTGAAAATACTGTTAAGATGATAATGTGATGTTGTATATCCAATTATAAGTGTGTTATGGTTGTTACTACTTTAAATATTGATATGTCAAGATATTGTTGAATTGGTTGATAAGTTATTAACGATTATGTCACGAAGGTGTTGAATGATTAGCATGTGTGTATTTAATTTAAATCGTCTTGAGTTATTGTCATGTCGTGAAGTTAGTGGTCAAAGTGTTTCCAAACGCGACTTGGAAATCAGAGAATGAGATGCGAAATTTGCGTTATGAGTGGTATTATTTAGTAGACTTTCGGGGACAAAAATATTCTAAGTGGGGAAGAATTGTAACGCCTGATAATTTAATTAATTATTTAATTAAATTATTTTTGAATTATTTGTTGAAATGTGTGAAACGTTGTTATATGTTGCTAAGTTTTTATATAGTTGATTACTTTAGTTGAATAATAATATTAGTAATAATATTTGAATTGTAGAATATTAATAATATTAGAATAATATAAGATTAAGTTATTGGTTTTATTTATATGGTGGTATGTAGTAAGGTGGGGGTGTGTAAGTTGAGACCATTAGGAATATTAATATTATTATTAGGTTTAGTTATAATAATAAGAAATTAGGTTAATTTGAAAGATTAAGAAGGTTTGATGCAGTAACGTAGGAAGTGGAAGAGAAGAGGAACAAGGAAATGAGGCAAAGCTGGGTTCGATAGGAAAATTGTAGAGCGACCTTCAATCTGATGTAAGGGTTGGGTTCTGACTCTATAACGGTAATTATGATGAATATCATGTAGGAATTGGGTTGGTGTTGGTAATTATGATGCATATTAAGTAGGAATTGGGTTGGTGTAATGTTGTTGTGCATATGTTGTTGTTGTTGTTTCTGAAATTATCAGTTATCATGTGTAATCATGTTGTGGATGTTCTAGAATTGTTCATAGAATTAATTATTTGTTGTTGGAAATTATAATATTATGGTTATATTTGTTATGTTGCTATGTCGATGTAATACTGCGTTGTATCATGTTGTAATGAAAATACTATTAATCGAAGGAAGATTTGGAGAATTCTGTGTGGGAATCAGTAAGTATGTGAAGAAGAGGCGAGAGAAACACTTTGTGCCGCTGGGCACACGAGCATGTCGACTGGCATGGTTTGGAGAGGAGCGTGTCAAGCAGCCCAACTCCATGACGAGCCGAACGATCTTTTAGCTTTGTGCCAAGGGGCACCCTAGGTGTGACGAGGGGCGCGTCCCTAAAACTCTGTTTTTCAATTGTTTTGTCTGTTCCTGGACTTGTTACTTTATTAGTTCTAATTATTAGCAAATAGTAAATGTGTATTAGAAGCGAGTTTAATTAAGTAGCAGAGACTATTTTTTGGTTACCGAAGTAAATAAATTGTAGCTTAGAATATGTAGCAGGTAGGAGTAATAGATGATAAAGTCAAAATGCTTAGTAGGGACAATTATTAAGTTGTTATGATATTGTTGTTAATTGTGAAGTTACATGTAGTGGTGAATTTTATTGTGTTGCCTGTATTGATTGGCTAAAACCAAGTTGTAGGCTATTAATAGTAAAACAATAGTAGAGACAATTCATGGTAGTAAGAAATGATTTATGGTAGTAGGCTATAATTGCAGGAACCTTATCGTAAAACTATTAACAATATCAAAGCATAATACATGTTGTAGGAATAAGTTGACAGTAGGAGTTAATTATGAAATAGTAACATAAAGTTATTAGAAAAAAAACAACAATAGAGAATTTATTAGTAGTACTAGCAGTAGTAGAATTTGTTGATAGTAGTACTAGCTTATATAATAGCCGCAACAGGTTAATATTAGAGGAACCGTTGCAGAACGTCTAATAGCTGAATATAGACGTATACTTGAATAATTATGTAGTGTTATTGCAATGGGTTTCGATTGTATTTGAGAAAATTTACTATGTTGTTGTAATGTCAATATTGTTGACGATATGAAGTTGCAGGATATACTAATGTTGTTGAAATGCATCTAATTCTTGGCAGATAAGTTGTAGGCTTATGGCCAACGTTGATTTATGTTGAGTTAATGTTGAATTGTTGTTGATGTCGTAGGCTTAAAGAAATCTTTGATTTATGTTGTGTTGATGTTGAATTGTTGTTGATGTTATAGGATTATGGCCAATGTTGATTTATGTTGAGTTGTTTGTTATTGTTGTTGCTACATTCATGTTATGTCGCATACATCGCATATCAAGTTGGAGCTAATGCTCGTTAAGTTGGCCTAGATTGGAAAAATATGAAGTTAAAGGCTTATGTCTTATTGATGCCTCTATTAATTGGCAGATTTCTAAGTTGGGAGTTTTGATTCATTGGTACCACATGCATGTGCATCGTATAAGTTGCATTCCATGTTTCATAATTATGTTGTTGTGTAGCTGACTTGTGATGATTGATGTTTGTTGAAAGTTGTGAAGTGATGATTTTATGTAATATGATCTATTAAAATTACTTATCATACACTCAATTATATGGTTTGATATCTCACCCCTTCTGTTTGAATATTGTCCTCTGTTGGTAACATGTAGGTAATCAAGAAGGATAATTGTTACCTTCCTTAGCTCGAGTCAGTGTTGTTTCTCTGATGCATAGCACTCGGGGGGATGAACGCATGTTTTCTTTATTGTTGGTTTTCATTATGTTCTTGAATTTTTAAGTTGTTTTCATTAAAGACTTGTTGTATTAAAGCCGTTTTGAGTTTGACAAGATGTTATGATGTTTCTAGTTGAATTTGGGAATCCGCTACGTAGAAACAAAAGTTGTTTTATTTTTAAAGACTATATAGGTTGTTATCGGTTCTTCCGAATTTTATGTGTTATGTATCTGAACTATAGGTGATTGAATGTCGTTGTTTCTAAGTTGAAAGTGTAGCATTCGATTTGTTTGTTTGAAATTTTGTAACTCTGATTTCATATAATTTGTTGGATAGAAATGGGGTGTTACATCAGTGGTATTAGAGCAGGTCGGTCCGTCCGATTAAGTTGTTGAGTCAGTAGAGTAGTGTGACCGTTGAATACTGTTAATGTGTTGTTTCTTAGTACGTGTGTGTGACACATTGTTGGTACTTGTTTACTTTTCCAATCGATTGTATGTAGGAGTTGGTTTGAAGATACGTGGAGGAGAAGCTTTTATTCTCAGATATGTTTTGGTTGTAAGATGTTAGTTCAGTATGTTGTTGATGGCAACTGTGGAAGTATTGTTGAAGTTTTGTTGGTTCCCGAATCCGAAGGTGACATGGATTCAAGATTTTGTTTGTTAATTAAGTTGGAGCGTCTTGAGGGAGGATGATCAGACATTGTTGATGTTTACTTCTCAAATGATAAGGATCAATGTAATGGTTGTTGATATACGAGTAGAGTGTAAATCCCTGATGTTTCTGAAGGTGATTGTTAAGTAACAAGGATAAATTTTAGAAGATGAAATTTAGAAAGTTGCGATGTTTCAGCGCTGTTGGTGGACTATGAAGTTGTCGGTTTGGGTAGCACTTGCGTAAGATGTCGATGTTTGAACGGTGATATAGTGACGAATTTCTCTAGACCTTGTCGTGGGATCCTTGTGAGTGATCGTAAAAGTTGTTGAAGTTGTTGGAATGTTTTGAATCGCGAGTTGGAGTCGGAAATGCGAGGAGATGAGTACGATTTCAAGAATGGAAAGTGTTGGTACTGGTATAATGAAATTTTGTTCTAATGTTATTGTAAGGTGTGTAATAGTATGTCACTGCACGACATCGGTGTTTGCATTTTCGAATAACTTTAGAAATTCATATCTTGTGTTCTGGGAATTGGATTGATGTTCCGTTTGAACCTATGAGGAGATAAAAATATATTATATCCTATGAAACTGTTTTATAATATGGTAGATGCTTTCCTACATGGAGGGACTTTAAAGTTGGTTACGAAACTAGAGGCTTTGGGGCATAAATGATTATTATTGCAGTTGTTTGAGGAGAGGTCAAGCGTAATATGTTATTGGAAAATAAGTTGAGAAATGAGATGTTCGACATTAAAAAGGATGTGAAAGTATTGGAGAAGCGTATATAGATGCAACTTATGATGATTAACAATTATTATAATGAAGATGTCCTTTTAAAGGAAGATGCTTTTAAGAGGAATTAGAGTCATGTTTATGATGCCAAGGTAGTGGCATGTGTAAAAGAAGGATTGGGGAGGTTCTATCACCAAAACAGGGTGGAACGACATTGTTGAGATTTCAAATTGGAACAAGACGACGTGTAATGTATCGGTATAGTAGTAATTCTTAAGTTAGAGAATACTTAACCTTTGTGTGAGGCTAAGTGAGTGTAATATGGACGATGTAATATGTTGAGCATTAGTGTCTCATCGACAAGATCGAATAAGAGGGAAATTGGTTCAGTATTTGTAAACCTCATTGGAAGTTATTAGATTATGGTGCTTTAGGTGACATGAGTATAAGTTCTAAAGGAACACTATTATAGTTTGGTAACTATGATTCATACTCCATTATGGTTGTCGGTCATCTATTGACAAATTGAGGAACTGATCACCCTTAATCTCTAGTTAATAGTAGACGAGATCGTGTTGGATGGTATAGATTTGTCTTACTGTCTTAATGGTATGTGAAGTGATTGATGTTATATCGTGAGGATAGTCGGTCACCCGTTTGTGATAAGTAATAGAGGAGTGGATAGGAAAGATTTGAGACGTATTGAACAATTCAGAGTAGCGGGTTTATATGCGAGCTAACATTGCAAAGTGAAAGATTTAGAATATTAAGTGAACAACGATTTTATGGTGGATGTTAAAGAAAGTCCGAAACTAGGTTGAAACTTGTAAACCATATATTTGATGGAAATTTTAATGAGGATGATGACTTAAGATGGATGATCAGAGTTGCACAACTGAAGCGTGATGTGGCGCAGTTGTATGCGTATACGACTCGTTAGAAGTGAATGACTAAATATCAGAAGCCTATGGAAATGATATGTCTTGATCTACATGCTTGATTTGGTGGATTGTTGATATAGGGATGATGTGCCAGGGTATTGTGTTTTCTCGTAAATATTTGCTGATTTTATAAGGATATTAATGTGGTTGCTGGTTAATGGTGATTTGTGTGTATATTTGTTGAGTTATACTGTTAAGTTGACGTTATAATGATTTTATTCCCGTTGTCGTGATGTTGTTGTTGGTTACCATAAATGATGAATTGTACTCCATAATATGGTAAAGTTGATTATGTTGGCTATGTTGATAACACTATAAGGGTGATACAACGATATGAATAGACTTGTTGATATTTTGTTGATGCTTGACATACATATATATATGGGAATGAAATTTTGTATGTGTTTTGGTGTTGAAAATACTGTTAAGATGATAATGTGATGTTGTATATCCAATTATAAGTGTGTTATGGTTGTTACTACTTTAAATGTTGATATGTCAAGATATTGTTGAAGTGGTTGATAAGTTATTAACGATTATGTCGCGATGGTGTTGAATGATTGGCATGAGTGTATTTAATTTAAATCGTCTTGAGTTATTGTCATGTTGTGAAGTTAGTGGTCAAAGTGTTTCCAAACGCGACTTGGAAATCAGAGAATGAGATGCGAAATTCGCGTTAAGAGTAGTATTATTTAGTAGACTTCCGGGGACAAAAAGATTCTAAGTGGGGAAGAATTGTAACGCCTGATAATTTAATTAATTATTTAATTAAATTATTTTTGAATTATTTGTTGAAATGTGTGAAACGTTGTTATATGTTGCTAAGTTTTTATATAGTTGATTATTTTAGTTGAATAATAATATTAGTAATAATATTTGAATTGTAGAATATTAATAATATTAGAATAATATAAGATTAAGTTATTGGTTTTATTTATATGGTGGTATGTAGTAAGGTGGGGGTGTGTAAGTTGAGACCATTAGGAATATTAATATTATTATTAGGTTTAGTTATAATAATAAGAAATTAGGTTAATTTGAAAGATTAAGAAGGTTTGATGCAGTAACGTAGGAAGTGGAAGAGAAGAGGAACAAGGAAATGAGGCAAAGCTGGGTTCGATAGGAAAATTGTAGAGCGACCTTCAATCTGATGTAAGGGTTGGGTTCTGACTCTATAACGGTAATTATGATGAATATCATGTAGGAATTGGGTTGGTGTTGGTAATTATGATGCATATTAAGTAGGAATTGGGTTGGTGTAATGTTGTTGTGCGTATGTTGTTGTTGTTGTTTCTGAAATTATCAGTTATCATGTGTAATCATGTTGTGGATGTTCTGGAATTGTTCATAGAATTAATTATTTGTTGTTGGAAATTATAATATTATGGTTATATTTGTTATGTTGCTATGTCGATGTAATACTGCGTTGTATCATGTTGTAATGAAAATACTATTAATCGAAGGAAGATTTGGAGAATTCTGTGTGGGAATCAGTAAGTATGTGAAGAAGAGGCGAGAGAAACACTTTGTGCCGCTGGGCACACGAGCATGTCGACTGGCATGGTTTGGAGAGGAGCGTGTCAAGCAGCCCAACTCCATGATGAGCCGAATGATCTTTTAGCTTTGTGCCAAGGGGCACCCTAGGTGTGACGAGGGGCGCGTCCCTAAAACTCTGTTTTTCAATTGTTTTGTCTGTTCCTGGACTTGTTACTTTATTAGTTCTAATTATTAGCAAATAGTAAATGTGTATTAGCAGCAAGTTTAATTAAGTAGCAGAGACTATTTTTTGGTTACCGAAGTAAATAAATTGTAGCTTAGAATATGTAGCAGGTAGGAGTAATAGATGACAAAGTCAAAATGCTTAGTAAGGACAATCATTAAGTTGTTGTGATGTTGTTGTTAATTGTGAAGTTGCAGGTAGTGGTGAATTTTATTGTGTTGCCTGTATTGATTGGCTAAAACCAAGTTGTAGGCTATAAAATAGTAAAACAATAGTAGAGACAATTCATGGTAGTAGGAAATGATTCATGGTAGTAGGCTATAATTGCAGGAACCTTATCGTAAAACTATTAACAATATCAAAGCATAATACATGTTGTAGGAATAAGTTGACAGTAGGAGTTAATTATGAAATAGTAACAGAAAGCTATTAGAAATAAAACAACAGTAGAGAATTTATTAGTAGTAGTAGCAGTAGTAGAATTTGATGATAGTAGTACTAGCTTATATAATAGTTGCAGCAGGTTAATATTAGAGGAACTGTTGCAGAACGTCTAATAGCGGAATATAGACGTATACTTGAATAATTATGTAGTGTTATTGCAATGGGTTTCGATTGTATTTGAGAAAATTTACTATGTTGTTGTAATGTCAATATTGTTGACGATATGAAGTTGCAGGATATACTAATGTTGTTGAAATGCATCTAATTCTTGGCAGATAAGTTATAGGTTTATGGCCAACGTTGATTTATGTTGATTTAATGTTGAATTGTTGTTGATGTCGTAGGCTTATAGAAAAATTTGATTTATGTTGTGTTGATGTTGAATTGTTGTTGATGTTATAGGCTTATGGCCAATGTTGATTTATGTTGAGTTGTTTGTTATTGTTGTTGCTACATTCATGTTGTGTCGCATATATCGCATATCAAGTTGGAGCTGATGCTCGTTAAGTTGGCCTAGATTGGCAAAATATGAAGTTAAAGGCTTATGTCTTGTTGATGTCTCTATTAATTGGCAGATTTCTAAGTTGGGAGTTTTGCTCCATTGGTACCACATGCATGTGCATCGTATAAATTTCATTCCATGTTTCATAATTATGTTTTTTTGTAGCTGAATTATGATGATTGATGTTTGTTGAAAGTTGTGAAGTGATGATTTTATGTAATATGATCTAATAAAATTACTTATCATGCACTCAATTATATGGTTCGATATCTCACCCCTTCTGTTTGAATATTGTCCTATGTTGGTAACATGTAGGTAATCAAGAAGGATAGTTATTACCTTCCTTAGCTCGAGCCAGTGTTGTTTCTCTGATACATAGCACTCGGGGGGATGAACGCATGTTTTCTTTATTGTTGGTTTTAATTATGTTGCTGAATTTTTAAGTTGTTTTCATTAAAGACTTGTTGTCTTAAAGTCGTTTTGTGTTGGACAAGATGTTATGATGTTTTTAGTTGAATTTGTGAATCCGCTGCATAGCAACGAAAGTTGTTTTATTTTTAAAGACTAAACTGGTTGTTATCGGTTCCTCGAAATTTTATGTGTTATGTATCTGAACTATAGGTGATTGAATGTCGTTATTGGAAATTTTGTAACTCTGATTTTATATAATTCGTTGGGTAGAAATGAGGTGTTACAAATATTTTTATTGTTTTTATTTGGAAAATATTTGGAAGTGATTAGTAAAAATAAAATAAAATTCTTAATAAATTTGCAAACTAATCATTTAAAATAAAATAAGGTGATTAAATTAAATTAATTTTAATTATCAAAAATTAAATTAATTAATTAATTAAAGACCTAAATCAATTTTTTTATGATTTTATGATTTTTGTTGATTAAATTAAAAAAATTAAATTAAAAAAAAAAGAAAAAGAATTAAATTAAAACAAACAAAAGAAAAAAAATTAATAGGCTTGTGTTGTAAGAAAAATGGGAGGTATAAAATCAGAAATTTTCCAGGCCCAAACACCTTAAGCCCAGGCGCCTGTGGGATTAAGTGTGGACAACTTAATAGGGTGCACCGTGGGGGAAATATCCAGTAGCATCATATTTAGATTGGTTGAGATTAAGTAGTGGAGGGCTGAAGATGCATGGTATGCGCGCTGGACCTATTCACACTGAATCTAAAAGAACAAATATGTGAAAAATAAAAGGGTATCGCTGGGGCTCGAACCCAGGTCCCTCTAGTATACGCACGCTTGTTTTAACACTGGGGTGACTGTTTCATCCGGTTATGAAATGCCCCCCAGTAAATATATTACAAACTTAATTTTCAAAAATGGAATTCCCACTTCTTCTTCTTCCTCGCGGCAGACCATAACAACAACATTTTTTAGTATTTCAAAAGCTTCATTTCTCAACCATTTTAAAAAATGTAAACATCAAGCTTGCTTGAAATTCAATCACGAATTCAACCATGTAATTCACTCAAGCTGAAACTCAAAGATTAAAGAGAATTTATATTGGTACCAAAAACGAACCCTAACGGTTCAGAATAAAAATTCTCTTCACATAGTTAATTTAAATGAGAATTAAGGACATGGTTAGCTTTAGATGCATGATATCTACATTTTTTCTTTAGAATGTATTTGTAAATGATGCTTGTATCAAGATATCACAGTTTGGAAAAATTACCTCTTGAAGTGAACACTCAGAACATGTATGGATGCTTCCAGTTGTAAATAAATGATGTTAAAAGCTTCCTTGGATCTTGGTGAGTGTGTTGCAATCCTTAATTTATGCTGAAAGTCTTTGAATCTCCCTAATCAAGTCAAGTTACAAGCTTCGGTTATGGAGTTTGAAGGATGGCGATGATGATGTTACAGAAGTGTAACAAGGGTATGGATGATTTACATATAATGTTTATGAAGTGTTATGATGATTACTTGCAAAGATATGACAATGGTGATTAATTTCGAAGAAATGGTGTTTTTGGAGCTTTAATGGAGTTATGGAGCAATTTCAGAATTTGAGAGAGTTTGAGGGTGTTTTGAAGCCGTGAATTCGTGTTCCATAAGTGCAAGGATGACATCTATTTATAGGGATAGTTTGGAAGGAATGAGAACATCAGTTTTGAAAGTTGAAGAGTTATGGTTCTGTTGGAAGTGAACTTTGAATTTCTTGCAAAATCATGGTGCTAACGCATGGTACAACTCCTCTAGGGTTGTTGACAGTCTTAGAGATGTTGCTTCTAAGTTTTCTTGTTGAGTGTGATCAGAAGAAATAAGTTACAGGCTCAAGGAGTGGATTTTGTGATTAAAGCATGCTTTACTAGAATGGACTTTGTGACCTTGGTAGATAGCACAACAAAGTTCAAAGTGTTCCCGTTCATGGACGGATTTTCCAGATATAGTCAAATTAAGATGGCGCCCGAGGACATGGAAAAACAACATCTATCACACCATGGGGAACATTCTATTACAGAGTAATGCCCTTCAGGTTGAAGAACGTTGGTGCAATGTTACAAAAGACTATACCAACCATATTCCATGATCTGATGCATAAGGAAATCAAAGTATATGTGATGATATGATCACCAAATCTCAAACTGAAGAAGGGAAATTATAAGACTTGTTGAAGGTATTTCGGCATTTGAGGAAGTATTGTCTTCGCTTGAATCCAAATAAGTGTACTTTTGGTGTTCATTCTGGAAAGTTTTTAGGCTTTATTATCAGCCAGAAAGGTATTGAGGTTGATCCTGGTAAAGTTATAGAAATTCAAGAGATGCCAGCATCAAGAACTGAAAATCAAGTCATAGGCTTCCTTGGAAAATTGAATTACATCTCCAGATTTATTTCTCACATGACCATCACTTGTGAGACGATCTTCAAGCTTCTAAAGAAAGATCAAGGTTGTGTATGGATAAATGATTGTCAGAAGGCTTTTGAAAGCATTAAAGAGTATTTTCTTGAACCTCCTATCTTGCTCCCTCCTATTGAAGGAAGGCCATTGATTATGTATCTAACTGTGTTGGATAGCTCTAAGGGATGTATTTTGGGACAAAAAGATGAAACTGGAAGAAAAGAGTACACCATTTATTATTTGAGAAAGAAATTCACTGATTGTGAGTCAATGTATTCCATGCTAGGAAAAACATGTTATGCTTTGGCCTGGGCTCCGAAGCGTTTGCGGTAATATATGTTGAATCATACTAATTAGTTGATATCCAAAATAGATCCAATTAAGTACATTTTTGAAAATCCTGCTCTCACGGGAAGAATTTCCCATTGGCAAATGTTGTTGTCTGAATATAACATTGAATACCGTACTTAGAAGGCTATTAAAGGCAGTTTGTTGGCAGAGTACCTTGCTCACCAGCCGATTGATGATTATCAGTATGTTAAGTATGATTTATGTGATGAGGATGTGATTTATTTGAAAGTTATATATTGTGATGAACCATAGCCTGAGGAAGGTCCAGATCCTGAATCCTGATGGGGTATGATATTTGATGGAGCCGTAAATGCTTATGGTAAAGTAATTGGTGTTGTGTTTATCACTCCTCATGGGTCTCATATCCATTTCACCACAAGGTTGGAATTTGATTGCATCAATAACATGGTGGAATATGAATCATGTATCATAGGTCTTGAAGAGTCTATGGATCTCAGAATTAAGATTCTTGATGTATATGGTGATTCAGCTTTAGTGATAAATCAAATTAAAGGATAATGGGAGACTCGTCATCCTAGCTTGGTCCCTGTTGTACCCCAATTTTTCCCCTTAATATTCCTCTATCATCTCATATCAACTCAATCATATCAAGATCACAATTGGGTTTAGTTCTTCCCCGTATCTCTAGGTTTACTCATGAGGAATCACCAAGCACCTTGATTCATATATGTTTTGTATTGGTTAATTTTTACCTAATTAATAGAACGAATGTTTGCTCTAATCGATGATATTATAGGTAAGAGCACAACACATTTCATCAGTTTGATATATAGGTTCATGAGTTTATTTTCATTCCTTCTTTAACAAAGTTTCATTAAGATTCAAGCATCATCATTGAGGATTCTTTAAAGAAATATCATGACAAGGTCTACTATGATTCATCATGCCTCAATTTGTCAAAGAAAATCAAAAGATGCAAGAGTTGGTTGGAGAAGTTTGACTTAATTGGACAAGTTCTTGACTCCTCGGTCACAAGTGCATAACTCTCTCAATTCTTAATATTTGGAGTTGGTTTTTGTTGTTATGGGTTCTTATTATCATCCACAACAATTACTATTCACATGGCAGGAGTTGTTGTACAAGAAAGATTGTCAAAATTGGAAGGGGTTTCCAAGCCATTTTGGTGCTCTAAGAGCTAGGGTTTTGAACTTCTAAGGGCTATATCTTGTTCATATTTTGGTATTTTTGAGTGATTCCAAATACATGCTTATCTTTCATTAGTTATCAACCAATCACTTCAAAAGTTTCAAGAGAATGTATATGTGTTTGTTGGCAGCAATTATGCTAAAACAATGACTTGAGAATGTTTTGCTAAATGTCTTAACATTTGGAGAAAAACTATTTTGAATGATGTCAAAGTAAATGTCTTGACATCTTCCTACCGAACTGATCTCAACCCAACATCAGTTAAGTCTTTTTGTTTCCTATTTTCATGCGTGCCATAATTTAGGATTTGTGTCTCACAGGCTGCGAAAAATATGGAGGAATATTTTTCAAATTGAATTTGAATTTCTGATTTCTTGCTTTCTCACTCTAAAACACCAAAAGCTTCATTCAGTTAGCTTTATTGAAATTCTATGAATCTAACCATACTCCAACCTTCAAGAATTATAACCTAAACTGATATACAGAAGTCCAGTTTTAGAGCCACCTTGTCCTACTTTATTCAGGTAGGTTTCTTGGTCAATTCGATCCAAATAAAAGACTAATTTAATCTCTGTATCCTTTTGATTCTCATGCTTTTTACAATTTGTGATTTCATTGATATTTGAGTGAGATATTCCAGAATTTTGTGCTCGCTATTATTTCTGCATTTTCTAAATTTAAGCCTTGCTCAGTTTATATAAATTTGGCGCGATGGTACCATTAGAATCGTCTTGAAGAGATGAATCTAATGGTACCGGTCTGGTCCTCTAATTTTACAGTTCGAGGAATCCCAATCTAGGGCGTCTGGAGGTTGAAGACGACCTACGTGTCGTGCTTCAACCAATGAAAGCCTGACATGTGATTTTTTGAATTCAATCCAGTGTGTTTGCTTTATGATACGCGTGCTTTGAGATCCCTTGGATCTGATTACTATCATTAGTCAAACTCCATTCAACGCGCCAAAATTTTAGTTGTTTTTCATCCGGTGCAATTTCCAAAGTTGACCATGATATACACAGCGTGCTTGATCCTTTGGATATGATTACTAGCACATTTGGACTCTCATCCAACGGTCCACATTTTTTTAGTTTGTTATTTTATTTTCTGTTTTTTATTTTAATTGATTTAATCTTCAAAAAGTCATAGAAAATTCATTTCTGACTCAAAAATTATGAAAAAATTCACAAAAATATTTTCAAATATTCTTTCTGACTTTTATTTTTTTCATGATTTTATTTTCAGATTTGATATTTTTTATAATTTTTCTTTTATTTTTACTTGTTTCTAATTATTTAAAAATACTTTTGATATTTTTTAATTCTGAAAAATTTGTAAAAATCATTTTACTCATTTCTGATTTTCTAAAATTTTTCTAGAATTTTATCTTGACTTCTACTATTTTTGATCTTTTTTTCCACTTATTTGAGCTAATTTAATTAGTTTAAAAATACGTTTTTGTTTTAAAAAATTACCTAAAAATTTATAAAAATATTTGAGGTCATCTCTGATTTTTCTATGGTCTCTTTTAATTTTTCTTTGATACTTTGAATATAGTTTTCTCTTTTACCTTTTATTTTCATTTTAAAACAATTTAAAAGGAAATTTTCTTTTTATTTTATTCATTAAATATAATTTTTTTAAAAAATATATTCTGGCTATGTGTTTGTTGATCATGAACTTCATTAATATCATTGGATCTTGAGTGTTGAGTTTAACTCGACTAAAATGGATGGATGATTTTAATGATAGTTTGATTAAATATTTGATTCAAATATGTCTTCTCTTTTGTGCTACATGTTGTTAGAGGGTAATTTACATATCATCTCTCTAAATATATGATACATAGATTGCTATTAACCGGCCTCAAAATAGGTGCGACTTCTATATAAGTCCACTTCGAGAAATGACCATTCGTGGCCTAAACCTATGTTTGCAAGCCCAAGCATGTTTAATTTGAAACCTTTGATCCAATAACCTTGAGATTAATTGTTAGGAGGCTTTGGTCTTACCAATCCTCTATGAATCTTCATAAATTTTGGAACTAAGTGAATCATTTAAAGATCGTTGATCATTCATTGTTTCCTTGAGATTTTAAAATGAATGATATACTTGACAAAAATCAAATGAAACTTGGTGTTGAGAGGCTTTGATTTTATAAATATTCTAATGAGTTTTCAAATACAAGTTTCAAGATGGTCATTCATCTAATCTCTAATTTCTAACAATTGGCTTTATTTTATGCTTTTACTTTATGTTTTTTACTTTAAGCACTTTTATTTTAGCATTTTCATTTCATGATATTTTCATCTTTTCTCATTTGAGTATTTATCTTTGTGTCATTTTTACTTTGCTCATTTGAGCTTTTCATTTCTTTTTTGAGGATACCTAAAAATCAAATTGAACCATAAAAAACTTTAATGTTACTTGGAATATTTGGTTAATATCCTTGGCATTTTGGAGTTGTGTACTTTTTCCACTTAGGAGTAGATACCTTGACCTACCTTGAGACTTGTGACTTCTACTGTTATTTTGTCTGGAGTTCTTGGGGTTTACCCTGAGATATTGGGTTGTATGTTTTCTTTGTGCGCAAGTTATTCTGACTATATGCTTTATCTGTGATCGAGAATTTATCTTTACACAGCCGTCACTCTGCTCAATTTTTATGAAGACATGATGCATTTGAATTTTGGTTTTCTTAAGAGGTTTATTATCTTTGATTGTTTGGTTTCAATCCAAAGGATGGAAATTCTACATTGACTCATTATGTAAAGTGTTGGCTTCTTGTTGGTTAGACGGTTCTTTTCTATAGCTTTTACCGTATGCTTTAGGATAGTCCCTTCATCTCCTCCCATCTTCTTTAATTTCAAAAAATCTTCTCCCTCCTTTTCAAAACTATTATTGTTTTCTAAACTTGAACCGCTTTCACAATAAACTTGGACTGAGGTCCATGCACTTTCAAAAATATTTTATTAGTCAAACTTTAACCAACTTAATAATACCTTGAAATTTTTGTAAGAAGACTAAAAGTCCATCAATCTCATTCAAACCATTTTTTGCAATTTTGGCTTTTTACGTTAAAATTTTCTCAAAATATTAGACTCTTGTCAATCCTTGTAGTGATGCGAGATATTATATTTCTATGATATATAGTGAAGTGAGATAAAAATATTTTCTTTTATTAATATAAAAAAGACATAAATATATTTTCTTTTATTAATTAATTTATTTTTCTTTTTTCTTAATCCATTAAGACAATAAACCATTTTCTAAACAAGTCCTTTTTCTTTCTTGCATTGTACATTTCAATATGGTTGTAATAGTTAAATAGGATTTAAATTGTTGCAATCCCCCATTTGTAAATATGTACTCCCATCCCTAAAATATTGTAATAGCGTAGGACTTTATATTCCCGCAATTTATCGCTTTTCAAATGTAAATGCTAGTAATTAGGGCGTGTATGGCAAGACATGAAATCAACAAATAGATAACCCTAATCAAGACTAAATACATGCAATCAAACACACTTTGCACACACGCACCCTTAGGGTAATCTCACTTGTCGCCTATCAGAAATTAGTCATGTCCCTCGAACATGGGCGTTTTAGTAAAAGACCCTTGATAAAAGATCGTAGTCCCTCGATGACCCTCGATGTTGCCTTCGGTAAACGATCTAGTCCCAAAAACGACATTGCTAAAACGCTCCATGGGTTGAATTCTATGACTATATAAACATCCCGCACCCGTCCCTTCACATCCAACGACGAGGCTTTTTATTAAAATAATGGTAAGATAACAACGTCTAAAGAAGGAGAAAAAGAACATCTAAGAACTTTTGAGTAGGTATATTCGCTCCTAGTTGCTTGCTTTCTCACAACAAAAACGTTCTATACACCAACATTATCACCTTGAAACATTTTTCAAAAGACAACACTTTGTATGCGTTCTTATAGAGACGAGAACCATTACAAAGACACCTTTTCAAAATCACTTTCAAAAGCATATCTCACAAACAATTTTTTGAATCATTTTAGAAACAAACACTTTTGTATGCGTTCTTATAGAAACGAGAATCATTACGAAGTTACATTTTCAAAATACTTTCAAAACCCACAAGCACATTTAAACAAAAAGCAAATGATCTAGCAAGTAACTAAGAGCCCATGGAAAACCATGGATAAAAAGGGTGCTAATACCTTTCCTTTTCATAATCTACCCCCTAACTCAAGAAATAATCTCATAGGTCTTTCCTGTTCTTTTTCACCTTTTATTTTAGATAAAAGAAAAGTCGGTGGTGACTCTTGCTAACCGCAACATTTGCGATTAAACGTAAAACACCCAAGTCAGTTCTCATACCGTATCACAAAACTGGCGTCTCTGCTGGGGATTAGTTTAAAAGTAGGTTTACCTTAGGTCTAGATCACATTTATTTGCTTTCATTCTTTGACTTGTATGCTTTACATTATTGGTTCCTTGTTTGGGTTTGTTTTGATCCTCTACCCGGATCTGGGGCACCTTTTAGTTAAGTAGCAATAGATTGTGGAAACTGTGCGGGGTATGAAGAAGTGAAAAACACAAGAAGGGGGGGGGGGGAGGGTTGAATTGAAAACTTAAAATCAAATGCGCAATGACACAGTATTTTTATCCTGGTTCGTTTAATCTCAAACTACTCCAGTCCACCCGTCAAGGTGATTTCGCCTCTCTCCAACGAGGACTTAATCCACTAATCAAACACTGATTACAATCACTACTTTGACAACTGCCAAAGTCTTCTTGATTATAACCACAATCCGGTTAATCTCAAAGAAAAAATGTCTTAATCAAGATTCAAGAATTTTGTGTATGATTGTTTTTCATTACAAAAACAGTTACCACAACTGTGATATTTTACACAAATTAAAGCGTAGAATAAATATGTAAGCTTGCAGCATTTTGAGATGAAATGAAGTTGCGTTGGAAAAATCGTGAACGATTTGATCTCTTAGCTTGTTTATATAGGAAATGGAATCATGTCTAACATTAAGCGTGATAATGGACATTAAAGCAGTTTCTGTATTGAGAAGATCTTGTCTGAATGAAGGCGTTACAAGTGATGTTGTCTTTATTGAATAGTATACTTCAGAGTCTTATAATCTTGTATGCTGCAATTGCTTCATAACATTGATGACTTAGAGTTGTGAGAACCTGATTTTATATGAACCTTCTGTTTAGAGTCAGAGTGTGCTTCACTTCAGCGCATGTTCTGATCATTATTCTTCAGCGCAGATTGTGATTACCTCAGCGTGAAAGCTTCTATAGCTTAACTTCTGATGCTGCTTTGGTCAGAACTTCTGCATACATAGTAACATAATTTTTAGAGTGCATATTTGTTCTTTGTGTTTGTTATCATCAAAACTCTAATAAAGGGTTGTAGAATCAAATTATGTTCTAACAATCTCCCCCTTTTTGATGATGACAAAAACTAGAATTTTCAATGAAAAATATAGAACAAAAAAACTTAAGAGAGACTCCCCCTGAGTTGATTACTTCCCTGAAGTTCCTTCTCGTCAGAGCTTTTGATGCATCTCCTTCTGTTCTTATCAAAATGTGTTCCTGTTCAAGCTTTTCAGAAAGTAGAGGTTAAAATATTCAGAATGTTTGAGACTTTGTTTCGGTATACTGTTATTGAAAATATCTTACTTTCTCCCCCTTTTTGTCAGGTATCAAAAAGAAATATAATCAAAGTCAAGAGGATGAATTATATTAAAAACAGAACGCAATGACAAGTTTCAAAAACAAGGAGGTAAAGATAAAATATTACAGATAAACAGTTTTAAAGAAAATCTAAGAAGGAGGGGGAAGACGTGTGAATAACGCTTCCAACAAGCTCTTGATCTGAGTGATTGACTCTTCGTGCTTTCCCAGAATATCTTTGATTTCCTTTGTAGTATCTTCTTATTTATCCAGAATACCCTTGATCTCTTTGTTCGTATCCTCTTTCTTATCCAGTCTTGCATGGATTAAAGCATTCTCTTTCTTTAACTCTTCCAGAGTTTGCATGACTAGAGAGGAAGCTGGTGTCGCTTCAGTGATTGTAGGTTGTTCAGAATATTCTGCAGCCTCTTCTGATTGAACCACTTATTCTGCTGCAATCATGTCTTCTGGAGTAGTAGTTAGGGAGAGACTATCTAAATCTATTTCAGCAACTTCTGAAGGATGGTGCTCTTTCTAGGGAGCATTATCCAGCGGAAGAATTTCTTTCTTGCACCATTGGCTCAGAACTTGATCTTGAGAGGCTTTCAGCTGATCACTGATGTTCTGCTGAGCCCTTTCATAACCCAATTCTTTCAGCTTCAAAGTTTCAGAGTTTATCCATTTTCTGAATCTTTCCCTCTGTAGCGGTAAAAATATTCAAGACTAAGCCATTGAATTGACTAGACTTTATACAAATAAAAAATAAAAATTGCCACCGCACTTTATTGTTTCCAAAGGAATGGGAAAAGAGAGAATAACCCAAAAAGATGGGGAAAGATTCAAGGTAAGGGGGTTGGTTATGTAAAGGGAAGTTATTAGCACCCTAAACATCTACGGTACTCCGCATGAACCTATTTGAAAAATCTGTATATTTTGGCTATAAAAATGTGTTGTATATAAAATGGATGGTGGAGGTGAGAAAAGAAATATTTTTATGATTTTTGCACCTGCCGCGGTTGCAAACCTTTGGTGCCTACGTACCACCTTTCGTGCAATAGGGGATAAGGGTACTACCAATGTTCACTGCCGATGTACTACCAATGTTCACTGAAGGTAGAAAGAGAAAATATATCATATCACTGCCATTCACTAACGATGAACTATCAACGTTCACTGAAGATAGCAAAAAGATAACAAACATCGACGTTCACTGAAGGTACAGAGAAAATATCATATCACCGCCGTTCACTGACAATGAACTATCAAAGTTCACTGAAGATAGCAAAAAGATAACAAACACCGACGTTCACTTCCGATGTACTACCAACGTTCACTGAAGGTAGAGAGAAAATATATCATACCACCGCCGTTCAATGACGATGAACTATCAACGTTCACTGAAGATAGCAAAAAGATAAGAAATACCGACATTCACTGCCGATGTACTACCAACGTTCACTGAAGGTAGAAAGAGAAAATATCATACCACCGCCGTTCACTGACGATGAACTATCAATGTTCACTGAAGATAGCAAAAAGATAATAAACACCGAAGTTCACTGCCGATGTACTACAAACGTTCACTGAAGGTAGAGATGAAATTACATAGTTTTCCCCAAAATTCTGGTGTTTCACCTAGAACGGGTCTCGACTTCTTCTTTAACCAAGGTATTCTGCCTTGAAAGGGTAATATGTAAGTTGTCTCAAATAAAGAAACTTCTATTTGCAAAGATTTCACAAAGAGCTGCTGCTGTGAATTTGAAAGTCTTTCCATCCATTGGCGTAAACTGACGACGGACTGCAAACTAACCACTCATAGAGGAAATAACAAAAAAAGTTACGTCGACTTGTACAGGGAAGCACGAGTTGCTCAAATAAAGAGACCTGCTGCTTGTTATCATGGAGGATTGCAAAAAGAAACAACTTTCTGGGGATAGAAATATGGCTTCCTGTGGAAAGAGATATGACTTCATGGGGAAAGAGATATGACTTCCTAGGGAAAGAGATATGACTTCCTGGGGAAATGCCACGATATTCCTGCTGAGGAGATAAAGTCTTCTCGTGCAAAATAAATGCATAAACCAAAAGTCAAAGTTCTCAGAAATCCAACGTAAATAATATTGTCATGCAACCACAAATCCAATTCAGAAATAAACTGGAGCAAGACAGCCAACGGAGATACATGCTTTGAGAAATAAACTCAAGAGGGAAAACCAAATTCAAATAAGCAAAGAGCGCTGCAGGAAGGTTAGAACACAATGTCAATGAAAAATGATTTGTAGCAATGCTTGATGTATGTATAAATGTATGAGTGATATCATGCATATATTGGTAAAAGGATACATAATCAGTACAAACAAACAAAACCGCCTCAGGTACTAACAACATTGGGCTAAACTTCAACCAGAAAGATCAATCCAAGAAAGGTAAGAGCAACTGCGGAAACCAAACCTATTGCATGTCCTAACTTCACTGAGGAGAAACATAATCTGGATGTAGCTAAATCAAACAGATACCGGGATAGCACATCTTTCTTCCGGTTTCATCGGAGAAGCAGTTTTACAAAAGCAAAATGCCTACTGGAGATTACAAGACCAGCCTCAAATAAAGCAGACTGACACCGAGAAAATCAAACCTCACTGGGGAATTCAAGCCTACCCCCATGGGGAAAGATGCGGATCGAAACTTTACATCATAAAAACCTATTCCAACAAAAGATGCCCTGGGATAGCCTTCCCGAGAAATCAAGAAGTCAACACTAATGCCAATACTACAAAAAGAGCGATATCTTAGCACACCAAGGGAATAAAACATTTCATCATATGAGGGAAAACTTCACTGGGGAATCTGGGACGGAGGCTTTTGACCATGCAAACCCAAAATCAAAAGTGAACCAAGACTTGACTGGGGATAATGGGCTCACAAACCCAATATCACACCTTACACCAATTGGTACCATCTTCAATATACAAAAATCATGCCCATACCAGCGAAAATGACCTGAGAGAACCTTCCTGGGGAACCAAGAAGTTAACAGTACAATAAGAAGTCAAAATTATGGGGATTTTAAATTAAACTCAACACTTGGTGAGAGAAAACCTAAAAAATTGACAATTGTCTCAACACTTCTTAGAAAATATACTGCCCTGGTCTAGCTACTTGGGAAGCACATAACAACAATAATGTCGTAACAAGAGAAAGAAGTGCTCTACAAGAGATTCCATATCAATAAAAATGGAGAAAGAACTCCATCAAATGAGCAAAGGCTTCATAGCTCTTTTTAATCTCCATTTGATCACCACCTGGCTGGGTAAAGAATAACACTCAGCTGGAGAAGTCAGCATTAAGACTGGAAAAAATGGAATTATGAACCCAACACCATAACACAACTTGAGGAAGGTTCTCAGCTTGGGGTAGACATAGTAGTTATCTTGACGAAATCTGGATACGCCCTTGGAAACCAATCTGGTGTCTCAAGCTTACCGTGCTGATCAAGGTAACTTTCGTAACTTTCCTTTGGCTGCATGCTTTTAGGGTAACCTTTCTGATCAAATGACTTCTAGAGATTTGTCAAATCTTGACGTAACTGCCTTAGATTGGATAAATATTACATCCTCTTTGATCAACAATTCTTCTCGGTAACATGCCTTTTGCTGTTACTCAAATGTAAACTTTCATGATATCAAGCAATTGTTTTACAAGCAGAAAATGTTTATTCTAATAATAAAAATTCTAATGCAATAATTACGTAAGTCTTGAAGATTTTATTTGAAAAGATGTCTCAAAACCTTGTGAACGAATCACTAGCCAGGATGCGACGCTGATTTTTTTTTTGTACAAAAGAAATATGATATTATGATACGGTGGGACAACTGACTTGGGATTTTGCGTTTGTGTTCTCAAATGTTTCGGTTTAGCAAGAGTCGCCACCGACTTTTTATTTTATCCTAAGGAAAGGTCAAAAAGCACAGGAAATACCTTTGAGATGTTTTCTTGGGTTCAGGGAGTATATTATAGAAAAGGAAGGTATTAACACCCTTTCTATCCATGGTTATCCATGGGCTCTTAGTTACTTGCTTAAATCACTTGCTTTGCTTTTCAATTGTTTGAAATGGTGCTTTGTGTGTGGTTTTGAAAGATGTTTTGAAAAGAGGCCATCATTGTGGCAGCCTTTTAATGATTCTTATTTGAACGTATACAAAGATGTTTTTGTCTTTTGAAAAGTTTTCAATGTTTGAAAGTAGGGTTTTGAAATTGTATCGTGAAGTGTGTTTTGAAAATAGAAAGGATGTTTTTGCAAGCTTGATGATCAAGTAAATAAGAGTTATCTACCCTATTTTACTCAAAGATCTTTCTTATGTTTTTTAACCCTTTTAATAGTGTTGCTTCACCATTGTATTTGGTGAACAACCTTGTGTTTGAATGTTAAACGGGACAGGCGCGGGTCATCGTATAGACCATGATAGCAATGGTGTCAAGTATCTTTGGCAATTTTCTTAAGGGACTTGATCATTTTATTTAGGCAACTCAGACAGCGTCATCGAGGGACTATGATCTTTTTTATTGTTTTTTTTTTGACAAAGTACTCAACATGCAACCATGGCCCATTTTTGAAGGCAACAAGTGGATTGTAACCCTAGGGGTGCAAGTGTGCATTATGTTTGTTTTTCATGCATATTTATCTTGGATTAGGTCAAACTAATTGTTGATTTTATTTGCATACAAACCCTAGGTCTAAGCATGGCATAATTGAAAGCTTTTAAATGTGCGAGAATTTAAATGCTATACTATTACAACATGATATAGGGAGGGGAGTACAAATTTGAATTGGGAGTTGTTGACAAGAAAATAAATTCTAAGTTATTACAACCATATCGAATGTACAAGATACAATATTTAAATGTACAATAATTAAATAAAAGTACAATAAATAAATATTAAATAAAACATGTTATACAAAAAAGATCTTTATGTATCTAAAAAGTATATTTTTTAATGTGAAATATAAATAAATAAATAAAGTCAATTTTATATTATTTTTCTATTTAGGGCAAGAAACCCTAATTCTTAAGTAAATAATATTATTTATTAATTATATACAATAATATATTAATTTATGCATAAAAATAAAAGTATATTATGAAAATGATATTTTTTAGTACAACATATTAATAAGAATGAAAATGTGATATTTTTGTATTTTTTAACCTAATTATTTAATAACAAGTATATAAGTGTATATATATATTTATTAAACATATTAAATATACAAAGATAAAAATAATTATTAACAAAAAATGGGTATTTTCAAGAAAATGATTTCAAATGTAAATAAAAATAATAAATGAAAATAAGTATATTTTTTGTATTATTTTTGAGTTTTATTAAAAAAACAAAATAGTTTATTTACATATGTATACTTAGTAAAATAAAATAAATATCAAATAAATATGAAACAATATAGAAAATTATTTTTTGGCATTTTTCATATTTAAACAAAAAATAATAAAGTCAGAATAAAAAATAAAAATGTCAAAATGATAAATATTTAAATAAATGGGCCAGGGGGTGTAAACTGAACAAAAGGGGTGTCAAAAGCAAAAGGTCACAGGCCCAGCCCAAAATCACTTCTTCTTCTTCCTTGGAACAAATCCTGCGCGCGTGCTATGTACAAAACTGTAACTCCTGATTCTTTGATCTTTTGACAAAACTCATAACATGAACATTGTAGAGAATTAAACAACGAATTCAACCATATAAAAAACTTGGATTAACTCTCAAAGACCAGAGAGAATTTCTCTGGCCCTAATTTCTAACCTAGTTTTTTCAGAAAGTTCATGAGTGAAATTCTCTTAGCATATGTATGGCTTCAGGGCTATGAGTACAACATATTTCATTCACAAACCTAAGCCTAACCATTCCTAAATAGAGAGATAGAAGTCCATGAAATACCGGTTTCAGTTGACTTAGAGCTGGACAATGCAATAACCTTCAATGGTGTTTGAGCTTCTTTTGAGCTTACCTGAGGTCCAAGGAAGCTTCTCCAATGCTTGGATTGCTTTGAAACAACTTGAATCGTGCTGTAGAACTCAACCTGCAGAGCTTTGAAATTAAAATGGCAAAGTGTGTTAGAGGTGTTACAGCTTGCAATGGGGGCCTGGGATAGTTCAGGTGAGTTGATTGGAAGGTGTTTGAACTATCTTTGGACAAAACGCACGATGGAATTTGGTTATGGCTTGCAAAATGCAGAACTTGCCCTGTTTTGCAGAAAAACATTGATTCTGAGTATGAGGAGGTTTGAGTGATGAAAGGGTTGTGTTTTAGGCTTGTTGGGAGGTATAGAACTTGTCTACAATGTTTGTCTTGGTTTGTTTTCACAGATGTGTAAGATAGCTTGTGTTTTGCAAGTTTCCTTCTACTTGAAGTAAGAGAATGGAAGTGATGTTATAGCTTGGTACAGGCCCTCCTATCATGCTGCATCTTTTGCTCTTGGTTCTTGGAATTGATAGCTTCAATCTTGCTTCAGAGATATGGCCCCATACCTCAAGGATTTTGGTTTGACATAAAGTGCATTTTTACAAAAATGGCATTTTACCTTTTTCCAAATAAGGGTTAATCTTGTATGTAATGTCCAAATGGCCAGGATAACACCTTAATTCAATGGTTATGCATTAAATTATGAAGTGTAAGTTGGTTTTGAGTCCTTCAAGCTAGCACCAACATGTTGATTTGAAAATGCAAGCTTGTATGAACATGTATTGGTCATGGACAAAAGTGAGTTTTTGCCAACTTCAAGCATTCGATTCTCTCTAACCACAAGGGTGTTTGAGGAGTTCTTGGACAATTTGTAAATCTTGGAACATGTACTATATTACATCTTTGTAATGAAACTTGAAACTCCAAGTGGAACTATGTGAAAAATGTCCAAGAAGATGGGTCAAAATCCTGCCAAGATTAGGGCAGATTTTCTCTAAGTTAAAAGTTTTAGGTACCCTTGTTCCAAAAATCATAACTTGAGATAAAAGCTTCTTTTGAGAAAACTTTGTGAATCATAGTTGTAGACTTTGTGATGGAATACAACTTTCATGTTTCAAGTTTTGTTTCAATCCATTTTCATCTTCGTGCAAAAGTGGGACAAAGTTAGGAAAAAATAAGAAAATTTCATAACTTAGAAAATTTCTAAGTTATGAAATATTTCCATTTTAAACCCTAATTTTCATTTTTGGGTTTCTTGATGAACAAGTTTCATAATTTCACATGTCTTGATGAAAAATAACTCTTGGCAATTGATTTTGACCAAAAATTTAAAGTTTGACTTTTCAGTCTATAGTCAAATTTTGATCAATTGACTGAAAAATTCATTTGTCAATCCTATGCAATTGAGATCTTCTGAACTTGTTGAATGGGTCAAGACAATGTCATTGAGTCCTTGTGTCCATGGTTTAGCTTGATTTTCCATTGGTTAGGTCAAACAGTCAAAAATTGCAATTGTACAGTCAAAGCCCTAAAAATGACCATTTTACCCTTTTGGTGATCTGATCAAATTTCTTGTAGAATTTTGATACAAAATTGATAAAATGGTTCATATGAGTTCATAATGTTGATGTGGATCAAATTTCATGAGGTTTGACTATCAATTGGCCATAGTTGACTTTTTCCCCAATACAGCTGATTTTAGGTCAACTGTCCAATTGACTGGGCAAAAATTTGAATCAAGGCTTGAAACTTGGTATGGATAAACATGTGAGTCCAACATGAAGTATGAAAGTCCATTTTGGCATTGTGGGTCAAAACATCCTTGAGCAAACTCAAACCCTAATTTAGGTCAACAGTGCAAGTAAGTGTCTTGAGCAGAGCAAACCCTAGCTTGATCTTCAGTTCCAAGAGTCTTGTGATGAGAAAATGTTGATGAAATGGGAGGGAAAATTTTGGGGTACAACAGTTGCCCCTGGTCAATCTTCTTGAACCTGAGGAGTTAGATTGGCAAGTTTGCCTTTCGTGACTCGAAGGTAAAAGAGGATTGGACACTAGAGTGCCCGTAAATTTGCACTCGTCAAAACATGGATGAAGAAATGGGCTTAAAGATGCCATTTGGAGATGGTAGAATCTTACTGGAGATGGGTTTAAAGATTCCATCCAAGAATGTTTGTTGAATTGCAGTGCTGTAGGTCGGAAGAATGAGCATCAAAATGGTATTCGTGTCTGGGAGGCCATTAAACTGTATCTGGAGACTGAGTCTGTATGAGCAAAATAATGGCGGCCGTGTCTGGCGCGTATCTGATCTGTAATTGTATTTGAACTTTGAATGAGTATCATAATGACCGTCGTTTCTAGAGTGTATCTGTATTGTATCTGGGTAACAGGAAAACATCTGTGTATGGAGCAACTGTGTGTTGGGGTTAAACTCTGAATGAGTGACAGAATGGAAACCGTGTCTGGAGCGTATCTGGACTGTATCTGAAGTCGATACCTGTTATGAGTAGTAGAATGACCGCCGTGTCTGGGGTGTATCCGTATTGTAACTGGGATCTGAATAAGTGACAAAATGATTTCTGTGGCGACTGCATTGGGGAGAGTCAAACTGCTGATGTAAGAGCCAGAATGGCATCCGTGTCTGGAGCGTATCTGAACCTGTAGTTGATAGTTGAACCTGAATAAGAGATAGAATGGCTGCCGTGTCTGGAGCGTATCTAGTCTGTATCTGATTACTGAAGTCTGAATGAGTAATAGAATGATCGCCGCGTCTGGGGTGTATCCATACTGTATTTTGACTTGAAGTTCTGAATGAGTAATAGAATGACCGCTGTGTCTGGGGTGTATCCATATTGTATCTGAATAATTGTTAACAATAGCCTTTTAATCTTATCCTGAAAAGGGTAAAATGTTAGCTAAAACACGAAGTTAAATTGCATGATATGTATGATGCAATGAATTGTAATCCATGTTTATGATATATGGATGTAATGGTTATGTATGTAAACTGAGTAGCTGTCTTGCTGAGGAAGATAAATCCTGGATAGCTGGAGATAATGACATCTTTGACTGCTTCCGGGGAAGATAAATCTTCGACCGAAGCTGGGGATTCCAAAAACTTTGATTGTTGAAGATGAGAAATCCTTGTTGACTTTCCTAGGATATTGGGGAAACTCTGAAAATCTCTTCTGGGGGAATTGAAGCCTTTGAGAAATGGGACCAAGAATCTTCGATCTTGCTGGGAGATAAATTTGTGGGGGAAATACTCACCCTTATGGCTCCATTGGGGAATAAGGTTTAGATTAAACTGGCTCCACTGGGGATCTTGAAGTTTAACTCCACTGGGGAAATACTCCAAGGTTTCAGCTTTGTTGAGGATCTGAATGATGTATCATAGGGGATTCCTTCTGGAATGACACAAAGATATCTTCCTACACCTTCAACCTATCAGTAATTACCCTTTTTCAATTTCGTTTTATTTGTAAGCAGTGATTATATTCGAATGTGTATGCCTATTTAACGAAACATTGAACGTTTTCAAATAAAACATAAGTGTAAAAGAAAAGAAAGGCAAGCAAATTTCTGCACTTTGAAGTATCTTTGTATTTAACTTTCGTGAGTATCTTTGTACAAAGGAGACAGACACCCTAGTAAGAGAATGTTGTCGTAAAAAAAAATTTATACAAAAGAAAGATGGCTATGTGTAATAATTCCATGGGATTCCCATTCTGCTACAACCTTCACAACTCTGAATATCTTGTCCATTCGCTGCTTCGTCCGTCGATGACTGGATTGATCAGAAGCTTGGAGCTTCTCTGGTGAAGAGATTGTCCTTAAAGTGATCCGACGAGACATAGTCATACGCTTTAATTCCCTAACTTTTGCCTGGACCGCCCTTTCGGGTTTTCGATCCACTGGGAAACCCTTTTTTGCCCAAGTCGCCCTTTCGGGTTTTCAACTTGCCGGGTCGTTTTATGCGTAGTATCTTTTGACTATGTCTGGGTTCACAGGGTGTGGCAAGTCATCACCGTCCATGGTGGTCAGAATCATTGCCCCACCAGAAAAGATGCTCTTGAGTACAAATGGTCCTTCGTAAGTAGGAGTCCACTTGCCCATGGGATCACTTTGCGGTAATATGATTCGCTTGATTACAATATCTCCGACTTGATATACTTGGCGCCTGACTTTCTTATTGAAAGCCTTTATCATGCGTTTTTGATACGCCTGACCATGACAAATAGCAGTAAGTCGCTTCTCGTCGATCAAATTGAGTTGATCAAGCCGGGTCTGAATCCAATCGTCTTCACTCAAACTAGCATCTTTCATGATCCTTAAGGAAGGAATCTGAACTTCCATAGGTAAAACAGCCTCCATGCCATACACCAAGGAAAATGGGGTTGCCCTTGTTGAAGTACGTGCCATAGTACGATATCCATGCAGAGCTAACAGTAACATCTCATGCCAGTCTTTGTAGGTGACTGTCATCTTTTGAATGATCTTCTTGATATTTTTGTTCGCGACTTCAACAACACCGTTCATCTTCGGCCGATAGGGAGATGAATTGTGATGATAAATCTTGAACTGTTCGCATAGAGCGGTGATCATAGTATTGTTCAAATTTGTACCGTTGTCTGTGATGATCCTGTCAGGGACACCATACCGGCATACGAGGTTCTGCTTGATGAAGCGGGCAAACACATTCTTTGTAACAGAGGCAAAGGAAGCTGCTTCGACCCACTTGGTAAAATAATCAATAGCGACCAAGATGAAGCGATGTCCATTGGACGCCGTGGGCTTGATCTCTCCAATCATGTGGATGCCCCACGTTGCGAATGGCCAAGGAGCTGCCAGAACCTTGAGAGGAACAGGAGGAATATGTACCTTGTCGGTATAGACTTGGCATTTGTGGCAAGTACGTGAATGTTGGTGACAATCAGCTTCCATGGTAGACCAGTAGTAGCCTGCCCTTAGAATCTTTTTAGCCATCGTATGTCCGCTCAAGTGGGTGCCAAATGGGCCACTGTGTATCTCAGTCATGATCAACTCTGCTTCAGCTTTGTCCACACAACAAAGTAGAACACAATCATGGTTGCGCTTGTAAAGGATGCCATTGCTTATGAAGAACTTGGCAGCAAATCTCCTTAAGAACTTTTTGTCATTGACGGAAGCTCCTTCAGGGTACTCTCTAGTTTGGAGATACCTTTTGATTTCATGAAACCAGGGTTGTTCCACTACTTCTTCGGTATTAATCTCATGACAGTGTGCCGGTTCATCCATTCGCTCGATGGTGATTTGGGGAGCCTTGTTATCCCAATTGAGTTTAAACATGGAAGACATTGTAGCCAGAGCATCTGCCAGCTGATTCTCTTCTCGCGGGAAGTGCTCGAAAGTAATCTGCTCGAAATGAGGTAATAACGTCAGGACATGTTCTTTGTATGGGATAAGATTAGGATGTTTGGTGTCCCACTCTCCTTTGACTTGACTGATAACCAAAGCCGAGTCCCCAAATACGACCAAAGATTTGATTCCCAAGTATATAGCAGCCTTGAGACCAAAGATGCAAGCTTTGTATTCGGCCATGTTGTTGGTACAGCTGAAACAAAGTCGGGCAGTGAAGGGTGTATGGAAACCTTCCAGAGAAATGAGTATCAAACCGATACCGTTGCCAAATGTATTTGAAGCACCATCAAAGTACAGGGTCCATCGGGATCCTTGTTCAGGTCCGTCATACGGTCCGATACCTTCAATGTTGTCCAATGTCATGATGTCCTCGTCAGGGAAGTCGAATCTCATAGACTGGTAATCTTCGACGGCTTGATGAGCTAGATGGTCAGCTAGCACACTCCCCTTTATAGATTTTTGGGTAGTATACTGTATATCACACTCAGTCAGGATCATTTTCCACCTAGAGATTCTTCCAGATAAAGCAGGCTTCTCGAAGATATACTTGATCGGGTCCATTTTGGAAATCAGCAAAGTGGTATGACTCAACATATACTGCCTTAGCCGGCGAGCAGCCCATACCAAAGCGCAGCAAGTTTTCTCGAGCAGTGAGTAGCGAGTCTCACAGTCGGTAAACTTTTCGCTAAGGTAATAAATGGCATGCTCTTTTCGACCAGACTCGTCATGTTGGCCCAGCACATACCCAATTGAGTTATCCAAAACAGTCAGATACATGATTAACGGCCTTCCTTCGACGGGTGGCATAATAATAGGAGGTTCTAGCAAATACTCCTTGATTTTATCAAAAGCTACTTGATAATCGTTGTTCCATTCAACTACCTGATCTTTCTTTAAAAGTTTGAAAATTGGCTCACAGGTAGACGTCAGGTGAGAGATGAACCTGGAGATATAGTTCAAGCGTCCCAAGAATCCTCTAACCTCCTTTTCAGTACGAGGGGCATGCCTTTCTTGTATAGCTTTTACTTTAGCTGGATCAACCTCAATGCCCTTGTTGCTGACAATAAATCCCAGAAGTTTACCAGATCTAACTCCAAAAGTGCACTTGCTTGGATTCAGTCTGAGTTTATACTCCTTCAACCTGGAAAACAGCTTTTGCAAATGATTAAGGTGTTCTTCTTCTGTCTGTGATCGAGCTATCATGTCGTCTACATAAACTTCGATCTCATGATGTATCATATCATGAAACAAAGCTACCATGGCGCGTTGATAAGTTTCCCCTGCGTTCTTCAGTCCGAACGGCATCACCTTGCAGCAGAAAGTACCCCATTGCGTGACAAAGGTAGTTTTCTCCATGTCCTCGGGGGCCATTTTAATCTGGTTGTAGCCCGAGAATCCGTCCATGAAGGAAAAAACCTTGTGTTGAGCTATGTTGTCAACCAAGATGTCGATATGCGGTAGTGGAAAATCGTCTTTAGGACTGGCCCTGTTCAAATCCCGATAGTCCACACACATTCTGACCTTGTCGTCCTTTTTGGGTACGGGCACAATGTTAGCAACCCATTGTGGATAGGTTGTAACAGCCAGAAAGCCAGTGTTGAATTTCTTCATTACTTCAGCCTTAATCTTTTCAGACATGTCAGGCCTCATTCGTCGGACCTTTTGCTTGATCGGTCGACAATCTTCTCTTGTAGGGAGACGGTGAACCACGATATCGGTGTCTAGCCCTGACATGTCTTCATAAGATCAAGCGAAGATTTCAACGTATTCATTCAATAACTTCACTAAGCGTTCCTTGACACTCGGTTCCAGGTTGGCACCCACTTTTACTTCCTTCCTGTCTTCCTCTGTCCCTAAGTTGATGGTTTCTAGCAACTCTTCATGAGGCAGAATGGTCCTCTCTTCTTGTTGTAGAAGTCTGGCTAACTCTCCCGGCACTTCACAATCTTCGTCAACTTCGTACTCAACATGATTGACCAAATCTTTAGAGTTATCGAAGGCTAAAGCAGAATAGTCACCCATGGAATCCGGAATGGATGAGTACCTGCATTTGTGAGTGTGGGTGTGTGTAAGGGATATCCATCCTTAAACAAACAAAAATGCAAAAGGAAAGAAAATGAACACAGTAGTTTATAGATGAAAAACGTCCAATGATTCATTAAAACATGGCATCTGATAATGAAGAAAATCAAGCCCTTACAAATGGACCAGCATGCCCTGGGCAAGGCATGAGGTGAAAATAGTGTGCGAATTGTTTTAGTTATTACAGACCATAAAATGGGAAATTGTTTGAAGATAAAATTACTGGTTGATAAAGGTAATAGGAACAAAATCCTTTGCTTCCCAATTGCTCAAACCCCCTTCGACGGTTGGGAATATCCAATCTTCAAAGTGGCTCTCTTCATCCTCATCCTCTACAGCGTTGATTCCATGGTGGGAGATCTTGACAGGTGGTCTTCCAATCTTAGAGCGGCGTATAGCCTTTTGTCCTGCAACAGTAAACCCCAACCCAAACTTGTCTGTCTTATAGGGAAAGTCGGGAAATTGCCCCCATACTGTGCTCTTCCCCTCCTTAATCACAGCCTCAGCGTCCTTGAGAGATGCCATCCTAGATGCATGCTTGGGAACAATAGTCACCTCAACCATTGTCTTCGCAACTGTTACCTCGGGAGAAACTTCCTCAAAATGTTGAAAAGGCGTTTCGATGAACTCGCCATCTAACTCCACATATCAAAAGGAATTGAGATGACTGATCATGTACTCTTCCTCGCCGTGCACAGTTATAATTTTACCCTTAACAGGATATTTCAGCATTTGGTGCAAAGAGGAGGTAACTGCCCCGACATAATGGATCCACGGTCTTCCTAGCAAACATGAGTATGACGGACGGATGTCCATTACGTAGAAGGTGGAATTGAATACTTCGGTGCCTACCTTGATAGGAATATCAACCTCTCCATGAACCATTCTTTTGGAACCATCGAAAGCCCTAACGACGATGTTACTAGGTTTGAGGGCCAAACCTTCGCAATCCAAACGATCTAAGGCCTTCTTTGGCAGCACATTCAGGGAAGAACTAGTATCAACCAAGATATGGGCGAGAGTGGTTCCCTGGCATTCAACTTAGACGTGTAGCGCATCATTGTGCTTCCTTCCTTTGGGAGTTAAGCCAGCTTCAGAAAAGCCCAGGCCATTGTCAGCAGTAAGATTGGCCACACAATCCTGAAACTGGTCAGTCGAGGTCTCTTGGGGTACATGTGCCTCTTTCAAGAATTTGATTAGGGCCTTAGTGTGGGCCTCTGAACAGAGCAGAAGAGCCAACATTGAAATTTTAGAATGGGTTTGCCCCAATTATTCTACAACGTCGTAGTCACTTTTTCTGATTATTTTCAAGATTTCATCCATTTCTTTCTGAGTGGTTTCGGGGATAACCACAGCACGAGCCTTCATCTTTACAGGCATTTCCAGCACCCCCTTACCCTTGTCGGTATTATCAGCAGATGGTCTTACTTCAGGAGTATCGAATTCTTCAATCACCGGGCCTTGCACAGAGGGTCCAACAGGTGTAGAAGCTTTTAAGGGTCCGAAAACTGCTCGAGGGGGAGAAATCTCCGGAGAAAAGATCCGGCCACTGCGGGTTATCTTGCTTGTCCTCGCGATGTTCCCTATATCAAGGTCTTCTTCAGAAATCTCTTGGACTGTTTCGATTTGTTTGATGCTGTGGTAGAAGATTTCTCCCCCATAGTTCCACGGTATCATTTTGCTTGATTGGTACGAGACAGGTCCCGGCATGGTGATCTTTAAAGGTACATATTCATAGTTGGGTGTAATCCTGACAGGCCTTTTGCAAGCCTTGGGAGGATTGTCGGAAATGGTTATGATAGAAATATCGTTGGTTGAAGTATCACAAGTATCAGGAGTAATCGGACTGAAAGTGTTAACAGGGGTTTTTTGGAAAAGTATCTCTTGCGTATCCATCAGGCATTGGACACCCGATTTCAACATTGGACAATCACCTTGAATGTTCAAACAAAAATAACAGTCCTTACCACAACCAGGAAAGATCCCGACTCTCAACAAATTTCCTTTAATCACAAGCAATGGAGTCAACAGATTGGCAACATCAGTAACATGGAGGTTTTCCAAAATGCCATGCACATTGTGGCCGTGCTTGGGCATCGGAGCAGATATAACATTGGGCTTCTCAGGAGCATCAAATTCAACTTCTTTGGCGTCAATTAAGTCCTGAATTTTGTTCTTAAGTGCCCAGCAATTATTGGTATTGTGCCCAGCACTGTCGGAATGGTAAGCACACTTGGTGTTGGAGTGATAGTATGGAGAGGAGGTGTTAGGGTTTTTTGGCGCCTCTTTCAAACTGGTCAGATTCAGCTTCAACAAATGGGTAAGGACCTGAGCGGGCGTCATGTTGATGCGGGTGAACTTCCGTTGTGGCCGTTCTACCCGTTGCTGATTAGGTCTCGACTGATTGTTACGAGGTTGATCACTTGACGAATTTTGAATCATCACGGCCCCTACAGTCGGTCGGCGCTCAGTTCTTCCCAATACCTTCTGAGAATACATAGCAGATGCTTCCTTCTTAGCTGGGAAAGGTTTCTTAATAGTCATGGATGCGGAAGTATCCTTTTGAATCTTTCCACTTTTAATACCGGCCTCCACCCTTTCGCCGGTAAAAATCAGTTCAGTAAATCCCGCAGAAGAGCTCCTGATTAGATGGTTGAAGAAGGGGCCAGACAGGGTCCCTAGAAACATGTCAACTAATTCCCTATCTGATAGCGGTGGCTGCACCCTTCCATCCAGATCACGCAACTTCTGGGCGTACTCCTTAAACCCTTCATTTGAAGCCATCCCCATACTTTGTAACTGAGTACGAGTGGGCGCCAAATCAGCATTGTACTGATACTGACGATAAAAAGAAGCTTCCAAGTCTTCCCAATTATGAACCTCTGATCTCTCGAGCTGATAAAACCAATCTAACTGAGTTCTAGACAAGCTGTCTTGGAAAAAGTGTACCCAGAGGTCTTTATCCGATGAATGAGATTGGATCTTTCTAACATACGACCTCAGGTGCATCTTAGGGCAAGACAGACTGTCGTACTTGGAAAATTTTGGCACCTTGAACTTGGGAAGGATAACAATCCCAGCTACCAACCCTAGTTCCTCAAAATCTAATCCGGGCACCCTTTGCAACTCCATAGCTGCCAATCTGTCTTCAAGGTTCTTATATTTGTCGTCCGCTGGTGGATACTGTTGTTCAGAATAGTCTTCGTCTTCTTCCTCTTCCTCCTCTTCTGCTTCAGACTTAGAAGGTACAGTAACTCCTTTCCCCTTGCCAGCCCCTTCGTCAGACGTCGAAGGGAACTCAAGAGTCTTCCTAGCATCGCTCTCAAACCTTCTTCCGAAAGTGGCTACTCCCGGTCTCTTTTTCTTTTTCTTCTCTTTATTCTTCTCTAACAGAACTTTGAGATCCTCTTGACCCTTTGCCAAGGTCATGAGGAGTTGCTGAAATTGTGATTTTGTGCCTGTAGATCCTTTACTGTTTGCTCCAAATCCATCTTGGTGAAATAAACAGCAGAAAGATGAGGAAACTGGCTTGAAGACCTATTTATGCATATGATGAATGGTATGTTATTCATGTAATGCATTCAAGGGTTCAAAATTTCAAATTTGTTGCAAACAAAAAGAACGCACGTCATATTAAGAAGAAATTTGTTAGTACATAAATGCCCTATGGGCGAAATATTACAAAATTCTTAATGTAAAAAGACATTGCACATCCTCTTTGGTGCGATGTAGGTGTTGAGAGTTTCCTCCTCGTGAAGTCGGCGGGTGAGCTCCAAAACCTTCTTCTCACTGGCATAGAAGCTGGCTTCAAAAGTATCCCGTTCTTCTTTGAGTTGGATCCAACTCTTTTGCATTTCCTCCCATGATGTTGGCATGTCAGGATGTAGGATGGTGTATGGAACCTCTCCTTCCATAACAGGCTCTTTGATCAAGGGGAGAATGTGAGGATATGGCATCATAAGATTCTGGGAGCGGGTTCGTACCCACTTGAGGTAAGGCTCAAGGGGGATGGAATTCTTGTGCCCCAGTGTCTTGCTATCCACCTTGTTAGGCATCCTCCAAGCTGTGATGAACCTTTGTCGAAGTCCTTGCGCATCGTTGTCAAAGTCAAAAACTAGGTCAGGAATCAGCATGTCATGAGGGCCATCCCTCCGGGCATATCCAAAATGTCTCAAAGCTAGACAAGGGTTGTAGGTAATGCCTCCCCTAATGCCAAGTAATGGTACATTAGGGAATTCACCACAACAATCAATGATGATGACATTTTCTCTCGACCGAGAACACCAATGTACATCAGAATGTGTGAGGGTCATCAACCATTGTGACCACCTTAAACCCTGCTTATTCTTCAAGACTGATTGTGGAAGGTGAGAAATAAACCACCTTGCTAGGATAGGAGTACACCACATGAGAACACCTCTTTTCCTCATTGTCCGTGTGTAAAATGAGTGTAGGATGTCCCCAAGCAATGTAGGTATAGGATTCCTGGATATGAAAATCTTGACAGCATTCACATCTATAAGTTGGTCAGGGTTTGGGAACAAGACCAACCCATAGATAAGGATTGCTAAAATATCTTCAAAGGCTTGTAGATCAAGAGAATTCCAGCAGTCTTGGGCCTTCTCAAACATAAACTTTTCCAAGAAACCCTTGACACCACTTCTGGTTTCCCAATGTCCTTTGATGTCAGATGGTTGCAAGTGTAATGCTTGAGCAAAATTTTCAGGCTTTGGTTCTTTTTCCGTACCGTTGTAGGGTAGTTGATGAAGAATGAGAATTATCAGGAGTTGAGAAAATTCCTCCAAAGTAGGCACCAACTGATAATCAGGGAATGTGAAACAGTGGTGTAGGGGGTCAAAGAACTGGAAAAGTACTTTCACCATGTCTTCTTCAATGTTGGTGTTGACTAAGTTGAGGAGTCTACCATGTCTTTCACTGAAGATAGAATTCTCTGGAATCCTGGAAGTAAGCTCCTTGAGTTGAGGAGGGGTCCTCACAAGGTTGACTTGAATTGTTTTCCTGCAAAGAGATTCCATGACCTATAAAACAAAAACAAAGATGAAGATCCAAACCCTTGAAATGGTTAGTGGATGCATATGATGCTTTATGATGTTCATGATGTATGCACAAGCACATGTACAAGCAAGTCACACAAAACCCTAGTTTCAGTATTGCACGAGGTTTCATAGGTAAGTACCCTCTTGAGTTTAGTTGGCTCAAAACCTGTCCTATAAATAGTAATCGGGTTCTAAGGAGCTCAATATCACTGGATTGTTTTCTATGTTCATTGTTTTGGTTTAGCCACTTAACTAGCGACCAAAATATTCCAAGAAAACAACCCTCAATGAGTGTAGTATCGAGTATCAACCAACTTCGGACTGCACCAAAGCCGGTCATCTCACTACCCCTAATAAAAGACCAAGATGGTCAAGTAAGGTTCTAGTTCATTAGTGCTTCATGACATCACTCAGCGGCCCTGTATTCTCTTTGATTGACTCAAAGGCTACCGGCACTCACAAATATGTCGCACTAAAATAGCTATTGCTTCAACCGTGTCGGTATACCCCGCACAGTTTCCACAACGTATTGATATTTACCTATGAATGTTTCCCAAATCCGGGTAGAGGATTTCAAGCCCAAACAAGAGAACCAAATGTAAAGCAAACAAAGCAAACAATAATCATGCAAAGGGTGACCTAAGCCCTAAGGTTACTCCACTTTTAAATTTGTCCCCAGCAGAGTCGCCAGTTCTGTGATACGGTGGGAGAACTGACTTGGGATTTTGCGTTTGTGTTCGCAAAAGTTTCGGTTTAGCAAGAGTCTCCACCGAATATTTATTTTATCCTAAGGAAAGGTCAAAAAGTATAGGAAAGACCTTTGAGATGTTTTCTTGGGTTCGGGGAGTAGATTATAGAAAAGGAAGGTATTAGCACCCTTTCTATCCATGGTTATCCATGGGATCTTAGTTACTTGCTTAGATCACTTGATTTGCTTTTCAATTGTTTGAAATGGTGCTTTGTGTGTGGTTTTGAAAGATGTTTTGAAAAGAGGCCATCATTGTGGCAACCTTTGTAATGATTCTTGTTTGAATGTATACAAAGATGTTTTTGTCTTTTGAAAAGTTTTCAATGTTTGAAAGTAGGGTTTTGAAATTGTATCGTGAAGTGTGTTTTGAAAATAGCAAATATATTTTTGAAAGCTTGATGATCAAGTAACTAAGAGTTATCTACCATATTTTACTCAAAGATCTTTCTTATGTTTTTTAACCCTTTTAACAGTGTTGCTTCACCATTGTATTTGGTGAACAACCTTGTGTTAGGATGTTAAACGGGACAGGCGCGGGTCATCGTATAGACCATGATAGCAATGGTGTCAAGTATCTTTGGCAATTTTATTAAGGGACTTGATCATTTTGTTTAGGAAACTCAGACAGCGTCATCGAGGGACTATGATCTTGTTGATTGTTTTTGTTTTGCCAAAGTACTCAACATGCAACCATGGCCCATTTTTGAAGGCAACAAGTGGATTGTAACCCTAGGGGTGCAAGTGTGAATTGTGTTTGTTTTTCATTCATATTTATCTTTCATTAGGTCAAACTAATTGTTAATTTTATTTGCATACAAACCCTAGGTCTAAGCATGACATAATTGAAAGCTTTTAAATGTGCGAGAATTTAAATGCTATACTATTACAACATGATATAGGGAGGGGGTACAAATTTGAATTGGGAGTTGTTGACAAGAAAATAAATTCTAAGTTATTACAACCATATCGAATGTACAAGATACAATATTTAAATGTACAATAATTAAATAAAAGTACAACAAATAAATATTAAATAAAACATGTTATACAAAAAAGATCTTTATGTATGTAAAAAGTATATTTTTTAATGTGAAATATAAATAAATAAATAAAAGTCAATTTTATATTATTTTTCTATTTAGGGAAAGAAACCCTAATTCTTAAATAAATAATATTATTTATTAATTATATACAATAAAATATTAATTTATGCATTAAAATAAAAGTATATTATGAAAATGATATTTTTTAGTACAACATATTAATAAGAATGAAAATGTGATATTTTTGTATTTTTTAACCTAATTATTTAATAACAAGTATATAAGTGTATATATATATATATATTTATTAAACATATTAAATATACAAAGATAAAAATTAATTATTTACAAAAAATGGGTATTTTCAAGAAAATGTTTTCAAATGTAAGTAAAAATAATAAATGAAAATAAGTATATTTTTTGTATTATTTTTGAGTTTTATTAAAAAAAGAAAATAGTTTATTTACATATGTATACTTAGTAAAATAAAATAAATATCAAATAAATATGAAACAATATAGAAAATTATTTTTGACATTTTTCATATTTAAACAAAAAATAATAAAGTCAGAATAAAAAATAAAAATGTCAAAATGATAAATATTTAAATAAATGGGCCATGGGGTGTAAACTGAACAAAAGGGGTGTCAAAAGCAAAAGGTCCCAGGCCCAACCCATAATCACTTCTTCTTCTTCCTTGGAACAAATCCTGCGCGCGTGCTATGTACAAAACTGTAACTCCTGATTCTTTGATCTTTTGACAAAACTCATAACATGAACATTGTAGAGAATTAAACAACGAATTCAACCATATAAAAAACTTGGATTAACTCTCAAAGACCAAAGAGAATTTCTCTTGCCCTAATTTCTAACCTAGTTTTTTCAGAAAGTTCATGAGTGAAATTCTCTTAGCACGATTAATGTAAATGAAAACTAAGCATATGTATGGATTCAGGGCTATGAGTACAACATATTTCATTCATAAACCTAAGCCTAACAATTCCTAAATAGAGAGATAGAAGTCCATGAAATACCTGTTTCAGTTGACTTCGAGCTGGACAATACAGCAACCTTCAATGGTGTTTGAGCTTCTTTTGAGCTTGCCTGAGGTCCAAGGAAGCTTCTCTAATGCTTGGCTTGCTTTGAAACAACTTGAATCGTGCTGTAGAACTCAACCTGCAGAGCTTTGAAATGAAAATGGAAAAGTGTGTTAGAGGTGTTACAGCTTGCAATGGGGGCCTGGGATAGTTCAGGTGAGTTGATTGGAAGGTGTTTGAACTATCTTTGGACAAAACGCACGATGGAATTTGGTTATGGCTTGCAAAATGCAGAACTTGCCCTGTTTTGCAGAAAAATAGTGATTCTGAGTATGAGGAGGTTTGAGTTATGAAAGGGTCGTGTTTTAGGCTTGTTGGGAGGTATGGAACTTGTCTACAATGTTTGTCTTGGTTGGTTTTCACAGATGTGTAAGATAGCTTGTATTTTGCAAGTTTCCTTCTACTTGAAGTAAGAGAATGGAAGTGATGTTATAGCTTGGTACAGGCCCTCCTATCATGCTGCATCTTTTAATCTTGGTTCTTGAAATTGATAGCTTCAATCTTGCTTCATAGATATGGCCCCATACCTCAAGGATTTTGGTTTGACATAAAGTGCATTTTTACAAAAATGGCATTTTACCTTTTCCAAATAAGGGTTAATCTTGTATGTAATGTCCAAATGGCCAAGATAACACCTTAATTCAATGGTTATGCATTAAATTATGAAGTGTAAGTTGGTTTTGAGTCCTTCAAGCTAGCACCAACATGCTGATTTGAAAATGCAAGCTTGTATGAACATGTATTGGTCATGGACAAAAATGAGTTTTTGCCAACTTCAAGCATTCGATTATCTCTAACCACAAGGGTGTTTGAGGAGTTCTTGGAGAATTTGGAAAGCTTGGAAAATTTACTATAATCCATCTTTGTAATGCAACTTGAAACTCCAAGTGGAACTATGTGAAAAATGTCCAAGAAGATGGGTCAAAATCCTGCCTAGATTAGGGCAAATTTTCTCTAAGTTAAAAGTTTTAGGTACCCTTGTTCCAAATATCATAACTTGAGATACAAGCTTCTTTTGAGAAAACTTTGTCAATAAAAGTTTTATACTTTGTGATGGACTACAACTTTCATGTTGTAAGTTTTGTTTGAATCCATTTGCATCTTGATGAAAAAGTGGGACAAAGTTAAGAAAAAATAAGAAAATTTCATAATTTGGCAAATTTCTAAGTTATTAAATTTTTCCATTTTAAACCCTAATTTGCATTTTTGGAATTCTTTATGAACAAGTTTCATAATTTGACATGTCTTGATGAAAAATAACTCTTCGCACTTGATTTTGACGAAAAAGTCAAAGTTTGACTTTTCAGTGTACAGTTAAATTTTGATCAGTTGCCTGAATAATTCATCTGTCAATCCTATGCAATTGGGATCTTCTGAACTTGTTGAATGGGTCAAGGCAATGTCATTGAGTCCTTGTGTCTCTGGTTGATCTTTATTTTCCATTGGTTAGGTCAAACAGTCAAAAATTGCCTCTGTACAGTCAAAGCCCTAAAAATGACCATTTTACCCTTTTGGTGATCTGATCAAATTTCTTGTAGAATTTTGATCCAAACTTGATCAAATGGTTCATATGAGTTCATAATGTTGATGTGGGTCAAATTTCATGAGGTGTGACTATCAATTGGCCATAGTTGACTTTTTCCCCAATAAAGCTGATTTTAGGTCAAATGTCCAATTGACTGGGCAAAAATTTGAATCAAGGCTTGAAACTTGGTATGGATAAACTTGTGAGTCCAACATGAAGTATGAAAGTCCATTTTGGAATTATGGGTCAAAACATCCTTGTGCAAACTCAAACCCTAATTTAGGTCAACAGTGCAAGTAAGTGTCTTGAGCAGAGCAAACCATAGCTTGATCTTCAGTTACAAGAGTCTTGTGATGAGAAAATGTTGATGAAATGGGAGGTAAAATTTTGGGGTACAACAAATACCAATCACAATAATTTAGAAAAATTAATGGGAGTCAGGAAACATAATCTCATTGGAGTATGCTTTCAAAATAAACCCTTTTTCAATTAGGACATTTGAGGGTTGTAACGTGGCCTGGTTCACGGTTTTAGAAAAAAAAGATTTGGTGCCCACCCCCTTCATGATGTTCTTCGGTCCTAAGTTCAGTTAACTTGACATAAACATTCATCTCTCACAAGAAATTTCGAGATGGTTAAGGAATCAAACAAGGTTTTCTTTGGACATGCAAGTCACTCATTCCTGCTTCTTTTGGGTTTCTTGTCACGCGACTTTGTTCTTTGCTGAGGATTTCACATTGTAATCCTTTATCTCATTTCAGGATTTCCATTTCTTCCTGGCTTTCTGGACATATTCCTTTTGACTTTGACTCTGAAATGCAACGGGATGCCTTGACTTTTGCCTAAGCGACTTGTTTTTTCAAGTTCCAACTTAGAGGGGCTTTTTGTCTCTTTCTTTTTCATCATGATTTTTTTTATTCATGTCATATTTTTTCTTTTTCTTTTTGAACATGTCACGTGACTTCGAGTCATTTGTGACTAGTTGGAAGAATTTTGGATGCCCTATTTCTAGGTAGATGAAAGATAACAATTGTTGTATCGTCATCTGCTGATCTCCTAGTGTGCGAGAGATAGCCATTAAGATATCATCAATTGACACACCCTCCTGATAAGTGAAGATTAACCATTGTGGTTTTGACTTTCCTCAACCTTTCGAGGGTTAACAATTGTTGTATCCTTAGATGCGCACTCTTGATGAGATCTGAATACTCAATTAGATTAACTGAACACTACCCTTCCCCGAGTTAAAAATGAGGGTTTTTTCTGAATAGAAAAAGAAACTCCTACTTCAAGGCTCAAGGGGGTTAACAAAGTTTTCACTCCCTTATATCTCCGGTGTTTGAGGATTTGAAACAATGTCTGTACATCGTCAACAGGGTTTTATCATAAAGCAATTTAAAATTGAAAACAAATACGAGTGAAACGAATGAATTTCTTCAAGACAAACATACTCATTGTATTAAGATTAAACATTCAAATACAAACAAGTCCTTACATGCAAACAATGCAATAATAAACAAGAAAAATTACGAATGAGAAAGCAGTAAAAATGATAATAAACTGAGAATGTTAATCATCCTTAAACTCCAGGGCATTCTTCAATCACGTTTATTCTTCAACAAAGATTTGACTTGAACCTCAAGACAAATATTCTTAAATGACAAGATACCACTTCGGACCAACCTCTGAACTTCAACCTTTAAAGCAAAGAAATCTTCCAAATCGTGCCCAGTAGCATCCTGATGAAAGGCACAGGAAGCGTCAACCTTATATACTCTTGGAATTTTTTCAGGAACAACTGGTCGAGCTCGGGTTTGAACCAGATTCTTCTTCAACAAAGAAGAATACAACTCTGTGTATTTTATTGGAATTGTATCAAAGCTCATTTTCCTCTGATGACCTTGCCCTTGATTTCCTTGTTGAGGTACCCTCTGATACGTAACAGTAGTCGGAGTTTCAGTAGTAACTATTGTCTGTTGAGGTTGGGCAATCGGTGGCTGATTCTGAGCAACCACCAAAGATTCCATCAGAGCAGTGAGATTGGCCATACCGGCCTTCAGAGCAGAAACTTCCTCGCGTAACTCATGATTCTCCTATTCTAAGTTGTCTATCTTCTTTTTGAAATTAGCCCGAGTGTTATAGTGATGAATCAGCTTGCTGAATGAAGTAAAGAAGCTTAGTAAGGCGCCTAGGTATGCATAAGAAATGCAATAAATATGCGCAATATGATGCATGATATGCAATGCGTATGATTATTTTTAATTCATTATTTAATATTTCAAGGGATTTAAGATTTATAGACGTATTGCAAACATCAAAGTAATAAAGCTTTTGAAATACTGAAATTTTTTATTATAATAACTTCAAAATGGATTACAAGTTTCAATGATCCCAAGTACAAGATGAAAATACAATCTAAAATCCTTAGAAAAGGACTGATGGAGATTAAACTGTACGCTGGCGCTTCCCTGTGAGCCTGGAAATCTGAGCCCTCAACCTCTGGTTTTCTTCCACATGTCTGATGGAAACCTCCCTCCAATCATCTGGATCAGGAAGTGAGTAATCAGCACCTGTTTGAGGCTTAGGAGAAAATAAATCCCCTTGCCTCTCTATAGACTCTACTGCTCGACTCTCAAGGATCTCGATCAAATCATCTTTCCCCTTCAGGTCTGCTTTGTAGGAACTCTCTAAAGTATGGAACTTGTTCTTCCAAGCATCCCTTTCCCTGTTGCATCCTAACCAAAGCGAGTTACAGCTCCTCTAGATCATCTAATAAGGGAGGAGTAGTCTTTACAAACAAATCAGGCATGGGTGTCTCCTGAGTATACGGCATATTCAATTGAATGGCTCTCGATCGGACCCGCTGAAGATATGGCTCCAAAGAAACAACACCTCTAGGTCCCAAATCCTTCCTACTCTTCTTATGAATGTGACTCCAGGCCTTCATAATCTGATCCCTAGCTTCCCTATGGTCTTCTCCTTCCTTCAGAGAGAAACTACTCAAATGAATATTGTTTGGTTTATCCCTCATCGGATAACCAAGTTGTCGCCGTGCAAGACAGGGTTATAGTTAATTCCTCCCTTTGTACCAAGAAGAGGCACATTGGGGAAACTACCACAACTGTCAATAATCTCCACATCCTGGTAAGCTTGATGATACCAATCAATATCCGAGTGAGTAAGTGCCATGATCTTAGGAGCCCAACGGGGTTCCTTCTTGACATCCCAAAAAGCATCAGACTGAGGCATATGAGAGATGAACCACCGGTACAACAGAGGCGTGCAACAGATAATCATTCCTCCATGATAGGAATTCCGAAGATGAACAGAGTAATAAGCATCACCCAACAGTGTAGGAACCTAGTTTCCAATCATGAAAATCCTGATAGCGTTAATGTCGACGAACTTGTCCACATTAGGGAATAAGAATAATTCATAAGCAAGTAAAGCGAAGATGGCCTCAAAAGAAACCGTACTCTTCATCCTGGCAAAGTAACGAGCTTTCTCCAATAAGAACTGAGATGGTAATCCTATAATCCCCAGATGAATCAAAGCAACAATCTCATGCGGTTTTGGCTCACCCTCCAAACCAATAAAAGGAACGCGATCGGTAACAGGTAAATCCAATAGATAGGAATACTCCTCCAGTGTAGGCATCAACTGATAATCAGGAAAAGTAAAGCAGTGATACACCAGATCATAGAACTGGACCAAGGTCGAGAGAATACCCTCCTTCATCTTCAGCTTCATGAGAGGAATAATGGATCCATACTTCTTTCGAAAGTCTGCAGAACACTCGATCTTAGGAATTAGACTGATCAACTCATCTATCTTAGGATCCTTGAAACTATATTTCCCAGTCTTTCTCTTTCCATAATCCATGGTTAAAAGTACCTGAGATACTCACAAATAGTCAACCTTTAAATCCCTTGAAATATTGTTTTCTCCAAAAGATGCTTATGAGTGCATGGATGCATGATGCAACAATCACACACAAGATCACACATATAGGGTTCATAGGTTCAACGTCACGAGTATGGGGTCGAAGGTACTACCGGTAAGGTGTTGGTCTAAAAAGTTATCACCTGCTGAACAAGGTTCTAGAGGTTCCCAGAGTCTACAACCTTCCTTCAGATATTACAAACTTCCTGATTAACTCGGTAATTAGTAATATTCTCAAGAAAGACTCGTCCAAGTTGTTGTACCCCAATTTTTTCCCCTAAGATTCCTCTATCATATCATATCAACTCGACATAACAAGATCACATTAGGGTTGATTCTTCCTCTTTTTTCCTATCTTTAAGTTTGCTCTTGAGGAATCTCCAAGCACCTTGGTTGTGTATTTTTTATATGTGTTGTTGACTAATTTCTAATCAAAATACAAAAAATATTTGTCTTTGTCTTTGAATATTTTTGTTTTGTAGGTACCAAGTCGAAGCATCTGACAAATAAGGATTTCTGGTATTATTTTCCTAAAATCTCTAATTTGCAAAGAAAAAGAATTAAAAATTTTCATTTTTTTCACTGATACAATCGATTGCTCTTAAAGTGCAATCGATTGCACATAGTGTATTTTGCACCATTTTAAAAAAAATACATTGTGCAATCGATTTGCACTGTAGTGCAATCGATTGCACAACGTGAAAATTCAAAAAAAAAATCAGCATTTTAAACTTGTCAAATTTTGGCTCCAATTTTCCTTCACTTTTGAAAGATGTATCATTAATTCAAATTTTAGTGCCAATCTTTCATTTTTAAAAAGAATTATCATTAATTCAAATTTTGGCTCTAATATTTGAAAGAATTATCATTAATTCAAATTTTGGCTCTAATTTTTGAAAGAGTTATCATTAATTCAAATTTTGGCTCCAAGAATCAATTACCAAATTACCACTAATCCCAATCCTAAAACTCTATAAATAGAGCTCTCATTTCATTCAAATTTCAAGCTTTTAATAGCCAAATACACCTTGCTAAAAAATCTCTCAATTCTCTCCATCTACCAAATTCACTCAAAGCTCCATTTTCAAAAAGTTAGTAAGCTTTGCATTTAAGCTTACTAATCTTTGAGCTAAACCTTCATCCAAACACTTTTTCTCCATCAATTCTCTACATCCAAGCTTGGTCAATTGATTCTTGTGGTTAAATTGAAGCAAATTCTTGAAGTTGTTTTGATAATTCTCTAGATCTACCTTTGGTAAGTTGGATAATTCATCTTTCACAATGTGATCTCTTGTTGATCTTTGGGTTTGATTCTTTGAGCATTATTTTGTGATTCCATTGGTGTTATTTTCTCATAATTTGATGGAATTTTCGTGCTCAATTGTATCCATGATCATAAGGTGTTTGATGGAAAGTTTGAACAAGAAATTGGCCTTTTAAAATGCTGTTTTTGCTACTGTAACAGTGTGCAATCGATTGCAGCAACTGTGCAATCGATTGCACAGAAGCAATTTTGCACAATTTTTTGAAAACTGTACTGTGTAAATCGATTTACACAATAGTGCAATCGATTTACACAGGGACAAAATGCATTTTTTTCCTTGTTTTGGGGCAGCTTTGATCTAAAATGATTTTTCTATTATCTTCTTTTGATTGTTGGTTTGGATTGCAATTTTAAATGTCCAATTTGTCTTTAAACTCAATGGACTTTGTGATGTAGATGAAGTTGGATAAACGTTCATCAATTCAAATCTACCTAAGAGTGAATTATTTAATTCATTTTTTGGTGCTTTGGATTAATGATATGTTTAGTGCTTTAATCCATCTAGAGGAGTGGTTGAATTTAAAGATGAAAGAATTTTGAAATGGTGATCCAAATTAGCTTATCATTTCCCTCCCTCTTCATCTTATCCCTTTCTTTTTTTAATTGTGCTACATGTTAAGGGATGGTGATCTATATATCATTTATCCAAACATGAATTACATAGATTGCTATTGACCGGCCTCAAAATAGGTGTGACTTCTACATAAGTCCACTTATGATTGCTTAACATAGCGCTAAATTTTGTCCTGATTCGAATAAATGATCATTCGTGGCCCAAACTTATGATTGCAAGCCCAAGTATGTTAATTTTATATCTTTGATCCAATAACCTTGAGATTCATTGTGTGGAGGCTTTGGTTCTACCAATCCTCTAATGGATCTACAACACCTTTGGTCAACGCGGATCACTTAAACATCGTTGATCATTACATGTTGCCTTGTGAGAATTCCAAAATGGATGATATACTTGACAAAAAGCAAATGCAACTTGTTGTGTGGAGGATTTGGTTCTACCAATCTTCTAATGATTTCCAAATTCAAGTTTCAAGATGGTCATCCAAATAACCACTAATTACTAACAATTAACTTTACTTTACGCTTTTATTTTCATGCTTTATGTACCATTTACTTTTAGCATTTTATATTTCATGCTATTTTCAGCTTTGCTCACTTGAGCATTTACTTTTATGTCATTTTTATTTTGCTCACTTGAGCTTTTCTTTCTTTTTAAAGACACCTAATAATCAACATGAACCATAAAAATCATTAATGATACTTGGACTACATGGTTACTATCCTTTGCATTATGGAGTGATGGCTTCTTGGACTTAGGATTATAGACCTTGGCCTATCTTGGAGACTTTGTGACTTTATTTGATATTTTGTCTGGAGTTCTTGAGGTTTACCTCAAGACATTGGGTTGTTTGTTTGTTTTGTGTGCAGGTTATTGAGATTACGATCTTTGTTTGTAATCTAGAATTCACCCGTATACAGCCGTTACTCTGCCCAATTTTTGAGAAGACTTAAAACACTTGAAGTTTGGTTCTCTCAAGAGGTCTACTATCTTTGCTTGCTTGGTTTCAATCCGAAGAATGGGAATTATATATTGACTCATAATGTCAAGTATTGGCTTCTTGTTGGTTAGATGGTTCTTATCCCTAGCTTTTACCTTATGCTTTAGGATAGCCTCTTCTTCTCCTCCCATCTTCTTTAATTTCAAAAATCTTCTCCCTCCTTTAAAAAAAAATCTTCTTATTTTTAAACTTGAAACACTTTCATAATAAACTTGGACTTAGGTCCATGCATCTTCGAAACATTTTCATAAATAAATTTCAATCAATTTAATAATACCTTGACCTTTTTTTGTGAGAAGACTAAAAGTCAATCAATCTCATTTCAAACCATTTTGCCACTTTGGCTTTTATCTTTAAACTTTTCTCAAAAGATTAGACTCTTGTCAATCCTTGTAGTGATGCAAACAACTATACTTCTACAATATGTAGTGAAGTGAGATATTTTCCACTTGGGTGTTGAGTGAGGCATTGTTGATTTTAAAATCCAAGCCATATCCTCCACTTTGAGATGATGAAAATTCTCCTTTCTCATGATTGTGGGTAGTAAGTATGTTTTTCACACGGACAATTGCGATGATGTCTTATCTCATAAAATCAACCAACACACTTGTGTTTCAAATTTTTAAAAGAGGAACTACGTGTACCCTGATCCCCTATTGCACGAAAGGTGGTACGTAGGCACTAAAGGTTCGCAACCGCGGCGGGTGCAAAAATCATAAAAATATTTCTTTTCTCACCTCCACCATCCATTTTATATACAACACAGTTTTATAGCCAAAATATACAGATTTTTAAAAGAGGTTCCTGCGGAGTACCGTAGATGTTTAGGGTGCTAATACCTTCCCTTTTCATAACCAACCCCCTTACCTTGAATCTTTTCCCCTCTTTTTGGGTTATTCGCTCTTTTCCCATTCCTTTGGAAACAATAAAGCGCGGTGGCAATTTTATTTTGATTCGTATAAAGTCTAGTCAATCCAATGACTTAGTCTTGCACATTTCTACCGACACAAAAATGGAGACTTCACTGGGGAAAGATTGACCTCTTGCTGGTCCATCCCTAAGTGGGTTAAACCAATCTTTGTTTATATTTGTATATGTGCTATTGTTGTTTATGTGTTATATTTTGTATATATGTTTGTCTGGATTTTCCTGGTTTACAGGGTGCTTGGTGATTACTCATAAGTCCTATACCCGGACTTGGGCAAACTTTAAGATAGGACGGGCGGTATAGTCATGTTAACTTTGAGGGAGTAATCCCAAAAAAGGAGGCATGAGATCCCCCACTAAGTGGAGGCCCCTTTGACTGTAGTGTCGTTTACCGAGTAATCGGAAAGACGTACTGCTTTCGACCTGGGAGCCTGCCGAAGCTGAGGATCGTAGATTACCTAACCCCTCTTGGCCTTTTAGGTGTAGTGAAGAAGCTATAACGGAGTAATCCGGAAGTAGTTGTCACGCGATACTACGCTCGGATGAGTCTTTCTTGAGAATATTACTAATTACCGAGTTAATCGGGAAGTTGGTAATATCCAAAGGAAGGATGTAGTCTCTGAGAACCTCTAGAACCTTGTTCGGCAGGTGATAACTTTTTAGACCAATACCTTATGGGTAGTACCTTCGACCTCATGCTCGTGACGTTGAACCTATGAACCCTATATGTGTGATCTTATGTGTGATTGTCGCATCATGCATCCATGCACTCATAAGCATATTTTGAAAAAAACAATATTTCAAGGGATTTAAAGGTTGACTATTTGTGAATATCTCAGGTACTTTTAAACCATGGATTCTGGAAAGAGAAAGATCGGGAAATACAATTTCAAGGATCCTAAGATAGATGAGTTGATCGGTCTAATTCTCGAGATCGAGTGTTCTGCAGACTTCCGGAAGAAGTATGGATCCATTATTCCTCTCATGAAGCTGAAGATGAAGGAGGCTTTTCTCTCAACTTTGGTCCAGTTCTATGATATGGTGTATCACTGATTTACTTTTCCCGATTATCAGTTGATGCCAACACTGGAAGAGTATTCCTATCTATTGGATTTACCTGTTACCGATCGCGTTCCTTTTACTGGTTTGGAGGGTGAGCCAAAACCACATGAGATTGCTGCTTTGATTCATCTGGGGAAGTCTGAGGTGGAAGCTCATATGACTACCAAAGGAGGGATTAGAGGATTACCAGCTCAGTTCTTATTGGAGAAAGCTCGTTACTTTACCAGGATTAAGAGTACGGTTGCTTTTGAGGCCATCTTTGCTTTACTCGCATATGGATTATTCTTATTTCCTAATGTTGACAAGTTTGTCGCCATTAACGCTATCAAGATTTTCATGATTGGAAACCCGGTTCCTACACTGTTGGGTGATGCTTATTACTCTGTTCATCTTCAGAATTCTTATCATGGGGGAATGATTATCTGTTGCACGCCTTTTTTGTATCGGTGGTTTACCTCTCATATGCCTCATTCTGACGCTTTTTGGGATGTCAAGAAGGAACCCCGTTGGGCTCCTAAGATCATGGCACTTACTCACTCGGATATTGATTGGTATTATTGAGCTTACCAGGATGCGGAGATTATTGACAGTTGTGGTAGTTTCCCCAATGTGCCTCTTCTTGGTACAAAGGGAGGAATTAACTATAACCATGTTCTTGCACGGTGACAGCTTGGTTATCCGATGAGGGATAAACCGAACAATATTCATCTGAGTAGTTTCTTTCTGAAGGAAGGAGAAGACCACATGGAAGCTAGGGAGCAGATTGCGAAGGCCTGGCGTCACATTCATAAGAAGAGTAGGAAGTATTTGGGACCTAGGGGTGTTGTTTCTTTGGAGCCATATCTTCAGTGGGTCCGATCGAGAGCCATTCAGTTGAAGATACCGTATACTCGGGAGACACCCATGCCTGATTTGTTTATGAAGACCACTCCTCCCTTATTAGATGATCTAGAAGAGCTGCAGCTTGCTTTGGTTAGGATGCAATAGGAAAGGGATGCTTGGAAGAACAAGTTCTAGACTTTAGAGAGTTCCTACAGAGCAGACCTGAAGGAGAGAGATGATTTGATCGAGATCCTTGAGAGTCGAGCAGTAGAGTCTATGGAGAGGCAGGGAGATTTATTTTCTCCTAAGCCTCAAACAGGTGTTGTTTGTTCACTTCCTGATTCAGATGATTGGAAGGAGGTTGCCATCAGACATGGGGAAGAAAACCAAAGGTTGAGATCTCAGATTGCCAGGCTCACAGGGAAGCGCATTCGTACAGATTGATCTCTATCAGTTCCTTTTCACAGGATTTTAGATTGTATTTTCATCTTGTAGTTGGGGATCATTGAAACTTGTAACCCATTTCGAAGTTATTATAATAAAAGTTTTCAGTATTTCAAATGCGTTGTTATTTTGATGTTTGCAATATGTATGTAAATCTTAAATCCCTTGAAATATTAAATGATAAAATAATAATAATCATATACATTGCATATCATGCATCATATTGCACATGTTTTTGCATTTTTTATGCATATCCAGGTGTCTTACCCATCTTCTTTACTTCATTCAGCAAGCTGACTCATCACTACAACACTTGGGCTAATTTCAAAAAGAAGATGGACAACTTAGAACAGGAGAATCGCGAGTTGCACGAAGAAGTTTATGCTTTGAAGGCTGGCTTGGCCAACTTGACTACTCTGATGGAAGCTCTGGTGGTTGCTCAGAATCAGCCACCAAGTGTTCAACCTCAACCAACAAGGGCAAGTACTGAAGTTCTGATTGTTCATGTATCCGCTACTCCCGCTGTTGTTCAAAACCGTATGCCTCAGGGTTATCCGTGGGGAATGTCAGAGAATTTTGCACCTGAAGGTTTCAATCAGGGTCCTCAAGATGCTCCTGTGGTTCCAAATGTTGTTACTCCTGCACCTCCTGTGGTGCATATTGTTCCTGTTGCACCTCCTTCGGTGAATTTGGTTCCGTTTTTTAATGAAGATGTGTGTGGTCCTTTCCCTCCGCCGAGTGAAGACTTGGGTCTTTATGACAGAATGGATGATTTCCAAGAGCAGTTTGATAGAATGCAAAGAGAGATGAAGGCTCTTAGGGGAAAAGAGTTGTTCGGGCATAATGTGAATGAGTTGTGTTTGGTCCCGAATGTTAAAGTTCCTGCTAAGTTCAAGGTCCCGGAATTTGAGAAGTACAAGGGCAACACTTGCCCTCTTGCTCATTTGGTGATGTATGTGAGAAGGATGTCTACCCATACTGATGATCAGCGTCTGCTGATTCATTTTTTCCAGGATAGTCTGACCCGTGCTGCGTTGAAATGGTACATGAGTTTAGACAGCGTCAACATCCATACTTTTAATGATTTGGGAGAAGCATTCATTAAACAATACAAGTACAATGTGGACATGGCGCCTGACCGTGACCAACTTAGGGCCATGGTTCAGAAAGACAGAGAATCATTCAAAGAGTATGCACAGAGATGGCGCGAAGTGGCTGCACAAGTGATTCCGCCCATGGAAGAGAAAGAAATGACCAAGATTTTTCTAAAGACGCTAGGAGCTTTCTACTACGAAAGAATGGTAGCAAGTGCCCCATGTGATTTTAAAGATATGGTAGGAATGGGTGTCCGCCTAGAAGAGGTAGTAAGAGAAGGCTGTTTGACAAAGGGTGAAGGATCTGGAGGTGTGAAGAAGCCATCTTACGGGTTTGCAAAGAAGTAAGAGGGGGATACAAATGTTGTTATGCAAGAGAGAAAGTTAAACACTCCTAGAAGGAATTATCAGCGTCATTAGCAAGTCGCCTCAGTAAATCTTGTTATGAATGTCGCTCCAACTACCGTTGCTTATCAAAGACCATCCCAGCAGGGGAATCAAGGGTATAATCAGAGAAGGGATAACTATGATCCTATTCCCATGAGCTATGCAGAGCTATTACCAGCATTGGTTCAGAAGAAGTTGGTCCAAACACGACCACCTCCCGCTGTACCATCACCATTGTTGTGGTATTACAAAGAAGACTAGACGTGTGCCTTTCATCAGGGAGCACCAGGGCATAGTGTTGAGAATTGTTATTCTTTGAGGACTGAAGTGCAAAGGTTGGTGAAGTCTGGAATTTTATCTTTCAAAGACGTGGGGCCTAATGTGAAAGACAATCCTCTACCCAAGCACGAGGGAGTGAATACTGTGAATATGGTGGCCGGTTGTCTAGGCGACTTTCGAATTTTTGACATTAATCTGGTTAGAGGGGATTTGGTGAAGATGCACGCAGATCTCTGTAAATTCAGTTATTATACGCATGACCATACCGGTTGCTGTTTGAAGTACAGATATACAGGGTTGCGAGAAGATAAATGTTGATTTGCAGGAGATGATGGATGAAGGTTTAATCCATATAATCAGGCCTAGGGCAGAATATGAAGAGGAAGTGAATATGGTTTCTGGATGTCTGGGTGAATTCAGAATTTTTGATGTCGATCATTTGAATGAGGATCTAGTGCAGTTACATGCTACCTTCTGCCATACTGCTGGTCAGGTGGAACACCAATATGGATCTTGCATAATTTGTTGTCGAAATCCCCGAGGATGTTCTGTTGTGAGGGAAGGTGTTCAGTTGCTGTTAGACAATGGAACCATCAAGATCACAGGTCAGAAAGATGATTATCACGAGATTGATATGGTTGAAGTCTGTTTGATGGAAGAGTCAGAGGAAGAGTATGCCTCCGAAGATGAGTATTTCTCTTTAGACGAAGACTTGTTTGCCGGAAATGAATTTTTGATGGCTGATTGTGTTGAGGAAGGGGTGAAATTCATTGTACCTTATTTTGGTGCACCCGCTCATCTTGAGGTGGAGTACCATAGCAAACCAGCTGTTTCCCCATTGGTAATTAGTCTGCCAGGTCCTGTTCCTTATGAATCAGATAAGGATGTGCCTTACAAATACAACGCTACGATCTTAGAAGATGGGGTGGAGATTCCCATCCAGCCGATGCCAGATGTTGGAAATATAGCTGATAATAGCAGAGTGACCCGTAGTGGTCGTGTATTTGCATCGGTCGTTCGAAGAGATGTTGTTACTGGAAAGAAGATTGCTGAGAATGTTGAGCCTAAGAAGTCTGCAGGAGGGACTAGTGGAGCTACATTAGAGAAAGAAGTGGATGATATCTTGAAGATAATTAAGATGAGCAATTACAGAATTGTAGATCAGCTATTGCAGACTCCTTCAAAGATATCTATTCTAGCCTTATTGATGAATTCCTCTGCTCATAGAGAATCGCTGATGAGAGTACTAGACCAAGCTTTTGTAGAGAATGACATGCCATTAGATCAATTCAGCAGCGTAATTGGAAACATTACGTCATGTAACAATTTGAGCTTCTGTGATGATGACTTACCAGATGAAGGGAGGAATCACAACCTGGCCCTCCACATATCCATGAACTGTAAGAATGATTCGCTGTCCAATGTGCTAATTGATAACGGATCCGCGCTGAATGTCATACCGAGAAGTACCCTCTTGAATTTAAAGTATCAAGGAACATCTATGCGTCCGAGTGGCATCATTGTGAAGGCTTTTGATGGGTCGAGGAAATCTGTCATCGGTGAAGTGGACCTGCCCATCCATATAGGACCACATTTGTTCTTGATAACCTTCCAGGTTATGGATATTATTCCCGCATATAGTTATTTGCTTGGACGACCATGGATACACGAAGCAGGGGCTGTCACTTCAACTCTGCATCAGAAGCTAAAATTTGTGCGTGAAGGGAAGGTAGTGATCATAAATGGGGAGCAGGCGTTGTTGATATCCCATCTATCCTCTTTCAGTATTGTAGAAGCGGATGAGGCTGCTATTGGAACCCAATTCCAAGCCCTATCCATTGACAACATAAGGAGGAATGAGAATTCTGTAGTTTCCCTGAAGGATGCGCAGCAGGTTGTGCGCAATGATCATAATGCAGTTTAGGGACGACTGGTGGATCCACCCGTGAACAAGAACAGAACTGGTTTGGATTTTTCTTCGAAGAATGGCAAAAGAGAAAGTTTGAAGTCAAAGTCTCATGTGAACAGTTATCATGATGTTTTCCGCAGCGGAGGCTACCTCCATCCAATTGGTTCTAGAATCAATGTTGTTGAAGAAGATGAAGCAGAGCAGGAAGTACCGAATTTTGTGACGCATGGAGTCCGAGTTCAGAACTGGGTCACCATTGATGTTCCTTCTTGCATACATATTTAAAATTAATTTTTTTTATTAATCTGTTTCTTTCTTTGAAAAGCTTTCACTTTTCCCAAGGTGAAAGTATTGTACGAGCTTATCCGTTTGCTTTGATTTTTAATATCATTAATAAAAGTTGTCTTTGCTTCCAAAAATATGTCTTTATTTTCTGCTTTTTCTTGGGAAATGGTAATCAAATAAAAAACCCTTTCAAAATAAATGATAACTGAAAATTAATCTGCATGATCACTTGTTATATGTGTCAGTTTCTAAAAGCAATCATAAATCATATGTGCAGATTAATTAAAAAACTCGTTGAATACAATGACCTTGCACCCTCTCCCAACTTTGAATGTCCTGTGTTTGGGGCTGAAGAAGAAGATTATGATGAGATTCCAGAAGAGGTCTCACGGTTGCTTGAGCACTAGGATAGTACCATTCAGCCATATAAGGAGCCTTTGGAAGTGATTAATTTGGGTTCAGAAGAAGATCCGAAAGAGATTAAGATTGGAGCATCGTTGCATCTTGATGTGAAGAGCGGGTTGATTGAGCTGTTGAAAGAGTATGTGGATATTTTTGCTTGGTCTTATCAAGACATGCCTGGTCTAGATACAGACATTGTTGAGCATCATTTTCCATTGAAGCCAGAGTGTCCGCCAGTTAAACAAAAGTTGAGAAGAACCCACCCAGATATGGCAGTAAAGATCAAAGAGGAGGTCCTAAAGCAGATTAATGCTAGTTTTCTTGTGACGTCAGTTTATCCTCAATGGATTGCCAATATTGTCCCAGTACCTAAAAAGGACGAAAAAGTCCGCATGTGCGTAGATTATAGAGATCTAAATAAAGCTAGTCCAAAAGATGATTTTCCATTGCCTCACATTGATATGTTAGTGGATAGCACAGCAAAATTCAAAGTATTCTCGTTCATGGACGAATTTTCCGGGTATAATCAAATAAGAATGGACCTAGAGGACATGGAAAAAACAATGTTTATCACACCCTGGGGAACATTCTGTTACAGAGTGATGTCCTTCAGATTGAAGAACGCTGGTGCAACGTACCAGAGGGCTATGACAACCCTATTCCATGATCTGATGCACAAGGAAATTGAAGTATATGTTGATGATATGATTTCCAAATCCCAAACTGAAGAAGGGCATATAAAAGATTTGTTGAAGTTGTTTCAGCGTTTGAGGAAGTTTCGTCTCCGCTTGAATCCAAATAAATGCACCTTCGGAGTTAGATCAGGGAAATTGTTGGGTTTTATTATTAGCCAGAAATGAATTGAAGTTGATCCTGATAAAGTCAGAGCAATTCCAGAAATGACAGCACCAAGAACTGAAAAGCAAGTAAGGGGTTTCCTCGGGCGTTTGAATTATATTTCCAGATTCATTTCCCACATGACTGCAAAGTGTGAACCGATCTTTAAGTTGTTAAATAAAGATCAAGGTTGTGTGTGGACGGATGACTGCCAAAGGGAATTTGAGAGTATTAAAGAGTATCTGCGTGAACCTCCTATCTTGCTCCCTCCCGTAGAAGGAAGACCGCTGATTATGTATCTAACGGTGTTAGATAAATCCATGGGTTGTATTCTAGGACAACAGGATGAAACGGGAAAGAAAGAGTTCGCCATTTATTATCTCAGCAAAAAGTTCACTGAATGTGAGTTGCGGTATTCCATGCTAGAAAAGACATGTTGTGCTTTGGCCTGGGCGGCAAAGCGTTTGCGGCAGTATATGTTGAATCATACCACTTGGTTGATCTCCAAAATGGATCTAATCAAGTATATTTTTGAGAAGCCTGCTCTTACGGGGAGAATTGCCCGCTGGCAGATGTTGTTGTCTGTATATGATATTGAGTACCGCACTCAAAAAGCTATTAAAAGTAGTGTGTTGGCAGATTACCTTGCTCACCAACCGGTGGAAGATCATCAGTCTGTAGAATTTGAATTCCCTGATGAGGATGTGATGTTCTTGAAAGTGAAAGATTGTGATGAACTATTGCCTGAGGAAGTCCCTGACCCTGAATCTCATTGGAGTATGATTTTTGATGGAGCGGTGAATGCTTATGGTAAAGGAATTGGTGTTGTGATTGTCACTCCTCATGGATCGCACATTCATTTTACTGCGAGGCTAACATTTGATTGCACTAATAATATGGCGGAATATGAGGCTTGCATCATGGGTCTTGAGGAAGCTATTGATCTCAGAATCAAAATTCTATATGTATATGGTGATTCAGCTTTGGTAATAAATCAGATTAAAGGAGAATGGGATACTCGTCACCCTGGCTTGATCCCTTACAAAGATTATGCTAGAAGATTGCTACCCTTCTTCAATAAAGTTAAATCCCATCTCATCCCTAGAGATGAAAATCAAATGGCGGATGCTCTGGAAAATCTGGATTCCATGTATCAAGTGAATTCTTGGAATGATATACCCCGTATTACAGTTCGACGGCTGGAGAGGCCCGCTCATGTGTTTGCGACAGAGGAAGTAGCAGATGAAAAACCTTGGTATTATGATATCAAGCATTTTCTTCAGACTCAGGAATACCCGATCGGTGCATCGAGGAAAGATAGAAAGACATTGAGAAGATTGGCAGGCAGTTTCTTCCTCAGTGAAAATGTGCTATACAAGAGAAATTATGACATGGTCTTGCTCAGATGCGTGGATAGACACGAAGCAGACATGTTAATGCATGAGATTCATGAAGGTTCATTTGGCACTCATCCTAATGGACATTCGATGGCTAAAAAGATGCTAAGGGCAGGTTACTATTGGTTTACAATGGAATCTGATTGTTGCAAATATGCAAAGAAGTGCCATAAATGCCAGATTTATGCAGATAAGATCCATGTGCCTCCGACACTTCTCAATGTAGTTTCCTCCCCATGGCCTTTCTCTATGTGGGGTATTGACATGATCGGGATGATAGAACCCAAAGCTTCGAATGGACACCGTTTCATTTTGGTAGAGATTGACTACTTTACCAAATGGGTAGAGGCTGCTTCTTATGCAAATGTTACCAAACAAGTGGTTGTGCATTTCATCAAAAACAATCTGATATACCGGTATGGTGTGCCGAGTAGAATCATCACTGACAATGGCTCAAATTTGAACAACAAAATGATGACAGAACTGTGTGAAGAATTCAAGATTATCCATCACAATTCGTCTCCATACAGGCCAAAGATGAATGGGGCTGTTGAGGCTGCTAATAAGAATATCAAGAGAATTATCCAGAAAATGGTTATTACTTATAAGGATTGGCATGAAATGCTCCCTTTTACTCTGCATGGATATCGAACATCTGTCCGCACTTCAACAGGAGCAACCCCGTTCTCCCTGGTATATGGAATGGAAGCTGTACTCCCTGTTGTGGTAGAGATTCCCTCGTTGAGTGTGATAATGGAAGCCAAGTTGACAGAGGCTGAATGGGTCCAGAACAGGTTTGACCAATTGAATTTGATTTAAGTGAAGAGGATGGTAGCTTTATGTCATGGGAGGTTATATCAGAAAAGAATGAAGAAATCATTTGATAAAAAGGTCAAAACCTCGTGAATTCAGAGAAGGCGACCTCATGCTCAGGAAGATCATGTCTTTTAACACTGATTCTAGGGGCAAGTGGACTCCCAATTTTGAAGGCCCGTATGATGTCAAGAAAGCCTTCTCTGGTGGTGCATTAATTCTTGAAACTATGGATGGCTAGGAGTTCCCACGTCCCATGAATGCTGACGCAGTCAAGAAATACTTTGCCTAAAGAAATAAAAGAACAACTCGCTAAGTTGAAAACCCGAAAGGGAGGCTTAGGCAAAAAGGAGCATCTCGGTAGGCTGAAAACCCGAAAGGGCGGTCTAGGAAAAAATTAGAGACATAAACAGAATAAATTTCCCGCTAAGTTTAAAACCCGCAAGGGAAGCTTAGGCAAAAGTTAGGGATTTTTCTTGGCAAGTAACTACGTCATACAAGACTTGATCGTTGAAACAACAATATTTTCGGATCCTCACCATACTTCAACAAAAGCTGCTGCTCAGGACTTCAAAAGTTGTTGGGGTAATGGTGGTCATTGTATCTCAATGTATCTTTTCCATTATATATTACCATTTCCCAAACTTTGTAATCATCCATGGAGTCTCGCCATTCACAGACTACCATTCTATTAATAAAATTCGAGCTTTTGCCCAATTCTTTGTGTTCTTATTTTTATTTATCTTGCAAAGACTTCATTTATTACTGATAATAACTTTCAAAGAAAAAAGATTAAAAAAACAAAATTGACTTTTCAAAAAGAAAGACATCTTTACAATTCAATTTACTTTGGGATTTGTGATGAAACAATGATAACAAAAATGGCGATCCCTGGAATGAACAAACTCTGGTTGTTTTTAAGAATATTTACTTACTTCGTGAAGGTTTTTCTCAGGTCATCTTGTTGGTATATGCGTAATCTTTGTGTGTTTCTCAGATAATTAAAGACGATACCAGTTGGCGTAAGGTACAGTATTAGGTTTGTGATCCCATGATCCCCGGCCAAGTCTTGGTTCGCTTTTGATTTTGGGTTTGCATGGTCAGAAGCCTCTGTCCCAGGTTCCCCAACGAAGTTTTCCCTCATATGATGAAAGGATTTATTCCCTTGGTGTGCTAAGATATCGCTTTTTTTGCAGTATTGGCATTAGTGTTTACTTCTTGATTTCCCAGGAAGACTACACCAGGGCATCTTTTGTTGGAATAGGTTTGGTTGATATGAAGACTCAATCCAGTATTTTCCAGTGAAGGCCTTGTTTATTTGATAGAATTCCTTTTTCCCAGTGAAGAACGTATCTTGGTTTCCCCTCGATGATGTGGTGTCGACCTCCCCAATGAAGTCAGCATGAAGTCCCCGGTAGAGGTCTCGATGATGAAGTATTGTCTCCCTTAGTGAAGTATGTATGTTTTTCTTCCTTCAAAGTGGGCCTGATTTCCCCAGTGAATGTTTTGACAATTTGGTTTCCATTTGCCTTATTCACAATCTTTATCGAAATCCCCAGTTGGAGTACGGACTGTGAAACATTTGTTTTCCCCATGGAAGTCTGTGTGTTATTCCCTGGGAAGGTTATCCCAGGGCATCTCTTGTTGGAATGAGTATTCATGATGAAAAGTTTTCAATCCTCCGTTTTTTTTCTCTCCAGGGAAGTGGGTTTGAATTCCTCAGTGAGGTTTGGTTGTCTCGGTGTCAGTCTTCTTTATTTGAGACTAGTTTTGCAATCTTCAGTAGGCACGTTGTTTTTGGAAAACTGGTTTCTCCGATGAAAATAGAAGAAAGATGTTTTATCCCGGTATCTATTTGATTTATATACATCCGAATTATGTTTCTCCTCAGTGAAGTTAGGACAGACAATAGGTTTGGTTTCCGTAGTTTCTTTTGCCTTTCTTGGATTGATCTTTCTGGTTGAAGTTTAGCCCAATGTTGTTGGTACCTGGGGCAGTTTTGTTTGATTATGTATCCTTTTACCAGCATATGCACGATATCACTCATACATTCATACATGCATCATGCACTATAACAAATCATTTTTTATTGACATTATGTTCAAACCTTCCTGCAGCGCTCCTTGCTTAGTTGGATTTGGTTTTCCCTCTTGAGTTTATTTCTCAAAGGATGTATCTTCTTTGGTTGTCTTGCTCCAGTTTGTGTCTAATTGGATTCGTGGTTGCATGACAATATTATTTACTCTGGATTTCTAAGGACTTTGAGCTTTGATTTGCGCATTTATTTTTCACGAGAAGACTTTATCTCTTCAGCAGGAATAATGTGGCATTTCCCCAGGAAGTCATATCTCATATCCCCAGGAAGTCATATCTATTTCCCCAGGAAGCCATATTTCTATCCCCAGGAAGTCATATCTCTTTCTCCAGGAAGCCACATTTCTATCCCCAGAAAGTCGTTTCTTTTTGCAATCCTCCATGATAACAAGCAACAGGTATCTTTGTTTTAGCAACTCGTGCTTCCCTGTACAAGTCGACATAACTTTTTTTTCTATTTCCTCTATGAGGAGTTAGCTTGCAGTCCGTCGTCAGTTTACGCTAGTGGATGGCAAGACTTTCAAATTCACAGAAATTGCTCGTTGTGAAATCTTTGCAAGTGGAAGTCTCTTTATTTGAGATAGCTTACATATTACCCTTTCCAGGCGGAATTCCTTGGTTAAGGAAGAAGTTGAGATCCGTTCTAGGTGAAACACCAAAAGTTTGGGGAACATAAGATATTTTAAAAATCTACCTTCAGTGAACGTTGGTAGTGCATCGGCAGTGAACGTCGGTGTTTCTTATCTTTTTGCTATCATCAGTGAACGGTGGTGGTTCCTCGTCAGTGAACGGCGATGGTATGATATTTTCAAAATCTACCTTCAGTGAATGTTGGTAGTGCATCGGCAGTGAACGTCGGTGTTTCTTATCTTTTTGCTATCATCAGTGAACGGTGGTGGTTCCTCGTCAGTGAACGGTGATGGTATGATATTTTCAAAATCTACCTTCAGTGAACGTTGGTAGTGCATCGACAGTGAACGTCGGTGTTTCTTATCTTTTTGCTATCATCAGTGAACGGTGGTGGTTCCTCGTCAGTGAACGGTGATGGTATGATATTTTCAAAATCTACCTTCAGTGAACATTGGTAGTGCATCGGCAGTGAACGTCAGTGTTTCTTATCTTTTTGCTATCATCAGTGAACGGTTGTAGTTCCTCGTCAATGAACGGCGATGGTATGATATTTTCAAAATCTACCTTCAGTGAACGTTGGTTGTGCATCGACAGTGAACGTCGGTGTTTCTTATCTTTTTGCTATCATCAGTGAACGGTGGTGGTTCCTCGTCAGTGAAGGCGATGGTATGATATTTTCAAAATCTACCTTTAGTGAATGTTGGTAGTGCATCGGCAGTGAACATCGGTGTTTCTTATCTTTTTGCTATCATCAGTGAACGGTGGTGGTTCCTCGTTAGTGAACGACGATGGTATGATATTTTCAAAATCTACCTTCAGTGAATGTTGGTAGTGCATCGGCAGTGAATATCGGTTTTTCTTATCTTTTTGCTATCATCAGTGAATGGTGGTGGTTCCTCGTCAGTGAACAGCGATGGTATGATATTTTCAAAATCTACCTTCAATGAACATTGGTAGTGCATAGGAAGTGAACGTCAGTGTTTCTTATCTTTTTGCAATAATCAGTGAACGGTGGTGGTTCCTCGTCAGTGAACGGAGATGTTATGATATTTTCAAAATCTACCTTCAGTGAACGTTGGTAGTGCATCAGCAGTGAACATTGGTGTTTCTTATCTTTTTGCTATCGTCAGTGAACGGTGATAGTTCCTCGTCAGTGAATGGCGATGGCATGATATATTTTCTCTTCTACCTTCAACTATTGAGTTAGTAGTTTACCGTCATCTGTGAGTCAATATATCTTCTTCTCTCTACCTTCAGTGAACGTTGGTAGACATCGACAGTGAACGTCGATGCTTGTTATCCTCCTCTCTGGTTCTATTCTTTTGGTCCACCAGTGATTTATTTCCCTGGTGGGGTTGCTCCTTTGTTTCTTCATTTTTGTGGCATCCCCAGTGTTACTTTGCGTCTCTTTTGTTCTGTTCATATGCATCCATAATCATAAGCATTGCATGGCATCTTAGAGACAAAAATAAGGCTTGTTTTATATTTAAGTATCTTCAATTCCGTCGACACGAAGATTTGTAACCTTCGTATCTCCGGATAGAAGACACTTAAATAAGGGCAGCTGTTGTACCCCAATTTTTGCCCCTAAGATTCCTCTATCATATCATATCAACTCGATCATAACAAGATCACATTAGGGTTTGTTCTTCCTCTTTTTTCTTATATTTAAGTTTGCTCTTGAGGAATCTCCAAGCACCTTGGTTGTGTATTTTGTATATGTGTTATTGACTAATTTCTAATCAAAATACAAAAAATATTTGTCTGTGTCTTTGAACATTTTTTTTTTGTAGGTACCAAGTCGAAGCATCTGACAAATAAGGATTTCTGGTATTATTTTCTTAAAATCTCTATTTTGCAAAGAAAAAGAATTAAAAATTTTCATTTTTTTCACTGATGCAATCGATTGCTCTTAAAGTGAAATCGATTTCACATAGTGTATTTTGCGCCATTTTTAAAAAAATACACTGTGCAATCGATTTGCACTGTAGTGCAATCGATTGCACATCGTGAAAATTAAAAAAAAAAATCAGCATTTTAAACTTGTCAAATTTTGGCTCCAATTTTCCTTCACTTTTGAAAGATGTATCATTAATTCAAATTTTAGTGTCAATCTTTTATTTTTAAAAAGAATTATCATTAATTCAAATTTTGGCTCTAATATTTGAAAGAATTATCATTAATTCAAATTTTGGCTCTAATTTTTTAAAGAGTTATCATTAATTCAAATTTTGGCTCCAAGAATCAATTACCAAATTACCACTAATCCCAATCCTAAAACTCTATAAATAGAGCTCTCATTTCATTCAAATTTCAAGCTTTTGATAGCCAAATCCACCTTGCTAAAAAATCTCTCAATTCTCTCCATCTACCAAATTCACTCAAAGCTCCATTTTCAAAAAGTTAGTAAGCTTTTCATTGAAGCTTACTAATCTTTGAGCTAAACCTTCATCCAAACACTTTTTCTCCATCAATTCTCTACATCCAAGCTTGGTCAATTGATTCTTGTGGTTGAATTGAAGCAAATTCTTGAAGTTGTTTTGATAATTCTCTAGATCTACCTCTGGTAAGTTGGATAATTCATCTTTCACAATGTGATCTCTTGGTGATCTTTGGGATTGATTCTTTGAGCATTATTTTGTGATTTCAATGGTGTTATTTTCTCATAATTTGATGGAATTTTCGTTCTCAATTGGATCCATGATCATAAGGTGTTATTTTCTCAATTGGATCCATGATCAAAGAGATTTCAATGGTTTTATTTTCTCATAATTTGATGCCCTTTTAAAATGTTGTTTTTGCTATTGTTACTGTGTGCAATCGATTTGCACTAAGTGTAAATCGATTGCACAGAAGCAATTTCACACAAATTTTTGAAAACTGTACTGTGTAAATCGATTTACATAGTAGTGCAAATCAATTTACACCAGGACATAATGGACTTTTTGCCTTGTTTTGGGGCAGCTTTGATCCAAAATTCTTTTTCTATTCACTCCTTTTGATTGTTGGTTTGGATTGCAATTTTAAATGTCCAATTTGTCTTTAAACTCAATGGACTTTGTGATGTAGATGAAGTTGGATCAATTTTCATCAATTCAAATCTACCTAAGAGTAAATTATTTAATTCATTTTTTGGTGCTTTGGATTAATGATATGTTTAGTGCTTTAATCCATCTAGAGGAGTGGTTGAATTTAAAGATGAAAGAATTTTGAAATGGTGATCCAAATTAGCTTATCATTTCCCTCCCTCTTCATCTTATCCCTTTATTTTTTTAATTGTGCTACATGTTAAGGGATGGTGATCTCTATATCATTTATCCAAACATGAAGTACATAGATTGCTATTGACCGGTCTCAAAATAGGTGTGACTTCTACATAAGTTCACTTACGATTGCTTAACATAGCGCTAAATTTTGTCCTGATTCGAATAAATGATCATTCGTGGCCCAAACTTATGATTGCAAGCCCAAGTATGTTAATTTGATCTCTTTGATCCAATAACCTTGAGATTCATTGTATGGAGGCTTTGGTTCTACCAATCCTCTAATGGATCTACAACACCTTTGGTCAACGCGGATCACTTAAACATCGTTGATCATTACATGTTGCCTTGTGTGAATTCAAAAATGGATGATATACTTGACAAAAAGCAAATGAAACTTATTGTGTGGAGGCTTTGGTTCTACCAATCCTCTAATTAGTTCCAAATGCAAGTTTCAAGATGGTAATCCAACTAACCACTAATTACTAACAATTAACTTTACTTTACGCTTTTATTTTCATGCTTTATGTACCATTTACTTTTAGCATTTTACATTTCATGCTATTTTCATCTTTGCTCACTTGAGCATTTACTTTTATGTCATTTTTATTTGGCTCACTTGAGCTTTTCTTTCTTTTTAAAGACACCTAATAATCAACATGAACCATAATAATCATTAATGATACTTGGACTACATGGTTACTATCCTTTGCATTATGGAGTGATGGACTTCTTGGACTTAGGATTTGAGACCTTGGCCTATCTTGGAGACTTTGTGACTTTATTTGATATTTTGTCTAGATTTCTTGAGGTTTACCTCAAGACATTGGGTTGTTTGTTTGTTTTGTGCGCAGGTTATTGAGATTATGATTTTTGTTTGTAATCTGGAATTCACCCGTATACAGCCGTTACTCTGCCCAATTTTTGCGAAGACTTAAAACACTTGAAGTTTGGTTCTCTCAAGAGGTCTAGTATCTTTGCTTGCTTGGTTTCAATTCGAAGAATGGGAATTCTATATTGACTCATAATGTCAAGTATTGGCTTCTTGTTGGTTAGATGGTTCTTATCCCTAGCTTTTACCTTATGCTTTAGGATAGCCTCTTCTTCTCCTCCCATCTTCTTTAATTTCAAAAATCTTCTCCCTCCTTTAAAAAAAAACTCTTCTTGTTTTGAAACTTGAAATATTTTCATAATAAACTTGGACTTAGGTCCATGCATCTTCGAAACATTTTCATAAATAAATTTCAATCAATTTAATAATACCTTGACCTTTTTTTGTGAGAAGACTAAAAGTCAATCAATCTCATTTCAAACCATTTTGCCACTTTGGCTTTTATCTTTAAACTTTTCTCAAAAGATTAGACTCTTGTCAATCCTTGTAGTGATGCAAACAACTATACTTCTACAATATGTAGTGAAGTGAGATATTTTCCACTTGGGTATTGAGTGAGGCATTGTTGATTTTAAAATCCAAGCCATATCCTCCACTTTGAGATGATGCAAATTCTCCTTTCTCATGATTGTGGGTAGTAAGTATGTTTTTCACACGGACAATTGCGATGATGTCTTATCTCATAAAATCTACCAACACACTTGTGTTTCATATTTTTAAAAGAGGAACTACGTGTACCCTAATCCCCTATTGCACGAAAGGTGGTACGTAGGCACTAAAGGTTCGCAACTGCGGCGGGTGCAAAAATCATAAAAATATTTCTTTTCTCACCTCCACCATCCATTTTATATACAACACATTTTTATAGCCAAAATATACAGATTTTTCAAAGAGGTTCCTGCGGAGTACCGTAGATGTTTAGGGTGCTAATAACTTCCCTTTGCATAACCAACCCCCTTACGTTGAATCTTTCCCCCTCTTTTTGGGTTATTCGCTCTTTTCCCATTCCTTTGGAAACAATAAAGCACAGTGGCGATTTTTATTTTGATTTGTATAAAGTCTAGTCAATCCAATGGCTTAGTCTTGCCCATTTCTACCGCCACACAAGTGTAGTATCGCGTGACAACTATTTACGGATTACTCCGTCATAGCTTCCGCACTACACCTAAAAGGCCAAGATGGGTTTGGTATTCTACGGTCCTCAGCTTCAGTAGGCTCCCAGGTCGAAAGCAGTATGTCTTCTCGATTACTCGGTAAACGACACTACAGTCAAAGGGGCCTCCTTATTTGGGATTGCTCCCTCAAAGTTAACATGACTATACCACTCGTCCTATCTTAAAGTTTGCCCAAGTCCGGGTATAAGACTTATAAGTAATCACCAAGCACCCTGAAAACCAGGAAAATCCAAACAAACATATATACAAAATATAACATATAAACAACAATAGCACATATACAGATATAAACAAAGATAGGTTTAACCCACTTAGGGATGGACCAGAAAGAGGTCAATCTTTCCCCAGTGAATTCGCAATTTTTCTATAGCGGAAGAAATGTTCAAGACTAAGCCATTGGATTGACTAGACTTTATACAAATCAAAAATAAAAATCGCCATCGCGCTTTATTATTTCCAAAGGAATGGGAAAAGAGCGAATAACCCAAAAAGAGGGGGAAAGATTCAAGGTAAGGGGGTTGGTTATGCAAAGGGAAGGTATTAGCACCCTAAACATCTACGGTACTCCGCAGGAACCTCTTTGAAAAATCTGTATATTTTTGCTATAAAAATGTGTTGTATATAAAATGGATGGTGGAGGTGAGAAAAGAAATATTTTTATGATTTTTGCACCCGCCGCGGTTGCGGACCTTTAGTGCCTACGTACCACCTTTCGTGCAATAGGGGATCAGGGTACACATAGTTCCTCATTGAAAATTTAAAACACAAGTGTGTTGGTTAATTTTATGAGATAAGACATCATCGTCATTGTCCGTGTGGAAAACATACTTACTACCCACAATCATGAGAAACGAGAATTTGCATCATCTCAAAGTGGAGGATATGGCTTGGATTTTAAAATCAACAATGCCTCACTCAACACCCAAGTGGAAAATATCTCTCTTCACTATATTTTGTAGAAGTATAGTTGTTTTCATCACTACAAGGATTGACAAGAGTCTAATCTTTTGAGAAAGATTTTAAAATAAAAAGCCAAAGTGGAAAAAATGGTTTGAAATGAGATTGATTGACTTTTAGTCTTCTCACAAAAATGTCAAGGTATTATTAAATAGATTGAAGTTTATTTATGAAAATATTTTGAAAATGCATGGACCTAAGTCAAAGTTTATTATGAAAGTGGTTTAAGTTTAAAAAACAAGAAGAGTTTTGGAAAGGAGGGAGAAGATTTTTGAAATTAAAGAATATGGGAGGAGATGAAGAGACTATCCTAAAGCATAACGTAAAAGCTAGGGATAAGAACCATCTAACCAACAAGAAGCCAATACTTGACATTATGAGTCAATATATAATTCCCATTCTTAAGATTAAAACCAAGCAAGCAAAGATACTAGACCTCTTGAGAGAACCAAACTTCAAGTGTATTAAGTCTTCGCAAAAATTGGGAAGAGTAACGGCTGTATACAGGTGAATTCCATATTACAAACAAAGTATGTAATCACAATAACCTTCACACAAAAAAAACAAACAACCCAATGTCTTGAGGTAAACCTCAAGAACTCCAGACAAAATAATCAGATAAAGTCACAAAGTCTTCAAGATAGGCCAAGGTCTCTAATCCTAAGTCCAAGAAAAAGTCCCATGCTCCACAATGCCAAGGATAGTAACCAAATAGTCCAAGTACCATTAAAGATTTTTATGGTTCATGTTTATTATTAGGTGTCTTCAAAAAGAAAAGAAAAAGCTCAAGTGAGCAAAATAAAAATGACATAAAAGTAAATGCTCAAGTGAGCAAAGATGAAAATAGCATGAAATGTAAAATTCTAAAAGTAAATGGTACATAAAGCATAAAAATAAAAGCATAAAGTAAAGTAAATTGTTATAAATTAGTTTTTAGTTGGATGAACATCTTGAAGCTTGCATTTGGAACTCATTAGAGGATTGGTAGAACCAAAGCCTCCACACAACAAGTTGCATTTGCTTTTTGTCAAGTATATCATCAATTTTGGAATTCTCAAAAGTAACATTTAATGATCAACAATGTTTAAGTGATCCGCGTTGACCAAAGGTGTTGTAGATCCATTAGAGGATTGGTAGAACCAAAGCCTCCACACAATGAATCTCAAGGTTATTGGATCAAAGAGATCAAATTAACATACTTGGGCTTGCAATCATAAGTTTGGGCCACGAATGATCATTTATTTGAATCAGGACAAAATTTAGCGCTATGTTAAGCAATCGTAAGTGGACTTATGTAGTAGTCGCACCTATTTTGAGGCCTGTCAATAACAATATATGTACTTCATGTTTGGATATATGATATAGAGATCACCATCCCTCAACATGTAGCACAATTAAAAAAGAAAGGGATAAAATGAAGAGGGAGGGGAATGATAAGCTAATTTGGATCACCACCTCAAAATTCTTTCATCTTTAAATTCAACCACTCCACTAGATGGATTAAAGCACTAAACATATCATTAATCCAAAGCACCAAAAATGAATTAAATAATTCACTCTTAGGTAGATTTGAATTGATGAACATTTATCCAACTTCATCTACATCACAAAGTCCATTGAGTTTAAATAGAAATTGGACATTTAAAATTGCAATCCAAACCAACAATCAAAAGGAGTGAGTAGAAAAAGCATTTTGGATCAAAGCTTCCCCAAAACAAGGCAAAAAAATGCATTATGTCCCTGTGTAAATCGATTGCACTACTGTGTAAATCGATTTACACAGTACAATTTTCAAAAATCTGCGCGAAATTGCTTCTTTGTAATCGATTGCACTGTTACTGCAATCGATTGCACGTTGTTACAGACAGCAAAACAGCATTTTAAAAGGCCAAATTCTTGTTCAAACTTTCCATCAAATACCTAATGATCATGGATCCAATTGAGCACGAAAATTCCATCAAATTATGAGAAAATAATACCATTGGAATCACAAAATAATGCTCAAAGAATCAAACCCAAAGATCAACAAGAGATCACATTGTGAAAGATGAATTATCCAACTTACCAAAGGTAGATCTAGAGAATTATCAAAACAACTTCAAGAATTTGCTTCAATTCAACCACAAGAATCAATTGCTCAAGCTTGGATGTAGATAATTGATAAAGAAAAAGTGTTTGGATGAATGTTTAGCTCAAAGATTAGTAAGCTTAAATGCAAAGCTTACTACCTTTTTGAAAATGGAGCTTTGAGTGAATTTGGTAGATGGAGAGAATTGAGAGATTTTTTAGCAAGGTGGATTTGGATATCAAAAGCTTCAAATTTGAATGAAACGAGGGCTCTATTTATAGAGTTTAGGATTGGGATTAGTGGTAATTTGGTAATTGATTCTTGGAGCCAAAATTTGAATTAATGATAATTCTTTCAAAAATTAGATCCAAAATTTGAATTAATGATAATTCTTCTTAAAAATGAAAGATTGGCACTAAAATTTGAATTAATGGTACATCTTTCAAAAATGAAGAAAATTTGGAGCCAAAATATGACAAGCTTAAAATGCTTATTTTTTTCAAATTTTCACGTTGTGCAATCGATTGCACTATAGTGCAAATCGATTTGCACACTGTATTTTTTCAAAAATGGCACAAAATGCACTATATGCAATCGATTGCACTCTAAGAGCAATCGATTGCATTAGTGACAAAAATTAATTTTTGTTAATTTTTCTTTTGCAAATAGAGATTTTAGGAAAATAATACCAGAAATCCTTATTTGTCAGATGCTTCGACTTGGTACCTAAAAAATAAAAATATACAAAGACAAAGACAAATATTTTTTTATATTTTGATTAGAAGTTAGTCAACAACACATATACAAAATACACAACCAAAGTGCTTGGAGATTCCTCAAGAGAAAACTTAAAGATAGGAGATAGAAAAAGAGGAAGAACCAACCCTAATGTGATCTTGTTTGATCGAGTTGATATGATATGATAGAGGAATCTTAGAGGAAAAAATTGGGGTACAACACCCACAGAGAATCAGAAGCAGCAGGATTAGAATTCTCTAGGCTTGCTTGCTTCAAAGAATTGATCCATTCCTGCATTTTTGTTTCAAAAATCCATAGACTCTTACCAACATATGATTTGGTTGCAGTTGGTTTAGGTTTGGGAATGGAAATTTTGTGTGAGGTGGAAGCTAGACGGTCATGCACTAGTGGATCAATGACAATTATGAGGTTGTCAGCTGGATGGTTAATGGGTGACGGAGTGGGAGAGTCAGGAATTATTATTGGTGTGTTAGGGGTGTTTGGTGGTGTGGATTCATATGTTGAAGGGATTTATGGAATATCATGAATAATGAGAGGTAAGCGAACTGAAAGAGGTTCTGTTATTCCAGGGATTGGGATAATGGTATCAAAATCTGAAGGAGAGTCTTCAGATTGGTTTTGGTTGCGTGTGGAGTTTCTGGTTCAGGAATTTCAGAGAATGGGTTTTCAGAAGATGGAGAGAGAGAGAGTCTATTTTATGGTTGTGGTGAGTTGTGGTTCAGATGTTCTGGTTGTGGTGAGTTGTGATTCAAATGTTCTGGTTGTTGTTGAGAGTTTGGATTTTCTGGGAGTGGAGATTGAGTGTTTGGATTTTCTGCTATTGGATAGGAAAAGTATGGATCAAACAGTTCAATGTCAGATAGAACTTTGGCAAGTTCTGGTTGATGATGTTCTGGGTTTGGATTTTGATTGGGGGAGTGAGGTTTTCATAAAGTTTCCTAGAGATACAAATGGGTCAAACTCCATGTCAAAATCCTCAAATGTTTGGGGTGAAGGATTTTCTATTGTTTGAGGGGGAATGGTTTCAGATGTTGTAACAACTATTGATTCTATAACAGAAACAGAAGATGGATTACCTTTTGTTTTCGCAGCTTTAGGTGCATTCTGAGAGGATCCTTCTCCTGCTGCTTTCCTCTTTTTGGATTTCTTTAGCATAACCTCTGGAGTTAGCATGTGCAGATCTTGAATGTTGATTTCTGGAGCAGTCCCATCACCCGTGCAAGCTTCAAGGTATCTGACTATGATTTCTGGGTTGGCGTCTATCTCAGAAAATAGTGGAAAATCCTTCAGAGGGATTCTCCTAGAAGTAATGGTTTTATTAGAAGAAATAGTTGGTTCCCTCTTAATGTTCTCAATGATCTTCATTTTCTTCAGATTCATGGCGTTCAAAGGCTTCCCAGCAGTTGCTTCCAAAGTGCTTATTTCTTGAGCCTCTGTCAGATGTTCTATCAGCCTGTTTTCTGTTAGAATATCTGATATCAGTCTTCCTAAGGGAATCCAATCCCTCTTAGTCCTTTCTTCTTCTCTTGTCTCTTTCACACTTTTTCTGAGATGGTTGAAGAGCAAGTGTGGAAGATTTATCTTGGTCTTCTTTGCAATGAAGTAGATCAGAAACTACTGATCAATATTGATGTAATCAGGAGAGCTTGTAGGCTTCCTGTGATTGATACATCCCAGAATGATTCTGGCCCAGATTCTGTGATGATCCTTCAAGTCTCCGATCTTGCTGGATGGCTGTCCAGAAGTGAAAATTTCCTTAAAAATAGATTATAGGTCGGAACATCTATCTGCCATATCAGTGCATATGACTCCACCACCATTGTAACCAATGAGTTTCCTAATAAGATCTTTTGTTATCACTATTTTCTTTCCCATAACATAAGAAGTAACCTGGTGGTTGGATGATGTAGCGTGAATCCAGAACTCTTTGACGAGAATGTGAAACGTTGGACACAACATACGATCAAAATATATGTTCCAACCCTAAGCAGTTACATCTTCATAGAGATTAAACCTAATTTCTTGTAAACTCTCAAAATCAATGATCAGTTCAGAGAGAACTTCCAGGTTGTTAACAGGAGTGAGAAACTTTCTAATGGGTTCTTCATATTGTTCTGTTGATGAAGATTCAGGAGCACTAAGATTTTTGAGGTTTGATGATGAAGCCATTGTTCACACGGGTTTGTTAAAGAAGATGAAAAGGGTTTTTGAAAATGAAACTTGAAACAAGAGAGAATATAGAAGATAGTAAAAGTGAATGAATGAAATAGTAAATTGAGTTTAAATAGGTTTTTGGAAAACGTAAGGAGTAAGTAAGAAAATAAGTAATGATTATATGCATTAATGAAACCTGAAATTAGGGGATTTAGAAAGATATTTAAACGATTACCACTGACAAGTGTCTCAATGCATCAAATAAGAGCCTTGGACCCTTCAGAATTTGAACGCGTGTTCAGCCTCAGAAGGTGGCTTGTGAGAGGATGGAAGATGTTTGATGATGTGAACCGCACACCTTTATCCTTGAAATGAAACGTTCAGATCTTCATAGATAGATTCTGAGGCAACTGTACTTCTAACTTTCTCAAATATGTTGAAGTCTTCAAGTTGACTTTTCATCTAGAGCATTTGAGTGCTAGATCCAGCAGCTGCTATGTATTCAACTTCTGCTGTTGACAATGCTATTATGGACTGTCTCTTGCTGGTCCATGAGATCATATTGTCTCCCAGAAACTAACAGCTTCCAGAAGTGCTTTTATGCTCTACTTTGTCTCCAGCAAAATCAGCATCACAGTTTCCTACTAAACTATATTCATTGGATTTTCTATAAAACAAACCCATATTAGTAGTACCTTTCAGATACTTGAAAATTCGCTTAACTATTGTTAAGTGAGATTCTCTAGGATCTGATTGGAATCTAGCACATAAGCAAACACTGAATAAAATATCAGGCCTTGAAGCCGTCAAATAAAGGAGAGAGACAATCATACCTCTGTAGACTTTCTGTTCTACCTTTTTACATACCTCTTCCTTTTCCATAATGGACGTGGGGTGCATTCGAGTCTTTGAGGGCTTACATTCTGAGAGATCAAATTTCTTCAGATGTTCTCTGACATATTTGCTCTGATGAATGTAAGTTCCTTCTGGAGTTTGGTTTATCTGAATGCCCAGAAAGCATTTGAGTTCCCCCATTAAGATCATCTCAAACTCTTCCTGCATACACTTAGCAAACTCTCTTCCTAGAGAAGGTTTAGGGATCCAAAGATGATGTCATCTACATAAATATGACACACTAAAATGTCATTCTTAAATGACTTACAGAACAAGGTTGTGTCCACTTTCCCTCTGGTGAATTCCTTTTCTAACAGGAAGTTACTTAGTCTTGCATACCAAGCTCTGGGAGTTTATTTCAGACCATAGAGTGAATTATTTAGTTTGAAAACATATTATGGGTGTTTGGAATTCTCAAACTCAGGGGGTTGGTACATATATACCTCTTCATCTATATAGCCATTTAAGAATGCACTTTTGACATCCATCTGATACAGAGTGATGCCATTGTTTACAGCAAATGAGATTAAGAGTTTGATAGATTCTAACCTGGCGATTGGAGAAAAGGTTTCTCTATAGTCTATACCCTCTTGCTGACTATAACCTTGTGCCACTAGTCGTTCTTTGTTTCTGATGACTTCTCCTTGCTTGTTCAGATTGTTTCTGAACACCCACTTTGTTCCAATGACGTTGAATCCTTTTGACTTGGGAACTAGATCCCATACGTCATTTATGGTGAACTGATTTAATTCCTCCTGCATTGCCAGAATCCAGTCATTGTCCAGAAGAGCTTCATCAATTGTTGTCGGTTCAATCAGAGAGACCATTCCCATGAGGGATTCTTCAGAGTTTCTGAATGTTGATTTTATTCTGATTGGATCATCCTTATTTCCCAAGATTTTATCTTTTGGGTGAGCTATGCTGCTTCTGGAAAACCTTTTCTAGAGTTGATAAACAGAAGGTTATGGATTGCTTGTAACATTTCTTTCTGACGTTGTTGGAGCGTCTTTATTTAGAACTTCTGATGATTTATCTTCAGTACCTGTGAATTCAACTTCTATATCTGCAAAGGATTCATTCTACTTTGACTTTTGAGGGTCAATCTTATAATCAAATCTAACATTGATTGACTCTTCAACAATCTGTGTTTCTGTATTGTATACTTTGTACCCTCTTGAGCGTTTAGAGTATCCTAACATAATACACTTTTATGCTTTAGAGTCAAACTTGTTCAGATAATTTTTAGTATTCAGAATGAGACAAGTGCATCCAACGGATGGAAATAAGAAATGTTGGGATTTCTGTTCTTCCACAGTTCATATGGAGTCTTTTCCAGAATAGGTCTTATAGAGATTCTATTCTGAATGTAACACGCTGCGTTAATTACTTCTGCCCAGAAGATCTTAGCAATGTTAGTCTCATTGATCATGGTTCTGGTCATTTCTTGCAATGTTCAGTTCTTTCGTTCTACAACTCCATTTTGTTGGGGAGTTCTAGGACAAGAGAAGTCATGCAAGATGCCTTTTTCATTAAAAATAATTCAAAATATTTATTTTCAAATTCTCCACCATGATCACTTCTGACCTTGATAATTCTAAGATCCTTTTCATTCTGAACTTGGTTACAGATTGCAACGAACACAGAATGTGATTCTTCCTTGTGTCTTAAGAACTTTACCCATGTCCATCTGCTATAGTCATCTACGATCACTAACCCATACTTCTTGCCACTAACAGACACAGTTTTTACTGGTCCAAATAAGTCTATGTGCAGAAGTTCTAATGGCTTTGAGGTGGAAACAACATTTTTGGATTTAAAAGCAGGTTTTGTAAATTTGCCTTTCTAACATGCTTCACACAGAGCATCTGAGCTGAACTTCAAATTAGGAAGTCCTCTAACCAGATTGAGTTTGTTAATCTGAGATATTCTTCTCATACTAACATGTCCCAATCTTCTGTGCCAGACCCATTGCTCAGTTTTAACAGAGAGAAGACATTTTACATTCTGACTCTTTAGTTCAGAAAGTTTTATCTTATAAATGTTATTTTTCCTCGTTCCATTAAAAAGGATAGTTCCATCTTTCTGACTAACAGCTTTGCATGAATTTTGATTAAAGATTATATCATAACCGTTATCACTTAATTGGCTTACGAATAACAGGTTATGCATTAATCCATCAACTAATAGCACATTATATATAGAGGGAAGATTTCCATTACCTACTATTCCAAAGCCAATGATCTTTCCTCTTTGGTTGCCTCCAAATCCCACGTAGCCTCCAGGTTTAAGTTTCAGGCATTGGAACATATGCTTTCTTCCCGTCATGTTTCGAGAGCATCCAAAGTCCAGGTACCATGACTGGTGTTTTAGCCTTGCTGCTAAAGATATCTGCTACATATATAATTTTTTCCTTAGGTACCCATATCTTCTTGGGTCCTGGTTTGTTAGTTTTACCAAAATTCTGGTTGAATTTTGGTTTGACAGAGTAATCATTACTGGTGTATTTGAGGTCGTGTGTGTGCCCATATATGAAATGTGATTTAAGTGGTGTGTGTTTTATGAATAAGTCCATGAATCTCTTAGATGTAGATACCTTACCTTGATATCCTATCCTTTTTCTGCCATTTTGCTAACTCCATAGATCATTGAAGCCATCTTGCTTCTATCTATGTTTTTAGCCAGAAACTTCTGAAAGCTGTGATCATACTCTTTGATAATCTCATCAGCATTACTGGGAGTCTCTGAGATTATTTTCTTCTGAGAGTTTTGCAAATCCTTTTCTAATTCTGAAATTTTTTCTTTTAACTCATAATTTTCTAATTAGAGACTTTCAGTCTTTTCAGAGTCAGAGACAAGATCCCTTTTCAGGTTCTTGAATTTGACTCTGATTTGCTGATACCTTTTCAGAATTTCATTTAGACTTTTTGCAAGTTCAGCCTTAGTGAAATTAATAGTGAAGTCAGGGAATACCTCTTCAGTGTCTGATTCTGAGTCTGAACCAGAAGCTTCACTATCTTCTGACACGTTTTCCAAGAGAGCTATGTTTTCTCTTTCATCATCTAATTCTGAGTCAGCATCCGAAGTGTCTGAATCATCCCATGTTTCCATGAGGCTTTTCTTCTTCTTCTTGAAGAACTTCTTTTTGGGCTTCTCCTTCTGAAGCTTTGGACAATCACTTTTGTAGTGCCCTTGCTCATTGCACTCATAGCAGATGATGTCCTTATTATTTGACTTTCTGTGTCCTAAAGAGCCTTAAGATCTTCTATGCCCAGAGGAAGACTCAGACTTTCTGTATCTGGAGGAGGATTCATTTTGATTCTCTTATCTTCTAGGATTTCTGAATTTTCTTTGTCTCTTCTTCCACGGTTGATTCACCCTTCTGGAGAGGAGAGACAATTCATCTTCTTCTGATGAGGATCCATCAAAGGTTTCTTCCATAGCCTGCAAAACCTTAGAATCAGATTTTCTGTTAGATTTTAATGCTAGTGGCTTACCTTGATTTTGAGGCTCATCTTCTTCTAGCTGTATCTCGTGACTTCTGAGGGAGCTGACATGTTCCTCTAAAGATATCTTGTTGAGATCTTTGGCTAGCTTAAGTGTTGTGACCATTGGCCTCTATTGCTTGGGTAGACTTCTGATGATCTTCTTTACATGATCAACAGTAGAATATCCTTTATCAAGAACCTTTAACCCAATAACAAGGATCTGGAATCTTGAGAACATTGCTTCTATAGATTCACTGTCTTCCATCTTGAATGATTCATACTTCTGATTGAGCACAAGGACCTTGGTTTCTTTGACTTGAATGTTGCCTTCATGCGTCATTCTCAGAGAGTGAAACATATTTTTGGTTGTCTCTCTGTTTGAGATTTTCTCATATTTTGAGTATGAGATAGCACTGAGAAGTATTGTTCTGGCCTTATGATGATTTCTGAAATCACATTTTTATTGGTCAGGCATCATTTTTCTGTCTTTCTTCTGACCCCTTCCACCCACTGGATGTGTGTATCCATCAGTTACCGTGTCCCATAGATCGGTATCATGGGCCAGAAAGAAGCTCTCAATTCTATCTTTTCAGTAGTCAAAATTTTCTCCATCAAAGACTGGAGGTTTTCCACTAATTTTGTCTTTGTCTTCATGATAGTCATTGCTGATGTTTTGTCTTGGTCCCACCATAGTGTTTTTCTGAAGCTTGGATCTTGTACTGACATGGTTAAGTGTATGAACTCAGAACCAGGCGCTCTGATGCCAATTGGAAAAGTGAAAAACACAAGAAGGGGGGGGGGGGGGGGGGGGTTGAATTGAAAACTTAAAATCAAATGCGCAATGACACAGTATTTTTATCCTGGTCCGTTTGATCTCAAACTACTCCAGTCCACCCGTCAAGGTGATTTCGCCTCTCTCCAATGAGAACTTAATCCATTAATCAAACACTGATTACAATCCCTACTTTGACAACTGCCAAAGTCCTCTTGAGTACAACCACAAGCTGGTTAATCTCAAGGAAAAACTTTCTTAATCAAGATACAAGAATTTTGTGTATGATTGTTTTTCATTACAAAAACAGTTACCACAACTGTGATATTTTACACAAATTAAAGCGTAGAATAAATATGTAAGCTTGCAGCCTTTTGAGATGAAATGCAGTTGCGTTGGAAAAATCTTGAACAATTTTATCTCTTAGCTTGTTTATATAGGCAATGGAATCCTGTCCAACATTAAGCGTCATAATGGACATTAAAGCAGTTTCCATATTGAGAAGATCCTGTTTGAATGAAGCCGTTACAAGTGATGTTGTCTTTATTGAATAGTAATGCTTCAGAGTCTTATAATCTTGTATGCTACAATTGCTTCAGAACATTAATGGCTTAGAGTTGTGAGAATCTGATTATCTGAACCTTCTGTTCAGAGTCAGAGTGTGCTTCACTTCAGTGTATGTTCTGATCATCATTCTTCAGCGTAAATTATGATTACCTCAACATGAAAGCTTATATAACTTAACTTCTGATGCTGCTTTGGTCGGAACTTCTGCATACACAGTAACACAATTTTTAGAGTGCATATTTGTTCTTTGTGTTTGTTATCATCAAAAATCTAATAAAGGGTTGTAGAATCAAACTATGTTCTAACAGGGTATACCGACATGGTCTAAGAAATAGCTACATTAGTGTGACGCATTTGTGGGTACCGATATCCCTTGTGTTGAATCGAGGAGAATACGGGGCCGCTGAGTGGCATCATGAAACACTAATTGACCTTAGAACCTTACTTGACCAACTTGGCCTTTAGGAAGTAGTGAGACAACCGGTTTCGGTATAAAGCTGAAAATTGGTTAATACTCGACGCTACACTCATTGAGACTTGACTCCTGAGTTTTGTTTGGTTGCGAGTCAATTGCCTATTGAATGAAGCTTGTGGGAAAGGTCGGTGATATTGAAATCCCTTAGAACCCAGTTACTATTAACTAGGATAGGTTGAACCAACTAAACTTCAAGAGGGTACTTACCTACAAACTCCATGCAAGCCTAAACCTAAGGATTTGCCTGCTTTGTGTGTATTTGTATATATACTTGCTTACTTTGCATACATGTACATGACATCATACCATAGAGTTTTCAATAACATTGAACCATAGCATTTCAAGGATCTCAAGGGTCTTTTGATGCAAGGTCACGTTGAACCAGACATCTATCAAGAGGCAAGAAGATTTATTTTTCTCTAACCAAACGCCGTCAAAGATCAAGTACAACAACTTGAGTCAAGGGCTACAACCCACTTGGAGTGGTGAGCTTAATTCTCGTGGAAGGACATCCACCAACACAAAGTTCTCCAATTAAAATTGTAAGTGACTACTAACCCCGCGAGATCCTTGAAAATATGCATCCACATATCATGCATCATATCATGACAGTTTTCTCCCATACAGGTCTCCTTATCTTCCTACTGTTTATTTCAGTAAGATGGATATGAAACAAACAATGAAAGATCTCCAAGCCCAAAACGCTCAATTCCAACAAATGTTCCTGGCTATGGCTAAGGGGAAAGAGGACCTGAAGACTCTTCTTCTCAAAGAAAATAAGAAAACTTCTAAGAAGTCAGTAGGCGTCCTGAACTTGGGAAGAAGACCTAGAGGACCAATCAAGGGAACTCTATATCTTTCAACTCCATCCAACATGGGGGATAGTCATGAAGAAGACCACAATTTGGAGATTGTTGAAGTTCAAGCTGACTACTCTGAGGAACAATATACTCCCACTGATGACAAGTATAAACAGTTGGAGGATCGCCTCATTGCTATTGAAATCCAGCAGATACCTGGCTTGGATTTAGGAGACATGGGTTTGATTTCTGGAGGGTCATCCCGCCAAAGTTTAAAATCCCTACCTTTTCCATGTACGATGGAGTTTCTTTCCCTAAGATGCATTTAAAGTCTTATATCCGCAAGATTCAACCACACACAACTGATCCAAAGCTTTGGATCCATTTCTTCCAAGAGAGCCTAGTAGGGACTCAACTTGAATGGTTCTATCAATTGGAGAGTTCTTGCATCCACACCTGGGAGGATTTAGTTGTTGCCTTCTATAAGCAGTACCAATATAATGCTGATATTGCACCAATTGGTGTGTAATTGCAAAACATGACCTTGGGTTCCAACGAGAGCTTCAAAGGATACGCCCAAAAGTGGAGAGATTTGGCTGGTAGGGTGCAACCCCCTTTAACTGATCGGGAGCTGATTGACATCTTCATGGGAACTTTGACATGGCCTTTATTCAAACACCTAATTGAAAGCTCCTCGGTCGGGTTCACTGAGCTAATACTGACTGGAGAAAGGGTTGAAGTTGGCATCAAAAGTGGAAAGATCCAAGGAGCTACACCTTCAGATGCTTAGAAAAAGCCATACAGTGGGAAGAAAGAGTCCAATGTTGTGTTTGGTCAAAAGAGTCGTCATGATCAACATGTAGGGGCAATCCTGATCTCTAATCCTACACCTGTTCAACAAAGACATAGCAATAAGCGTAAGGTAAGATATCAAGGAAGGAAGTACACTAACATCAACATGCCTTTGTCTCAAGCGTTACAACATTTGCTGAAGTTGAAGCTGATCACGCTAAAGGATCCTCCTCAAAATCCCGACACCTGTTCTTCTAAGTACAATCAAAGCGTAAGATGTGCCTATCATTCTGACAGTCCTGGAAATGACACTGACGGCTGTTGGACTTTGAAGAATAAGATTCAAGACTTTATTGATGCCAAGGAGATCGAGTTTGACCCTCCGGAGACTCCAAACGTGATCACTGCTCCTATGCCAAATCATTGAGAGCGTCTTGTTCATTTCGAAATTTTCATTTGTAATTCCTCTTGTTATTCAAACAATTATCTATTAATGTCAAACTCTGTTTCATTAATGCATTGCATATGTTTGTCTTGATTTTATCCACTCATTTTCATTACATTTAAACTATGCTTTCTACTCACTTTATGACATTCAACTCTTGCTAAAAGTTACAAGCCTTTAGAGGGAGGATAACGAAACAATGCCATAATCTCATATGTATGCTTTGGGATAGACCTTGCTGACGATGTACAGGCGTTCTTTCAAATCCTAAATACTCGAGTTATAAGGAAGATAATCCCTAGTCAACCCCTTTGAACCAAAGAAGTAGAAGTTTTTTTTTTATTTTTCACAAAATTAAAACCTTTAAATTAAAACCTGGGGGAGGGTAGTCTCTCAGTTAATTCAAGTGCACGTTCAAATCAAAAACTTTCACTTTGTAATGCAACGAATGACATCAGAAACATTCATCTGGAATCAAAAGATAGTGATGGTTCTCTATCATATATGCAATCATTATCTCTCAATAAGAAAAATCCCACCAAGTCATAGACTTAAGAAAAACTAGGGCATCCTGCTGGCTGTAATCTCAAAACAAGAACATTCAGGAAAAAATTAGGGATACCAAATCAAAAGAAAGCAGTCACTACAAATCCTCAACAACATGAAAAATGTTGCAAAAAATGACTGCCTTCCGACAAACTTAACTTGTATGAACCATCACCAAAACGTCATTCCACACTCAATTAGAGTTCAAACGTACAATTAAATGAGTTTAAGATTGAAGAACATCACAAAGAGCGAGTGGGTACAAATACATTTTGAGCCTTTATACTTTGTTTCTTAAACCGTGAACTAAGCCACGTTACAACCCTTCAAAAGTCCTAATTTCTCCTGCTACAAAAGGTATCCTGACTCCTGTAGGGCTTTACTCTAAATCCTGAGTTGAATTTTTCTTAAAAAATTTCTCTGCTTCCTAAAACTCATTTTCAAAACTTCAAGAGAAACATAAACTTTTCATTACTTGAATATCACTGTTTGCATATGGCTATTCATTTGACAGCGGAGAAATTCACACAACAAATATCTGTTGAACGAAAGCTCTCTCAGTGAACAAAATTACTTCAATTGGAATGACATTTCCAATGGCAAATCTCCTATCAACGAGGGGGAATGACATGTCACTATCCAGCACACCCGGGGCAGTCAAGTCAACATTCAAAGCATCTCTCAAAGAATTGTTGAATAACCATTGGCAGCTCTCCATCACTTGGGGCATTGAATGCAAATCCCAACAGAGGTTTACTTACAATCAAATAGTTCCTGGTAATGCCACAATCTCTCACTACTAGGGGCAGTGACAAATCTCCCCAAAATCCTTCTCATAGGATGATTCCCCAGCCATATTTTCAATCTCTGAAAATCCCTTCCCAACTAAGTCGACTTCAAGAATCCTCGAGGATTTCTGGCAGTGAAGTCGCCGCCTCTCCAACAGATTAAGCAACAAGGTTTATTTCCCCAACAAACGGTAGGATTCCCCATCTTGAGGTGGCCTCTCCGACTACTACAAATCAAAGGACCACAACTCCTCTTCCCTAGTAGACTACTCTACAATCCCCATCAAGTTACTGTGAAACTTGGACCCGACCAGACATCAGTTCAACTTTGACTCCCCAGTAGAGCAACAAATAATTGAGGCTCCTGAACTTTTTCCCAAGCAGGAATCAACACTCTCCAAAGAGTTTTCAACTTTCCCCGGTGGAGTTCTCCTCAACAAAACAGGGATCCTAAGTGGAAACAATCCAAGCAAAGTTTGAAGACACACTTATCCTTCAACAGCAATTCGGGATTTAATAACCCCCCAGCGCGTGTCAAGGATTTATTTTCCAAGACAAAATTAAATTTCAACAACATTCATAGCATATGTATATAAAATACATATAACACAAATCTCATTTATTTTGAGAACATCATTACGCAATTCATACATCATGACGTTGCATATAACTAACTCTTTACCTTTTCAGGAAAGATCACTCAACATATTCCTTCATCATCCTACTGAAGTAGTAATCATCCAAGATTCCTTCATTATCCTGCTGAGGTAGTAATCGTCCAAGATTCCTTCATCATCCTGTTGAGGTAGTAATCATCCAAGATTCCTTCATCATCCTGCTGAGTTAGTAATCGTCCAAGATTCCTTCATCATCCTACTGAGGTAGTAATCATCCAAGATTCCTTCATCATTTTGTTGAGGTAGTAATCGTCCAAGATTCCTTCATCATCCTACTGAGGTAGTAATCATCTAAGATTCCTTCATCATTCTATTGAGGTAGTAATCATTCAAGATTCCTTCGTCATCCTGTTGAGGTAGTAATCATCCAGATTCCTTTATCATCCTGCTGAGGTAGTAATCGTCCAAGATTCCTTCATCATCCTGCTGAGGTAGTAAACATCCAAGATTCCTTCATCATCCTGCTGAGGTAGTAATCGTCCAAGATTCCTTCATCATCCTGCTGAGGTAGTAATCATCCAAGATTCCTTCATCATCCTGTTGAGGTGGTAATCGTCCAAGATTCCTTCATCATCCTGCTGAGGTAGTAATCATCCAAGATTCCTTCATCATTTTGCTGAGGTAGTAATCGTCCAAGATTCATTAATCATCCTGCTGAGGTAGTAATCATCCAAGATTCCTTCATCATCCTGCTGAAGTAGTAATCGTCCAAGATTCCTTCATCATTCTGCTGAGGTAGTAATCATCCAAGATTCCTTCATCATCCTGCTGAGGTAGTAATCATCCTTAATTCCTTCATCATCCTACGGAGCTTTCAGATACAGTTCAGATACGCTCCAGATACGGATGCCATCCTGATACTCATTCAGATTCAGCTTTCAGGTACAGTCCAGATACAATCACCTTCGGATGGCATCTTTAAGCCCATCTCCAACAATTATCCATCATTTTTCCAAATGGCATCTTTAAAGCCCATTCCCTACATAATCAACCACAACATCATCGAGTGAAAATTTCTGGGCACTCTAGTGTTCAATCATCTTCCTCCTTCAAGTCACGAATGGCAGATTTACCAATCTAACTCTTTAGGTGTAAGAATATTGAACAGGGGTAGTTGTTGTACCCCAAAAAATTTCCTCTCATTTCTCAAAGGATCAACCTGGACCATCAGGTTCGCTTCCATCCAATTCCAAGCTTTGAATTACAAATTTTCCAAGAAAGTCATTCACAAGGGCAGAATGGTCATTTGTACACTAAAAAGTCAAACTTTGACTTTTGGATCAAAATCAAGTTTCAAGGATCATATTTAATCAAGACATGTTGAAATATGAAGTTTGTTTCATCAAGAAATTCAAAAGTCAAAATTGCTTTGGAAAAGTCAAAATGTTAAATACTTAGAATTTTTCTAAGTGTTTAAGAAATATGACAAGCTCAGAACCTCTGATCAGATTATCACCATGATGCAAGTTGATTCTGGAAGAACTTATAACACAAGAGTTGTAGACTTCAACAAGATCTGAAACATTGCATAATGGAACTTCTCCTGGAAGTGCTGGAATTTCAAGTTATAAATCTTCGAAGACACGTCCATGAAACTGAAGCACTCAGCAAATTCTGGACATTTTCAAGACAAAGTTTGGTTAGAACTTCTGGGCGATTTTTCACGAGGGTTCAACCAGAGTTTGAAAAAGTAATTCAAATAATGTCTACAAAGCATGTTACAAGCTTTCTAGAAAGTCTGAGAACTCCTTCAAAACATGATGGAGCAAGGAGATTCAAAGATCAAAAGTTGGATGTTTGTTCTAAGTTGCGCTGATGTTGAACTTCTGGCCCAAGTCTAAGCTATGATGCACAATCTCACATTATAGGATTTCTGGTTTGATAAATCTTATCATCATTTAATGCTCACAACCACTTTTGAGTTTTATCCAAGGGATTTCCCCACGTGTGAGATAGAAGTACCATTGTTGTCCTTGAAAAACAAACTTTTGTACAAGGTTATGCTAGGCCCATGCTTTGCTTCTGCCTCTGAGGGTACTTTTCCTTAATTCATGCTTACAATCCAGCTTAGGCACGACTAAAATCTTCCAACCACCATACTTGCTTCAAGAACAATGCAGCGCCCTAGCATATAAAGGCTATGTTCAACGCTTCGGTCAGAAAATCACCAAATCACAAAACCTCGTTTATACAACCTGCTGCTCTGCTACAGCCCAGTCCTATAACCAACAACTAATTCAGTCCATGCCTGCATCCCATAATTGCACCAACCTAGCATACAAAAGTTGTGATCAAAAAGCAATGGAACAGGATGGCAAAAAATGTTCAAATCCCATTTGCTTTCCCCCTAAAAACATAACAAATTCACCTATAAATAAGTTGCTCCATCACACTTTCAAGGGGTTGGTTTTTGGAGAGAGAATCGTCAAAAGGAGAGAAAATAAAACTGTGAAACCTTTGTCAAAAACCATAATTCCAAAATAGAAAACCAAACCTTTATTCTCCCCTTTGAATCAACAAACTTGGCATTTTCTCTTTCGTTGCTCTTGCTGACTCTAGAACATCTGAAGGCAGTGGTTCAAGTTCCAAACACACATTTCAGATTCAAGGTAAGTCTTTCTGACTTTGCATCTTTTCATTTAGAACATCATTAATATGTAAAGATCACAATTAATGTTGTCCATATCATTGCATAAGTAGAAAAACTGTGGATCAGAACTTCTTGATTATGGCTAGGCTCATATTTAGGATTAGAACTTCTATAAACTGTTGTGCTGTTATCCTTCTGATTTGCTATTTATTAAAAACTGAATAAATTTCAGATGTACTGATTAATATGAAGAAAGAGTTGAAATGTGGCATAGAACCTTTGTTTTTCACTCACTGTTTTAGCACAATACATAACTTCTAAGTCTTCCTTACTATTTAAACACACTGAACTTCTGATATTTCCACTCACTATTTTAACACTTAGAACTTGTGATTTTCACACGCTGATAACGAACTGAACCTCTGATGATCACTCACGGTTTTAGCAAAACACAGAACTTCTGAGTTCTCCTCACAGTTTTAACATACAAAACTTCTATGATTTTCTCACTGTTTAAACACACTGAACTTATGATATTCACTCGCTGTTAACGCACACTGAACTTTTGATGTTCACTCACTATCTTAGCACATACTAAACCTCTGAGTTCTCTTCTCTGTTTGAATATACAGAACTTCTAAGACTTTCTCATTGTTCTAACACTCATAAGTTCAACACATAGCAATCCATAACTTCTGTGTTATCCCTCTAACGTGTCTTGCAGGACCTCAGAGTATATCAATCCAGAACTTTTAACGCTTCCTTCTGAACCACAGCGGGCCTGACATTAGAACTTCTGATCCCCTTTCGTGATGCTTTCAGCAGCATGTTAATTCTATCTCATTATTTCCTTTTTTTATCATCTTCAATATTAATCCCCTTTTTATTAATATAAAAAATACATAAAAATATTTTCTTTTATTAATTAATTTATTTCTTTTTTCTTAATCCATTAAGACAAAATACCATTTTCTAAACAAGTCATTTTTTCCTTCTTGCATTGTACATTTCAATATGGTTGTAATAGTTAAATAGGATTTAAATTCTTGCAACCCCCCATTTGTAAATATGTACTCCCATCCCTAAAATATTGTAATAGCGTAGGACTTTATATTTCCGCAATTTATCTCTTTTCAAATATAAATGCTAGTAATTAGGGCATGTATGGAAAGACATGAAATCAACAAATAGATAACCCTAATCAAGACTAAATGCATGAAATCAAACACACTTTACACACACGCACCCTTAGGGTAATCTCACTTGGCTCCTATCGGAAATTAGTCATGTCCCTCGAACATGGGCGTTTTAGAAAAAAACCCTCTATAAAAAATTGTAGTCCCTGGATATTCCTCGATGTTGCCTTCGGTAAACAATCTACTCCCTAAAATGACATTGCTAAAATGCTCCATGGCTTGCCTTCTATGACTATATAAACGTCCTGCACCCATCCCTTCACATCCAACGATGGGGCTTCTTATCAAAATAATGGTAAGATAGCAACACCTAAAGAAGGAGAAAAAGAACATCTAAGACCTTTTGAGTAAGTAGATTCGCTCCTAGTTGCTTGCTTGTTCACAACGTAAACATTCTATACACCAACATTCTCACTTTGAAACATTTTCAAAAGAAAACACTTTGTATGCGTTCTTATAGAGACGAGAATAATTACAAAGACACGTTTTCAAAATCACTTTCAAAAACATATCTCACAAACACTTTTTTGAATCATTTTCGAAACAAACACTTTTGTATACGTTCTTATAGAAACGAGAATCATTACGAAGTTACATTTTCAAAATACTTTCAAAACCCACAAGCACATTCAAACAAAAAGAAAGTGATCTAGAAAGTAACTAAGAGCCCATGGAAAACCATGGATGAAAAGGGTGCTAATACCTTCCCTTTTCATAATCTACCCTCGAACTCCAAAAATAATCTCAAAGGTCTTTCCTGTGCTTTGTCACCTTTCCTTTTGGATAAAAGAAAAGTCGGTGGCGACTCTTACTAACGGCAACGTTTGTGATTAAATGCAAAACACCCAAGTTAGTTCTCCCACCGTATCACAACTACCAAAGGAGGAATTAGAGGATTACCCATTCAGTTTTTATTAGAGAAAGCTCACTACTTTTCAAGGATGAAGAGTACAATTACTTTTGAGGCCATCTTTGCTCTGTTTGCTTATGGGTTGTTCTTATTTCCGAATGTTGAAAATTTGTGGATATTAATGCCACCAAGATCTTTTTGATAGGGAATCCAGTCCCTACATTATTATGAGATTCTTATTACTCCGTTCATCTTCGGAATTCTTATCATGGAGGGGTGATCGTTTGTTGCACACCTTTGTTGTATCAGTGGTTTATTTCTCACTTACCTCGCTTTGATGCCTTCTGGGATATCAAGAAGGAACCTCGTTGGGCTCCAAAGATTATGGCCCTCACTCGTTTAGATATTGTTTGGTACCATCAAGCTTATCATAATGTAGATATTGTCGATAGTTGTGGTAGTTTCCCCAATGTACCTCTTCTTGGTACAAAAGGAGGAATTAACTATAATCCCGTTCTCGCACGACGACAACTTGGATATCTGATAAGAGAAAAGCCAAATAGTATTCATCTGAGTGGTTTCTTTATCAAAGAGAGAGAGGATCATAAGAAAACTAAGGAGGAAATTGCAAAGGCGTGGCACCATGTTCACAAGAAAATACTTGGGACCTAGAGGAGATGTTTCTGTAGAGCCTTATCTCTGGTGGGTACAACCAAGGGCAATCCAGTTGAAGATGTCGTATTCCCGTGAAGCACCTATTCCTGATATGTTTGTGAAAATCACTCCTCCCTCTTTTAGATGATGTGGAAGAGCTTCATCTTGCCCTAGTTAGGATGCATCAGGAGAAAGAGGCTTGGAAGAATAAGTGTTAGACTTTAGATATGTCCTACCGAGCAGACTTGAAGGAAAATGATGACTTGATCGAGATTCTTGAGAGTCATGTTGTAGAGGTGATGTTGAGGCAAGAGGATTTATTTTCCTATAGAGCTCATTAAGGACTTAGCTACTCACTTCCTGACTCTGGTAATTGGAAAGAAGTTACTGACATGTATGCAGAAGAGAACAAGCAGTTGAAGGCTCGGATTGCAAGACTCATGGGAAAGTGCCAGCGTGTGGAGTGATCTTCATCAGCTTTGCTTTCTTAGGATGTTAGATTCTATCTTCTCTTGTACTTGGGATTGTTGAAACTTGTATTAAAAAAGTTGTAATCCATTTTGAAGTTATTATAATGAGATTTTCAGTATTTCAAAATGTGTTGGTACTTTAATATTTACAAAATTGTCTAAAATTTTTTGAGTCCCTTGAAACCTTAATAATAATCAAATAAATCATGTGCATTGCATATCATGCATAATCTTGTATATGTTTCTTGAATTTTTGTTCATACCCAGGTGTCTTACTTCAGAAGCAAGTTGTCTCACCAATACAATACTTGAGCTAATTCAAGGAAGAAAAGGGAGAATCTTGAACAAGAGAATCGCGATCTGCGCGAAGAAGTCACTACTTTGAAGGCCAGTATGGCCAATATGACTGCTTTGATGGAATCATTGGTGGCTGCTCAGAATCAACCACCACTTTCTCAGCCTCAACAAATAACAATTGCTTCCGAAGATCCATCAGTTACCATTTCTGTTACCTTAGTAATTGTTGCTCAGAACTGCATGCCTCAGGGTTACCCGTGGGGAATACCATAAAAATTCATTCCATAAGGTTTTAATCTTGACACTCAAGATGCTCCAATTATGCAAGTTGCTACTACTCTCGCACCTCCTATGGTGCATATTTCTCCTGCTTCTAGAAATGAGATCCATTATACTGCACCTTCTTCGACGAATGCTATGCCGTTTGTTAATGATGAATTTTATCGTCATGTTCCTCCACCGAGTGAAAGTGTGGGTTTCTATGACCGGTTGGATGACTTTCAAGACCAGTTCAATGATATGCAGAAGGAAATGAAGGCCCTTCGAGGAAAAGAATTGTTTGGACAAAACGTCAGTGAGCTCTGCATGGTTCCCAATGTAAAGGTGCCAGCGAAGTTTAAAGTTCCATAATTTGAGAGGCACAAGGGTAACTCTTTCCCTCGTTACCACCTTGTGATATATATCAGAAAGATGTTTACCCATACTGATGATCAGCGTTTTCTCACTCATTTCTTCCAAGATAGTTTAACTAGTGCTGCTCTGAATTGGTATATGACTCTTGACAAGAGCAGTATTCACGCCTTTAATGATTTTGGAAAAGCTTTCATTAAACAGTACAAGTACAATATGTTCATGGCGCCTGATCGTAACCAGTTAAGGGTAATAGCTCAGAGAGAAAAGGAGTCATTCAAAGAATATGCGCAGAGATGGCGTGAGATAGCTGTTCGAGTGGTGCCACCTGCGGGAGGACAATAAATGAACAAGGTCTTCCAAAAAACCCTTGGATCATTTTATTACGAAATGATGGTCGCCAGTGCGCCGGGTGATTTTACCGAAATGGCAAGCATGGGTGTTTGTTTAGAAGAGGTTATTAAAGAAGGGCACTTGACAAAATAAGAAGGGATGAATAAGTCGTCGCACACTTTCTCTCGAAATAAATAAAGTGAAACAAATGTTGTTATTGGAGAAAGAAAGGTTATGCCAACTAGAAGGCATCAAAGATACCAGCAACAGGTTGCTTCTGTGACTCCAGTCATCAATGTAGCTCCAACCACTGTTACCTATCAGAGACCATCTCCTCAAGGGAATTAAGGGAAAAGTCGGAAGAGAGAAGCCTTTGACTCAATTCTAATGAGCTATACAGAGTTACTCCCGGCTTTGATTCAGAAGAAGTTGGTTTAGACCAGGCCACCCCCTGCTATACTGTCACCTCTACCTTGGTATTATAAGGCAGACCAGACGTGTGCTTTTCATCAGAGAGCACCAAGGCACAATATTGAGAACTGTTATCCTTTGAAATCTAAAGTAAAAAAGATGGTGAGATCTGGCCTTTTATCCTTTAAAGATGTTGGCCCTAACGTGAAAGATAATTATTTGCCAAAGCATGGAGGAGAAAATGCTGTAAACATGGTTGCTGGTTATTCAGGGGACTTTCGGATTTTTGATATCAACCTGGTTATAGGGGATTTGGTAAAGATACATGTTGACCTCTGTGAGTTTTGTTACAACATGTATAACCATGATGGTTTTGGTATTTGCACTACAGATATACAGGGGTGTGATAAGATAAAAGTTGATCTTCAGGAAATGATGGACGGGGGCCTCATTCATATAATCAGGCCTAGGTCAGAGTACGAAGAAGATGTGAATATGGTCTTTAATTGTCCCGGTGAATTCCATATTTTTGACTTGGATCATATGAATGATGATTTGGTGCAGTTGCACGCTACCTTCTGTCACATGGATGGTCAAAAAGAACACCATTATGGGTCTTGTCGGATCTGCTACATAAATTCTCGTGGTTATTCCGTAGTGAGAAAGGGTGTTCAGTTGTTATTGGACAATGGTACTATCAAAGTCTTAGGAAATTGAGATGATTACAATGGGATTAACGTGATTGAAAATTGTTCGGGCGAACTATGTCAGATGATGAGTATGCTTCCACAAATGAATTCTTTTCCTCATATGAAGATGTGTTCTCCAATAATGATTCTGTAATGTCTAAGTATTCTGAAGAAGGGGTGAATGTTATTGTTCCTTGTTTTTGTGCTCCCTCCCCTATAGAGATTGAGTATCATAGTAAGCCAGTTGTTTCTCCAATGGTGATTTGCTTGTCGGGTCCTGTTCCTTACGAATCAGTCAAAGTTGTGCCATATATATACAATGTTACAATCCTAAAGGATGGTGTAGAGGTTCCCATAAAAACTTTGTTTGATGTCAAGAATATTTCTTAAGCCAGCCGAGTGACTCGCAATGACCGTATTTTTGCACCTGTCATTCGAGGGAATGTTAATGCTGATAAGAAGATTTTTGAAAATACTGAACCCAAGAAAGCAGTGGAGGAATCTAGTGGTAATACTCTAGAAAAAGATGTGGACGATATATTGAAGGTTATCAAGATGAGCGACTACAAGATCGTAAATCAATTGTTGCAGACTCCATCAAAGATATCCATTCTAGCCTTGCTAATGAACTCTTATGCCCACTGGGAATCTTTGATGAAAGTATTGGATCAAGCTTTCATGGAAAGTGATATGCCTTTGGACCAATTTAGCAGTGTGGTAGGGAATATTACATCCTGTAATAACCTAATTTTCTGTGATGACGAATTTCTCGATGAAGGAAAAAATCATAATTTGGCTCTCCATATCTCCATGAACTGCAAGAATGATTCATTATCAAATGTGATGATTGACAATGGATCCGATTTAAATGTTATATCTAGGAGCACACTTATGAAGATGAAGTACCAAGGAACTCCCATACGCCCAAGTGGCATAATTCTAAAAGCTTTTTATGGATCGAGGGAGTTTGTCATCAAGGAAGTAGATTTGCCTATTCATATAGACCTGCACTTATTTCAGATTACTTTCCAGGTTATGGAGATTGTGCCCGTTTACAACTGTTTACTAGGACGACCGTGGATACACGAGGCAGGGACTGTTACTTCTACTTTGCACCAGAAGCTGATGTTTTTACGTGAAGGAAAGATGGTCATCATAAATGGATAACAAGCATTGTTAATATCTCATTTATCCTCTTTCAGTGTTGTGGAAGTGGTTGAAGATGCTGTTGGAACTCAGTTCCAAGCTTTTATCCATTGATAATATAAGGGAAAATGATAATTTTATAGCTTCGTTTAAGGATGCTCAGAAGGTAGCACGTAATGGCCCTAGTAAGGTATGTGGGCAGATTGTGGATCCACTTGTGAATAAGAATAGATCTGGTTTGGTATTCTCTGTGAAGAATGACAAAGGTGATAACATGAAGCCAAAGTGTGCTTTAGGAAAATATCAGGATATCTTTCACAGCGGAGGTTATCTTCATCCAACTGTTCCTAGGATCAATGTTATTGTGGAAGATGAAGAGGAGCAGGAGATGCCGAACTACGTGATGCATGGAGTTAAAGTCCAAAATTGGATCACTATTAACGTTCCCTCTTGCATTCATGTCTCAAAACAATTTGTTTTTTGTTAATATTTTCAAAAATCTTTCACTCTGCCCAAGGTGAAAGTATTGATGTTGTATGGACTTATCTATTGCTTTGATGTTTAAAATCAATAATAAAAGTCGTCTTTGATTCCCAAATTGGGTCTTTATTTTATGCTTTTTCTTGGAAAATGATAATTAGAAAAAACCTTTCAAAATAAATGATAATTGTAATTTAATCTGCATAATGACTTGTTATATGTGTTGGTTTCTAAAAGCAATAATAAATCATATATGCGGATTAATTTAAAAAAATTGTTGAGTACAATGACCCTGCACCCTCTCCCAACTTTGAATATCCTACGTATGTGGCTGAAGAAGAGGAATATGATGAAATCCCAGAAGAGGTTTCCCGATTGCTTGAGCGCGAGGAAAGTGCCATTCAGCCGTATAAAGAGTTGTTGGAGACAATTAATTTAGGTGCAGAAGAAGATCCAAAAGTAGTCAAGCTTCGAGCATTGCTTCACCCTAACGTGAATAGCAGGTTGATTGAATTGTTGAAAGAGTATGTGGAAATATTTGCTTGGTCTTACCAAGACATGCCGGGATTGGATACTGATGTTGTGGAACATCATTTGCCTCTAAAGCATGAATGCCCACCAATCAAGCAGAAATTGCGAAGAACTCACCCTGATATGCCAGTGAAAATTAAAGAAGTTTTAAAGCAGATTAATGCCAGTTTTCTTGTGACATCAATGTACCCTCAGTGGATTGCCAATATTGTACCTGTACCAAAGAAAGACGAAAAAGTTTGCATGCACGTAGATTATAAAGATTTAAATAAAGCTAGTCCAAAAGATGATTTTCCATTGCCACATATTGATATGTTGGTTGATAGTACATCAAAATTCAAAGTATTCTCATTCATGGATGGATTTTCCGGATATAATCAAATCACAGTGGCTCTTGAGGACATGGAAAAAACAACGTTTATCACACCCTGGGGAACATTCTGTTACAGCGTGATGCCCTTCATATTGAAGAACGTTGGTGCAATATACCAGAGGGCTATGATAACCATATTCCATGATCTAATGCCCAAGGAAATTGAGTTGTACATTAATGATATCATTGCTAAGTCCCTGATTGAAGAAGGGATATAGAAGATCTGTTGAAATTATTTTAGTGTTTGAGGAAGTATCGTCTCCGCTTGAATCCAAATAAATGCACCTTTGGTGTCCGATCAGGAAAATTGTTAGGTTTCATTGTCATCCAAAAAGGAATTGAAATGGGTCCTAATAAAGTCAAATCAATTTAAGAAATGCCTGCACCAAGAACTGAAAAGCAAGTTAGAGGCTTCCTCGGGTGTTTGAATTACATTTCCAGATTTATCTCCCATATGACTGCAACATATGAGCTAATCTTTAAGTTGTTAAAGAAAGATCAAGGTTGTGTGTGGACAGATGATTGCCAAAGGGCATTTGAAAGTATTAAAGAGTATCTGCTTGAACCTCCTATCTTGCTCCCACTTGTTGAAGGAAGACCATTGATTATGTATCTGACAATGTTAGATAATTCTATGGGTTGTATTTTGGGACAACAAGATGAAACATGGAAGAAAGAATATGCCATTTATTATCTCATCAATAAGTTTACTGACTTTGAGTCGCAGTATTTTATGCTTTAAAAGACATGTTGTGCTCTGGCCTGGGCAGAAAAATGATTGCGGCAATATATGTTGAATCATATTACTTGGTTGATTTCTAAAATGGATCTAATTAAGTATAGTTTTGAAAAGCCTTCTCTTACTGGGAGAATTTCTCGTTGGTAGATGTTGTTGTCTGAATATGATATTGAATACCGTACTCAGAAGGCTATAAAAATTAATGTACTGGCGGATTATCTTACTCACCAACCGGTTGATGATTATTGTAATATGGTTGGAGAACTGATTTGGGTGTTTTGCATTTTATTGCAATTGTTGCGGATAGCAAAAGTCACCACCAACTTTTCTTTTATCCAATAAAGGAAAGGTTGAAAAGAACAGGAATGACATTTGAGAAATTTTCTTAAATTTGGGGGGTAGGTTATGAAAGGGGAAGGTGTTATCACCCTTTTCATCTGTATCTATCTACGGGCTCTTAGTTTCTAGGTAACTTTGAAATGCTTCATAAAATGTGTTTGTGTTTGTTTTGAAAGTAGTTTTTGAAAAGTGCCTTTGTTTAGGCGAACATTGTAATGATTCTCGTCTCTATAAGAATGTATACAAAGTGTTGACTTTTGAAAATATTTCATGAAAGTGTTGGTGTGTTTGAAAGATGTTTTGCTTGAAATTTTTGTTAAAAAGCAACTACGAGCGTTCTACCTACTCAAAAAGTCTTTGTTCTTCTCCTCCTCCTCCTTTAGATAGTGTTATCTTACCATTAGTTAGTAAGAAACATTATCATTGGATATGAAGAGACATGCGTGGGTCATCGTACAGTGATAGAAGGTAACATTGTTGGATGCCTTAGCAATTTTGTCGTAAGGGTCTAAGATCATTTACCGAAGGCAACATTGAAGGGTCATCGAGGGACTAAGATCTTGTATTCGATAGTTTTTGCTAAAGTATCCCACGTTCGAGGGACATGACTATTTTTATCTAAGGCAACAAGTGTGGCTTAACCCTAGAGGTGCAAGTATGCAAGGTGTATTGTTTTCATTCATTTTTGTCTTGAATTAAGGTTGTCTACTTGTTGATTTTAAATCTTGCCATACAAATCCTAATTACTAGCAATAATATGGAAAGCAATAAATTGCAGATATTAACAGTCCTACGCTATTACATAATTTAAGGGATGGAGGTATAAATTACAAATATGGATGAAAGCTATTAAAACCTAATTACTATTACAACCAAATTGAATAATGAATAACAATAAAAATGTACAAAAATATAAGATAAGAAAAATTGTTTTTATGTTTTTGTGAAAGGTTTTAGTTAAACTAATATAAATGGAAAAGAATTTAATTAATCCTAATGTTTAAATTAATTTGATTTAAAGAGAAAATTAAAATAAAATCTAAGTCTAAAATTAGTTTCAATTAACTTAAGAAAGAAAAATGTTTTTTTATGGTTTTTGTTTAAAGGAAATGAAATAAAATAAAAATAAAATAATAAACTGTAGTCCAAGTATTTAATAAAAATATATTTTTGTATTTTTTTAATAAAATAATAATTAAAAAAATCAAGAAAATAAAATAAAATAAAATAAAAATATAAAAATTAAGTCTGTTTGGTTAAGGCCCAAAGTGTATTTTTGTTAATAAAAAACAAAAGAAATTAAAAAAAAAAGTTGGGCTGCGTGGTGACAAGTAAACAGGGGGTGATGGTTAGAAAAATGCATCAAATCCCAAAGGCATGAGGCCCATGCGCGCCTATCCAAACAAAAAATGAAACAAGTGAAAAATATGAAAAATACAAAAGGTCTCGTTGGGGCTCGAACCCAGGACCTTCCATAAATAAGCTTTACGTGCGCGCTTGCTGCCACTTGGGTGGCCTATATATCTGGTATAGAAACAAGTTAAAATAAATATAAGATAAAGTATGTCCATGATTGTACTTCATCTTCTTCCTCGTGCCAGCGATAACTCTAACTTTCTCAACTCTCAACCATTCTCAAAAGTATGAACATCAAACTTGTTAGAAATTTCACCACGATTTCAAATATGTAAATAACTTAAGCAATTGATCAAAGATGAGCATGAATTTTAAATGGTACCAAATTTAACCTAGTTTTTTCAGAAGATTCAGGCTCAAAATTCTCACTACTTAGGCAACATAAATGAATTCTAAGGACATGGTTAGTTTCAGGGCTTTGATGTCTACATTTTATCTTTTAAAATGGAAGCCAAATGATGCTTGTATGAAGAGTTAGAATTTTAGAAAACTCACCTTGCATATGGAAATCATGTCTTGAGTTGGAACAACCTACAAGGTGTTGTAATGATCTGGTTAGCTTCCTTAAACCTCCAGGAAGCTATTGCATTGCATACTTTGGATTGAGGATGGCTGAAATGTTCTAGAGAAGTCAAAGTTCAAGCTTCAGTTTTTGAAAATGGAGGATGATGAAGATGGAGTTACAAAAGTGATCCATGTGTTTGAATCACTTATATATAGTGTATAGATGATGCTTCAAGGGTTAAAATGAAAAACGCACGTGGGAATTTGAAGCTTGGATTTCAAAACCATTAATCACGAGTTTTGAGGAATTTTGGTGGTTCTGTGTTTGGGGGAGTTTGGGACATTTTTAGGGGTTGTAAATTTGTGTCCTAGGTTTGTAAATAATTCTTCAATTTATAGTAAAAGGTTTGAGAGTTTGAGGTGATTAGAAGTACAAGATCACATGTTTATGGATTTTGACTTGTTTTTGAAGTAACCTTGACAAACATTGTTCCAATGCATAGTGCAAGGTTTGTAGGGTGGCTAAAAGCTTTAAACATGTTGATTTTGACTTTGTGTGTTGAGTGTATGCATAGGGAACAAGTTAGAGGCTCCATACAAGTTGACTTTGTGATTAAAGTCACTTTTCCAAAATGGAAGTGTGAACTTTCTTCCTTAAATGGCAAGATGTATTGGACAATTCTTAAGTCAAGTGGTTCATAGCTCAAAATCTTGTGTAATCTTCTGATTAGAGATAGATACACAAGTTAGAAGGCCTGTAAAGTGATGTTGTACGGCATGGCTTGGAATTTGGTTATGTGTTCTTCATAAAGATGACTTGAAAATCAAGAATGGATGCTTAACTTCTTGCCTTTGATTCTGTTAGCTCAAGTATGATCTCTTCAAGTTCTTGGACATTTTGGAAATATTGAAACACCCTCAACAACTTTCATGTTTTCTATTTTTGATAAATCAAATTGGAGCTATGTGAAAAATGGCCAAAAAGTTGGGGAAAAAAATCTGCCTAAACTAGGTCAAAATTTCACCAAGTGTTTAAGAAAAAGTGCATGACTTCGTGGGCCTATAACTCAAAATCTAAGCATTTTTTGGATATGATCCCTCTAATACAAAGTTGTATATCTCATCAAGATCTAGAACTCTCATGTTTAAATTTTCCTTTAAATCATCTTGCACATGGTGAAAATTGGCATGAAGTAATGAAACTATCATGTATAAAACACAGGAAAATTTCTAAGTCTTGAAAAGTTTGACTTTTCAAATTGAATTTTGACTTTCTTGATTTATTGATTATCAAGCTTCATATTTTTGAATGTCTTGATGAATTTTGATCTTTGAAACTCAAATTTGACCAAAAAGTCAAAGTTTGACTTTTGGTGTATCAGTTGACTTTTCATCAATTGACCCAAAATTCAACTATCAATCCATTTATTTTACAAGATGATTTGAGCCATGATATTAGGTAAACATGTTGTATTTGAGTCCTTGATATTTTTCTTTAAACCATTGGATCATGTATTAGGTCAAAAGCCTGTGATCAGTCAATTACAATCAAAACCCTAATTTTAACCATTTTGCCCTTTTGGTAAATTGAGTGCTTTTATTGAGGGATTGTGATCAATAATTGATAAAATGATGCATAGTACTTTAAAATGTTGATATTGGTCAAAAATCTTGATGTTTGACTGTAGGTTGTCCATAGTTGACTTTTTACCCAATATAATTGATTTTTCAGTCATCTAGTCAATTGACTGAGCAAATTTGTGATTCAAGACTTGAAAATTGGCATGAATATTATTGGAGGTCTATGATGATCCATGAAAGTCATTTGAGGCATTAGAATTCGATTTGTCCTTATGAAGATCAAAACGCTAATTTGAAGCATCAGTGTTTTGGAGATGGTTTGACCTGGTCAATACTTGTGCAAACTTGAGCCATTAGAGATCTTTGTGAGGAGTGTCTTGAGAAAAGAGAGGGAAAATTTTAGGGTACAACAACTTCCCCTGTTCAATCTTCTTAAACCTGAAGAGTTAGATTGGCGTGTCCGCCATTCGTGACTTGAAGGTGGAAGATGATTGAACACTAGAGTCCCTAGAAATTTGCACACGCTGATGCATGTGGTAATGTGTTGGTTGATTGTATCGTGAATGGGCTTGAAGATGCCATTTAGAGAGGTGATAAAGAGTTATTGAAGATGGGCGTATAGATGCCATCTAGAGCGACTGTTGGTAGATATTGGAAGAAATACCAGAATAAATCTTTGGTCGATTTATACTAAAACCGCAGATGTCCTTCGCTTGTTTTTTAACTGGAAGAAATAAATCTAACCCAGAATAGGTATTTCGTTCGTCTATCTTTAACTAGAAGAAATAAATCTAAACCATAAGAGGTCTTTTGTTCTCCTGTCCTTAACTAGAAGAAAAATAATTTAAACCAAAATAGGTTTTTTGTTTGCCTGTCTTTAACTGAAAGAAATAAATCTAAACCAGAAGAGGTCTTTTGTCTGCCTGTCTTTAACTGGAAGTAATAAATCTAAACCAGAAGAGGTCTTTTGTTCGCCTGTCTTTAACTGGAAGAAATAAATCTAAACCAAAAGAGGTCTTTTGTTCGCCTGTCTTTAACTGGAAGAAAAATAATCTAAACCAGAAGAGGTTTTTTGTTTTCCTGTTTTTAACTGGAAGAAATAAATCTAAACCAAAAAAGGTCTTTTGTTTGCCTGTCTTTAATTGGAAGAAATAAATCTAAACCAGAAGAGGTCTTTTGTTCGCCTGTCTTTAACTAGAAGAAATAAATCTAAACCAGAAGAGGTCTTTTGTTCTCCTGTCTTTAACTCGAAGAAATAAATCTAAACTAGAAGAGGTATTTTGTTCTCCTGTCTTTAATTGGAAGAAATAAATCTAAACTAGAAGAGGTCTTTTGTTCTCCTGTCTTTAACTGGAAGAAATAAATCTAAATTAGAAGAGGTCTTTTGTTCGCCTGTCTTTAACTAGAAGAAATAAATCTAAACCAGAAGAGGTCTTTTGTTCGCATGTCTTTCACTGGAAGAAATAAATCTAAACCAAAAGAGGTCTTTTGTTCACCTGTCTTTAACTGGAACAAATAAATCTAAACCAGAAGGGGTCTTTTGTTCACCTGTATTTAACTGGAAGAAATAAATCTAAACCATAAGAGGTCTTTTGTTCGAATGTCTTTAACTGGAAGAAATAAACCTAAACCAGAAGAGGTCTTTTGTTCGCCTGTATTTAACTAGAAGAAATAAATCTAAACAAGAAGAGGTCTTTTGTGAAAAAATTGTTCATTATTGATGGAATTCATCTGTTGACTGATCTTTCCTAAAAAGGTAAAGAATTTGTTGTATGCAATTTCAGGATGCATGCATTGCTTAATTATGTTCTTAAAACAAATGAGATTATGCCATATGTTTCGTAAGCATATGTCATGATGCGTGAATTTTGTTGAAGTGTATCTTAGTCTGGGAAAATAAATCCCTGACTATTGTTGGGGAGTTTTGGGAAGCTAAATCTCGGACTACCGTTGGAGACGAAGAGTATGTGTATCTTAAATCTTTTTTAGAATGCTTCCTTCAGGAATTCATGTTTATTATTTGAGGAAACTCTGCAGGGAATGTTGTCTTCTGCTTGGGTAGTAGAATTCAGGAGCTCTAGTTAACCATTACTCTACTGGGGAATTTGATTCTTATATACCCTTTTTAGGGATAAAAGAGATGATTAAACTTCCAATTTTTCTAGGGAGGATAAAGTTGATTTGTATCTGGTCAAATTCCAGGCTTCGCAACAACTTTCTAGGGACAATATCAATTCTGCTGGGGAAAAGGGGTTTTGTCCATTAATTTGTAGTAGTCTGAGAAGTAAACTTAAGATGGGGATATTTTAGTCTATTGGGGAAATAAACCTTGTCGAGGAAGGTATTCAGAAGTCTTTACTGGGGAAATGAATTCCTTTGGGGAATAAGTCTTGCAAGGTTTCTTTTCTGGTTTTGGAAAACTCGGTTGGGGAAGACAATTTCAGGAAATATGTTGATTGGAACTTTCGGTGGAAAACTGTGGAGAATGTATGAATTCACTCTCTGGGGATAATCTTATTGAAGTGATTATGAGGGGATATCCCAAATGCTTATTACCGTTCTTATGTGTATGTTTGTTTACAATTAATCATGTTCATATGCATATGTTTATTAAATTTTAGTCATTGGACGTTTTTGCACTCAAAACAGAAAAACAAAAAGTTTGCACTTAAAAGTATATTTGTATTGATAATTTTCCTTAAAACAGGGGTTTTTGTACAGGGAGACAGAAATCCTAGTAAGAGTAAGTCGTCAAAAAAATGAAAAGAATACAAAGTGAAAACAAAAATTATATAGCCATGTGGAAGTGATCTCATTGGGTTCCGACTCCGCTGTTGCCCCTATGTCTTCGAACATCATCCTTTATCATCAAAAGAAGTTGATTGAATTGATATTGTACCTTTTGAACTTTGACCTTGGTAATAAAGCTGGTTGTAGTGATTCATCGGGACATAATCATACGCTTTAATCCTTAACTTTTCCCTGGACCGCCCTTTCGGGTTTATAGTCCACTAAGATATCCATTTTTCCCAAGCCTTCCTTTCAGGTTTTCGAATTGTCGGGTGTACAATCTTTTGTATATATCCCTAATTTTTTCCCGAACCCTTTTGGTTCTCCAGGATGCCCTTATATTTGCCTAGGTATGTCAACCTAGCGGGTCGTTCTTTATGCGTAGTATTTTTTAACTATGTACACGTTTACAGGATGTGGGAAATCTTCACCATCCATAGTGGTTAGCATCATGGCAACGCTAGAGAATACTTTCTTAACAACAAACGGCCCTCCGTAAGTGGGAGTCCATTTGCCCCTAGGATCGCCTTGTGGTAAAATGATGTGCTTTATTACCAATTCTCCAGTATGATATACTCAAGGCTTGATCTTATTGTTAAATTCCTTGATCATACGCTTTTAATATATTTGACCATGACAAATAGAAGCCAGTCTCTTTTCAACAATCAAATTCAACTGACCCAACCTAGTCTAAACCCATTCGTCTTCACCTAAGTCTACTTCTTTCATAATCCTTAGGGAAGGAATCTAAACTTCAACAGGCAAGAAAACTTTCATACCAGTCTTTATAGGTCACCATTATATTTTGCATAATCTTCTTTATGTTTTTGTTGGCAGCTTCCACTGCACCATTCATCTTAGGTCTGTATGGAGAAGAGTTGTGATGCTTGATTTTGAATTGCATGCAGAGTTCAGTAATCATGGCATTGTTGAGGTTGGTTCCTTTGTTGATGATGATCCTTTCAGGGATGCTATACCGGCAGATAAGGTTATGCTTAATAAACCGAGCAATAAAGTTCTTAGTAACTGAGGGAAATGAAGCAGCTTCGATCCATTTGGTGAAATATTCAATGGAGGCGAGGATAAAACAATGTCCATTGGAGAAAGTGGGCTTGATTTCTCCAATCATGTAAATGCCCCACATTGCAAATGGCCACGGAGCAGTCGTGACATTTAAGGGTATTGGAGGCACATGAACCTTATCGGCATAGATTTGAAACTTATGGAAAGTCCTTGAGTGATGGTGACAATCAGTTCCCATAGTCGACCAATAGTAACCAGCCCTCAGAATATTCTTGGACATGGTGTGTCCAGTAGAATGAGTTCCAAAGATACCTTCATGCTTGCTTCTATGATCTTTTCTGCTTCCTTCTTGTCCATACACCAAAGTAGAGTAGAATCATGGTTATGCTTTTACATAATCCCATTTATTAGGAAGAACTTGACTGAGAACCTCCGCATGAATTTTTTGTCATTGATTGAATCTCCTTAAGGATATTCTTGCGCTTCAAGGTACCTCTTCACTTCATGATACCAAGGCTTCTCCTCATCGGTGTCAATCTCTTAACAGTGTGCATGTTCGTCAAATCTTTCGATAGTAATTATGGGAGCCTCATTTTCCTAATTAACCTTGAACATAGACGACATATTTGCTAAGGCATCTGCCAAATGATTTTTCTTCCCTTGGGAAATGTTCAAAGGTGACCTCCTCAAAGTATGGGATCATGGTTAGCACAAGCTCTTTGTAGGGGATCAAATTAAGATCTTTGGTATCCCATTCTCCTTTGACTTGACTAATTACTAGGTCTGAATCTCCGTATACACTCAAGAATTTGATTCTTAGATCAATGGTAGCCTTTAGACCCAAGATGCATGCTTCATACTCGGCCATGTTGTTTGTACAGTCTAAGCAAATTCTGGCAGTGAAAGGTATATAGAAACCTTTGGGAGAAATGATCACATCACCAATTCCATTACCCAATGCATTGGAAGCTCCATCAAAAACCATAGTCCATCGGGATCCTTGTTCAGGTCCTCCATACAGTCAAGGCTTTTCACACTCGGTTATCACCGTGATATTCTTGTCCGAGAATTCAAAGTTCATGGATTGGTAGTCCTCAATAGCTTGATGGGCCAAATGATCCGCCAATACACTTCCCTTTATTGCTTTTTATGTAGTGTATTGGATATCGTATTCATTCAATATCATTTTCCATCTAGATATTCATTCGAAGAGAGCTGGATTTTCAAAGATATACTTGATGGGATCCATCTTAGAAATCCATAGAGTGGTGTGAGTCACCATATACTATCTTAGTCGGCGAGCAGCCCAAGGCAAAGCGCAACAAGTTTTCTTGAGCAGTGAATATTTGGTTTCACAGTTGGTAAACGTTTTGCTAAGGTAGTATATTGCATGCTCTTTTCGGCTAGACTCGTCATGTTGGCCCAACACACACCCCATTGAATTCTCTAATACAGTCAAGTACATAATCAGAGGTCTTCCTTCAACTGGAGGAATCAGGATTAGAGGTTCTTGTAAATACTTCTTAATCTTATCAAAATCTGCTTGGCAATCGTCGTTCCATCTGAATACTTAATCTTTCTTCAACAATTTGAAGATTGGCTCACAAGTAGCAGTTAAGTGAGATATGAACCGAGCAATGTAGTTGAGTTGACCTAGAAAACCCCTGAACTCCTTCTCAGTACAGGGAGCTGGCATTTCTTGTATGGTTTTGACTTTCGCAAGATAGACTTCAATACTTTTTCCACTGAAGAAAAACCCGAGGAGTTTTCCAGATCATACCCAAAAGGTGCACTTGTTAGGATTCAGCCTTAGCTTGTACTTTTTCAACCTTTCAAATAGTTTGTGTAAATGATCAAGGTGTTCTTCCTCATCCTATGACCTTGCAATCATATCATCCAAATAGACTTCTATCTCATGATGTATCATGTCATGAAATAGATCTACCATAGCTCGTTGATAGGTTTCCCCTGCATTCTTCAAACTGAAAGGCATGACCTTGTAACAGAAGGTGCCCCACTGTGTGACAAAAGTGGTCTTCTCCATGCCTTCGGGAGCCATTTTGATCTGATTGTATCAGGAGAAACCATCCATGAAGGAGAACACTTTCGACCAAGACGTCAATATATGGTAGTGGGAAATCATCTTTGGGGCTTGCCCTATTCAAATCCCTATAAGTCTATGCACATACGGACTTTTCCATCTTTCTTAGGCACCAGGACCACATTTACAACCCACTGCGGATATGACGTTACTACTAGAAAACCTGCATTGATTTGCTTCATTACCTAAACTTTTATTTTCTTAGACATATTTTCCCGCATGCAACAAACCTTTTGATTTACGAGAGGACAACCTTCCTTCATTGGCAGACGATAAACTACGATATTAGTATCGAGCCCTGGCATATCTTCATATGACTAAGAGGATACTTCAACATAGTCGTGCAGCATTTGGACCAATCTTCTCTTGACATTATCTTCCAAGTTGGCGCCGATCTTGAGTTCCCTTTTATCTACCTCAGTACCTAGGTTGATCACTTCAACTGGTTCTTTGTGTAGTTAAATGGCCTTTTCCTCTAGTATCTGAAATCTGGTAATTTCCCCAGGTATTTCACAATCTTCCTCGCTTTCGTCTTTGGCTTGATAGATTGGATTTTCAAAGTCATAGATGGCAATAGCAAAGTCGTTGTCAATGAGGTTCGGAGTGGATGTGGATCTGCAAATGTGTGTGCGTGTGCATGTAAGGTCACATGGCTATTTTTGAAAATGCAATAAAGTAAAGAAATAAAATGAGCATAAAAATTTAATGCCAAATAGTCCAATGTTTTTCATTAAAATGAGCATAAGGCATATGAAAATGACAAATCCTTAACAAACGGACCACTGTGCCCCGGGCAAGGCACATGGCTTAAAATCATTGTTTCAATAGAAATTACAAACATATTTCTTAAAGTAATAAAAACAGTAAATGGAATTTACTTCTGGCTTAAGAAGATTGAAATGAAGTCCTTAGTCTGCCAGTTGTTGAGTCCTTCACCAGCAGTGGGTAGATCTAGTCATCAAAGTCATAATCAGCATTAGAGTCTTCAAGAGCATTAACCTCACGGTTACTAATTCAGAGAGGTGTTTTCCCTGCACGAGCACGTCGAACCTCCTTTTGAGATTTGGAAGTGAAGCCCAATCCAAATTTGTCTAAATTGAAAGGGATATTTGGAAGTTGTCCCCAAATGGTGCAACCTCCATCTTCAACAACAGCACGAGCATCCTTGAGAGAATCCATCCTTGGTGTATCTTTAGCAGCTTGGGAGTGCCAGGAGTGGCCTTGGAAACAAAAACCATGGGAGATACCACTTTAAAGGATTGACAATGATTTTCTATGAACTCTCCATCCATTTCAACATATTTGAATTAATTCAGATGACTAATCATAAACTCTTCTTCTCCGCATACAGTGACAATCTTCCCCTAGACGGGATATTTCAAATTTTGATATAGCATAGAAGTCATCGCACCTGCCCCATGTATCTATGGGCATACAAGAAGGCAAGAATAAGCAGGATGGATATCCATCACATAGAATGTCGAGTTGAAGACTTGAGACCCAACATTGATAGGGAGATCAACCTCTCCATGGACCATCCTCTTTGATCCGTCAAAAGCTCTCACCATGATGTCACTAGGATTTAGTATCAAAACTTCATAGTCTAACCTATCTAAAACACCTTTAGGTAAGACATTCATAGAGGACCCAATATCCACCAACACATGGGCTAAAGTGGTTCCTTTACACTCGATGGACACATGTAGAGATTTGTTGTGATTTTTCCTGGCTGGAGTCAGATATGCATCTGAGAATCCCAAAGCATTATCGGTAGTCAAACTCGCTACAAAATTTTCAAATTGGTCGGTCGTAGTTTCTTTAGGAACATGTTCATTTTTCAAGAATTTCATCAACGCTTGAGGATGCGCATCGGAGCATAAGAGAAAAGATAGCATAGAAATCTTTGAGGGTGTTTGCCCCAACTGTTCCACTATCTTGTAATCACCTTTCCTGATAATTTTCAAAATCTCCTCCATCTCTTGGATATATGGTTCCTCAGTGATTGTATCTTTTGTGGGCGCCTCCGTCAAGGAAAGCTCAATCATTTTTTCATTTCCTCTAGTATCAGCACTGGGTTTTACATCAGTAATACGAATGGGTGTAGTTGTAGTTGTCGGAGGGGAAATCTATGGAGAGAAAATCCTCCCTGTCCTAGTCACTTTACTTGATCCAGTAATGTTTATAATGTCAGCAGTTTCATCTTCATCAAATGAATCTTGTTTGATACCATGGTAATACATTTTCGCCCCATAATTCCAAGGAACAGCCTTATGAAGAATAGGGGACTGTCCTCAGTGTGGTGATTATCAGTGGAGATATTCTTGGTTCAACGGAAATCCTAATAGGACCTTTGGAGGTGATCCTAATAAGTTTGTTTGAGATAGTAATGATGGATATGTCTTCAACTTCTCAAGATACAACTTCGGTCAAACTTTTCACAGATGGAGTTCTTTCAAATATAATCTCATGGCTATCCATCAGGTGTTGGACACCTTTCTTCAGCCATTCATAACCATTAATTTGCACAGCACGACAACAATAGTCTTCAAGGCAGCCAGGGAATACCCCAACTTTAAGCAAATTCTCTTTGATAGTTTTCAAAGGAGTGGTCAAATCTTTGACGGAGGAAACAAAAGAGGAATCTTCAATAGCATTGACACCCTTACCATGATTTTGCATAGGTGCAGTGAGCACATTGGGAATTGGTGGAGGATCGAATTCAATTGTCTTGTTATTAATAAGGTCTTGGATTTTTCATTTCAGGGCCCAACAATGATCAGTGTCATGTGCGGGACTATTGGAGTGGTAAGCATATTTGGCATTCGGGTTATATTTTGGTGATGAAACATTGGGATTTGAAGGTGATCATGCAATGTTACCAAATTAGCTTTCAATAGGTGTTGTAGATCTTGAGATAGTGACATGTTGATTCTGGTCAATTATCTTCTCGGCATGTCAGGCCTTTGTTGATTGGCTTGTTGTTGTGGTTTTTAAGTAGAAGTTGGATTGGATATTAGAACTGCATTTACTGACTGACGGTGGTCCTTCCTAGCATGGCTTCTTGACCCATACACATCATTAGTCTATTTTTTACCAATAAATTTCTTTTTCATAATATTTGAGGTGTGGAGGCCATGGGTATCTTCCCGATTTTAATCCCGCTTTCAAACCTCTCACCAGTTAAAATCAATTCAATAAATCCGGATGATGAACTTTCAATTAGCAAGGTGAAAAATGGTCCAGTCAATGTTCCCATAAACATGTCTACCAATTCCTTATCAGTCAATGGTGGCTGCACCCTGCCAGCCAGGTCTCTCCATTTTTGAGCGTATTCCTTGAAGCCCTCGTTGGAACCCATGGTCATACCTTGTTATTGCATCTTATTTGGTGCAAGATCAGCGTTATATTGATATTGGCGGTAAAAAGCAGTGGCCAAATCCTCCCAATTATGGATGTTAGTCCCTTCCAATTAGTAAAACCACTCCAACTGTGTCCCATATAGACTTTTTGAAAAAAATGCACCCATAGTTTTCTATCAGCGGTATGCAGCTGAATTTTGTGAACGTAAGATCTTAAGTGAAGCTTCGGGCATGAGATACCATCGTACTTGGCAAAAAAAGGAATCTTGAATTTGTGGGGAATGACTACCCCAGGAACCAAACCCAAGTAACCAAAGTCTAAACCAGGCACAGCTTGGATTTCTACAACCTTCAATTTGTCTTCTAGTTGCTTATATTTGTCTTCGGCCGGTGGATATTGCTCTTCAAAATAGTCCTCGTCTTCAGAGATTTGATTGTTTCTCCCGCCAGCACGAGTGCTCCTAGCATATTCATCTTGATTCTTATCCTCTTTGGAGTAGTCCTCTTCAATTTGAACTTGTCGGACGGGACCCTTGAATCTCTTCTCCATGTTGATTACAACTTTCTTCTTGGTCTTCTTCTTTGTAACAAGAAGTTACATCATTTCTTGCTGACCCTTTACTAAGTTGAGCATAGTTTCTTGAAATTGAGAGTTTTTAGTGTGCTGATCCTTCACAGTTTTCTCGAGATCCATCTTATACTGAAATAAACAGTAGAAAGATGAGGAAACCTGTGGCAGAAAACCTGTTGATGATATGATGCATGTTATGCATATGAAATGTTTTCAAGGACCTTTAAGGTTTAAATTTGCTTAAACAAAGAGGAAATAAAACATTAATTGTATTAAAAAATTCAAAGGTTACAAACGCCTCTTGTGCTTACAACGGAAGAAACAAAAGGACAAAATAAACTCCTAAGACTAAAGGCTCAGTTTTCCCACTGACGCATCCTCTTTGGTGCAATGTAAGCATTCAAGCTTTGCTCCTCGTGAAGTTTCCTTGTGAGCTCCAACACCTTCTTCTCGCTTGTGTAGAATTGGGTTTCAAAGGTGTCTCGCTCTCCCTTGAGTTGAATCTACGATCTTTGCAATTCCTCGAGAGTAGTAGGCATGTCAGGATGAAGAATGGTGTAGGGAACATCTCCTTTGGTAATAGACTCTATAATGATTGGTAGGATGGCCACATATGGCATCATGAAGTCTTGAGTGCGAGCTCGCACCCACTTGAGGTAAGGCTTCAAAGGAATTGAGTTCTTATATCCCAAAGTTTTGCTATCAACCTTGTTCACCATGCCCCAAGCTCGTACTAATCTTTGACGATAACTTTGGACATCATTCTCATAGTCAAATACAATACCTTGTACAAACGCGTCATGAGGGCCATCCCTCTGAGCATACCCAAACTGTCATAGAGCCAAGCAAGGATTATAAGTTATACCTCCACTAATTCCAAGGAGTGGAACATTAGTGAATTCCCCATGGTGGTCGATATGGGTAACATACTCCAAAGATCGAGAACACCAATGAATATCTCAATGCGAGAGTGACATCAACCTTTGAGACCACCTCATGCCTTGTTCATTCTTCAAAATTAATCAAGGAATGTCTGAAATAAACCACCTAGACAACAATGGAGTGCAACACATAAGAATACCTCTTCTCTTCATGGTACAGGCGTGAAGAGAATGCAAAATGTCTCCGAGTAAAGTAGGCACCAGGTTACGAGATACGAAGATTTTGACCGTATTCACATCTATAAGTTGGTTTGGATTAGGGAATAGTACCATACCATAGATTAGAAGAGCCAAAACTTCTTCAAAATCTTGCAAATCCAGAGCAACCCAAAATAGTTGAGCCGACTCAAATAGAAACTTGGCTAGAAAACCCTTAACACCACTCCTTGTTTCCCAATTAGCCACTTTGTCAAACCGTTGCAAATATAAGGCTGGAGAAATCTCCTTAGGTCTTGGGTATTTATCAATACCGATGAAGGGTATTTGATCAAGAATAAGAACTTCCAATAGTTGAGAGAACTCCTCCATGGTAGACACCAATTGGTAATCAGGAAATGTAAAATAGTGATGTTTAGGGTCAAAGAATTGAAAAAACATATGTACCATGTCTTCTTCAAAGTTTGAGGTAACCAAGTTGAGGAGTCCACCATACTTCTTGGTGAACGGAGAATTTTCAGGGACCCTTGATGCTAACTCTTTGAGTTGAGGAGGAACTTTCACAAGGTTGATTCGGATGGTATTTCTGCGAATGGAAGCCATATCCTACAAAATAGAACAAAGATAAATCTCTAGATCCTTGAAATGGTTAGTGCAAATGCTATGGTATGATGTCATGTACATATAATCATATACAAGCAAAGCAAATAAGTCCTTAGGTTTAGGCTTGCATGGAGTTCATAGGTAAGTACCCTCTTGAAGTTTAGTTGGTTCAACCTGTCCTAAGAAGTAATCAGGTTTTAGGTAACCTCGATATCATTGTTCTTTCTTCATCGGGCATTGTTTTAGTGCAAGCCTCTGTTTTAGAGACCGAAATATCCTGAAAGTCTAATGTCAATGAGCGTATTATCAAGTATCAACCAACTTTAAACTGCACCAAAGCCGGCTATCTCACTACTTCCTAATAGCCAAGTTGTTTAACTAAAGGTTATAAGGTTAGCTAGTGTTTCATGACACCACACAGCGGCCCCATATTCTCCTTGATTTTCCACAAGGGATACCGGTACCCACAAATGTGTCACGCTAACGTAGTTATTGCTTTAACCGTATCGGTCTATGTTGTACATTCTCCATAATCTTTTCTACTTACCTAATAATGTTCCCCGATTCGGGTAGAGGATCTATAAAAAACCCAAACATAACCCATAATGTAAAGCATACAAGTCAAACAATGAAAGAATTTTAAAGGTGATATAATCTCTAAGATAACCCCACTTTTAGGTATATTCTCCCCAGCAGAGTCGCCAGTTCTATAATACGGTGGGAGAACTGACTTGGGTGTTTTATGTTTTATTGCAATTGCTACGGATAACAAGAGTCAACACCGACTTTTCTTTTATCCAATAAAGGAAAGGGTGAAAAGAACAGGAAAGACCTTTTGAGAATTTTTTTTGAGTTCAGGGGGGTAGGTTATGAAAAGGGAAGGTGTTAGCACCCTTTTCATCCGTAGTTATCTACGGGCTCTTAGTTGCTAGCTCACTTTAAAATACTTTGTAAAATGTGTTTGTGTTTGTTTTGAAAGTATTTTTTGAAAAGTTCCTTTGTTTAGGCGAACTTTTGTAATGATGCTCGTCTCTATAAGAATGTATACAACGTGTTGACTTTTGAAAATATTTCATGAAAGTGTTGATGTGTTTGAAAGATGTTTTGTTTGAAATGTTTGTTAAAAAGCAACTTAAGCGTTCTACCTACTCAAAAAGTCTTTGTTCTCCTCCTCCTTCTTTAGATAGTGTTATCTTACCATTAGTTAGTAAGAAACATTATCATTGAAAATGAAGAGACATGCGTGGGTCATCGTACAATCATAGAAGGTAACATTGTAGGATGCCTTAGCAATTTTGCTGTAAGGGTCTAAGATCATTTACCTCAGGCAACATTGAAGGGTCATCGAGGGACTAAGATCTTGTATTCGAGAGTTTTTTCTAAAGTATCCCACGTTCGAGGGACATGACTATTTTTATCTAAGGCAACAAGTGTGGGTTAACCCTAGAGGTGCAAGTGTGCAAGGTGTATTATTTTCATGCATTTTTTTCTTGAATTAGGGTTATCTACTTGTTGATTTGAAGTCTTGCCAAACAAACCCTAATTACTTGTAATAATATGGAAAGCGATAAATTGCAGAAATTAAAAGTCCTACGCTATTACATCATTTAGGGGATGGAGGTATAAATTAAAAATAGAGATGAAAGGAATTAAAACCTAATTACTATTACAACCAAATTGAATAATGAATAACAATAAATATGTACAAAAATATAAGATAAGGAAAGAAAAAAAATTCATGTTTTTGTGAAAGTTTTTAATTAAACTAAATTCAATGGAAAAGAAGTTAACTAATCCTAATGTTTAAATTAATTTGATTTAAAGAGAAACTTAAAATAAAATCTAAGTCTAAAATTAGTTTTAATTAGCTTAAGAAAGAAATTTTTTTTAGGGTTTTTGTTTAAAGGAAATGAAATAAAGTAAAAATAAAATAATAAACTTTAGTCCAAGTATTTAATAATATTTTTTGTATTTTTTAATAAAATAAAAATAAAAATAAATAAATAAAAGAAAATAACATAAATAAAAATATAAAAATTAAGTCAGGGGGTTTAAGAATGAAAATAGGTGTGAGAAAATTAAAAAAAAATTGGTTGTTTAAGGCCCAAAGTGTATTTTTGTTAATCAGAAACAAAAGAAATAAAAAAAAAAGAAAGTTGGGCTTCGTGGTGACAAGTAAACAGGGGGTGATGGTAAGAAAAATGCATCAAACCCAAAAGGCATGAGGCCCATGCGCGTCTGTCCAAATAAAAAATGAAACAAGTGAAAAATGTGAAAAACACAAAAGGTCTCACTGGGGCTCGAACCCAAGACCTTCCATAGATAAGCCTTACGCGCGCGCTTGTTGCCTTTGGGGTGGCCTGTACATTTGGTATACAAACAAGTTGAAATAAATATAAGATAAAGCAAGATCATGACTGTATTTCATCTTCTTCCTCATGCAAGCCATAACTCTGTAACTTTCTCAACTCTCAACCATTCTCAAAAGTATGAACATCAAAAATGTTAGAAATTTCACAATGATTTCAAATATGTAAGTAACTTAAGCAATGGATCAAAGATAAGCACGAATTTTAAACGTTACCAAATTTAACCTACTTTTTTCAGAAGATCCAGGCTCAAAATTCTCACTACTTAGGAAACATAAATGAATTCTAAGAACATGGTTAGTTTTAGGGCTATGATGTCTACATTATATCTTTTAAAATGGAAGCCAAATGATGCTTGTATGAAGAGTTGGAATTTCAGAAAACTCACCTTGTAGATGGATATCGTGTTTTGATTTTGAGCAACCTTCAAGGTGTTGTAATGATCTGGTTAGCTTCCTTGAACCTCCAGGAAGCTATTGTAATGCTTACTTTGGATTGAGGATGGCTGAAATGTTCTGGAGAAGTCAAAGTTCAAGCTTTAGTTTTTGAAAATGAAGGATGATGAAGATGGAGTTACATAAGTGATTCAAGTGTTTGAATCACTTCTATATAGTGTATAGATTATTTTTTAAGGGTTAACATGAAAAACGCGTGTGGGAATTTGAAGCTTGGATTTCAAAACCAGAAATGACAAGTTTTAAGGTATTTTGGTGGATCTGTGTTTGAGGGAGTTTGGGAGAGTTTCAAGGGTTGTGAATTAGTGTCCTAGGTTTATAAACAATTCTTCAATTTATAGGAAAAGGTTTGAGATCTTGAGGTGATCAGGTGTACAAGATCACATGTTTATGGATTTTGACTTGTTTTTGAAGTAACCTTGACAAACATTGTTCCAATGCATAGTACAAGGTTTGTAGGGTGCTAAGAGCTTTAAACTTGTTTCTTCTGACTTTGTGTGTTGAGTGTATGCAGAGGGAACAAGTTAGAGGCTCCATACAAGTTGACTTTGTGATTAAAGTCACTTTTCCAAAATGGAAGTGTGAACTTTTTTCCTTAAATGGAAAGATGTATTGGACAATGCTTAAGTCAAGTGGTTCATAACTCAAAAGCTTATGTAATATTATGATTAGAGATAGAAACATAAGTTAGAAGGCCTTCAAAGTGATATTGTACAACATGGCTTGGAATTTGGTTATGTGTTCATCATAAAGAAGACTTGAAAATCAAGAATGGATGCCTAAATTCTTGCCTTCGATTCTCTTAACTCAAGTATGATCTCTTCAAGTACTTGGACACTTTGGAAAGCTTGAAACAACCTCTACGACTTTCATGTTTTCCATTTTTTATAAAACAAATTGGAGATATGTGAAAAATGGCCAAGAATTTGGGGCAAAAAAGCTTCCTAAACTAGGTCAAAATTTCACCAAGTGTTTAAGAAAAAGTGCATCACTTCATGGGCCTATAACTCAAAATCTAAGCATTTTTTGGATATGAGCCCTATTATACAAAGTTGTAGGTCTCATTAAGATCTACAACTCTGATGTTGAAAGTTTCCTTTTAATCATCTTTTATCTTGGTGAAAAATTGGGATGAAGTAATGAAATTATCATGTATAAAACACTTAGAAAAATTTCTAAGTCTTCAAAAGTTTGGCTTTTCAAATTGACTTTTGAATTTCTTGATTTCTTGATGATCAAGCTTTATATTTTAAATGTATTTATGAATTGTGATCTTTGAAACTCAAATTTGACCAAAAAGTCAAAATTTGACTTTTGGTGTATTAGTTGACTTTTCATCAATTGACTCAAAATTCATCTATCAATCTATTGATATTGCAAGATGATTTGAGCCATGAGATTAGGTTAACATGTTGTATTTGAATCCTTTGTATTGTGCTTTAAACCATTGGATCATGTATTAGGTCAAAAGCCAGTGATCAGTCAATTACAGTCAAAACCCTAATTTTGACCATTTTGCCTTTTTGGTAAATTGAGTGCTTTTCTTGAGAGATCATGATCAATACTTGATCAAATGATGCATATGAATTTAAAATGTTGATATTGGTCAAAAATCTTAAAGTTTGACTGTAGGTTGACCATAATTGACTTTTTACCCAATATAGCTGATTTTTTAGTCATCTGGTCAATTGACTAAGCAAATTTGTGATTCAGGACTTAAAACATGGGATGAATATTCTTAGAGGTCTATGAGGATCCATGAAATTAATTTGAGGCATTATAAGTCCAATTGTCCCTATGAAGATCAAAACCCTAATTTGAGAGGGAAAATTTTGGGGTACAACAATTACCAGTCTATTAAATATGATTTCCCTTATGAGGATGTTATGTTTCAGAAAGTAAAAGATTTTGATGAACAGTTGCCTGAGGAAGGTCCTGATCCTAAATCTCGTTAGGGCATGGTGTTTGATGGAACTGTGAATGTTTATATTAAATGAATTGGTGTCGTGATTATAACTCCTAATGGATCGCATATCCCATTTACTACAAGATTTGAATTCGATTGCACCAATAACATGGTAGAGTATGAAGCATGTATCATGGGTCTCGAGGATGCCATATATCTCATAATCAAAATTCTAGATGTTTATGGTGATTCATCTTTCGTAATAAATCAGATTAAAGGAGAATGGGATACTCGTCACCCTGGCTTGATTCCTTACAAATATTATGCTAGAAGATTGTTACCCTTCTTTAATAAAGTTGAATTTTACCATATTCCCAGAGATGAAAATCAGATGGCGAATGCTTTGGCCACTATGGCTTCTATGCATCAAGTAAATACTTGGAACAATGTTCCTCGTATCAAAGTTCAACGTCTGGATAGGCCGACTCATGTGTTTGCAGCATAGGAAACATCAGACGAAAAACCTTGGTATTATGATATCAATCATTTTCTCCAGACTTGACAATACCTGGTTGGTGCATCAAACAAAGATAGAAAGAAATTGAGAAGGTTGGCAAGTAGCTTTTTCCTCAATGAAGATGTTCTATACAAAACAAATTATGACAAGTCAGATGCATGGATAGATACGAAGCAGATATGTTGATGCATGAAATCTATGAAGGTTCCTTTGGTACTCATGCCAATGGACATTCGACGGCAAAGACGAAAATTCATGTGCCTCTGACGCTTCTCAATATTATTTCTTCCCCATGGCCTTTCTCTATGTAGGGTATTGACATGATTGGAATGATTGAACCTAAGGCGTCAGATGGACATCATTTTATCTTGGTGGAAATTGACTATTTCACCAAACGGGTGGAAGCAGCTTCACATGCCAATGTTACTAAGAAAGTGGTAGTACGCTTCATCAAGAACAATCTTATATGTCGATATGGTGTGCCCAGCAGGATTATCACCGACAACGGCTCAAATATGAATAATAAGATGGTAAAAAAACTTTGTGAATAATTCAAGATCTTCCATCATAATTCATCTCCTTACAGGTCAAAGATGAATGGGGTTGTTGAAGATGCTAATAAAAATATTAAGAAGATCATCTAGAAGATGGTTGTAACTTATAAAGACTGGCATGAGATGCCTCTTTTTTCTTTCCATGGGTATCGTACATCTGTCTGCACTTCAACAGGGGCAACCCCATTCTCTCTTGTGTATGGTATGGAAGAAGGGCTCCTCGTTGAGGTTGAGATTCCCTCTTTACGTGTGATAATGGAAACCAATCAGAGGTTGAATGGGTCCAGAACTGGTTTGACCAATTGAGTTTTATTGAAGAAAAGAGAATCACGGCCTTGTTTCAAGGTCAGTTATATCAAAAGAGAATGAATAAAGCTTTCGATAAGAAAGTCAATCCTCGTGAATTCAGAGAAGGTGACCTCGTGCTCAGGAAGATTATGTCTTTTAACGCTGATTCTAGGGGCAAGTGGACTCCCAATTTTGAAGGCCCATATGTTTTCAAGAAAGCCTTCTCTGGAAGTGAATTGATTCTTATAACAATGGATGGCGAGGAGTTCCCACATCCTATGAATGCTGATGCAATCAAGAAATACTTCGCTTAAAAAAAATAACCGAACGATTCGCTAAGTCGAAAACTCGAAAGGGCAACTTAGGCAAAAAAGAGCGTCTCGGTAGACTGAAAACCCGATAGGGCGGTCTAGGAAAAAATAAGAGACATAAACAGAATAAACTCTTCCCGCTAGGTTGAAAACCCGCAAGGGCAGCCTAGGAAAAAGTTAGGGATTTCATGGCAAGTAACTGCATCAAATAAGACTTGATCATTGAAGCAACAATCTTCTTGGACTCTCACCATACTTCAACAGAAGCCGCTGCTCAGGAATTTAAAGTTATTAGGGAGAATGGTGGTCCTTGTATTTCAATGTATCTTTTCCAATATATTACCATTTTCTAAACTTTGTAATCATCTATGGAGTCTCGTCATTCGCAGACTACCAATCTATTAATAAAGTTTGAGCTTTTATCCAATTCTTTGCAATTCTTATTTTATTCTTCTTACAAAGACTCCATTTATTATTGATAGTAATTTTCAAAACGAAAAGATTTAATAACAAAATTGTTTTTTGAAAAGAATTTGCAAATTACTTTTTACTTTAGATTTTGTGACTCAAGAAAAACAAAACTGATGATTCCAAGGATGGACGAACTCTAAAATTTTGGAAGAATGTATTCCCCAAGACGGTTCTTCCAGGTCACTTTTGTTGGTTTGCGTTTGATCTTCTTGTGTTTCTCATATAGGTTGATATGATACCAATTGATTTATGGTGTGGTGTTGGGTTTGTTATCCCATTTTCCTCAGTAAAGTCTTGGTTTATTTGGATTTCGGGTTTGCATTGTCTGAAGCCTTTATCCCAGATTCCCCAGTATGGTCCCTTCTCCCTTTGTGTGCTGAGATGGAATTTTTGAAAAAAAATGTCGCCCTTTGTAGTAATGGAACTATTGTTTTTGTTTGTTTCCCAGGAAACTAGGCAAGGGTAGTATCTTTTCTAAGAAGAGTTAAGGTAGCTGTTAAATTTTTGGGTTTTCTCCCGCCAAGTGTTGGGTTTGATTTAAAATCCCCATAATTTTGACTTCTTGCTGTATTGTTTAAACTTCTTAGATCCCCAAATAAAGCCAAGATAATGTTTCTCTCTGACAGTTATTATCCCCATGTGATTTCATAATTTCTCCCCAAGGAGGTTTGTGTAGTATTCACTCTTAGTATTTAATAATATATTTTGGGCTCCCCTCAATGAGGTGGTGTTTCCCGCCACAATGAAGTTAGCACGAGGTCCCAAGTTTATATCTCAATGATGCGGTTTTCATCTGCCGTAATTAAGTCGGTATTGTAATCTCCATTTGAAATCTAGACGTTGAGACATTTGTTTTCCCCATTGAAGTTTGTGTGATGTTCCTCGAAGCCTAGAGGGGGCTGTTATATCCCTGTATTTGTACTGGTTGTATTGTTTTGATTTGATTCCTTTTGGATTGTGTTTCTTCCCGGTGAAGTTAAGCCGTGGAAAAGGAATTTTTTTCCTCAGTTGATGCTTACTTTCTTATGAAATTTTCATCTTGGATGTGATTTAGCCGAGTGTTGACTTTACCTAAGTTGGCTTTGTCTATTTATTCCCAATGTTGTATGTCTATTTTGTCAGCATACACATGATGACATTCATATATTCATACATACATCATGTATGGCTGGATTTAACATTCTTTTCTCATTTGCATTCATTATTTTTTTGTTGGCATATTACCCTATTTTGCAGAGTTATGTTACCCTCTCTCCAATAAAGTGTCGACCTTAAGCATAAAGTGCATATTCTTTCGATTTCACCAGAGTTATCCCTCCTGGAATAATTTTGTTTTATCCTTCCTATTCAACTCATTAATCTAGATGGTTTGTGGTCCTCTTTTGAGCTTAGTCCTCATCAGGTGCTATCTTGGTTGACTATTTCATTCCGATTTATTTCTGGTTTGAATTTGTGGTCCCTGAAAACTTTGTTATTCTGATTTCTGCAGGCTTTAGGCCTGAGTTTGAGAATGCGCATTTATTTTTCACGAGAATACTTTACCTCCTAAGAAGGAATATATTGGCATTTCCCCAGGAAGTCATAATTCTATTCCTAGCAGCATTATTGCAACACCTTCTCATAACAGCAGATCGCAAGTCTCTTTATTTGAGCAAGCCGTACTTCCCTAGTAAGTTTGTTAGTTCCCAGAGAAGATTGAGATTTGTTACTCCAATGGATGGTAGTCTCGTCATTATGGGAGATAGTTCGTTGTTTAGATTTGTTACTCCAATGGATGGTAGTCTCGTCATTATGGGAGATAGTTCATTGTTTAGATTTGTTACTCCAATGGATGGTAGTCTCGTCATTATGAGAGATAGTTAGGTATTGATATTTGTTAACTCCAATGGATTGTAGTCTCGTCATTATGGGAAATAGTTCGTTGTTGAGATTTATTACTCCAATGGATGGTAGTCTCATCATTATGGGAGATAGTTCGTTGTTGAGATTTGTTACTCCAATGGATGCCACTCTCGTCATTATGGGAGATAGTTTGTTGTTGAGATTTGTTACTCCAATGAATGGTAGTCTTGTCATTATGGGAGATAGTTCGTTGTTGAGATTTGTTACTCCAATGGATGGTAGTCTCATCGTTATGGGAGATAGTTCATTGTTGAGATTTGTTACTCCAATGGATACCACTCTCGTCATTATGGGAGATAGTTTGTTGTTGATATTTATTACTCCAATGGATGGTACTCTCGTTATTATGGGAGATAGTTCGTTGTTGAGATTTGTTACGATAATGAATGGTAGTCTTGTTATTATGGGAGATAGTTCATTGTTGAGATTTAATACTCCAATGAATGGTTGTCTTGTCATTATGGGAGATAGTTTGTTGTTGAGATTTTTTACTCAAATGGATGGTAGTCTCTCCATTTTGGGAGATAGTTTATTGTTGAGATTTGTTACTCCTATGAATGGTAGTCTCGTCATTTTGGGAGATAGTTCATCATTGAGATTTGTTACTCCGATGAATGGTAGTCTTGTCACTATGGGAGATAGTTTGTCATTGATATTCACTTTGCTCCGAAGAGTTTGTTTGTTTCCAGTCTTGAGTACTGATGCTGGTCATTTGTGGCTTACCATAATATTGATGTTTTCGGGTATTATCCTACCACTTTTTTAACCCCTGTGGGTCAACATTACCTTTTTTTCTATCTTCTTAGTGAATGGGTAGTTTGCGGTTATCTGTCGATCATTATTTTCCTTTATTTTCTCTCTTTAACATTTGAGTTGATAATACTTTGTCTCCCACCTGGACTTTATCCCAATAGAGTCGATTCTTCTGTTCACGAGTGATTTATTTTCCTGGTCTAATTTTCTTTTAATATTTTATTTTCTGTTTCCTAGTGGTGTAATGGGTTACCTTTGGATTCATTTGTTTGCATGCACAATCATAAGCATTGCATGGCCTTTTAGGGCCAAAAATAGGGTTTGTTTTGTATTTAAGTATCTTCAATCGCGTCGATACAAGGATTTTAACCTCTGTATCTACAGATAAAAGACACTTAAATAAGGGCAGTTATTGTACCCCAATTTTTCCCCTAAGATTCCTCTATCATCTCATATCAACTCAATCATATCAAGATCACAATTGGGTTTAGTTATTCCCCATATCTATAGGTTTGCTCATGAGGAATCACCAAGCACCTTGATTTATATATGTTTTGTATTGATTAATTTTTAACTAATTAATACAATGAATGTTTGCTCTAATTGATGATATTATAGGTAACGGCATAACACATTTCATCAGTTTGATCTATATGTTCATGTGTTTATTTCCATGCCTTCTCCAACAAAGTTTCATTGAGGTTCAAGACTCATCATTGAGGATGCTTTAAAGAAATATTATGACAAAGTCTACTATGATTCATCATTCCTCAATTTGTCAAAGAAAATCAAAAGATGCAAGAGTTGGTTGGAAAAGTTTGACCTAATCGGACAAGTTCTTGACTTCTTAGTCAAAAGTGCATAACTCTCTCAATTATTAATTGTGATACGGTGGCCAGAACCGGGACGTGTTTCCCTTTTTTAAGGAATTACTGGTTTGCGTTTTAGGTTTGTGTTCACAAAATGTCGCGGTAAGCAAGAGTCGCCACCGTCTTTTATTTTATCCAACAAGGAAAGGAAAAAAGCACAGAAAAATTCCTTTTTTGAGATATTTCTGAGTACGGGGGGTAGATTATAGAAAGGGAGGTATTGGCACCCTTTCTATCCGTAGTTATGTACGGGTTCTTAGATACTTGCTCATCATTTTCAAAATTGTTTTCTTTGTGTTCGTGGGCTTTGAAATATTTTTGTTTTAACTTCGATTTAACTCTTGCTTCTGTCTTCAAGAGTGTAATGAAGTGTTTTTTAAAACTTGATTGTAAAGGAGTGTAAGTGTGAAAAAAGTTTGTTTTGATTGAGCAAGTACTTAAGAACTAATCTACCTACTCGAAAAAAGAGTCGTTCTGTGTTCGTTTCCTTTAGACAATGTTATCCCACTATTAGTGAGTAGGTAGCATCGTCGTTGGAGTTTGAAGTTCAATTCGAAAAGGGATGTACAGTCACTAAAGCAATGTTAGGACGTCTTAGTAGTAACCCTAGTGTCTTAGATCAATTATTCGAGGCAACAGTATCTGAGGCAACCTTTCCGAGGCAACTATGATCTTTAGACAAAAGGACGACCACTAAAACATCCTACACTCAATGGCCATTTACCGAAGGCAACCAAGTGGGAGTGTACCCTAGGACTGCGCATGTGCGTGTGATTCAATTTCAGATTATTTATCTTTGCACATGTTTAGGGTTATCTAACTATTTTAAAATTAATCACATACATTCTTGTCATGCATCCTAATCATACATCTAACAGTTAAATATTTGCGGAATTTAAAGTGCGGAAATTAAACTACGCTATTACAAGGCTTCGGGTATTTACATAGCCAAAAACAAACCCTTGAAAAGTAAAGCGGTAAATGTAAATAAATTCCTAATTTAACTATTACAAATTGTAGGCAGTTACATCAATATGATCAATAATAAAAATAAAAAGCGCGAGAAAATTAGAATGAATGCGAACTAGGGTTTTGACCCTTCTATCCTAATTAAAAAAGGAAATGTTTTTGTTGTTTTTTTTTAAATAATTTTTTAAGAAAAGAAGATAGGTTTTAGAAATTAAATGTACAAATAATTATTTAATTAAATTAATTAATAAAAATAATTATATAGCCTATTTTTGGTTTTTTGTTATTTTTAGGAAAAAAAGAAAATATGATTAAGTTAGTTATAAAACCTATTTGTTCTAATTAATTTTAATTATGTACAAAAAGAAATTAAAGTTATCTAAATTAGTCAAACCTAATTAAATTAATTAAATTTTTTAATAAAAATAAATATCTTAAACTTAATTGGATAGAAAAATATTTTTTGTGTTTTTTATGAAAAAGAAAATTATTTGATTGGTTAGTAAATAAGTAAATTAAATAAATTAAATGAAATAAATAAAATAGAAAAGAAAATAGAAAGAGAGAATGGGCCTGAATATGGGGGTGTGAGAAGCTTTTTCTGGGCCCAACAATCTGAAGCCCACGTTGACTTGTGAGATCTTGTGCTACGCGTTTTACTTGGCTTTTGGTGTTCCCTCTTGGATGGCCATCAGATTTGGCCATCTGGCCACTTGGCATATCAGATCTTGAGGGAGTATGATAGGCCTTGGAGTTATGCACGCATGTAATTACCTGAAATAACTTAAGAAAAAAACACAAATGTTGGAGGCAGGGGTCGAACCCCTGACCTCAAGCACTCCCACACCTTAACGCTTGCCTGGCTACCACTACATCACTTTGCATTTGTTGTATGTAATATAAACAAGAAATAATATAAAATAAACAAGCGAAATACACAGATATTAGCGTGAATTTTCAAATGAGAGAATGATGGTTGGCCACGTATTCGTCTCCCTCCCTGCACCGTTGGTAAAAGTTGGGACACTTTTACCTACAGACATATGTTCGTAGCTATAGGCCTGCACATTCTCAAAACTCAACAAAAGCACGTTAAATAACAATGAAGGCCATGGATAGCTTCGTCTAGTCTCGCTGATCACATTGGTGGCCTTTTCATGGCCTATTTTGGCCTGGATTCAAAAACCCCAAAGTGAGCTATGAAACCCTAAATCATCCTAACAATGCCTAAATCATGCTATTCGAATTCAAGAAATATTGGGTATTGTGACTGACTTACAGTGCAATACAGGGCTTGAAAATGTTTGGTTTCGATTGCTTTAGCTTGTTGAGACTCCCAGGAATCGATTGGGATAGGCAAAGAGTCTTGTATTGGCCTCTAAGTGCAAATTCGATTCACTACTTTTTCTTGATTTTTCAAAGTTTGATTCTTGTTCATGCACTTGCCTCTCCCAGTTTTAGGTCTGCCTCGCTTCTATATGTATTGAGGAGGGAATAAGGGTTGATAGGCTGTACTCAATCTTCTTCCATCAATGCATTGGATTCTTGATTTGATTCTCTTTGAAACCTTTCTAAAAATGGCCTATTTCAATCTTTTTGTACACACCATGCCTTGATACGAATTTGAATACTCGGTAGCTGGACATTAAGACCTGAATCATGTAAAAAATCTTTAGTTTTCAATACTTTGGATTTTATATGATTTATATTGATTAAAATTGATTTAAATCTAATCAGAATCAAAATAAATAATAAAAACATGATAATTACAAGTGGCAAGGGCTAGAGCTCGGGGACTATGATGTCAACTTAAAACAAGTGAAAAAGATTGGGCCCATTTGGCAAAAATTGATGTTTTAGGCATAGTTGACTTTTGGCAATTTTGCAAAAAAGGTCAACTTCACGAATGCATAACTTCCTCAATTTTTACTCTTTGGAGGTGTTCTTGGACTTTTTAGAAATTTTGATATGTCCTCTAATCAACCATTTTGGTATCATCTCAATTTGATATCCCATGCTCATGTATGAAGCTTTGACAAAAAAGGTGTTTTTGTTGATTTTCCAAAATGACCTATAATGTCCAAATTCATAACTTCCTGTGAGTGCATATTTTGAACTAGGGAGCTGAATATGGATTGTAGGGAATTGCATTTTCTTCAAAATTAGCTTTGGATGGGTCATTTCTCATAAAGTATGAGAAAGTTATGCTTGGTCAAAGTTGAGTTGACTTTTCCTACAAAACCCTAATTAAGCAACTTTTGGTTCTTGATGAATTATGAGCAATCCTTGATGAATCATCATCAACCCTTGATCAAATGATGAAATATAATTCAAAATAAGGATGTTTACCAAACATCTTGAAGTTTGACTGTATGTGAGCCATAGTTGACTTTTGCCCTACCATAGTCGATTTTCAAGCCTTTGAGCAATTGACTGAGAAAACTTCCTATGCAAGGCTTGAAACTTGACATGGATGATCCTGATAACATATTAGGACATTGGTGAGAATTTGGGATTACTTGGACTCAAGTATCTGGATGCAACATGAAACCCTAATTTGAGGTAGACTGCCTTAGGAGAGAGCTTGTCTGGCCAACCCTTGGACTACCTTGAGCAACTTGGGGATCTTTCTTGAAATGTTTTGAGAAATATTGGAGGGAAAATTTTGGGTTACAACAGCTGCCCTTGTTCAATTTTCTTAAACCTGAAGATTTAGATTGACTTGTCTGACTTTCATGATATGAAGGTGGAAGATGACTGAACACTAGAGTGAACAGAAATTTGCACTCACATGAAGTGGTAATTGTCTTGTGATGTCGGGAATGGGCTTATTGATGCCATTTGGAGACTGATGATGGGAGATGGGCTTAAAGATGCCATCCGAAGGAGTGTCGGTCGCATAAGAGATTCCTTAGCGAGAGCTGGTATACCTGTCGTTGAAGAAGATTCCACTAGGGAAGGCTGATCATTATTGAGAGAAGTAGAATTTTAGGAACTTCGGTCGTCTGTATTCTACTGTGGGATCATCTCTGTTTAATTTTAGGAACTTCGGTCGTCTGTATTCTACTTTGGAATCATCTCTTTTGAATTTTAGGAACTTCGGTCGTCCGTATTCTACCGAGGAAACATCTTTGTTTGAATTTTAGGAACTTCAGTCGTCTGTATTCTACTGAGGAATCATCTCCATTGAATTTTAGGAACTTCGGTCGTCCATATTCTACTGAGGAAACATCTCTGTTGAATTTTAGGAACTTCAGTCGTCTGTATTCTATTGAGGAATCATCTCTGTTGAATTTTAGGAACTTCAGTCATCCGTATTCTACTGAGGAAACATCTCTGTCGAATTTTAGGAACTTCAGTCATCCGTATTCTACTGAGGTAACATCTCTGTTGAATTTTAGGAACTTCAGTCATTCGTATTCTACTGGGGAAACATCTCTGTCGAATTTTAGGAACTTCAGTCATCTGTACTCTACTGAGGAAACATCTCTGTCGAATTTTAGGAACTTCAGTCATCCGTATTCTACTGAGGAAACATCTCTGTCGAATTTTAGGAACTTCAGTCATCCGTATTCTACTGAGGTAACATCTCTGTCGATTTTTAGGAACTTCAGTCATCTGTATTCTACTGAGGTAACATCTCTGTTGAATTTTAGGAACTTCAGTCATCCGTATTCAACTGAGGAATCATCTCTATTGAAGAGGAAAGTTGAATTTTAGGAACTTCGGTCATCTGTATTCAACTGAGGAAACATCTCTGTCGAATTTTAGGAACTTCAGTCATCTGTATTCAACTGAGGAATCATCTATGTCGAATTTTAGGAACTTCAGTCATCCGTATTAAACTGAGGAATCATCTCTGTTGAATTTTAGTAACTTCAGTCGTTCGTATTCAACTGAGGTAACATCTCTATTGAAGAGGAAAGTTGAATTTTAGGAACTTCGGTTGTTCGTATTCAACTGAGGAAACATCTCTGTTGACATTTAGGAACTTCGGTCATCCGTTATTCAACTGAGGTAAAAGCTTTATAGCTTGAATTTTGTGAGAATTTGATTGTATCCTTCCTGAAAGGTAAAGGTTAGCCGTATGTAATGCATAATATGTATCAAACAATGATGTTCTCAAAATAAATGAGATTGTGTTGTGTGATGCGTATGCATGTCATGATGTATGGAAATGTGATGTTTTTAGCTGGGGAAAATAAATCCCGGATTGCTGCTGGAGAAAAGAGTTGAATTCTTCGTTTCCACTGGGGATAATGAATGAGGATGTTTGTGACAATGATCCTGTAGGAGAGAATAACTCCGCTGGGGAATAAACTAATGAGGAAATGACTCTGTGGGGAGGATATACTCTGTCGGAGGATCTGTTTATTTGGAAGAGTAACCTCAGTCGGGGATGGATTACCGTTGTTGGCGATAATGAAACTCTGTTGGGCATTGAGTTTCTGTTTGTGAAATGAATGAACTCCACTAGGGATGATTTTCCAGTTGCAACTTTACTGGGGATAACCTTTTAGGCTCTACTGGGGATAATCCTCCAGCCTCTACTAGGGATAGTTCTCCAAAATCCACTAGGGATAATTTTCTAGTGCTGATGATAGATAAACTCTGCTTGGGGAGAATTTTACCGACTCATTTGCGGTTGCGAGCCTCAGCTGGGGAGAATTAACACCGCCGTCCTTCTCTTACACTGCAGGGAGTGAATGTTACTGGGACGCATACTGAGGATATGACAATGACTTTGCATCGAGACTTTTCTGCCCCTGTTTCTGCGGGAGGAAGTGCCTGCTGAGGCTTTGTGGATCGAGTGTTATCCCAACTTATGAGGTGCTTGGTAACTTTCGATCGAAATGATAAGTCTTCTTCTGGTAGGCAAGTGACGAGATGACAGGACATAGTCATACGCTTTAATCCCTAACTTTTGCCTGGACTGTCTTTTCAGATTTTCAGTCCACCGGGATACCCTTTTCTACCTAAGCCTCCTTTTCAGGTTTTCGGCTTGCCGGGTGTACATATCTTTTTTTGTTTTTTATCCCTAATTTTTTCCCGAACCCTTTTGGTTCGTCGGGATGCCCTTATTTTTTCCTAGGCCAGTCAACCTAGAGGGTCTTTGTTCATGCGCAGTATTTTCTGACTATGTCCACGCTCTCAGGGTGTAGGGAGTTGTCATTGTCGGTAGCGTTGTGTTTCCATACTTCTAGTAGATGTTCGTTTGATCATGCAAGATTCATTGCTAGAATTCATGTCCAATTCCCCAAGTGATTCAGATGGAGATTTGCCCCTGACTATTCGGCATCTTTGAGAGATCCCTTAAATCTTGACTTGACTGCTCTCAGATGATGGACAATGATCATGCCTTTCTCCCTGTTTGGAAGTGTTTTTCCACTTGAGGTGATCACTTTCGTTGGAGAAGGTTTTTGTTCACTAGATATTCGTCGTGTGAATTTCTCAGCTGCTGAAGAAATAGTCATATGCAAACAATGTTATTTTAAGAATGCAAAGCTTACGTCTGTCTTGAAATTTTTTAAAATGCATTTTTCAGTAAAACAGGCAAATTTTGTAAAATGTGACATCAACTCAGGATTTACAGCAAGTCCTACAGGAGTCAGGATACCTTTTGTAACAATATGCTTTCGAACTAACCCATGCTTCAGCTAGGACTTTTAAGGGTTATAACGTGGCCTGGTTCACGGTTCAAGAAACAAAGGATAAAGGCTCAAATTTTATTTGTACCCACCCATTCTTCGTGATGTTCTTCGATCCTAAAGTCAGCTAATTGTGCATTTAGAACCCCAGTTGAGTTCTGGAATATTGTCTGTGATGTTCCGGTGATGGTTCAGATACTGACAGTTTATTTTGAATAGGCATCCATTTCTTTTTGTTGAGGGTTTGTAGGACCTCTTTCTTTTGTTTTCATTATCCCTGTCTTTTTGCCTGAACTGTTTCTTTTGTGATTACAGTCAGCGGGATGCCCCAGTTTTTCTTAAGTTTCCTTCATAGTTTTTTACTTAATGGGATTTTATTTTGAGAGATAATAACTGCCTGTCTTGACGATTATAGGGAACCATCATCGTCTTTCGTTTCGGAAGGACGTCTTTGATGCCATTCATTGTGCACCTGGATTAACTGAGAAAACTACCCTGCCCCGGGTTGCGATTTAAGGGTTTTAATTTGTGTAAAAAGAAAAACTCCTACTTCTTTGGCTCAAAGGGGTTGACGAGGGATTATCTTCCTTATAACTCCACTGTTTAGGATTTGAAACAACGCATGTACATCGTCAGCAGGGTCTGCTCAAAAGCATACTGTAGAGATTTTGATATCATTTTCGTCATCTTCCCTCTAAAGGCTTAGAGTTTCTTAATCGAGAGTTGAACATCACAAAAAGGAAAGAAATTTAAATATAGTGAATATGAATAGATTGATTCAAAACATACATATGCAATGCATTGATAAAGTAACAAAGTTTGACATGAATAAATATTCGAACAATCAAAAGAAAATTACAAATTGAAAATTCTAATGAACAAAAAGCCCTCACTTGTCAGAACTTGTCACTTCAAATGGTGAGCCTTGGAGGATTGACAGAAACATTCCAGTTGACCATCTTGTGTGAATTCCAATGCTCATTCATCAATCAGGCTTTGAATTTTATTTCTCAACGCCCAACAATTGTTGGTGTCATGTCCAGGGCTATTGGAATGGTATGCGCATCTTACATCAGGATTGTAGTTAGGCGAAGAAGTCTTGGGATTCAGATGGGGTCCCATCAACGTCACCAGATTCATCCTCAATAAGTGTTGTAAAGCTTGAGACAGCGGCATGTTGAGCTTGGTAAACTGCCTCTTAGGTGTATCCGGCTTACTCTGATTAATCTGTTGTTTATGGCAAGGTTGTTGTTGGACCCGTTAGGTAGTAGCAACTTGGAGAGATCCATTCTTCATCAAACCAAACCCTTGTCTTCTTGGAGGCTGATCAATGACTTGGTTCCCGGCCTCGACTGTTTGCTTCATACTATTGTGTCAGTCTTGATGAAGCTGGTTGATAATGATTCTTAACTCTTCTTGTTCCCGAGCTAAGCCTTGGGTAAGGGCCATCTGCCCCAGCATTTGGGTTCTTATTGTGACTACCTCAACTTGCAGTTGTTTCAGCCGCTCGTCCTTATTGTCTTCAAGAATTTTCTTGACCAAGTTCCTAACGAGGAGTGTTTTCAACTCTTCCTGCCCCTTGGATTGGTTTAGGAAGATTTCCCTGAACTGTGCTTCTTGAGTATGAAGAACTCTATTGTCTTGTTTGAGAGCCATTTGCTGAAATAAACAGCGAGAACATGAGAGACCTGCTTTGAAACCTTCTTATGCGATGATATGTATGATATGTATGCAATGTTTTCAAGGATCTCGCGGGGTAAACAAGAAGCTGTTAGAATTTGATTGCAGATTTATTGAAGAAACTTGGTGTTGTTAAGAGTCCTTCTTCAAGAGTCAAGCTCATCATTTGAGTGGGTCATAGCCCCCGACTCAAGTCATCTTGTTTTGATCTCTAGACTATTGGCTAGAGGAAAATAAATCCCCTTTTCCCCTTGTTGGACATTTGATTTACCATAACCTGCATCAAAAACCCTTGAGATCCTTGAAATGGTTAAGGAAATGTTAAGGCATGATGTTATGATGTGTATGCTATGCGTTTAAGAAAAAATGTGAGGTGATGCAAACAAGTAAACTCGGCAAGAAATCCAAGTTATTGGATAAGGACTGTAAACAAAACCCGCAAAGAACTCATGTTGTCAGACGATAAAAATGTGCAAGTAGTTCAAGTTGAAGGCATACAAGTCACACAAACAGCCTTAGGTTTAGGCTTGCATGGGGTTTGGGTATTACCCTCTTGAAGTTCAGTTGGTTTAACCTGTCCTAGTAATAGTAACCGGGTTCTAGAGGTTCTCAATATCACTGACCATCCTCGATCGGTCATAATTCCAGTTTAGAAACCGTTTCTCGCGGCCGGAATCATCGCGAGAGTATGGTCTCAATGAGTTTAGCATACTGCTACTTTTCTATGGCCAAGTTGGTCAATTATAGGTTCTAAGGTCAGTTGATGCTTAATGAACCATTAGCATCCCCATACTCTCCTTGTTCCTCCACAAGGGATATCGGTACCAACTAATGTGTCACACCAACATAGCCACTGCTTCAACCGTATCGTTCTACGCCGTACAGTTCCCTCACAGTCTATTGCTACTTACCTAAAAGGTGTCCCCAGATCTGGGTTAGGATCTACAGTAACTCTGATACAAAACCCACAAAGATAAAGCATACAAATCAAACAATTGAAAACAAATATGATGAACTAATCCTAAGGTACACCCGACTTATAACTCCCCAGCAGAGTCGCCAGTTCTGTGATACGGTGGCCAGAACCGGGACGTGTTTCCCTTTTTTAAGGAATTGTTGGTCTGCATTTTGCGTTTGTATTCACAAAATGTCGTGGTAAGCAAGAGTCGCCACCGTCTTTTATTTTATCCAACAAGGAAAGGAAAAAAGCACAGAAAAATTACTTTTTCAAGATATTTCTGAGTACGGGGGGTAGATTATAGAATGGGAAGGTATTATCACCCTATCTATGCGTAGTTACCTACGGGCTCTTAGGTACTTGCTCATTATTTTCAGAATTGTTTTCTTTGTGTTCGTGGGCTTTGAAAAGTTTTTGTTTTACCTTCGATTTAACTCTTGCTTCTGTCTTCAAGAGTGTAATGAAGTTTTTTTGAAAACTTGTTTGTAAAGGAGTGTAAGTGTGTAAAAAGTTTGTTTTGATTGAGCAAGTACTTAGTAACTAATCTACCTACTCGAAAAAAGAATTGTTCTATGTTTGTTTCCTTTAGACAATGCTATCCCACTATTAGTGAGTAGGTAGCACCGTCGTTGGAGTTTGAGGGTCAATTCGAAAAGGGATGTACAATCACTAAAGCAATGTTAGGACGTCTTAGTAGTAACCCTAGTCTCTTAGATCAATTATCTGAGGCAACAATATCCGAGGCAACCTTTCTGAGGCAACTATGATCTTTGGACAAAAGGACGACCACTAAAGCATCCTATACTCAATGACCATTTATCGAAGGCAACCAAGTGGGAGTGTACCCTAGGAGTGCGTATGTGTGTGTGATTCGATTTCAGATTATTTATCTTTGCACATGTTTAGGGTTATCTAACTGTTTTAAAATAAATGACATACATTATTGTCAGGCATCCTAATCATACATCTAACAGTTAAATATTTGCAGAATTTAAAGTGCAGAAATTAAACTACGCTATTACAAGTCTTCAGGTATTTACATAGCCAAAAACAAACCCTTGAAAAGTAAAGCGGTAAATGTAAATAAAGTCCTAATTTAACTATAACAAACTGTAGGCAGTTACACCAATATGATCAATAATAAAAATAAAATGCGCGAGAAAATTAGAACGAATGCGAACTAGGGTTTTGACCCTTCTATCCTAATTAAAAAAGGAAATGTTTTTGTTGTTTTTTTTTAATATTTTTTTAAGAAAATAAGATAGGTTTTAGAAATTAAATTTACAAATAATTAGTTAATTAGATTAATTAATAAAAATAATTATATAGCGTATTTTTGGTTTTTTGTTATTTTTAAGAAAAAAATAAAATATGATTAAGTTAGTAATAAAACCTATTTGTTCTAATTAATTTTAATTATGTACAAAAAGAAATTAAAGTTATCTAAATTAGTCAAACCTAATTAAATTAATTAAATTTTTTAATAAAAATAAATATCTTAAACTTAATTGGATAGAAAATTATTTTTTGTGTTTTTTATGAAAAAGAAAATTATTTGATTGGTTAGTAAATAAGTAAATTAAATAAATTAAATGAAATAAATAAAATAGAAAAGAAAATAGAAAGAGAGAATGGGCCTGAATATGGGGGTGTGAGAAGCATTTTCTGGGCCCAACAATCTGAAGCCCACGTTGACTTGTGAGATCCTGTGCTACGCGTTTGACTTGGATATTGGTGTTCCCTCCTGGATGGCCATCAGATTTGGCAATCTGGCCACTTGGCATATCAGATCTTGAGGGATTATGATAGGCCTTGGAGTTATGCACGCATGTAATTACCTGAAATAACTTAAGAAAAAAACACAAATGTTGGAGGCAGGGGTCGAACCCCTGACCTCAAGCACTCCCACGCCTTAACGCTTGCCTGGCTACCACTACATCACTTTGCATTTGTTGTATGTAATATAAACAAGAAATAATATAAAATAAACAAGCGAAATACACAGATATTAGCATGAATTTTCAAATGAGCGAATGATGGCTGGCCATGTATTCGTCTCCCTCCCTTCATCGTTGGTAAAAGTTGGGACACTTTTACCTACAGACATATGTCCGTAGCTATAGGCCTGCACATTCTCAAAACTCAACACAGGTATGTTAAATAACAATGAAGGCCATGGATAGCCTCGTCTAGTCTCACTGATCACATTGGTGACCTTTTCATGGCCTAATTTTTCCTGGATTCAAGAACCCCAAAGCAAGCTATGAAACCCTAACAATGGGACATTCTAGTACAAGCCATATAAATGAAATTAAACAACACAGAAAGCTTGCATATGTTCCATGGATCAACAATATATGATTAATTCATCCTAACAATGCCTAAATCATGCTATTCGAATTCAAGAAATATTGGGTACCGTGACTGACTTACAGTGCAATACAGGGCTCGTAAATGCTTGGTTTCGATTGCTTTAGCTTGCTGAGACTCCCAGGAATCGATTGGGATAGGCAAAGAGTCTTGTATTGGCCTCTAAGTGCAAATTCAATTCACCACTTTTTCTTGATTTTTCAAAGTTTGATTCTTGTTCATGCGCCTGCCTCTCCCAGTTTTAGGTCTGCCTCACTTCTATATGTATTGAGGAGGGAATTATGGTTGATAGGTTGTACTCAATCTTCTTCCATCAATGCATTGGATTCTTGATTTTATTCTATTTGAAACCTTTCCAAAAATTGACTATTTCAATCTTTTTCTACACACCATGACTTGATACGAATTTGAACACTTGCTAGCTGGACATTAAGACCTGAATCATGTAAAAAATCTTGAGTTTTCAATACTTTGGATTTTATATGATTTATTTTGATTAAAATTGATTTAAATCAAATAAAAATAAAAATAAATAATAAAAACATGATAATGACAAGTGGAAAGGGCTAGAGGTCGTGGACTATGTTGTCAACTCAAAACAAGTGAAAAAGATTGGGCCTATTTGGCAAAAATTGAAGTTTTAGGCATAGTTGACTTTTGTCAATTTTGCAAAAAAGGCCAACTTCACCAATGCATTACTTCCTCAATTTTGACTCTTTGGAGGTGTTCTTGTACTTTTTATAAAGCTTGAGATGTCCTATAATCAACCCTTTTGTCTCATCTCAATTTGATATGCCATTCTCATCTATGAAGCTTTGACAAAAAAGGTGTTTGTTGACTTTCCAAAATGACCTATAATGTCCAAATTCATAACTTCTTGTGAGTGAATATTTTGAACTTGGGATCTGAAGATGGATTGTAGGGAATTTAATTCTCTTCAAAATTAGCTTTTGATGGGTCATTTATAATAAAGTATGAGAAAGTTATGCTTGGTCAAAGTTAAGTTGACTTTTCCTACAAAACCATAATTTAGCAACTTTTGGTTCTTGATGAATTATGAGAAATCCTTGATGAATCATGATCAACCCTTGATCCAATGATGAAATATACTTCAAAATGAGGACTTCGACCAAAAATCTTGAAGTTTGATTGTATGTGAGCCACAGTTGAGTTTTGCCCTAGCATAGTCAATTTTCAGGCCTTTGAGCAATTGACTGAGCATACTTCCTCTGCATGGCTTGAAACTTGAAATGGATGATATTGATAACATATTAGGACATTGGTGAGCATTTGGGATTACTTGGACTCAAGTATTTGGATGCAACATGAAACCCTAATTTGAGGTAGACTGCCTTAGAAGAGAGCTTGTCTGGCCAACCCTTGGACTACCTTGAGCAACTTAGGGATCTTTCTTGAAATGTTTTGAGAAATATGGGAGGGAAAATTTTGGGGTACAAAATTAATATTTGGAGTTGGTTTTTGTTACTATGTGTTCTTATTATCGCCCACAACAATATCTATTCACATGACAATAGTTATTATACAAGGAAGATTGTCAAAATCGGAAGGGGTTTCCAAGCCATTTTGGTGCTCTAAGAGCTAGGGTTTTGAACTTCTAAGGGCTATATCTTGCTCATCTTTTGGTATTTTTTAGTGATTCCAAATACATGCTTCTCTTTAATTAGTTATCAACCAATCATTTCAAAAGTTTCAAGAGCTTGCATAAGTGTTTGTTGGCAGCAATTTTGGTAATACAATGACTTGAGAATGTTTTGCTAAATGTCTTAACATTTGGACCAAAACTCTTTTGAATGATGTCAAAGCAGATGTCTTGACATCTGCCTACTGAACTGATCTTAACCCAACATCAGTTAAGTCTTTTTGTTTCCTGTTTTCATGTGTGCCATAATTTAGGATTTGTGTCTCACAAGCTGCGAAAAATATGGAGGAATATTTTTCAAATTGAATAAATTTTATCTTAGCCTATCTTTTTATGAAAATATTCAAAAGATTTGAATATTTGTTTTTAAGCCAAAGCCCACGGCTGCGCATATATAAGGACTTGTTTCCTTATTCAAAGACAAGCAACTTTTGAAGAAGAATATTTTCTTTCTGATTAGAAGTCTAGGATTTTTATTTGTAATACACTCTAAGTATTAGTTTAAATACTTTAGTTGTTATTTGGGTTGTTAATTATGTATCATTCATAAGCTTTTAAGCATTGAATGATTGAAGTGTTTCAAACTTATTAATTTTGTTAAGTTCTTCACTGTAAGTGATTGAAGGGATTTGAGGATGGCCTCATACCTAGGTGAGTCTTAGGTAGAAATTTAGCTTGGGTAGTGATTAAGTGATTAGATCGTAAACTGGTTGTTTACTGAGGGTCATGAATTAATATTATTTAGTGAACTTTTCCCTGGCTTAGTAGCCCCCAGAGTAGGTGTTGTTGTACACTGAACTGGGTGAAAAATCTCTTGTGTTTTTACTACTTTTGATTTTACTGCACCTTACTTGCAAACAGATATTTGTGTCGTGACATCTCATTCGACATCACATATATGATACCAAAATTTCAATTGGTATCACAGCAGGCATCCTGCTCTTTATCTGGGTGAGATTGAGGGAAGATAATTTCTGGTACTCTGGACAAGGAAGGAGGATTTATGAATAGATTACCCATTCTGGATGGAAGCAATTATGACTTTTGGAAACCACATATGGTTTCCTTTTTAAAATCCTTAGATAGCAGGGTTTAGAAAGTTGTTTTAAAATGATGGAAACACCCTGACAAATTGGAAGAAAATGGAGAACCTACTTCTGAATTAAAACTTAAAGAAGATTGGTTTAAGGAAGAAGATGAAATTGCTCTTGGAAATTCTAAATCCTTGAATTCTATATTCAACGGAATTGAAAAGAACATTTTCAGTTTAGTGAATACATGTGAAGTTTCTAAGGATGCATGGGGGATTCTTCAATCTACTCATGAAGGCACATCCAAAGTTAAGATGTCAAGACTTCAGTTGCTCACCACAAAATTTGAGAATTTGAGGAAGAAGGATGATGAAAGTATAAATGAATTCCATATGAACATTCTTGAAATTGCTAATGCCTCCAGTGCTTTAGGAGAGAAAATTCCTGAAGACAAATTGGTGAGAAAGATGCTCAAGTCTCTTCCCAAGAGATTTGATATGAAAGCGACTGCTATAGAAGAAGCTCAAGACAATGAAAAAATGAAAGTGTATGAACCTTTTGGATCCGTTCTTACATTTGAATTAAGAATCAATAAAAGATCTGAAAATAAAAACAAAAGCATAGCCTTTGTATCAAATACTGAAGATGAAGAAGAGGATTGTGATCTAGATACAGATGTAGGAATATCAATGGCCTTAGATATGCTTGGAAGACAATTTAACAAAGTGATAAAAAGAATGGACATGAACCAAAGATCAAATGTCAAGAACATCTCATTTGACATCCATAAGTCAAATGAGTTTGGAAGAAAAAGGACTAAAGAAAAATCTACTCAACGGAAGGGAGTTCAATGTCATGAATGTGAAGGTTTTGGTCACATTAGAGTTGAATGCCCTACATGTCTTAAAAAACAGAAGAAGAATCTATCTGTTACTTAGTCTAAAGAGGACTCAAAGAGTGATCTTAAATAATCTTCCAAATATGTTAAAGCATTGAAAGCCAAATATGTATCTGATGAAGAGTCTAGTGATGGGGAACTAACCTTTGATTAGTTAGCTACTTCATACAAAGAATTATGTCTCAGAAGTGCAGAAGTATGTTGTTGTACCCCAAAGTTTGCCCTCTCAATTCTCAAATGATCACCCTGGACCCTCAGGTTCACTTCCATCCAATTCCAAGCCTTGAATTACCAATTTTCCAAGAAAGACGTTCACAAGGGCAAATTGGTTAATTGTATGCTGAAAAATCAAAACTTTGACTTTTGAATCAAAATCCAGTTTCGAGGATCATATTTCATCTAGACATGTTGAAATATGAAGTTTGTTTCATCAAGAAATTCAAAAGTCAAAATTACTTTGGAAAAGTCAAAATTCTAAATACTTAGAATTTTTCTAAGCGTTTAAGAAATATGACAAGCTCAGAACTTCTGGCCAGATTTTCACCATAATGGAAGTTAATTCTGGAAGAACTTCTAACACAAGAATTATAGATCTCAATGAGATCTCAAACATTGAAGAACAAAACTTCTCCTAGAAATGTTGGGATTTCAAGCTACCAATCCTTGAAGACACGTCCATGAAACTGAATATTTCAGAAAATTCTGGACCTTTCCAAAACAGGACCTGGTTAGAACTTCTGGGCCAGTTTTCACATAGGCTCAGTCAGAAGTTACAAAAGAAATTCAAACAGGATTTACAAAGCGTGTTACAAGCTTTTGGGAAAGTCTGAGATCTTGCTCAGAACATGCTGGAGCAAAGAGATTAAAGGATCAGAAGTTGGATATTGGTTCTAAGTTGTGCTGATGCTGAACTTCTGACCCAAACTTAGGCTATGATGCACAATCTCATAGCGCATGATTTCTGGTTTGATAAATCTCATCATCATTTAATGCTCACAACCACTTTTGAGTTTTTATCCAAAGTATTTCCCCACATGTGATATAGAAGTGCCATTGTCGTCCTTGATAAAACAAACTTTTGTACAAGGTTATGCTACGCCCATGCTTTGATTTTGCCTCTGAGGGTACTTTTCATTAATTCATGCTTACCAATCTAGCTTAGGCACGACTAAAAGCTACTAACCAACATACTTTCTTCAAGAACAAGGCAACACCCTAGCATATGAAGGCTATGTTCAACAGTTCAGTCAGAACATCACCAAATCCCAAAACCTCGTTTATACAACCTGCTACACTGCTACAGCACAATCCTATAACCAACAGTTAATTAAGTCCACGCATGCATCCCATAATTGTGCCAAACTAGCATACGAAAACTGTGGTAAAAAAGAAATGGACCAGGATGCCAAAAAATGTTCAAATCCCATTTGTTTTTCCCCCCAAAACCACAACAAATTCACCTATAAATAAGTTGCTCCATCACATTTTCAAGGGGCTGGATTTTGGAGAGAGGGAATTATCAAAGAGAGGAAAGGAAACAACAAAAAACCTTCACAAATCCTAAACAAAACCTTTGTTCTTCTCTATGAATCAAAGAACATAACCATTGTTTCGTTGCTCTTGCTGACTCAAGAACATCTGAAGGCAGCAGTTCAAGTTCCAAGAACATGCTCCAGGTTCAAGGTAAGTCTTTCTGACTTTGCATCTTTTCATTCAGAACATCATTAAATATGTAAATATCATAATACTGATGATGGCCATATCATTGCATAAGTAGAAGAAACTATGGATCAGAACTTTTGAATAAAGCTAGGTTCAGAATTAGAATCAGAACTTCTATAAACTGCTATGCTTTTATCATTCTGATGTGCTATTAAGGACTAGTTGAATTGCTGATGTGCTGATTAATATGAGGAAAGAGTCAAAAAGTAATACAGAACTTCTGTTTTTCACTCACCATTTTAACACACAAAATTTCTAGGATTTTCTCACTGTTTAAGCACACATAATTTTTGAGTTTTCTTCACTGTTTTAACACACTGAACTTCTATGATTTTCCCACTGTTCAAACACACTGAATTTCTGATGTTCACTCGCTGTTAACACACACTGAACTTCTAATTTTCACTCACTTCCTTAGCACATACTGAACTTCTGAGTTCTCTCCATTGTTTTTATACACGGAATTTCTAAGACTTTCTCACTGTTCAAACACCCAGAAGTTCAGCACATAGCAACCCAGAACTTCTGTGTTTTTCTCTCTAACGTTTCTTACATGACCATAAAGTGTATCAATCCAGAACTTCTGACGCTTCCTTCTGAACCACATCATGCCCGACATCAGAACTTCTGATCCCTTTTTTGTTGCTTTCAGCAGCATGTTAATTCTATCACTCATTATTTCCCTTTTTTTTATCATTTTTAATATTAATACCCTTTTTATTAATATAAAAAATACATAAAAATATTTTCTTTTGATTAATTAATTTATTACCTTTTCTTAATTCATTAAGGCAAAAAAAACTATTTTCTAAACAAGTCCTTTTTATTTCTTGTATTATACATTTCAATATGGTTGTAATAGTTAAATAGGATTCAAATTCTTGCAACCCCCCATTTGTAAATATGTACCCCCATCCCTAAAATATTGTAATAGTGTAGGACTTTATATTTCCGCAATTTATTACCTTTCAAATAGTAATGCTAGTAATTAGGTTGTGTATGCAAAGATATGAAATCAACAAATAGTTGACCCTAATCTAGACTAAATGCATGTAAATCAAACACACTATTCACACTTGCACCCTTACGATAATTCCACTTTGTTGCCTTTCGGAAATTAGTCATGTCTCTCGAATATGAGCGCTTTAGCAAAGACCATTGATAAAAGATCGTAGTCCCTCGACGACCCTCAATGTTTCCTTCGATAAATAATCTCGTCCCTAAAACGACATTGCTAAAATGTCCCATAGATTGCCATCTATGACTATACAAACGTCCCACACCCGCCCCTTCACATCCAACGATAGGGCTTCTTACCAAATCAATGGTAAGATAGCAATATCTAAAGGAGGAGGAAAAGAACATCTAAAGACCTTTTGAGCAGGTATATTCGCTCCTAGTTGCTCGCTTGCTCACAACAAAACATTTTTAAACCAACACTCTCATTTGAAATATTTTCAAAAGACAAAACACTTTGTACGCGTTCTTATAGAAACAAGAACCATTACAAAGACACGTTTTTAAAATCACTTTCAAAAACACATTCCACAAACACCTCTTTGAACTATTTTTGAAACAAACACTTTGTTCGCGTTTTTATAGAAACGAGAACCATTACAAAGACATTTTCAAAATACTTTCAAAAACCACACAAAGCATATTTTCAAACCAAAGCAAGTAATCCGGCGAGAAACTAAGAGCCTTTCTTGTGCTTTTTCACCTTTCCTTTTGGATAAAAGAAAATTCGGTGGCGACTCTTGCTAACTGCAACATTTGCAATCAAACACAAAACACCAAGTCAGTTCTCCCACTGTATCACAGAACTGGAGACTCTACTGGGGAAAATTCTAAAAGTGGGGTTACCTTAGGGTTAGATCATATTTACTTGCTTTCATTGTTTGACTTGTATGCTTTACATTTTGGTTCTTTGTTTGGGTTTGAATCCTCTACCCGGATTTGGGATACCTTATAGGTAAGTAGCAATACGTTGTAGAAACAGTGCCAGGTATACCGACACGGTCTAAGAAATAGCTATGTTAGTGCGACATATTTATGGGTACCGGTAGCCCTTGAGTAGTCAAGGAGAATACAGGGCCACTGAGTGATGTCATGAAGCACTAACTGACTTTAGAACCTTTACTTGACCAACTTGGCCATTAGGAGGTAGTGAGATGATCGGCTTTAGTGAAGTCCGAAGTTGGTAGATACTCGATACTACACTCGTTGAGGTTTGGTTTTTTGGGATATTCGGTCGCCATTTAAGAGGCTTGGGATGAAACAATGCCCGAGAAGACAAACCAGTGATATTGAGTTCCTTTAGAACCCGATTACTATTACTATGACAGGTTGAGCCAACTAAACTTCAATAGGGTACTTACCTACTAACTCCATGCAAGCCTAAGCCTAAGGACTTATCTGCTTTGTGTGAATATGATTATTTGTACATAAACTTGCTTACTTTGCATACTTTTACATAACATCATGACATCATACCATATCATTTTCAATAACATTGAACCATAGCATTTCAAGACTCTCAAGGGTCTTGTGATGCAAGGTCACGTTGAACCATACGTCTATCAAGGGGCAAGAGGATTTATTTTCCTCTAACCAAACACCGTCAAAGATCAAGTACAACAAACTTGAGTCAAGGGCTACAACAGACTTAACATGTTGAGCTTAATTCTCGTGGAAGGACATCCACTGATACAAAGTTCTCTAATCAAAGCTGTAAGTGACTACTAAAATTTACCCCGCGAGATCCTTGAAAACATGCATCCACATATCATGCATCATATCATGACAGGTTTCTCCCATACAGGTCTCCTTATCTTCCTACTGTTTATTTCAGTAAGATGGATATGGAACAAATGGTGAAATATCTCCAAGCTCAAAATGCTCAGTTCCAACAAGTGCTCATGAACTTGGCCAAGGGGCAGGAAGATCTGAAAACACTCTTTACCAAGGAGAGCAAGAAGAAGAAAAAATATATCATCCTTAACATGAGAAGAAGATCCAAGGGGCATACCCAGCTCACTCAAAGAGAAGATGCTTCTTCTAAAGACAGTCAGGAAGAGGAAGCTAGAAGAATTAGAGCCAACATAACTACTGATGACGATGACTCTTCTGAGGAACGGTATCCACCAGCGGAAGAAAAATACAAACATCTTGAAGATAGACTAAAAGCTGTAGAGATCCAAGTTGTGCCTGGTTTAGATTTAGGAGACATGGGTTTGGTTTCTAGAGTAGTTATCCCGCCAAATTTCAAAATCTCTACCTTTGCCCTGTACGATGGAGTCTCTTTCCCTAAGATGCACTTAAAGTCTTATGTCCGCAAGATTCAACCATACACAACGGATCCGAAGCTTTGGATCCATTTCTTCCAAGAGAGCTTAGAAGGGACTCAACTTGAATGGTTCTATCAATTGGATGGTTCTCGCATCCACACCTGGGAGGATCTAGCTGTTGCTTTCTACAAGCAGTACCAATACAACGCTGATCTTGCACCAACACGTGTGCAATTACAGAACATGACCATGGGTTCCAACGAGAGCTTTAAAGGATACGCCCAAAAATGGAGAGATCTGGATGGTAGGGTGCACCCCCCATTAACTAACAGGGAGATGATTAACATCTTCATGGGAACTTTGACAGGACCTTTCTTCAATCACCTAATCGGAAGCTCCTCAGTCGAGTTCACCAGAATAATATTGACAGGCGAAAGGGTCAAAGCTGGCATCCAAAGCGGAAAGATCCAAGGGGCTACACCCTCTAATGCTCAGAAAAAGCCATACAATGGGAAGAAAGAGTCCAATGTTGTGTATGGTAAAAAGAGTCGTCATGACAAACATGTGAGGCCAGTCTTGATCTCTAGTTCTGCGTTGCACCGGCAACAGCAAAGGGGAAATCAACGAAAGCCAGACGAGCCTAAAAGACAGTTTACCAACATCAAAATGCCGCTGACTCAAGCGCTACAACACTTGTTGAGGATGAATCTGATTACGTTGATAGGACCTCATCCAAACCCCAAAACTTCTTCTCCTAAATACAATCCTAATGCAATGTGTGCTTATCATTCTGGCAGTCCGGGGCATGATACTAATGATTGTTGGGCATTGAAGTACAAGATTCATAATTTGATTGACACCAAGGAGATCGAGTTTGACCCTCCGGAGACTCCAAACGTGTTCATTGCTCCTATGCCGAATCATTGAGAGCGTCTTGTTCATTTTGAATTTTCAATTGAAATTCCTTTTGTTATTCAAACAATTATCTATTAATGTCAAACTTTGTTTCATTAATGCATTGCATATGTTTGTCTTGAATTGATTCATTCGTTTTCATTTCATTTAAACTATGTTTTTACTCTCTTTATGACATTCAACTCTTGCTAAAAGTTGCAAGCCTTTAGAGGGAGGATGACGAAAACAATGCCATAATCTCATACAATATGCTTTTGGACAGACCTTGCTGACAATGCACATGCATTTCTTTCAAATCCTAAACACTGGAGTTATAAGGAAGATAATGCCTAGTCAACCCCTTCGAGCCAAAGAATAGAAATTTTCTTTTTTTTACACAAATTAAAACCTTTAAATCAAAACCTGGGGCAGGATAGTCTCTCAATTAATTCAAGTGTGCATTTAGCCGTAAACTCTCATCTCGTAATACAACGAATGACATCAAAAACATTTCTCCGGAATCAAAAGACAGTGATGGTTCCCTATCACATAGGCAGTCATCACCTATCAAGAAAAAAGCCTATTAAGTCAAAACCTACAAAGGAGACTTAAGAAAAAAAACTGGGGCATCCCGCTGACTGTAATCTCAAAACAAGAACAATCAGGCAAAAATTAGGGATAACGAATTAAAAGAAAGAGGTCATTACAAATCCTCAACAACATAAAAAAAATGTTGCAAAAATGACTACCATCCGACAAACTTAACTTGTCAGAACCATCACCAAAACGTCATTCCGGACTCAACTGGAGTTCAAACGCACAAATTAATTGGGTTTAAGACTGAAGAACATCACGAAGAATGGGCGGGTACAAATACACTTTGAGCCTTATCCTTTGTTTCTTAAACCGTGAACCAAACAACGCTACAACCCTTCAAAAGTCCTAATTGAAGCATAGGTTAGTTCGAAAGAATACTGTTACAAAAGGTATCCTGACTTCTGTAAGGCTTACTCCAAATCTTGAGTTGAATTCATATTCTTACAAAAATTCGTTTATCTGCTAAAAATGCATTTTCAAAACTTCAAGACAAGCATAAACTTTGCATTATTTGAATATTTTCTTTTGCATATGGCTAATTGTTTGACAACGAAGAAATTCCAGTGAATAAAAACTCTCTCAATGAACAAAATCATTTCAAGCGGGAAGAGGCTTCGTATAACAGATCTCCTATAAGCAAGGGGTACAGCATGCTCATTATCTAGAACATCTAGGTCAGGTCTACATCTGAATCACTTGGGGAATTAAACGCGAATCCCAACAATGGGTCACATACAGTCAAACATTTCCAACAGTGTCATAAACACCTTCTACTCGGGACAATGAAAAATCTCCCCCAAAATCCTGTTCATAGAATGACCCCCATCCAGGGTTTCAATATCTGAAGATGCCTCCCCAACAGACTGGAGACAGGGTTTATTTCCCAAACAAACTACAGATTCCCTTGTTACAAATCAAGGGACCACAACTCCTCTCCCTAATAGACTACTCTACAATCCCCAACAAGTTACTGCGAAACCTGGAAACTGACCAGATAACAGTTAACTTCAGTAAGCTGTTGAGAAGCGTGGACCCAACCAGATATCAAGTCAACTTCATCCTTTCAAGTAAGTTTCTTCCTGGAAACCGACCAGATAACAGTTAACTTCAGCAAGCTGTTAAGAAGCCTGGACCCAACCAGATATCAGTTCAACTTCATCCTTTCAAGTAAGTTATGCAAATCCTGGAATTCGACCAGATAACAGTTTAACTTCACTCTCCCAAGTAATTTTCTACGAATCCTGGAATTCGACCAGATAACAGTTAATTCACATCTTCCCATGCAAGTCGCTGTGAAGCCTGGAATACGACCAGATAACAGTCAACTTCATTATCCTCATCAAATCGCTTCCAAGCCTGGATTTCGACCAGATAACAATTAACTTTCCTTTCTCTTCCATCAAGAGATAACTCCCCAGTAGAGCAACAGAAGACTGAGACTCCTGAACTCCTTTCCACAAGCAGAAACCAACACTCTCCACAGATTTTCCCTCAAGCCAAGTCAATGTTCCCCAACAGAGTTCTTCTCGAACAACAAAACAGGATTCCCCAGTAGAAACATCCTGAAACAAGGTCCAAAGAGGAACATACTCTTCATCCACAGCAGCGGTCCGGGATTTCATTTCCCAAAGCTCCCCAGCATTTGTCAAGGATTTATTTTCCAGATAAAGATGCATTTCAATGACGTTGCACATTTCATACATCTTACTTACATACATGATAAATATATACGACACAATCTCATTTATTTTGAGAACATCATTGCACCATGCATTTCATATATCATGACATTGCATGCATCTAATGTTTTGCCTTTTCAGGAAAAGGTCAATCAACAAATAGCTATCATCAGCAATTTTCAACTGGTCCAAGTTTAGCTTCTAAAGCAAGACAGAGCAACTACCTGTGTGACCGGATACAACTTTACACGGGCTCATCATGAAGCAATCTTACATGGATTTCTTCTCATCATGAAGTAATATTACATGGATTTATTCTCGTCATGAAGCAATCTTACACGGGTTCCTTCTAATTTCCATATGCAGCTTTACACGTGCTCATCATGAAGCAATCTTACATGGATTTCTTCTCATCATGAAGTAATCTTACATGGATTTCTTCACATCATGAAGCAATCTTACACGGGTTCCTTCTGACTTCAAAATGCAGCTTTACATGGGCTCATCATGAAGTAATCTTACATGGATTTCTTCTTATCATGAAGTAGTCTTACATAGATTTCTTCTTGTCAAGAAGAAATCTTACACGGGTTCCTTCTGACTTCCAAATGCAGCTTTACACGGGCTCATCATGAAGCAATCTTACATAGATTTCTTCTCATCATGAAGTAATCTTACATGGATTTCTTCTCGTCGTGAAGCAATCTAACACGGGTTCCTTCTGAATTCCAAATGCAGCTTTTGAAATAACGTGGCTGGAACCTGTCATCTGGATGTTAATGAAACATCAATGAAGTCGCCACCGAACATCTTTTATCCCGCCGAGAGGGAAAGGTAAACATCGGGAAAACCTGAAAAGGGAGAAATCACGGTCTTTTGACCGAGAGATTGGGTAAGGGATTCTGTTACGCAAGGGGAAGGTGTTAGCACCCCACACGCCCGTAGTACTTTATGGTATCCACTCTTGTTGTCTAATCTAATGGGTGCGGTCAAATCCTATGTCTATGGCTTAAAATTGAAAAGGGAATGCATGCAAAAGAAAAAGAAAATAATGTAGGGAAAATAAAAGTAATGCTCGGTTGGGCCCTACCCCAATGCCTACGTATCCCTTTTAAGGAATCAGAGCAGCCGTAGTCCGGCTTATATGTTTTGGTTGGTTTGTGTTTTTTAATTAAGATAAAAAAAAGCAATCAAGATGGCAAAAAAATCAAATAAAACAACAAACAAATGAGATGGAAAAACATCGGTTAAATAATAACAAAGAAACATGTCAAAGATGGCGAAACATCGAATGATAAAACAATAAACCTAGCAGTGACATTGAGAGTCAAAGTTAGATAACCAAACATGTGCGATGGCGAAACATCGGCTTCAAACAAATGTGAGATGGCGAAACATCGGCTTCAAGACAACGAAATATCATGCCAAAGATGGCGAAACATCAATAAAACAGGTGACGAAGCATCTCACCTAACAATGATATTGAGAATCAAAGTGGGATAACAAACATGTGCGATTGCGAAACATCGGCTTCAAATGAATGTGCAATGGCGGAACATCGGCTAAGAGATAACAAAGAAAGAGTAAAGTTGGTTTGTATCTTTTACTTTGAAAATGGATTTGTGTTCATTAGAGATGTATTATGATTTGCCAAGAAAACAAGTTTTTGCTTTAAGATGCAAAGATGCAAAGAAAGAAAGAACAACTAAGGGAAACTAGCCTAGTGTTATCATACAATGGTTGATCCTATGGTTGGGGTTAAAGGAAGATCTTATCTTGTGTTAGCATGTTAGAGGGAGCTTAACAAAACTATCCTATAGGGAACATGCAATGAGAGCGAAGTCGTGATCTCAATATCTAAATTGAGTGACTCATCGATCAACAATTAAAGAAGAAAAGCAATAAACATCCTATAGAGAACATGCAATGAGAGCGAAGTCGTGATCTCAATATATAAATTGAGTGACTCATCGATCAACAATTAAAGAAGAAAAGCAATAAACATCCTATAGGGAACATGCAATGAGAGCGAAGTCGTGGTCTCAATATCTAAATTGAGTGACTCATCGATCAACAATTAAAGAAGAAAAGCAATAAGCATCCTATAGGGAACATGCAATGAGAGCAAAGTCGTGATCTCAATATCTAAATTGAGTGACTCATTGATCGACAACACAATACATGCATCAGATAAAAAAACCAGAGGGCCTCTTGACATATATCAGCAACAGAGGTCCCATCATGCAATCAGAGAATTATGCAAAATGAAAATGGGAGAAAGGAAGTAGTACAATACCAAACAGATAACTATCTGTAGCAATCAAGCAAGAACAAAAGAAACCCAGAGAAACTTCAAGCAAGCTGGCATCAGTAAAAAAATTGAGTCAGGAATCTATCAGATATGAACAAGTCCCAGGGGAAATGTATAGCATTCACAATTACATGTATATATCCTGCATAAACCATCAATCATGCCAAGCACAGAAAAACAATGCCAGTATCATAGATTGTGTTTCACAAATAAAGTGAAACACAGAAAAGCCTCAAGCCAAAAGTGGAAACTTGCTCAGAGTACCTCGCACATTCAACAACCAAGTTAGTATTCCATAAGGTGAAAAAGTGAGAACAAACATGATGGCTTTAGACATGATAAACAAGAAGAAACAAGCATATGCATAGATTAGGTCAAGAAAAGCAGGGGAATGTTGCTCCTTTCTATCACCATGTTGAATTGACAATTGAATGTCAATCAATGATCATAAGAGCTTGAGAATCATATGAACAAGGACCATGAAAGTCAGCAGCAAACACATTTCAATCATGCACAATTGATTCAATGACAACTTCATGAATACAAAAGGAGATGAAAACTACATAATGCACTAGGAGGTTCAAAACATTCAAGTATGGGACATTGAGTCAAAATGTTTTGATGCTAACATGGACAAGTTAGAACCAACATGATCATTAGGTTCCCAATTATAGGCCTCACCCAAGTTCACTGGCCATCAAACAAATTGCGACAAGCATGCAAACATAATTGGGTACCTTCACTTTAAAATTAAACTAAAAATAGAAACAAGGATCCATAATTCAAACCAAAAATATCTTACCATATTAGAAGTGTTTAGAAGTCAGAAAGCAATCCCTAAGTTCATGAATGATTGGGGAGGGAGCCAAATAAAGTGCAAAGTTCAAGACTAGTTGGCAAAACCACCAAACTAGACAAGTTTTCAAAATTATTTGTGAATAAATGTCAAACCAAGTCAAATAATTCAAGAAAAATAGTTTTCAAATCCCCAATACCTTCATGAACTATGATCAAGACCTGAAGTCCAATAAAAGTCCAAAGCACAAAGATTTTGAACATGAAACTTGCACCATAAGCAAGAAAACCCTAGATTTTGACTTTTAATCCTAAATATTAATAAATAGGATCAAAACTCAAACAAATCAAACCAAGGTCATGCAAAATATCAAGAAACCCTGAATGTCAGAAAATATATTTTTTCACATTTTTGAATTAGGAAAAAGGTCAAGAAAGAAATTAATATTCAAACATTAATGTAATTAACAAATATTCACATATCAAAATAATATTTAAATCAAGAAATCAGAAAAAAGGCCAACCAAAAATATATTAAAATATTAGGGCTAAAAACACACATCCCTGAATTTTTGTAGAAATTTTGGATAAAAGGAAAATATTAAAAACAAAAAAAAAACAAACAATTAATAATAAAATTATTATTTAAGGGAAAGAAAATGCAAACCATGACCAAAAATCACAAAAAATGCAAAACAAAAATATGATCAGATTCTATGATTAAAACAAGATTACATGATTTTTTTGGAATTTTTGAATTAATAGAAGTATTAAAAATAAAATAAAAAACAAACAAATATTACATATAACCTTTGAAATTAAATTTTTAAATCAAAATTAGAGAAAATGATAATCCAAGGTCAGAATCAATTTTCACATTATTTTGTGAGTCTCAAATAATTTTTGTTGATTTTTTAGATCAATAGAACTATTAAAAAGAAAAATAAACTTTCAACCGTTAATTAATTAAACCTAACAATTTTTTAGCCAATCAAATTATTTCAAAAAAATTATCAAAAAAAATACACAAAATTAGAAATTTTATTTTGGATTTATGATAATTTTTTCAGAATTTTCCAATTATTTTTTAGCAAGAAATAAAATCATGGAAATCAATTTATAAAAGAAAAATTCAAATAAACCAAAAAAATTAAACAGGCCAATCATGATGTGCCACCACATCATCTTCAACCTCCGGATGGTACAAAAACGCGCGCATCTTCTCAGGCTTAGGGCTCACTTTCAGATCAGTGTAACTCACTCAATTCGCACCATTTTTCATGTAATCAAAGGCAAATCAAAGCTACCATGGCAAGGAATCCATAGCAATCTGAATCAAATCAAATCATCAACCACATTATCCACAATCAAGTCTTGAACATGAACAAAAATATTCTGAATCACGAGTTTCAGAACATCCAAACATGCATAATTCATCAAATTAAATGTTATAAAGCTTCAGCATCATTCCATAGACTTCAAACAACATGATCATGAGCTTAAATCACACGAGGCATGGCTAGAAATCGAAATTCAAAGTTGAGAATTCAAACCTTTAAGAAAAAATGGATCTACTGTCTCCTTCACTCCAGTTGCAATCCAAGGGTGTTAGCTTGATCTACTTGCTTTGTTGAAGCAGAATCCACAAGAATTTTGAAGAAAACACCAAGGAATTGAGAGAATCAAATCAAGTTGCAGAAGAAGGAAGAAAAATTCAGATCTAAAATTCTTGCAAGTGGTGTGCTCACTCACTCTCTCTCTCTCTCTCTCTTTGCTTGCTTTCACTTATATAGAGCTTGTAGAGAAGGTTAGAAATGGAAGTTTGTCCTTAAATCCGTTGGAGGGCAGGATTCGGAATTTTGGCCAAAAGTGAAGTGCATAGTGAATCATGTGTTTTGCTCGTGCATTCTTCTGCCTTTTTTGCATTTTGTGAGCCAAATGAAGTCAGAAATGCATGCTCAAAATGCCATCCCACGATTACTTGAAATGAGAGAGTGTTGGTGAATTGGCCATTTTGAGCAAGTTTTGTATTTTTTTATTCAAGCAAGCTCATAAAGCACATGGGCACAAAATGGTGAGTGTAATGGGCCTCAGCATGTCACAAATTACCAATGGGCTTGATAAGAAACAAGAGGAATGGCTAAAACTTGAGTTTGCAAGAAATGACCATTTTGCACATTTGCCAAATTTCAATAAAATGCCCCAAAATTCTAAAACTCATAACTTGCTCATGCCTTTGAATTTTGATACAAATGAGCACAATTTGGAAAGTTATTGAGAAGATCTACAAACCCTTAGTTTATAGTTTTTGCAAAATAATCCATTAAGGCTCCCAAAATTTAGCTTCAAATTCAATAATTTTGAAAAATGACCCATTATTTTGTAACTTCAAAAGTCCATAACTCTTGATTCCTTACTAATTTGGACATGAGACCAAAAGGAGGTGAAAGATCATTCTCTTAGCTTTCCAAGCATATTTCATTTACATCTTCTTGATCAAGAGTGAATAAAATATGATTTTTTGAAATTAAGTCCTTATTTTCCAAAATTAGTAACCTTTAGGGTTTCTTCAAGAACAAGTTTCAACCCAAACATCAATCTCTTTGATCCAATGACCAAAATGAACTTGAAATATGAAAAGTGCATCCTTGAATTGATGGTTGACCAAAAGTTTCCTTGGTCAACTTTGACTTTGACTGATTTTGACCAAAATGACCATTTTGCCCCTCTGAATCCATTGATCAACTTCCCTTCAAAATTGGTGATTAAAACTTCAAACATATGATTTTCCAAACATATAAAGGCCATGTGCAAAGTTTCACTTCAAAATTCTCAAGAAATCCTGATGAAAACCAAAACCCTAATTTTGGCCAACACATTAGGAGACTGATGAATTATCTTCAAAACCTCAAATCCTCAGGGCACCTGGACCAATTCCTTGTGCAAAGACCTTTCAAATATAAAAGGAATGTTGTATCTCCATAAATCAATTCTTGTACATTGGCCAACAACCTTTCTCAAGCAAACCCTAATTTGGCTGATGAATCCAAAGAGATGGGTAAAAACATCTTGAGATATGCCATAACCTTTGAGCTCAAAAGATCCAGAGATTTGGATGGTAAGATATCTCTTGAGCAACTTCTCCATGTAATCAACCTTCAAAGCTTTGAGGAAAATGTATGAATGTAATACACTATGATGTGCATGATGAAACATAAGCCTAAATCAAGAGGGTAAATTTTGGGGTGCAACAGCTTTACACGGGCTCATCATGAAGTAATCTTAAATGGATTTCATCTCGTCATGAAGCAATCTTACACGGGTTCCTTCTGACTTCCAAATGCAGCTTTACACGGGCTCATCATGAAGCAATCTTACATGGATTTCTTCTCATCATGAAGAAATCTTAAATGGATTTCTTCTCATCATGAAGCAATCTTACATGGATTTCTTCTCATCATGAAATTACCCTACCCAGGTTCCTTCTCATTCCCATATGAAGTTTTACACGAACTCATCATGAAGCAACCCTACCCAGGTTCCTTCTGCTTTCCAGATAAAGTTTTACACAGACTCATCATGAAGCAACCTTACCCAGGTTCCTTCTCCTTTCCAGATAAAGTTTTGCATGGACTCATAATGAAGCAACCCTACTCAGGTTCCTTCTCATACATATCCAGATATAGTTTCACACAGACTCATCATGAAGCAACCCTACCCAGGTTACTTCTCTACATTTCCAAACGCAGTTTTACACGGGCTTGTCCTGAAGCATCCCTACCAAAGCTTCCCCCTCATATGTCTCATAAAGCAGCCCTACATCGGCGACCAAAATTCCTCTTCTGGATAGATTCATTTCATCCAGTTAAAAATAGTCAAAAGACATCTACTATTTCAGTAAGAATCAACCAAAAGATTTATCCCGATACCTTCCACAGTCACCCTGAATGGCATCTATAAGCCCATCTCCAACAACTTTCCATAATCCCTCCAAATGGAATCTTTTAATCATCGAGTGCAAATTTTTTAGCACTCTAGTGTTCAATCATATTCCACCTTCAAGTCACGAATGGCAGATTCGCCAATCTAATTGTTCAAGCGTAAGAAGATTGAACAGGGACAACTGTTGTGCCAAAAAATTTTCCCTCTCATTTCTCAAAGGATCACCCTGGACCCTCAGGTTCGCTTCCATCCAATTCCAAGCCTTGAATTACAAATTTTCCAAGAAAGACGTTCACAAGGGCAAAATGGTCAATTATATGCTGAAAACTCAAAACTTTGACTTTTTAATCAAAATCAAGTTTCGAGGATCATATTTCATCTAGACATGTTGAAATATGAAGTTTGTTTCATCAAGAAATTCAAAAGTCAAAATTACTTTGGAAAAGTCAAAATTCTAAATACTTAGAATTTTTCTAAGCGTTTAAGAAATATGACAAGCTCAGAACTTCTGGCCATATTTTCACCATGATGGAAGTTGATTTTGGAATAACTTGTACCACAAGAATTGTAGATCTCAATGAGATCTCAAACATTGCAGAACAAAACTTCTCCTAGAAATGTTGGGATTTCAAGCTACAAATCCTTGAAGACAAGTCCATGAAACTGAAACTTTCAGCAAATTCTGGACCTTTCCAAAACAGGACTTGGTTAGAACTTTTGGGCCATTTTTCACATAGGTTCAGTTAGAAGTTGCAAGAGCAATTCAAAGAGGATTTACAAAGCGTGTTATAAGCTTTTGGGAAAGTCTGAGAACTTGCTCAGAACATGCTGGAGCAAAGAGATTAAAGGATCAGAAGTTTGATATTGGTTCTAAGTTGCGCTGATGCTGAACTTCTGACCCAAACTTAGGCTATGATGCACAATCTCATAGCGCAAGATTTATGGTTTGATAAATATCATCATCGTTTAATTCTCACAACCACTTTTGAGTTTTTATCCAAAGGATTTCCCCACGTGTGAGATAGAAGTTCCATTATCGTCCTTGAAAAAACAAACTTTTATACAAGGTTATGCTAGGCCCATGCTTTGCTTTTGCCTCTGAGGGTAATTTTCCTTAATTCATGCTTACCAATCCAGCTTAGGAACGACTAAAAGTTGCTAACCACCATACTTGCTTCAAGAACAAGGAAGCACCCTAGCATATGAAGGCTATGTTAAACACTTCTGTCAGAACATCACCAAATCCCAAAACCTCGTTTATACAACCTGTTGCACTGCTACAGCACAGTCCTATAACAAACAGCTAATTCAATCCATGCTTATATCCCATAATTACGCCAAACTAGCATACGAAAACTATGTTAAAAAAGCAATGGAATAGGATGCCAAAAAATGTTCAAACACCATTTGTTTTTCCCCACCAAAACCACAACAAATTCACCTAAAAATAAATTGCTCCATCACACTTTCAAGGGGCTGGCTTTTGGAGAGAGAGAGAGAGAATTATCAAAGAGAGGAAAGGAAACAGCAAAAAACCTTCGCAAATCCTAAACAAAACTTTTGTTCTTATCTTTGAATTAAAGAACATAACCACAGTTTCGTTGCTCTTGCTGACTCAAGAACATTTGAAGGCAGCAGTTCAAGTTCCAAACACACGCTCCAGGTTCAAGGTAAGTCTTTCTGACTTTGCATATTTTATTCAGAACATCATTAAATATGTAAATATCATAATATTGGTGTTGGCCATATCATTGCATAAGTAGAAGAAACTATGGATCAGAACTTTTGAATAAAGCTAGGTTCAGAATTAGAATCAAAACTTCTACAAACTGTTATGCTTTTATCCTTCTGATGTGCTGTTAAGGACTAGTTGAATTACTGATGTGTTGATTAATATGAGGAAAGAGTCAAAAAGTAATATAGAACTTCTGTTTTTCACTCACCATTTTAACACACAAAATTTCTAGGATTTTCTCACTGTTTAAGCACATCGAATTTCTGAGTTTTCTTCATTGTTTTAACACACAAAACTTCTATGATTTTCTCACTATTCAAACACACTGAATTTCTGATGTTCACTCGTTGTTAACACACACTGAACTTCTAATGTTCACTCACTGCCTTAGCACATACTGAACTTCTGAGTTCTCTCCATTACTTTAATACATAGAATTTCTAAGACTTTCTCATTGCTCAAACACCCAGAAGTTTAGCACATAGCAACCCAAAACTTCTGCGCTTTTCCCTCTAACGTTTCTTGCAGGACCATAGAGTGTATCAATCCAGAACTTCTGACGCTTCCTTCTGAACCACAACATGCTCGGCATCAGAACTTCTGATCCCCTTTGTGTTGCTTACAGCAGCATGTTAATTTTATCTCTCATTATTTCCCTTTTTTAATATTTTTAACATTAATACTCTCATTTGAAATATTTTCAAAAGAAAAAACACTTTGTACGTGTTCTTATAGAAACGAGAAGCATTACAAAGACACCTTTTTAAAATCACTTTCAAAAACACATTCCACAAACACCTCTTTGAACTATTTTCGAAACAAACACTTTGTACGCGTTCTTATAGAAACGAGAACCATTACAAATACATTTTCAAAAAACTTTCAAAAACACACAAAGCACATTTTCAGACAAAAGCAAGTAATCTAGCAAGCAACTAAGATCCCGTAGATAACTACGGATGAAAAGGTTGCTAATACTTTCCCTTTTCATAATCTACCCCCTGAACTCAAGAAATAATCTCAAAGGTCTTTCATGTGCTTTTTCACCTTTCCTTTTGGATAAAATAAAAGTCAGTGGCGACTCTTACTAACCGCAACATTTACAATCAAATGCAAAACACCAAGTCAGTTCTGCCACTGTATCACATATGTCTTGAACGGTAGAAACATAAATCCCTTATAACTCAGCTGAAGGAGGAAAGGGAAGAGCATCTTAAAACTAGTTCTGATCTGGAAAGTGGAGGGTCCTCTCTAAATTGAAATCTTGATAGAATGGTCAAATATCTCAAGATTCTGAATAATGGGTCTGACACATTAGATGAAATTCTCCAAGCAGGAAGAGTGACAGGAGATAAGATTAGTTTAGGTTTCAATGAGAAAAAGGAACCTAACTCAGAAGAGCTTTCATCTGTTTCCACACATGCCAAGCCTAAACCAAAGATGTAGAATGAGATGTCTCAACATGTGGGAAAACATCACGATAAGAAAGGACATCTTGGGAAACCTCATGGGAATAAAATCTTAATCACACCAGAGAGAATCCCCGGCCCTGGAGATGTCATCACTGTGGAAGGCTTTGACATCTAAGGCCCTTCTGTTTCAAGTTGTATGGGTATCCTAAAAATACTCCTCCAAAAACTGATAAGATTCCCGAAAATAGAAAAAAGGAGAAATTGTGGGTTCCCAAGTCCAAGTTTGGTAGTTTCATTGCTCACACCTCTCTCAGAGTATCAACCAAATATGACTAGTACTTTGACAGTGGTTGTTCTAGACACATGACAGGTGTCAAGAATCTGTTGGTGGATGTCAAATCTCACTCCACCAGTTATGTGACTTTTGGTGATGGAGCAAAAGGAGAAATCAAAGGTATTGGCAAGCTTGACTGTTCAAGAGTTCCTAAGCTTGATAATGTGTTACTTGTAAAAGGGTTAATAGCTAACCTGAAAAGTATAAGCCAACTATGTGATCAAGGATTCAAAGTTAACTTCTCCAAGGAAGAATGTCTTGTGTGCAATGAAAAGAATGAAGTTATCACGAAAGGAATCAGATCTTAAGACAATTGTTATCTATGGGTTCCTCAAGATTTAAACCTCTCCTCAACATGTGTTTTAGCCAAAGAGAATGAACTTAAACTGTGGCATCAAAAATTGGGGCACTTGCATCTGAAAGGTATGAAGAGAATTATATCTGAAGAACCACTGAGAGGGATTCCTAAGCTCAAGATAGAAGAAGGAAGGGTATGTGGTGACTGTCAAATTGGAAAGCAGACTAAGATGTCACATCAGAAGATTCAACATCTTACTACGTCAAAAGTTTCGGAACTTCTTCACATGGACTTGATGGGACCTATACAGGTTGAAAGTCTTAGTGGTAAGAAGTATGCATATGTTGTTGTAGATAACTTTTCTAGATACACATGGATAAGCTTTATTAGAGAAAAATCAGAAAATTTTGAAGTGTTCAAAGATATTTGTCAAAAACTTCAAAGGGAAAAGGAAAGCCATGTCATAAGAATAAGAAGTGATCATGGAAAGGAATTTGAGAACAACAAATTTGATGAGTCTTGCTCCTCTGAAGGAATCAGCCATGAATTCTCCTCTCCATTACTCCTCAACAGAATGGATTGTAGAATGCAAGAATAGAACTCTCCAAGAATCTTCCAGAGCCATGATTTATATGGTTCTCGGTTTGAGGTGTTCAGTGATCACAAAAGTCTGAGGTATCTCTTTGATCAGAAAGAGTTGAATATGACGCAGAGGAGATGGTTAGAATTTCTAAAGGATTATGATTTCGGTTTGAATTACCATCCTGGTAAGGCAAACATTGTTGCGGATGTCTTGAGTAGGAAGTCCTTGCATATGTCAATGTTAATGGTCCGTGAGTTAGATTTGGTTGAGCAGTTCATAGATTTAAGTTTGGTATGTGAAACTACTCCGAATAGTGTGAAATTGGGTATGTTGAAACTGACTAGTGGTATTCTGGAAGAAATTCGGAATGGACAGAAGTCCGATGTTGGGTTAGTTGATAAATTGACATTGATCAACCAAGGTCAAGGAGGCGAGTTCCGGATTGATGAGAATGGTGTTATGAGATTTGGTAATAGGGTGTGTGTTCCGGATGTTGCAGAGATTAGGAAGAGTATTTTGGAAGAAGGACATCGTAGTGGATTGAGTATTCATCCTGGTGCTACTAAAATGTACCATGATTTGAAGAAGTTGTTTTGGTGGCCGGGAATGAAAAAGGAAATTGCTGAGTTTGTGTATGCTTGTTTGGTTTGTCAGAAGTCGAAGATTGAGCATCAGAAACCGTCAGGATTGATGGAACCGTTGTTTGTTCCGGAATGGAAATGGGATGGAATCTCTATGGATTTTGTGTCTGGTTTGCCAAGGATATCGAAGAATTGTGATTCTATCTAGGTTATTGTTGATCGGCTGACGAAATGTGCTCACTTTATTCCGATAATAATGGATTATCCGATGGAAAGGTTGGCAGAATTGTATGTTGAGAAGATTGTGAGTTTGCACGGTATTCCTTCTAGTATGGTGTCGGATCGAGATCTGAGGTTTACATCTAAATTCTGGATGGGATTGCAAGAAGCTTTGGGTACTAAGTTGCGTTTGAGTTTCGCTTATCATCCACAGACAGATGGTCAGACGGAGACAACGATTCAGTCGTTGGAAGATTTGTTAAGAGCTTGTGTGTTGGAGAAAGGTGGAGCTTGGGATAGTTATCTACCATTGATTGAGTTTACCTACAACAATAGTTTTCATTCGCGCATTGGTATGGCTCCGTTTGAGGCATTGTATGGTAGGAGGTGTCGGACACCATTGTGTTGGTATGAATCTGGAGAGAGTGTTGTGATTGGACAGGAAATTGTCCATCAGACTTCGGAAAAGATTAAGATGATTCAGGAGAAGATGAGGACTTCTTAGAGTCGTCAGAAAAGTTATCATGATAAGAGGAGGAAAGATCTTGAGTTTAGCGAAGGAGAACATGTTTTTATGCGAGTTACTCCGATGACTGGTATTGGTCGAGCTTTGAAGTCAAAGAAGTTGACTCCACGTTTTATTGGTCCGTTTCAGATTACCAAGAGAGTTGGGAAAGTTTCTTATCAGATTGCTTGCCACCGTCACTTGCAAATTTGCATGATGTTTTTCATGTATCTCAGCTAAGGAAGTACATTGCTGATCCGTCTCATGAGATTCGGGTAGACGATATACAGGTACGAGAGAATTTGACTGTGGAAGCGGTACCTGCGATAATTGAGGATCGGAAGTTGAAACAGTTGCGAGGCAAGGAGATCGCGTTGGTAAGAGTGGCTTGGGGAGGACCAGCAGATAGAAATGTCACTTGGGAGCTGGAGAGTCAGATGAAGGACTCGTATTCCGAACTTTTCGTCTAAGGTATGTTTTCGAGGATGAAAACTCTTTTAGTTGGGGAGAGTTGTGACACCCCAAATAATCCGATTATTAAATAATTATAATTTTTAATTATTAATTTAATTGGAAATTTGATTATTGGTATTTTTGGATTATTGGAATTAATTTAATTAATTAAAGGAAAGAAGTATTGGTGGTGTGAAGAGTGATTAGAGGGTGTGAGGGGTAAAATACTCTACTCTTACTAATTACTAATTTAATTATTTTATTGGAATAATAAAAGGAGTATTAAAAGGAAAAAGAAAATAAAGAGAGTTATTTTGGAATATTCATCATAAGTGCATTTGAGAAGAGGAAAAAGAAGGAGAAAACCGAAAGCGTCAGAATTCGAAGAACCCACAAGGTAAGGGGTGATTTCGATTAGTTAATTCGTATTATTGGTTTAGATATTCAATATTATGGATCATAGTATGTTAGGGAATCCCGGTTCGGAATTCTAGGGTTCCGTAGAATTGTCCCTATTGCGTCGAATTGTAGGTTGAAAACCATTAGGGTGTCAGATGATAAAAAGGAATGATGAAATAATGTTGTTTGATGTTATAATGGTGCAAAATGGATGTGTTTTGGTGTTTCTCATGTTTCAATTCGTATGGGTATGTTTGGAATTGGTTTAGAATGAATAAATGCTGTCAAAAGTGCAGAATTTGACTCTGCAGGTCGTGGGAACCGGTTCCCAGTGGGGAGGAACCGGGTTCCACTGTGTGAATTTATAAAAACTGGCAAAAATGCACGTAGGAAGCGGTTCCTGTATAGGTAGGAACCAGGTTCCCATACATTTTTCCAGAAGCGTGATTTTTGAACTTCGCAGGAACCGGTTCCTGCATATGTAGGAACCGGGTTCTGCTGTAACTTTTTGAAAAATATTAAACTTTGAAAATTCATAACTTTCAAACCGTAAGTCCGTTTTGAGTGCCGTTTTGGATGTTATTTCTTAAATTTAATTCTCTATTTTATAAAATGAAAATATTTACTAAAAACTGAAATTATTTTGAAAATGAGTCAAATCCCGGAATAAGTGATTATTGGCTAACGCACATGGGTGCGTATGTAGCAGTGAACCTGTGATGGATGGATCTATTAGTATTGTGTGAATGGAAGGCATGTTTATGTTGCTAATGATGGTGTGCATGATCGTTGAGATATCATGTTTTTAGTTTTGGTTCAGTTATGATAAATTGATGTATTTTATAGACTGATTTGATGTTGCATGTTAGTGATGTGCATGCATATGCATTGTTTTGGTGAAGTTAATTCCCATTGTGTGGAATTTGACTTGTATTGCCGTTAACCGATACCCGAGTGATGATGGGTGGTTAGGCTGGACTCGTGTACGGGTGTTTATGGAAGAATCGATGGTTGCTGTATCCGGTTGATGATGGATCAGTGTTGGGTGACTTGGTCACGTGTTTGTACCACATGCATTGTGTCTGCATTTGTGTTTGCATGGAATTGTAACATGTTAGGATGTCTTCCAGTGTTACAATTCTTTGGTTGATTATTGATTTGTGCATAATGACTTGTATGATTGGAACTGCATGTTGAATCTGAATTTATGCTAAAATGGGTGAAATGATATGCTTGTGATATAATGTTGATTGAGAAGCTTATAATGCATTTTAATTATGAGAAATCTCACCCTTACTTTAACAATTTTAGATTAAAGTTAGCAGCTCAGGAGTTGGTGAGGATGGCTCTAGGGCTATGTTACTTTAAGTCTGCGTGTCAGTGTCGTGCTCTGATAGGTTGTAACACTGGGGAATGTTTAGTTGAGGAATTAGTTATTATTCAATTGTTTCTTTGAATTTCATTGGGAATAATTATGTTTTGGTTTATTCTGTTTTGGTTATGGTATTTTTCCGCTGTGTAAGACATGGTCTTAAGTTGATTGAATTATTTGAATAATGACCCTCAGTGTAGCATGACTACTGTTTTATTGGAAGTTTTATTTATTTCATAATTGTGACATCCCTTGTTCCGTGTTAACTCTGATGGAATATGTCTTTAATCATTGATATAATTAATATTATTCGGGGTATTTTAGAAGGGGTGTTACAATAGTGGTATCAGAGCATAGTCGGTCTTGTCTTGTGTCGTTATCCCTTTTGTATGCGACTAGTGTAAGACACTGTCGATACTTGTGTGCTGATGAGATTGTTTTGTAATGTTACAAGAACAATGGACGGAAGAGGTAACGGAAGAAACGACGATGCTATTGCTGAAGCATTAGGAATGTTGGCTGGAGTACTCGGAGGGAACCAGCAGGGAGCTGTGATTGGTGCTGACCGACAATTGGGGAATTTTCAGAGGAATAATCCTCCGTTGTTCAAGGGTGCACATGATCCCAAAGGTGCTCAGAAGTGGTTGAAGGAGAGCGAGAGGATCTTCAGAGTAACTGACTGTGCTGAAGGGCTGAAGGTGAGATACGGAACTCACATGTTAGCAGAGGAAGCTGATGACTGGTGGGTTGCTACCAGAACTGAAATGGAAGAAGATGGTATTGCGTTGACTTGGGCTGTGTTCAGGAGGGCTTTTCTGAGGAGGTACTTTCTTGAGGACATCAGAGGCAAGAAGGAGATTGAGTTTCTGGAACTCAAGCAGGGTAACAAGACTGTCAGTGAGTATGCTTCGAAGTTTACTGAGTTAGCGAAGTATTATGCTCATTATACTAACGATGCAGATGGAGAATTTTCCAAATGTATCAAGTTTGAGAATGGTCTTTGTGATGAGATTAAGCAGGGTATTCGGTATCAGCGTATCCAAAGATTTCCTGATCTGGTTAACTGTAGTAGGATTTTAGAGGAGTATCTTGCTAGCACTAAGTCGAATGCTCGAGGGTATGTTGATAGGAAGGGTAAGCAACAGATGGATCGTGGTAAGCCTTATGATAGAAGTAATCAGAGACCCGGTGGTTGGAAGAAGTTTGGTGGAGGAGATTCTAGTTCTTCCATTAAGTGCTACAAGTGTGGTGAGATAGGACATCGTATGGTGGATTGCAAAAGTAATGATAAGAAGTGTTTCAAGTGTGGGAAACTCGGCCATGTGGCCAATGATTGCAGAGTAAGAGTGGTGACTTGTTACAACTGTGGTGAAGAAGGTCATACTCGTCCTCAGTGTACAAAACCCAAGAAGGACCAAGCTGGTGGTAAAGTGTTTGCATTGTCTGGGTCAGAGACTAAGCTAGATGATCGGCTGATTAAAGGTACATGTTTTATTAATGACATACCTTTGATTGTGATTATTGATACTGGAGCTACGCATTCTTTTATTGCTTTAGATTGTGCTAAAAGATTGAATTTGGAAATTTTAATATGGATGGAAGTATGGTTATTGATACTCCTGCATCGGGTTCAGTGACTACTTCGTGTGTTTGTAGGAATTGTCCTATTGTGATTTTTGGTAGGGGTTTCGGTATGGATTTAGTGTGCCTACCGTTAGAACAACTTGATATCATCCTTGGAATGAACTGGTTGGAATTCAACCAGGTTCATATCAACTGTTTTGCGAAGACGGTTATTTTTCCTGAAGAGGTTGGTGTCAAAGATGTGACTATGTCGGTTAAACAGATGAACCTAGCTGTGAAAGATGGTGTTGTGGTATTTATGTTGTATTCTGCAATAGAAGCGGAGGGAAAAGCAAAGAGTGATGGATTGCCAGTGGTGAATGAATTTCCAGAGGTGTTTCCGGAAGACGTTAGTGAATTTCCACCTGAGAGGGAGGTAGAATTTACTATAGATTTGATTCCTGGAACTAGTCCAGTGTCGATGGCGCCTTACCGTATGTCAACATCTGAATTAGCGGAGTTAAAGAAACAGTTATAGGAGTTACTTGAGAAGAAGTTTATTTGTCCGAGTGTTTCGCCGTGGGGTGCTCCGGTGTTGTTGGTTAAGAAGAAAGAAGGTTCAATGAGATTATGTGTTGATTACAGACAGCTGAATAAAGTTACAATCAAGAATCGGTATCCTTTTCCGAGGATCGATGATTTGATGGATCAACTAGTTGGAGCTTGTGTATTTAGTAAGATTGATCTGAGATCTGGATATCATCAGATTCGTGTGAAGTCGGAAGATATTCCGAAAACTGCATTTAGAACGAGGTATGGACATTACGAGTATTCTGTTATGCCGTTTGGAGTTACTAATGCACCTGGTGTTTTCATGGAGTATATGAACAGGATATTTCATCCGTATCTTGATAAGTTTGTGGTGGTGTTCATTGATGATATTCTAATTTATTCGAAGAGCGATGAAGAGCATGCAGAACATCTCAGAGTTGTGTTGGAATTGTTGAAAGAGAAGAAGCTTTAGGCGAAGTTGTCCAAGTGTGAATTCTGGTTAAGTGAAGTAAGTTTTCTTGGCCATGTAATTTCCAAGAATGGAATTGTTGTGGATCCTACGAAGGTAGAAGCAGTATCTCAGTGGGAAGCGCCGAAGAATGCTTCTGAGATCCGTAGTTTTCTGGGTCTTGTAGGTTATTACAGGAAGTTTATAGAAGGATTTTCCAAATTAGCGTTACCGTTGACTAAGTTGACCAGGAAGGGTCAGATGTTTGTTTGGGATGTTGAATGTGAGAAAGGATTTCAAGAGCTGAAGAGGAGGTTGACAAGTGCTCCGATCTTGATTTTGCCAAATCCGACTAAGTCTTTTGTTGTGTATTGTGACACATCATTAATGGGATTAGGTGGTGTGTTGATGCAAGATAAGCAGGTGGTGGCTTATGCTTCGAGACAATTGAAAATACATGAAAGGAATTATCACACTCATGATTTGGAGTTGGCAGCTGTTGTGTTTTTTTTTTGAAGTTATGGAGGCATTATTTATATGGTTCTCGGTTTGAGGTGTTCAGTGATCACAAAAGTCTGAGGTATCTCTTTGATCAGAAAGAGTTGAATATGAGGCAGAGGAGATGGTTAGAATTTCTAAAGGATTATGATTTCGGTTTGAATTACCATCTTGGTAAGGCAAACATTGTTGCGGATGCCTTGAGTAGGAAGTCCTTGCATATGTCGATGTTAATGGTCCGCGAGTTAGATTTGGTTGAGCAGTTCAGAGATTTAAGTTTGGTATGTGAAACTACTCCGAATAGTGTGAAATTGGGTATGTTGAAACTGACTAGTGGTATTCTGGGAGAAATTCGGAATGGACAGAAGTCCGATGTTGGGTTAGTTGATAAATTGACATTGATCAACCAAGGTCAAGGAGGCGAGTTCCAGATTGATGAGAATGGTGTTATGAGATTTGGTAATAGGGTGTGTGTTCTGGATGTTGCAGAGATTAGGAAGAGTATTTTGGAAGAAGGACATCGTAGTGGATTGAGTATTCATCCTGGTGCTACTAAAATGTACCATGATTTGAAGAAGTTGTTTTGGTGGCCGGGAATGAAAAAGGAAATTGCTGAGTTTGTGTATGCTTGTTTGGTTTGTCAGAAGTCGAAGATTGAGCATCAGAAACCGTCAGGATTGATGGAACCGTTGTTTGTTCCGGAATGGAAATGGGATGGAATCTCTATGGATTTTGTGTCTGGTTTGCCAAGGACATCGAAGAATTGTGATTCTATCTGGGTTATTGTTGATCGGCTGACGAAATATGCTCACTTTATTCCGATAATAATGGATTATCCGATGGAAAGGTTGGCAGAATTGTATGTTGAGAAGATTGTGAGTTTGCACGGTATTCCTTCTAGTATGGTGTCGGATCGAGATCTGAGGTTTACATCTAAATTCTGGATGGGATTGCAAGAAGCTTTGGGTACTAAGTTGCGTTTGAGTTCCGCTTATCATCCACAGACAGATGGTCAGACGGAGAGAACGATTCAGTCGTTGGAAGATTTGTTAAGAGCTTGTGTGTTGGAGAAAGGTGGAGCTTGGGATAGTTATCTACCATTGATTGAGTTTACCTACAACAATAGTTTTCATTCGAGCATTGGTATGGCTCCGTTTGAGGCATTGTATGGTAGGAGGTGTCGGACACCGTATTGTTGGTATGAATCTGGAGAGAGTGTTGTGATTGGACAGGAAATTGTCCATCAGACTTCGGAAAAGATTAAGATGATTCAGGAGAAGATGAGGACTTCTCAGAGTCGTCAGAAAAGTTATCACGATAAGAGGAGGAAAGATCTTGAGTTTAGCGAAGGAGAACATGGTTTTATGCGAGTTACTCCGATGACTGGTATTGGTCGAGCTTTGAAGTCAAAGAAGTTGACTCCACGTTTTATTGGTCCGTTTCAGATTACCAAGAGAGTTGGGAAAGTTGCTTATCAGATTGCTTGCCGCCGTCACTTGCAAATTTGCATGATGTTTTTCATGTATCTCAACTAAGGAAGTACATTGCTGATCCGTCTCATGAGATTCAGGTAGACGATATACAGGTACGAGAGAATTTGACTGTGGAAGAGGTACCTGCAAGAATTGAGGATCGGAAGTTGAAACAGTTGCGAGGCAAGGTGATCGTGTTGGTAAGAGTGGCTTGGGGAGGACCAGTAGATGGAAATGTCACTTGGGAGCTGGAGAGTCAGATGAAGGACTCGTATTCCGAACTGTTCGTCTAAGGTATGTTTTCGAGGATGAAAACTCTTTTAGTTGGGGAGAGTTGTGACACCCCAAATAATCCGATTATTAAATAATTAGAATTTTTAATTATTAATTTAATTGGAAATTTAATTATTGGTATTTTTGGATTATTGGAATTAATTTAATTAATTAAAGGAAAGAAGTATTGGTGGTGTGAAGAGTGATTAGAGGGTGTGAGGGGTAAAATACTCTACTCTTACTAATTACTAATTTAATTATTTTATTGGAATAATAAAAGGAGTATTAAAAGGAAAAAGAAGAGAAAGAGAGTTATTTTGGAATATTCATCATACGTGCATTTGAGAAGAGGAAAAAGAAGGAGAAAACCGGAAGCGTCAGAATTCGAAGAACCCACAAGGTAAGGGGTGATTTCGATTAGTTAATTCGTATTATCGGTTTAGATATTCAATAGTATGGATCATAGTATGTTAGGGAATCCCGGTTTGGAATTCTAGGGTTCCGTAGAATTGTCCCTATTGCGTCGAATTGTAGGTTGAAAACCATTAGGGTGTCAGATGATAAAAAGGAATGATGAAATAATGTTGTTTGATGTTATAATGGTGCAAAATGGATGTGTTTTGGTGTTTCTCATGTTGCAATTCGTATGGGTATGTTTGGAATTGGTTTAGAATGAATAAATGTTGTCAAAAGTGCAGAATTTGACTCTGCAGGTCGTGGGAACCGGTTCCCAGTGGGAAGGAACCGGGTTCCACTGTGTGAATTTATAAAAACTGGCAAAAATGCACGTAGGAAGCGGTTTCTTTATAGGTAGGAACCGGGTTCCCATACATTTTTCCAGAAGCGTGATTTTTGAACTTCGCAGGAACCGGTTCCTGCATATGTAGGAACCGGGTTCTGCTGTAACTTTTTGAAAAATATTAAACTTTGAAAATTCATAACTTTCAAACCGTAAGTCTGTTTTGAGTGCCGTTTTGGACGTTATTTCTTAAATTTAATTCTCTATTTTAAAAATTGAAAATATTTCCTAAAACCTGAAATTATTTTGAAAATGAGTCAAATCCTGGAATAAGTGATTATTGGCTAACGCACAAGGGTGTGTATGTAGCAGTGAACCTGTGATGGATGGATGTATTAGTATTGTGTGAATGAAAGGCATGTTTATGTTTCTAATGATGGTGTGCATGATCGTTGAGATATCATGTTTTTGGTTTTGGTTCAGTTATGATAAATTGATGTATTTCATAGACTGATTTGATGCTGCATGCTAGTGATGTGCGTGCATATGCATTGTTTTGGTGAAGTTAATTCCCATTGTATGGAATTTGACTTGTATTGTCGTTAACTGATACCCGGGTGATGATGGGTGGTTAGGCTGGATTCGTGTCCGGGTGTTTATGGATGAATCGATGGTTGCTGTATCCGGTTGATGATGGATCAGTGTTGGGTGACTTGGTCACGTGTTGGTACCACATGCATTGTGTCTTCATTTGTGTTTGCATGGAATTGTAACATGTTAGGATGTCTTCCAGTGTTACAATTCTTTGGTTGATTATTGATTTGTGCATAATGACTTGTATGATTGAACTGCGTGTTGAATATGAATTTATGCTAAAATGGGTGAAATAATATGCTAGTGATATAATGTTGATTGAGAAGCTTATAATGCATGTTAATTATGAGAAATCTCACCCTTACATTAACAATTTCAGATTAAAGTTAGCAGCTCAGGAGTTGGTGAGGATGGCTCTAGGGCTATGTTACTTTAAGTCCGCGTGTCAGTGTCGTGCTCTGATAGGTTGTAACACTGGGGAACGTTTAGTTGAGGAATTAGTTATTATTCAATTGTTTCTTTGAATTTCATTGGGAATAATTATGTTTTGATTTATTCCGTTTTGGTTATGGTATTTTTCCGCTGTGTAAGACATGGTCTTAAGTTGATTGAATTATTTGAATAATGACCCTCAGTGTAGCATGACTACTGTTTTATTGGAAGTTTTATTTATTTCATAATTGTGACATCCCTTGTTCCGTGTTAACTCTGATGGAATATGTCTTTAATCATTGATATAATTAATATTATTCGAGGTATTTTAGAAGGGGTGTTACAAAAGGCACTTCAGCTACTTTGTATGAAATATGGAGGGGAAGAAAGCTAACTGTTAAATACTTTCACATTTTTGGAAGTAAATGTTACATCTTAGTTGATCATGAACAAAGGAGGAAGATGGATCCCAAGAGTGATGGAGGAATATTCCTGGGTTACTCTACAAACAGCAGAGCATACAGAGTTTTTAACTCCATAACCAAGGTTATTATGGAGTCAATAAATGTTACTATTGATGATAGAGGATGCAATGTTGAAGAAGATGTATCAGAAGATGTTGGAACATCTTTGCCTGATAGTCCAACTGAATCAAATGAAAGAAGTATTGATTCTAATCTCCTCAAGAAGATCCCCAGCCTAGTCACCTTAATAAAGGCCCTTCAATTAGAAATCAGAAAGATCATCCCAAGGAGCTTATCATAGGAGATCCGGATAAAGGAATTATACCAGATCAAGAGAAGGAATTTCAAACTCTTGCTTTGTATCAAAAATTGAGCCTAAGAATGTCAAAGAGGCCCTAACTGGTGAGTTCTGGATTAATGTTATGCAAGAGGAGCTGGAACAATTTAGTAGGAATGAAGTTTTGGATCTGATTCCAAGATCTGAAGGGACAAATGTGATTGGAACTAAATGGGTATACAAGAGTAAATCTGATGAAAAAGGGGTGGTCACTAGAAATAAGACAAGGTTAGTTGCACAAGGATACACTCAAATTGAAGGAGTGGACTTTGATGAAACCTTTGCTCTTGTGGCTAGACTTGAATCAATCACACTACTGTTGGAAGTTGCATGTATTTTGAAATTTAAATTGTTTCAAATGGATGTAAAGAGTGCCTTCTTGAATGGGTAGCTAAACGAAGAAGTTTTTATTGAACAACAAAAAGGATTTGTTGATCCAAGTTTTCCTAAACATGGTTATAAACTGAAGAAAGCTCTGTATAGATTGAAGCAAGCTCCAAGAGCTTGGAATGAGAGACTGACAGAATTCCTTGTGTAGAATGGATATAGGAAAGTTTGCATAGAAAAAACACTCTTTGTCAAAGAAGAAGAAGGGAAGATTATGATTTCTCAAATTTATGTTGATGATATTTCATTTTGTGGGATGTCAAATGAGATGGTTCAACATTTTGTCAAGAAAATGTAGTCTGAATTTGAAATGAGTCTTGTTGGTGAATTAACCTATTTTCTTGGTCTGGAATTTAAACAAATGGAAGACTCCATAATTTTATCTTAGAGAAAGTATGCCAAGAATATAGTGAAGAAGTTTGGGATGGAGAATTCCATTCATAAAAGAACCCTTGCTCCGACACATCTGAAGCTGACTAAAGATGAAAAAGGAGTAAGTGTAGATCGAAGTCTCTACAGAAGCATGATAGGGAGTCTCCTATATCTCAAAGCTAGCAGACCATGCATTGCCTTTGCTATAGGGGTGTGTGCAAGATATCAAGATGATCCCAAAGTTATCCATGCCAACCATGTGAAAAGGATTCTTAAATATGTGAATGGGGCAAGTGATTATGGTATGTTGTACTCTCATGGATCATATTCTGCCTTAACTGGTTTTTGTGATGCTTATTGGGCATGAAGTGCTGATGATAGAAAGATTACATCAAGAGGATGCTTCTTTCTGGGAAATAATCTCATATCTTGGTTCAACAAGAAGTAAAGTTATGTGTCTCTATCCTCTTCTAAGGTTGAGTACATTGCTGAAGGAAGCAGTTGTTCTCAATTGGTTTGGATGAAATAAATGTTAACAGAATACAATTTCAAACAAGATGTGATGAAATTATTTTGTGACAATTTAAGCGCCATAAACATTTCAAAGAATCTCATTCAACACAGCACGACCAAGCATATTGACATTTGTCATCACTTCATAAGAGAGCTTGTTGAAGAAAAACTGTTGCCTTAGAACATGTAGCCACTGAATTGAAACTGACTGACATCTTCATAAAGGCTTTGGATGCTAATCAATTTGAGAATTTAAGAGGAAAATTAGGGATATGTTTATATGAGGGTTTGTAGCAATTAAAAGTTTGTTGGAATATCATTAAAGTGATATTGTATTATTTGTGTTTCCAACAAAAAATATTTAGAAAGCAATCATTACAAGACTGCCTCAAATTGTTTCCCACACTCTACGACAATTCTTCTCTCTACTTTCACAAACTCTTCATTCTCCTCCACGGAAAAAGGACCCTTGCCATTCTTCATCACCTTGCTAAAAAATTCTCAAACTTGTCTCAACATCACATTGTCTTCCTCAAAGTCTTCCAATTAAAATCTTTCCCTTGACAGAGTACTAGATGTTACTCCTCTATGAATGATCCCTCCGCTTTAGAAAAAGGTCAACAAACCAAGATCATCACCAGCTAAGAAATCTAAAGATGATAGAGGTAACTCTTCTACTGTTACTGCCAATAGAAATGAAGAAGAAATTTTTAATGTTGATAAAAGCATCAGAACACTTGTGGATAGAGTATTAAATGAAGGCTTTGTTGTACCTGGGATTTCTACTCCCCTTGCTCGCATGCCTCCTCCTGCTGACAAAGGAAGTAATCCTAAAAATGATGTTGCTGAATCATCCAAGAAAGATGATGCTGAAAGAAAACTTAAGAAGCTTGCTACCTCTGCCCTAAAAGAAGTGGAAGAAGAAGATGTTGATCAAGATGTTGAGGAAAATTTTAAACAAAATGTTGAAGAAAACTCTACTTCTAAAGAAGATGTTACTTCCTCCAAGGATGGAAAAGGTCAAAATGATGACAATATAGTCAATGTAGAAGAGTTGTCTGACAATGAGCTCATCACTAATGTTGTACCTGGTAATCCAAGAAGGCTAAAGTCCAGGAAAGTGAAAGATGTAAGTGTCACAACCCCTCCCAAAAAAATCAAGAATAAAACCATGTATGGACCCCAAAAAGCAGGAAGTAAAGTGGTCCCTCCCTCTAGCAAAATAAAAGATAGACCTTTTAGCTCTACTAATGATGATGAGGATGCTGTAAAAAGATCCAAGAATAAGAAGAAAGTTGTTATAGTTGAAGAGACTGAATCTGAGTATGATGTTGAGCAAGATGTCCAGGACATCTCTCCTATCAAAAGGTCTGAAAATAAGATATCGTTTGTTAGGGTTCTTGATGCCCCACTTGACAACATCTCCTTTCGCTCTGTTGGGAATGATGAAAAGTGGAAGTATGTGAATTAAAGAAGGATTTCCCTGGAGAGAGAACTAGGAGTTGGTGCTTTGGAATGCAAGGAAATCATGGAAATGATCTTCTATGCTGGACTGATGAAAATAGTTACCAGGTTTTCCAATTGCTATGAAACTCTTGTTTAGGAGTTTATTGTTAATATTCCTATTGATTATGCTGACCATAAGAGTAAGGAGTATAGAAAGGTTTTTGTTAGAGGAAAGTGTATAGAATTTTCTCCTGCCACTGTAAATAAATTTCTAGATAGGTCTGACTCTGTTTGTTGTAAGTTGGAAGTAACAGACAATCAAGTGTGTAGAGCTATTACTTCTAACCAAGTAAGTGAGTGGCCAATGAAAAATAAGCTTCCTGACAGCAAATTAGGTGTGAAATATGCAATTTTACATAGGATTGGAGCTATAAATTAGGTTCCCACTAATCACACTTCAACCGTCTCCATTGGATTAGGAAATTTCATTTATGTTGTAGGAAACCAGAAACATTTTGATTATGGGACTTACATATTTGATCACACCATCAAACATGCATGAACTTGTGCCATTAAGATGCCAATTTCTTTTCCTTCCCTCCTCTGTGGAATTATCCTTAAACAGCCCCCTGGAATCCTATGTGGAAATGATGTAGTATGCAAGAGGGAGTCTGACTCAACCCTTCATTTTAAGCTCTTTTTAGGAAAACATGTCCCGGACATTGTTTTAAAATTTGCACCTGCTGAAAAGACCTCCACCAAGGATGAAATGATCAATGAATTAAGGGAAGCCTACAAGGAATTAGATGATGTAATCAAAGTGAGCTCAGCTAGGAAGATAATTTTTGAAAAGATGATCAAGGACCTGCAAAAGGACGGAAACCATGATGATACAGTGAGTTTTGAAGGTGGAGACTCCAGTGAGGAAAGATGTTTCGGTTCAACCAAGTCAATTGGTACTGACGACGGTTAGACTACTTGATGTTTCTCTGAACTCTTTGTTTCTTTTTTGGCACTTGCATGTGCTTGACATTTGAATTCTATGGTTTGTACCCTAATAGTGATATTCTCTGAATGATCCTTTGTTTGGAATATTATGACTAAAAAAGGGGAGAGAAAGTGAGTGTGACTGACTAACCACTGACCATTGGTTTAGGGGGAGCTCAATACTTAAAGGGGGACCCTCATGTCTCAGAAGATGTTTTGACATCTTCCTTTGCTAACAGCTAACTGCTAACTGAATGTATGTTTTGATTTCTTATGTTGCTGCTCTGATAATGCTCTGATAATTGTGCTACTGCTCTGATAATATGCTCTAGTATTGTTTTATCCAAAATTTGCCAAAGGGGAGTTTGTAAGTGTTTGTTGGAAGCAATTTTGGTAAAACAATGACTTGAAAATGTTTTGCTAAATGTCTTAACATTTGGAGCAAAACAGTTTTGAATGATGTCAAAGCAGATGTCTTGATATCTGCCTATTGAACTGATCTCAGCCCAACATCAATTAAGTCTTTTTGTTTCATGTTTTCATGTGTGCCATAATTCAATATTTATGTCTCATAGGCTGCAAAAAATATGGAGGAATATTTTTTCAAATTGAATAAATTATATCTTAGCCTGTTTTTTTATGGAAATATTCAAAAGATTTGAATATTTGTTTTTAAGCCCAAGCCCACAGCTGCGCGTATATAAGGGCTTGTTTCCTTATTCAAAGACAAGCAACTTTTGAAGAAGAATACTTTCTTTCTAATTAGAATTCTAGGATTTTTATTTGTAATACACTCTAATTATTAGTTTAAATACTTGAGTTTTTATTTGGGTTGTTAATTGTGTATCATTCATAAGATTTTAAACATTGAATGATTGAAGTGTTTCAAACTTATTAATTCTGTTAAGTTCTTCATTGTAAGTGATTGAATGGATTTGAGGATGGTCTCATACCTAGGTAAGTATTAGGTATAAGTTTAGCTTGGGTAGTGATTAAGTGATTAGATTGTAAAACAGTTGTTTACTAAGGGTCTATGAATTAATAATATTTAGTGAACTTGTCCCTGGCTTGGTAGCCCCCAGAGTAGGTGTTGTAGTACACTGAACTGGGTGAATAATCTCTTGTGTTTTTACTGCTTTTGATTTTACTGCACCTTACTTGCAAACAGATATTTGTGTTGTGACATCTCATTCGACATCACATATCTGATACCAGAATTTCAGAATGTTATGTGAAAGATGCCTAATGATGGAGAAAGATTACATGTCCCCTAGATAGGCCATTAAATACCCTTATGTTACTTCAAAAGATCATAACTTGTTCAAATTTTATCTCCTTGAGCCCATCTTTTTTCCATAATCATCTTAAGGATGTGGACTTCAACTATTCTTTTATGTGCAAAGCTTGAAAATGGATGGATAATGCCCTAAGAATGCAAAAGATTATAGGTCATCTCATGAATTTCCACCAACTTCACAAAGTCATAACTTTCTCAATTCTCGGAGTTTTTAAGTGGTTCAAAGCTTAAAATTCCATTTAAGAGATTTACTTTATGCCATCTTTTTTGGTCAAAAGAAAATTTTGAATGGAAGGCCATGTTTAGATGCAAAACATTATAGGACATTTTTTGAGAAAAACTTATAATTTTTCTAAGTACAAAAAGTCAGCATCTTTTTCTCAACTTTGACTCATCACAACTCCCAGTTCAGGTATCCAATTTATCTCATTATTTGAACATTGTAAATATTGTAACCTTATCTTTCAAATACTTCAAGAATCATGCCCTAAGACACCTTGATATATGAACACAATGGATTCAAAGTTGGTACTTGAAACTGACTTTTTTCCTCTAAGTCATAATTCAAAATCCATAATCCAGCTTCTAATCACCAAATTGTTGTGTGTTTTTACTTCTAATCATGTTTAACAATATTCCAAAAGTTGTTAGGACCTTGAAACACAAGAATTAGTTGAGTTTTGAGAAAATACGAATCAAACTTTTCATGCTTGCAACTTCACACGATTTCCCTCCAAACTTCATCATTCCACACGCTTGAGCATCCCATTTTCTTCCCTATACATAGAGGTACATATTGCATTCATTTCCTCAAGATTTGATATCCAATTGACCCCTGTTCAGATCTCACACGAACTCTGAATTTGAATTTCGGATTTCTTGCTTTCTCACTCCAAAACACCAAAAGCTCCATTCAGTTAGCTTCATTGAACTTCTCTAAAGCTAACCACACTCTCACCTTCCAGAATTGTAACCTATACTGATCTACAGAAGTCCAGTTTTAGAGCCACCTTGTGCTACTTCGTTCAGGTAGATTTCTTGGTCAAATAAATCCAAATAAAAGACTAGTCTACTCTCTGCATCCTTTTGATTCTCATGCTTTTTACAATTTGTGATTTCATTGAGATTTGAGTGAGATATTCCAGAATTTCGTGCGTGCTATTATTTCTGCATTTTCTCAATTTAAGCCTTGCTCAGTTTATATAATTTTGGCACGATGGTACCATTAGAATTGTCTTGAAGAGACGAGTCTAATGGCACCGGTCTGGTCTTCTAATTTTACAGTTTGAGGAATCCCAATCTAGGCGTCTAGAGGTTGAAGACGACCTACGTGTCGTGCTTCAACCAATGAAAGTGTGACATGTGATTTTTTGAATTCAATCAAGTGTGTTTTCTTTATCCAAAACGTTCTTTGAGAGCCCTTGGATCTGATTACTTTCATTAGTCAGACACCATCCAACGCGCCAGAATTTTAGTTGTTTTTAATATTTAAAAGTGATCTGGTGCAATTTCTAAAGTTGGCTATGATATGCACAACGTGCTTGATCCTTTGGATCTGATTACTATCGCGTTTTGACTCTCATCCAATGGTCCACACTTTTTTAGTTTGTTATTTTATTTTCTGTTTTTTATTTTAATTGATTTAAACTTCAAAAAATCATAGAAAATTCATTTCTGACCTAAAAATTATGAAACAATTCACTAAAATATTTTAAAATATTTTCTTTCTGATTTTATTTTTTCATGATTTTATTTTCATATTTGATATTTTTTATAATTTTTCCTTTATTTTGACTTGTTTCTAATTATTTAAAAATACTTTTTGATATTTTTTAATTCTGAAAAATTTATAAAAAATCATTTTACTCATTTCTAATTTTCTGAAACTTTTCTAGAACTTTATCTTGAATTCTACTATTTTTTATCTTTTTCTTCACTTATTTGAGTTATTTTAGTTAGTTTAAAAATACTTTTCTGTATTAAAAAATTACAAAAAAATTTATAAAAATAATTGAGGTCAGCTCTAATTCTTTTATGGTCTCTTTTAATTTTTCTTTTATACTTTAAATATAGTTTGCTATATTACCTTTTATTTTCATTATAAAAACAATTTAAAAGGTATTTTTCTTTTTTATTTTATTCATTAAATGTAATTTATTATTTAAATATATTCTGACTATATGTTTGTTGATCATGAACTTCATTAACATCATTGGATCTTAAGTGTTGAGTTTAACTCCACTAAAATGGATGGATGATTAAATAATAGTTTTATTAAATCTTTGATTCAAATATGTCTACTCCCTCTTCATCTCATCCTCTTCTCTTGCTGCATGTTGTTAGAGGATGATTTACATATCATCTCTCTAAACATATGGTACATAGATTTTTATTGACTGGCCTCAAAATAGGTGTGACTTCTATATAAGTCCACTTACGATTGCTTAACATTTAACGCTATTTTCATCTTTGCTCATTTTAGAATTTATCTTTATGGCATTTTTACTTTGCTCACTTGAGCTTTTCATTTCTTTTTGAAGATACCTAATAATCAAATTGAACTATAAAAAACTTTAATGTTACTTGGACTATTTGATTACTATCCTTGGCATTTTGGAGTTGTGGACTTTTTAAACTTAGGAGTAGAGACCTTGACCTGCCTTGAGACCTTGTGACTTCTAATGTTATTTTGTCTAGAGTTCTTGGGGTTTACCCCGAGACATTGGGTTGTTTATTTTATTTTTGTGCAGGTTACTCTGACTATATGCTTTGTATGTGATTGGAAATTCATTTGTATACAGTCGTTACTCTGCCCAATTTTTATGAAGATATGATGCATTTGAAGTTTGGTTTTCTTAAGAGGTTTATTATCTCTGATTGTTTGGTTTCAATCTAAAGCATGGGAATTATACATTGACTCATTATGTCAAGTGTTGGCTTCTTGTTGGTTAGGAGGTCCTTTTCTCTAGCTTTTACCTTATTCTTTAGGATAATCCCTTCATCTCCTCCCATCTTCTTTAATTTCAAAAAATCTTCTCTCTCCTTTTCAAAACTATTCTTGTTTTCTAAACTTGAACCTCTTTCACAATAAACTTGAACTTAGGTCCATGCACTTTCAAAAATATTTTCTTAATCAAACTTTAACCAACTTAATAATACCTTGACATTTTTGTAAGAATACTAAAAAAGTCAATCAATCTCATTCAAACCATTTTTTTCCATTTTGGCTTTTTACGTTAAAATTTTCTCAAAAGATTAGACTCTTGTCAATCCTTGTAGTGATGTGAGCTACTATACTACTATGATATATAGTGAAGTGAGATATTTTCCACTTGGGTGTTGAGCGAGGCTTTGTTGATTTTAAAATTCAAGTTATATCCTCCACTTTGAGATGACATAAATTCTCTGTTCTCATAATTGTGGATAGTAAGTATGTTCTTCTTCTCGGATACAACGATGATGTCTCGTCTCTTAAAATTAAACAACACACTTGTGTTTTAAATTTTTTTAAAGGTGAACTACGAGTACCCTAATCCCCTATTGCATAGAAGGTAGTACCTAGGCACTAAAGGTTCTCAACCGCAGCGAATGAAAAAATATTTAAAAAAATACTTCTTTTCTCAACTCCACAATCTATTTTTTTATACAACGTTTATAGCCAAAATGCACAGATTCTCAAAGAGGTTTTTGCAGAGTATCATAGATGTTTAGGGTGCTAATACCTTCCCTTTGCATAACCAACCCCCGAACTTAGATTCTCTCCCCATCTTTTTGGGTTATTTGCTCTTTTCCCATTCCTCTAGAAACAATAAAGCGAGGGGGAGATTTTTATTTGATCTGTGCGAGTCAAGTCAATCCAATGGCTTAGTCTCACCATTTATACCGCTACAGTCCCCTACAAAGATTATGCGAAAAGGTTGTTAACTTTCTTCAATAAAGTTGAATTCTATCACATTCCTCGAGATGAGAATCATATGGAAGATGCTTTAGCCACATTGGCTTCCATGTACCAAGTGAACTCTTGAAATGATGTACCTCATACTACAATTCAACACCTTGATAGGACGACTCATGTATTTGCAGCAGAGGTGACACCAGATGGTAAACTCTAGAATTATGATATCAAGAATTTTCTTCAAACTCAAGAGTACCCATTTGGGGCATCAAAGAAGGATTGGAAGACATTGAAAAGGTTGGAAAGTAGCTTTTTCCTCAATGAAGATGTGTTATACAAAAGAAATTATGAGGTGGTCTTGCTCAGATGCGTGGATAGACATGAAGCGAACATGTTGATGCATGAGATCCACGAAGGTTCATGTAGAACATAATTTGGTTCTACATCCTTGTAAGAGTTTTGATGATAAAAAACACATGATATATATATATATATATATATATATATATATATATATATATATATATATATATATATATATATATATATATATATATATATATATATATATATATATATATATATATATATATATATATATATATATATAAAGAACAAATATGCTCGCTAATAAAGTATCTTTATATGTAGGGAAGTTCTGATGGGTAAAAGATCTATTAGAACATATTAGATGTTCTGATGTAAGAAGCATAGAAGATCTGCTAGAACATCTGGATGTTCTGATATAAGAAGATGAGAGAGTTTCGTTTTGAACATTTGTTCAGACACAACATACTTAGAAGCAAATCTGCGTGACACGCTGAATGAAGAAGTTCTATGTTACAACTTCTAAATGCACCAACACTATGAAATAAGAACTCTGATATTCTGATATGTTAAGCTCTGGAAAGAAAAAAGAGTCTCAACGGTAACATTCATCTTCTGATGTGACCATGTTCTGAAGCGTTACATTTTATTAATGGCTAATCAAATATAATGGTTGAATCAAGACAAGATATTCACTTTTTGAAAGAACATTAACTACGCCTCATCAAACTTCCAAAAGCAAATTTTTATGTCTCTTATGCATGGCCTATATAAATAAGATGTATAGAAGAAATCCAGTGAGGAACTACTGCGCACGAAAAAGAAAATCATATTTACCCAGTTCTACCTAGTAATCTAAAATTGTGTAATACATCACTGTTGTGATATTGTTTTATTTAGAAAACATATTTGTACACACTTTCAAATACATTATTTTGTATTTCCTTGAGAAAATCGGGTTGTGGTTTTAGACTCAAGAAGACATTGACAGTTGTCATTGTGATTGTGTAATCAAGTTTGATTAGTGGATTAAGACCTCGCTTGAGAGAGGCGAAATCATCTTGGGGGGTGAACTGGAGTAGTTTGAGTTCAAACGGACCAGGATAACCAATGTGTTCTTTCATTTTATGTTTTAATCCCAATTCAACCCCCCTCCCCTCTTGTGTTTTTCAATTCTTCAATTGGTATTAGAGCACCTGGATCTGGGTGCAAACACTTAACCGTGTTAGAAAAAGATCTAAGGTGGATAAACACTATGGTGGGACCAAGTCAGAACATCAACAGGATTATCATGATGAGAAAGACAGAATCAGCAGCAGACCCCTAATATTTGACGGTGAAAATTTTTGATTACTGGAAAGACATAATCAAAATTTTCTTTTTAGCTTATGACACTGATATCTGGGATATGGTGAATGATGGGTACATAAATCCTAATGATGAAAGCGGTTAGAAGATTGACAGAAAAATAATGTCAGATCATCAAAAGCAAGATTTCAGAAATCATCACAAGGCCAAAACTATTCTCTTAAGTGCTATCTCATACACAGAGTATGAGAATATCACAAACAGAGAGTCAGCAAAACACATGTTTGATTCCTTGAGAATGACGCATGAAGGAAACATGCAAGTCAAAGAAACCAAAGCTCTTGCGCTCATTCAAAAGTATAAATCCTTCAAAATGGAAGAAGATGAAACCATTGAAACAATGTTCTAAAAATTTCAAATTCTGGTTGTTGGGCTAAAAGTTATGGATAAAGGGTACTCAACTGCTGATCATGTAAAGAAGATCATCAAAAGTTTACCAAAGAAATGGAGACCCATGGTCACAGCTCTCAAACTGGAAAAAGATATGAATAAAAAAACTCTAACAAGAAGTTGTCAGCTCCTTGAGAAGTCATGAGATAGAGTTAGAAAAAGATGAGCCCCAGAATCAAGGTAAGTCTCTCACTTTGAATTCTAATAAATATGAACCCAAATATTTGCATGCAAAAGCAGAAGCAGAAAACTCTGGTGGATCCTCTAGAAGAAGATTAAATGTTACTTCTATCCAGAAGAATCAATCAGCTATGGAAGCACAGGCAAAGAAAATTCATAAATTCCAGAAGAACAGGGAATCACTCTGAACAATCCTCTGGATAAAAAAAGTCTGGAAATATAAACATTACCTTCTACGAATGTGTAGCGGTAGAAATTTTTAAGACTAAGCCATTGGATTGACTAGACTTATACAGATCAAAATAAAAATTGCCACCGCGCTTTATTATTTCCAAAGGAAGGGGAAAAGAGCGAGTAACCCAAAAAGAGGTGGAAAGATTCAAGGTAAGGGGGTTGGTTATGCAAAGGGAAGGTATTAGCACCTTAAACATCTATGACACTCCGCAGGAACCTCTTTGAAAATCTGTATATTTTGGCTATAAAATATGTTGTATAGAAATAGATGGTGGAGGTGAGAAAAGAAATATATTTTTTATGATTTTTGCACCCGCCGCGGTTGCAAACCTTTAGTGCCTACGTACCACCTTTTGTACAATATGGGATCAGGGTACACGTAGTTCACCTTTAAATTTTTTAAAATACAAGTGTGTTGGTTAATTTTATGAGATAAGACATCATCGTCATTATCCGTGTGGAAAACATACTTACTACCCACAATCATGAGAAAGGAGAATTTGCATCATCTCAAAGTGGAGGATATGGATTGGATTTTAAAATCAACAATGCCTCACTCAACACCCAAGTGGAAAATATATCACTTCACTACATATTGTAGAAGTATAGTTGTTTGCATCACTATAAGGATTGACAAGAGTCCAATCTTTTGAGAAAAGTTTTTTAACGTAAAAGCCAAAGTGGCAAAATGGTTTGAAATGAGATTAATTTACTTTTAGTCTTCTTACAAAAAATGTCAAGGTATTATTAGGTTGATTAAAATTTATTTATGAAAAGGTTTTGAAAATGCATGGACCTAGGTACAAGTTTATTATGGAAGTGGTTCAGTTTAAAAAAACAAGAAGAGTTTTCAAAAGGAGAGAGAAGATTTTTGAAATTAAAGAAGATGGGAGGAGAAGAAGAGACTATCCTAAAGCATGATGTAAAAGCTAGGGAGAAGAACCATCTAACCAACAAGAAGGAAATACTTGACATTATGAGGCAAGATAGAATTCTCATTCTTTGGATTGAAACCAAGCAAGCAAAGATACTAAACCTCTTGAGGGAAACAAACATCAATTGTATTAAGTCTTGGCAAAAATTGGGCAGAGTAACGGTTGTATATGGGTGAATTCCATATTACAGATAAAGTATGTAATCACATTAACCTGCACACAAAACAAACAAACAACCCAATGTCTTGAGGTAAACATCAAGAACTCCAGACAAAATATCAATTAAGGTCACAAGGTCTCCAACATAGGCCAAGGTCTCTAATCCTAATTCCAAGAAGTCCAATACTCCATCATGCCAAGGATAGTAACCAAATAGTCCAAGTATCATTAAAGTTTTGTACGGTTCATGTTGATTATTAAACGTCTTAAAAAAGAAAAGAAAAGCTCAAGTGAGCAAAATAAAAATGACAAGAATATAAAGGGGTTCAAGTGAGCAAAGATGAAAAATAGCATGAAATATAAATGCTAAAGTAAATGGTACATAAAGTAAAGAGCATAAAATAAAGCATAAATTAAAAGCATAAAATAATATCAACTGTCAATAATTAGTGGTTAGTTGGATGACCATCTTGAATCTTGCATTTGGAATTCATTAGAGGATTGGTAGAACCAAAGCCTCTAAACAATGAATTGCTTTTTCTTTATGTCAAGTATATCATCCATTTAAGAATCCTCAATGTAACATATAATGATCAACGATGTTTAAGTGATCTGCGTTGACCAAAATTTATGAAGATCTATTGATGATTGGTAAAATCAAAGCCTCCACATAATGAATCTCAAGGTTATTGGATCAAAGGGATCAAATTAACATGTTTGGGCTTGCAAACATAGGTTTGGGCCACGAATGACCATTTTCTCTAACTGGGACAAAATTTAGCGCTATGTTAAGCAATCGTAAGTGGACTTATATAGAAGTCGCACCTATTTTAAGGTCGGTCAATAGAAATCTGTGCACCATTTGTTTTGAGACATGATATAGATATCATGCTCCAATAAGACTTAGTGCAATAAGAAAAGGATAAGATGAAGAGGGGTGGAAAAGAATATACAAACCATTTTTAAATTAAAATTTAATCAAACTATTATTAAAATCATTCATCCATTTTTATGGAGTTAGATTAACACCATGGATCCAATGATGTTAACAAAGTTCATGATAAAAAATTCAACCCAAGATCAGCCAGAAAATAATCACAAAATAACATTACATTTAATATATGCATTCAAAAGGGTTTTAAAATGTTTTAAAATAGAAATAAGAGAGAAAAATATCAACTATGTTCAAATTAATCAAGAAACATTAAGTAAGACCGTAGAAAAGTCATAAATGAACTCAAATCTTTTTATAAAAATTTTGGTAATTTTTTAAAGTCAGAAACTATTTTTAAAATTAAAAGAAATGAGTAAAATAAACCAAAAATGATAAAAAAAAATAACAAAGTCAGAAATAAAAAATAAATGAGGTCACAAATATTTATCACAATATCATTGGATCATTCCATATTTTTTTAGAATTTAAAAATGCATAAAAGTATTTTTAAATATTTAAAACAATTCAAATAGAGTAATTATTTATAAAAAATAACAAAACACAAAATAAAATTATAAAAAAATAAAAATCAGAAAGAGAAAAATCAAAAATATTTTTTCTAATTATTTCAGATTTTTTGGACTTAAAATGAAATTTCTATGATTTTTTTAAGTTTAAAACAATTTAAATATAAAAATCAGAAAATAAAATAAAGTCAAAAAAATGTGGACCAATGGATGAGAGTCAAAACGCATTAGTAAGCTAATCTAATGGATCAAACGTGATGTGCATATCATGGCCATTAGTGAATAACACACATGATCATTAATTAAATAAGATATTCAAAAAATATGAATGACGTTGTTTCATTGGTTGAAGGATGGCACGTTGGTCATCTTAAACCTCCAGCCAGTCTCAAATTTAGCTTGCTCAAACTGTAAAATTAGAGCACGAGACCGGTACCATTCGCTTCGTCTCATCAAGATGAAGACAACCACACCTTTGCGAAAAATTTATATAAATTATAGCTCAAGCAATTTGGAAGGAAATTTTTGAAAAGGAATTTGAAAATTCATGGCCAAAACGTGTTTCTAGTTAAAAGAAAGTGTTGCGACTAGAACCAGGGTAATGAGAGCTTCACAATGATATCAAAGTTTGGAAGAATTGATAGAGAAATCTACTTATTGAAGTTCAGTTGCAGAGCTCTGTAAATGGACTTGGTCAGATCAATCCAGAAGTTTTCAAGGCTCAATTCTTCTTCTGTTAGCTTCAGGGAAGATCAAGGAAGGTGAATTGATAGAAAAATGGATTGAAAAAGGCTTGAACAATGATTTTGAATTTGCAGAAAAGTGAGTTATGGAGCGAGTTTGGCAGGGAAATTTTGGTTGTTCAAGCTTGAGAAAACGAATGAGATAGCTCATGTATTTATAGGAGAAGCAAATGAGATCAAAAGGAAGGGTGAACGATGCAATTTGGAGTGAATTCGTGTGGGTTTGCATCATGAAGAAAGTGTGACTTCTCTTTTGTTAAAACTCATCCAAAACACGCGTTTTAATGCACTAATCCACTTGGGAAAATTGGCTAATCATGTTTAGATCCAAAATGCGTGCTAATTTGAGGGTTAGAAGTTGTAACATGAAATCCAAATTACCACTTTTGAAACAATGGCATTCTCAGCTCAAGGGGTCTTAAGGCATGGTTCTTGATGCTTTAGAAAGATGAGATTACAAGCTTTGCAATGGGAAAAAATGGAATCAAATGGATGTTTGAGCTGAAAGTTGCAATGAGTCAAAGTTGGGAAAAAGCGGTTCACTTTCCATACTTAGAAATATTTCAAGTTTTTCTTCAAAAGTGACCTATAATGTTTTGCATCCAAACATGTTTTGCATCAAAACTTGAACCATTCAAAATCTCCAAAAATTGAGAGAGTTATGAATTGTTGAAGTTGGCAAAAAATCATGAAGTGACCTATAATCTTGTGTATCCTTAAAGCATCCTCCATCCATTTTCTCACTTTGCACATAAACGAAGGAATAAAGTTCATATCCTCAAGATAATTGTGGAAAAAGAGTGGGTCAAGGTGATAAAAATTGACCAAGTTATGATAATTTGAAGTCACACATGGGAAGTTGGGGGTTCATCTGGAGGACTTGTAATATTTCTTCATCTTAAAGTTTCTTCCACATGAAAACTCCTTGAAAATTTTGAAGTCATTTGTTAATAACCCTTTTAAGAGAAGGATATTTTTGGAATCACTCAAAAATACTAAAAGAGGAGCAAGATATACTTCTTTGAAGTTAAAAACCCTAGCTCTTAGATCAAGAAAATGCGTTGAGGAACTTTGACAATTTTAAACAACCTTCTTGTACCAAAACTTTTGCTTTATAGATAGAAGTTGTTGAGGATGATAATAAGAACTCATAGCAACAAAAACCACTTCCATATCTTGAAAATTGAGAGAAATATGCACTTGTGACCAGTGGGAACAAGGCCTTGTCCAACCATGACAACTTCTTCAATCAACCCCTTGTACTTTTGAATCAATCTTGATAACTTTGAAATGTGGTGAACCAAAATAAACATTTCCATGCTATTTCTTTCAAAACAACTTCAATGGTGAGGTTTGAAATTCTCAAGCTTTATTAACTAGGGCATGAAAATAAACTCATGAACCCATGGATCAACTTGCTAAGCCACATTGCCTTTACCTACATTATTAACAAGTAAGACAAACCAACATTGAATTTTATTAATTAAAAGGAAATTCAAAACATGCATTATCACAAAAGAAAAATAAGTCAAGGTGCTTGTTGATTCCTAAAATAGCAAAGCTAAAGATAGGGAGGAGAACCAAAATCCCTAATGTGATCTTGTTGTGATTGAATCAATATGGTATGATGAAAGGATGTTAGGGGCAAAAATTGGGGTACAACAGCTACCCTTATTTAAGTTTCTTCTATCTGGATATACGAAGGTTAAAAATCTTCGTGTCGATGTGATCGAAGATACTTAAATATAAAACAAACCCTATTTTTATCCCTAAGATGCCATGCAATACTTATGAGTATGAATGTATATAAAAACCTTCAAAGGGACGCAAAACACCACTGGGGATGTAGCAAAGGAAATAAGGATAAAAAGAGAAACCCGACCAGGAAAATAAATCATTGGTGAATCAAAAATACCCGACCCTATCAGTGTAATACCCAAAGAAGAGATAAGCTAGCATCAACTCAGCTAAAGAGGAGATAGTACAGGATAAAAGTGACTGACAACCAACTGCGAACTACCAAACTCAATAGTCGGAGGTAGGAGATTCAAAAAGATAATGACTCATAGATGATAGTAAACTACCAACTCATAGTTGAAGGTTGAAGATCAAAAGGATACCGACTCATAGAGGGTGGTAAAAGACCAAAGGATACACCAACTTTTACTGAAGGCAAAACTACCAACGTTCACTGAAGGTAGAAAGAGAAAATAATAACAACATCGATGTTCACTGACAGTGAGCTACCAACGTTCATTGAAGGTAGAGGGACAAACATCAACGTTCACAGACGATGAACTACCAACTTTCACTAAAGGTAGCAAAAAGATAACAATCACCAACGCTCACTGATGGTGAACTACCAACATTCACTAAAGGTGGAGAGAAAATAAATATCATAGCACCGACGTTCACTGACGGTGAACTACCAACGTTCATTGAAGGTAGCAAAAAGATAACAATCACCAACGTCCACTAATGGTGAACTACCAACTTTCACTGAAGGTAGAGAGAAAAGAAATCTCATAGCACTGACGTTCATTGACGGTGAACTACCAACATTCACTGAAGGTAGCAAAAATATAACAATCACCAACGTTCACTGATGGTGAACTACCAACTTTCACTGAAGGTAGAGAGAAAAGAAATATCATAGCACTGACGCTCACTAACGGTGAACTACCAACATTCATTAAAGGTAGCAAAAAGATAACAATCAACAACGTTCACTGATGGTGAACTACCAACATTCCCTAAAGGTAGATAGAAAAGAAATATCAAAGCACTGACGTTCATTGACGGTGAAATACCAATGTTCACTGAAGGTAGCAAAAAGAAAACAATCACCAACGTTCACTGATGGTGAACTACCAACTTTCACTGAAGGTAGAGAGAAAAGAAATATCATAGCATTGACGTTCTTTGACGGTGAACTACCAACATTCACTGCAGGTAGCAAAAATATAACAATCACCAACGTTCATTGATGGTGAACTACCAACTTTCACTGAAGGTAGAGAGAAAATAAATATCATAGCACCGGCGTTCACTGACAGTGAACTACCAACGTTCACTGAAGGTAGCAAAAAGATAACAATCACCAACGTTCACTGATGGTGAACTACCAACTTTAACTGAATATAGATAGAAAAGAAATATCATAGCACCGACGTTCATTGATGGTGAAATACCACCATTCACTTAAGGTAGCAAAAAGATAACAATCACCAACGTTCACTGATGGTGAACTACCAACTTTCACTGAAGGTAGAGAGAAAAGAAATATCATAGCCCCGACGTTCACTGACGGTGAAATACCAACATTCACAGAACGTAGCAAAAAGAATAACAAGTTTCTCTAAAATTTTGGCGTTTCACCTACAACGGGTCTCAACTTCTTCTTTAACCAAGGCATTCCTCCTAGAAACGGTAATATATAAGTTGTCTCAAATAAAGAGACTACCACTTGTAAAGATTCTACAACAAACTGTCTCTCCGATATTGAAAGACTTGCCATCCACTAGAGTAGTTTGACAACAAACTTCAAACTATTCACTCATAGAGAAGATAGCAAAAAAGTAACGCCGACTTTTACGGGGAACTACAAGTTGCTCAAATAAAGAGACATGTTACTTGCTGTTATGAAGGATTGTAAAAAATGACTTTCTCGGGAAAGAAATATGGCTTCCTGGGGAAAGAAATATGACTTCCCGGGAAAAGAAATACAGCTTCCTGGGGAAATGCCAACATATTCCTGCTGAGGAGGTAAAAGTTTTCTCATGCAAAAATAATTGCACATTCTCAAACCAATGCTCGAAGCTTGCAGAAATCCAAAGTAATAATATTGCTAAGAAAAAAAGATTAGAACCTGAAATAAACTAGAGTGAAAGAGTAAACCAAAATACTTCCTTTAAGAAATAAACTCAAGAGGGAAACCCAATCTATCTAGACAAAGAGCTGTACAGGAAGGCTAAAGCAAAAATCTTCCACGAGGGATAACTAAATGGGGAAATTGAAAGAATATACACTTTCTGCTTAAGGTCGACACTTAGAGAGGACAACATAACTCTACAAAACAGGGTAATATGTCAACAAAATATTAAAGAATGTGAATGAGAAATGATTTGCTAAATTTAACTATGGATGATGTATGTATGAATATGTATGAGTGTTATCGTGTATATGCTGACAAAACAGACATATAACATTGGGAGTAACCAGGAAAAACTAACTCGGGCACAATCAAAACCCGGCTAAATCACATCAAAGATGAACATTCCATAAGAAAATAAGCACCAAACGAGGAAACAGAATCCTATTTCACGGCTTAACTTCACTGGGAAGGAACATAATCCGGAAGTAAACAAATCATAGCGACAAAACAGTACAGACACGGGGATATAACATCCTTCTCCAGGCTTCATCGGGGAATAACACTCAGAATTCAATGGGGAAACAAATGTTTTCACGGTCCGCACTTCTACTAGGATTGCAATACTGATTTTAAATAAGGCAGATGGAAACCATATCGGCAAAACATCAACTGAGGATTTCGAGCTAACTTCATTAGGGGAACATCATATAGACTTCACTAAGGGAGAAAGTGCCTCATCATCGAGATATCAACTGAGGACCTCGTGCATACTTCATTGGGGAGGCCAACACCACATCGAAGAGGGGAACCCAAGATACGTTCTTCAATATTGAGAGTAAGTATTCCACCAACTTCTCTTGGGAAAAAGTATGAAACCTCATGGGGATAACAACTTGGGGAGTTAAGAAGTCAAACATTACAGCAAGAAATCAATCTTATGGGGATTTTAAATCAAACCCAGAACTTGGTGGGTGAAAACCCAAAAAATTGAAAAATACCTCAACATTTCTTAAATAAAACATTGCCCTTGCCTGATTATCGGGCAATCAAACAAAATGCAAGTACTTCTGAAAGTGAGATGCTTCGTAAATGAGTCAAATCTCAGCATGCACGGGGAGAAAAGACTTCTATCAAATAGTTAAGCCTTCACTGGGGAATATTGTATTGAGTCTTCATATCATGCAAACTTGTTCCAACAAAAGATGCCCTGGGATAGCCGTCCTGGGGAATCAAGAAGTCAACATTATAGAAAAAGGTAAAACTCATGGGGATTTTAAATCAAACCCAGCAATTGGCGGGTGAAAACCCAAAGGGTTGACAGCTGTCTTAACACTTCTTAGAAAATATACTTCCCTGGTTTAGTTGCTTGGGAAATAAATACCAACAACAATGCCAATACTGCAGAAAGAGCGACATTTTGCAAATAGTTCCATCTCAGCACACCAAGGGAAAAAGACCTTTCATCATATGAGGGAAGACTTCGCTGGGGAATCCGGGATAGAGGCCTCAGACCATGCAAACCCAAAAATTAAAAAAATGAACCAAGACTTGATTGGGGACACTGGGATCAAAAACCCAATATTGCACCTTACGCCAATTGGTATCGTCTTCAATATACAAAAATCATGTACATACCAGCGAAAACAACCTGAGAAAACCTTCCTGGGGGAAACAAAACTTCCCAAAATTACTGGAGTTCGTCCATTCCTAGGATCACCACTTTTATTTTTCTCTTGAATCACAAAATCTAAAGTAAAAGTAATTTGTAAATTCTTTTCGAAAAATAATTTTGTTATTTAATCTTTTTGCTTTGAAAATTATTATCAATAATAAATGGAGTCTTTGTAAGTTGAATAAAATAAAAATTATAAAGAATTGGGTAAAAGCTCAAATTTTATTGATAGAATGGTAGTCTGCGAATGGCGAGATTCCACAGATGATTACAAAGTTTGGAAAATGGTAATATATAATGGAAAAGATACATTGAGATACAATGATCACTATCCCCTCTAACAACTTTGAAATTCTGAGCAGCAACTTCCGTTGAAGTATGGTGAGGATCCAAGAAGATTGTTTCTCCAATGATCGAGTCTTGTCTGATGTAGTTACTTACCAAGAAAGTCCTTAAATTTTTCCTAAGCTTCCCTTGCGAGTTTTCAACTTAGCGGGAAATTTTATTTTGTTTATGTCTCTAATTTTTTCCTAGACCGCCCTTTCGGGTTTTCGGCCTACCGAGATTCTCCTTTTTGCTTAAGCTGCCATTTCCGGTTTTCAACTTAGTGAGCAGTTCTTTTATTTCTTTAGGCGGAGTATTTCTTGAATGCATCAGCATTCATGGGACATGGGAACTCCTCGCCATCAATAGTTTCAATAATTAATGCACCTCCAGAGAAGGCTTTCTTGTCAACATATGGGCCTTCAAAATTGGGAGTCCACTTGCCCCTAAAATCAGCGTTAAAAGACATGATCTTCTTGAGCACGAGGTCGCCTTCTCTGAATTCACGAGGTTTGACCTTCTTATCAAAATATTTTTTCATTCTCTTCTGATATAATTGCCCATGACACAAAGCCGTCATTCTCTTCTCTTTGATTAAATTCAATTGGTCAAACCTGTTCTGGGCCCATTCAGCCTCTGACCACTTGGTTTCCATTATCACACGCAAAGAGGGAATCTCTTCCTCGATTGTGAGCACCGCTTCCATTCCATACACAAGGGAGGATGGGGTTTCTCTTGTTGAAGTGAGGACATATGTTTGATATCCATGTAAAGCAAAAGGGAGCATTTCATGCCAATCTTTATAAGTAACAACCATCTTCTGGATGATCTTCTTGATACTCTTATTAGCAGCTTCAACAGCCCCATTCTTCTTTGGCCTGTACAGAGATGAATTGTGATGGACAATCTTAAATTCTTCACAAAAATCTGTCATGATCTTGTTGTTCAAATTTGAGCCATTTCTGGTGATTATTCTGCTCGGCACACCATATCGACATATGGGATTCTTAATGAAGCGCACTACCACTTGATTAGTAACATTAGCATATGAAGCAGCTTCCACCCATTTGGTGAAGTAATCAATTTCTACCAAGATAAAAGGGTGTCCATTCGAAGCTTTGGGTTCTATCATTCCAATCATATCGATACCCCACATAGAGAAAGGCCACAGGGAAGAAATAACATTTAGAAGTGTCGGAGGCACATGAATCTTGTCCGCATAAATCTAGAATTTATGGCACTTCTTTGCAAATTTGTAACAGTCAGATTCCATTGTCATCCAATAGTAACTTGACCTTAGCATCTTTTTAGACATCGAATGTCCATTAGCATGAGTGCCAAATGAACCTTCATGAATCTCATGCATCAACATGTTTGCTTCGTGTCTATCCACGCATCTAAGCAAGACCATGTCATAATTTCTCTTGTACAACACATTTTCACTGAGGAAGAAGCCTCCAACCAATCTTATCAATGTCTTTCTATCTTTATTCGAAGCACCAGTCGAGTATTCCTGAGTCTGAAAAAAATTCTTGATATCGTAATACCAAGGTTTCTCATCTTCTACCTCTTATGTTGTAAACACATGAGCGGGCCTATCCAGCCTCCGAACTATAATTCAAGGTATATCATTCCAAGTATTCACTTGATACATAGAAGCCAGAGTTGCCAGAGCATCGGCCATTTGATTTTCATCTCTGGGGATGTGATGGAATTCAACTTTACTAAAGAAGGGTAACAATCTTCTAGCATAATCTTTTTAAGGGATCAAGTCAGGGTGACGAGTATCCCACTCTCCTTTAATATGATTTATTACCAAAGCTAAATCGCCATACACATCTAGAATTTTAATTCTGAGATCAATAGCTTCCTCGAGACGCATGATGTAAGCCTCATATTCTGCAATATTATTAGTACAATCAATTGTTAACCTTGCAGTAAAAGGAATGTGTGATCCATGTGGAGTGACAATCACAACACCAATTCCTTTACCATAAGCATTCACAGCTCCATCAAATATCATGCTCCATCAAAATTTAGGATCAGGAACTTCCTCAGGCAATGGTTCATCACAATCTTTCACTTTTAGAAACATCACATCCTCATCGGGTAAATCATACATCACAAACTGATAATCATCAACTGGTTGGTGAGCAAGATAATCTGCCAACACGCTGCTTTTAATAGCTTTTTGAGTGCGGTATTCGATGTCATATTCAGATAACAGCATCTTCCAGAAGGAAATTCTCCCAGTAAGAGTAGGCTTTTCAAAAATGTACTTGATTGGATCCATTTTGGAAATCAACCAAGTAGTGTGATTCAACATATACTGTTGCAAACATTTTTCCACCCAGGCCAAAGCACAACATATCTTTTCCAGAATGGAATACCGTGACTCATAATCAGTAAACTTTTTACTGAGATAATAAATGGCGTACTCTTCCTTCCTTGTTTCATCTTGTTGTTCCAGAATACAGCCCATGGAATTATCTAACACTGTCAGATACATAATCAATGGTCTTCCTTCAACAGGAGGGAGCAAGATAGGAGGTTCAAGAAAATATTCTTTAATACTTTCAAATTCCCTTTGGCATTCATTTGTCCATACAAAACCTTGATCTTTCTTTAACAACTTAAAGATCGGTTCACACGTTGCATTCATGTGGGAAATGAATATGGAAATATAATTCAAACGCCCAAGGAACCCTCTGACTTGCTTTTCAATTCTCGGTGCTGGCATTTCTTGAATTGCTTTGACTTTATCAGGGTCAACTTCAATCCCTCTATGGCTAACAATGAAACTCAACAGTTTACCTGACCGAACACCGAAGGCACATTTATTTGGATTCAAGCAGAGACAATACTTCCTCAAACGGAGAAACAACTTCAACAAATCTTCTACATGCCCTTCTTCAATCTGGTATTTAGAAATAATATCATCAACATAAACCTCAATCTCCTTGTTCATTAGATCATGGAATAGGGTTGTCATAGCCCTCTGGTACATTGCACTAGTGTTCTTTAAACCTAAGGGCATAACTCTGTAACAGAATGTTCCCCAGGGTGTGATAAATGTTATTTTTTCCATGTCCTCAAGAGCCATACTTATTTGATTATACCCGGAAAATCCGTCCATGAACGAGAAAACTTTGAATTTTGTTGTGCTATCCACTAACATATCAATGTGTGGCAATGGAAAATCATCTTTTGGACTAGCTTTATTTAGATCTTTGTAATCTACGCACATGCGAACTTTTCCATATTTCTTCGATACTGGTACAATATTGGCAATCCACTAAGGGTACACTGATGTCATAAGAAAACCGACATTAATCTGCTTTAGAACTTATTCTTTGATCTTCACTTCCATATCTGGGTGTGTTCTTTGCAACTTCTGTTTGATTGGCGGACACTCTGGCTTCAACGGCAAAAGGTGTTTTATAATATCTCTATCTAAACCAGACATATCTTGGTAAGACCAAGAAAAAATATCCACATACTCTTTCAACATCTCAATCAACCTGCTCTTCACATCAGGATGCAGCAATGCTCCAATCTTGACTTCCTTCAGATCTTCTTCTGAACCCAAATTGATTACTTCCAATGGCTCTTTATATGGCTGAATAGCACTCTCCTCGCGCTCAAGTAACCGTGATACCTCTTCCAAAATCTCATCATAGCCTTCTTCTTCAGCCCCATACACAGGACATTCAAAGTTGGGAGAGGGTGCAGGGTCATTATATTCAACGGATTTTTTAATTAATCTGCACATATGATTTATTATTGCTTTTAGAAACTGACACATATAACAAGTGATCATGCATATTGAATTTCAGCTATTTTTTCTTTTGAAAGGTTTATTCTGATTACCATTTTTCAAGAAAAAATAAAAAAATAAAAACACAATTTGGGAAACAAAGACAACTTTTATTATTGATTTTAAAAATCAAAGCAAACAGATAAGCCCATACAATATCAATACTTTCACATTGGGCAGAGTGAGAGTTTTTTTTTTCAAAAAGATTAAAAAAAAACAAATTTCTTTGAAACATGTATGCAAGAGGGAACATCAATGGTGATCCAGTTCTGAACCCTAACTCCATGCGTCACATAATTTGGCATTTTTGGCTCTGATCCATCTTCCATAATGGCATTAATCCCGGAAACAGTTGGATGAAGATAACCCCCGCTACGAAATATGTCTTGATACTTGCCTGCAACAGACTTCAGCTTCATGCTCTTACCTTTATCATTCTTCATAGAGAACCCCAAGCCAGCTCTATTCTTGTTTATAGGTGAATCAACAATTTGTCCCCATACTTCACTATGGCCATTACGCATAACCTGTTGAGCATCCTTAAATGAAGCCATAGAATTCTCATTTCCTCTTATATTATCAATGGATAAAGCTTGAAACTGGGTTCCAACAGCAGCTTCATCCACCTCCACAATGCTGAAAGAGGACAAATGAGATATCAATAATGTCTATTCTCCATTTATAATTACCACTTTTCCTTCATGCACAAACTTCAACTTCTGGTGTAAAGTCGAAGTGACATCCCCTGCCTCATGTATCCACGGTCGTCCCAACAAACAGCTGTAAGCAGGTATAATATCCATGACTTGGAAAGTAATCTTAAACAAATGTGGGCCCATATGAATAGGCAAGTCCACTTCACCAATAACAGATTTCCTTGGTCCATCAAACGCTTTCACAACTATGCCACCTGGGCACATGGGCATTCCTTGATATTTCAACTTCATAATTGTGCTCCTTGGTATAAAGTTCAATGCGGATCCATTATCAATCAGCACATTGGATAATGAATCATTCTTGTAGTTCATAGAGATATGGAGATCCAGATTGTGATTCCTTCCTTCATCGGGCAGTTCATCGTCACAGAAACTTAGGTTATTACATGATGTAATATTCCCTACCACACTGCTGAATTGGTCTACTGGAATATCACTTTCCACGAAAGTTTGGTCCAATACCCTCATCAAAGATTCTCTGTGAGAAGAGGAGTTAATAAAGCCAAGATAGATATTTTTGAAGGAGCTTGCAGTAGCTGATCTATAATTCTGTAGTTGCTCATCTTGATTATCTTAAAAATATCATCCACCTCTTTTTCTAGCGTAACTCCACTAGATTCACCTGCAGCCTTCTTGGGTTTAACACTTTCAACAATTTTATTTCCAGTACTAACATCTCCACGAATAATTGGTGCAAATACACGACCATTGCGGGTCACTCTGCTAGTCTCAGCAATATTTCCATTATTAGGCATTGGATGGATGGGAACTTCCACACCATCCACTAAAATTGTAGCATTATATTTGTAGGGTATAGCCTTGTCTGACTTGTAGGGGACAGTACCCGATAAGCTAATCACCAATGGAGTAATATTTGTCTTGCTATGATATTCAACTTCAAAAGGGGTGGGTGCACCAAAACAAGGCACAATAACATTTACTCCCTCTTTAACACATTCAGTCATTACATAGCCATCTCTGGAAAACATATCTTCATCCGAGGATAAGAACTCATCTGCAAAGGCATACTCATCATCTGACTCTTCTTTAGCCAAACAAACCTCAATCTCATCAACCTTATGGTAATCATCCCTTTGGCCTGTAACCTTGATAGTTAATTATCCAATAACAACTGAATACCTTTCCTTACAATTGAACATCCTCGGGAGTCCCGGCAGCAAATTTGGTAAGATCCATACTGATGTTCTACCTGACCAGCCATGTAGCATAAAGTAGCATGCAATTGTATAAGATCCTCATTCATATGTTCCACATCAAAGATTTCGAACTCTCCAAGACATCCAGAAACCATATTTACTTCCTCTTCATACTCTACCCTAGGCCTGATTATGTGGATGAGGCCCTCATCCATCATCTCCTGCAAATTAGCCTTTATCTTGTCACAACCGTGTATATCCACACTGCAAATAGCACAACCAGCATGGTCATGCGAATAATAGGTAAATCCACATAGGTCTGCATGCATTTTTACCAAATCTCCTCTAACCAAATTAATATTGAAAATATGGAAGTCGCCTGGACAACCATCCACCATGTTCACAACATTTGTCCTCCATGCTTTGGCAAAATATTATCTTTCACATTAGGGCCAGCATCTTTGCAGGATAAGATACTAGTCCTCACCAATTTTTGTACTTTAGTTTTCAAAGGATAGCAGTTTTCAACATTATGCCCTGGTGCTCCCTGATGAAAAGCACATGTTTGGTCTGTCTTGTAATACCAGGGAAATCGTGATGGTATACCAGGAGGTGGTCTGGTCTGAACCAACTTCTTTTGAATTAACGCCGGGAGTAATTCTGAATAGCTCATAGGGATAGGGTCATAACTCTCCCTTCTCTGATTATTCCCTTGATTCCCCTTATGGGATGGTCTCTGATAAGCAACGGTGGTTGGAGCCACACCAAGAACTGGAGTTACTAAGGCGACCTGTTGATGTCGCTGATAATTTCTTCTAGGAGGATTAACTCTTATCTCTTGCATAACAACATTTGTATCTCCTTCCTTCTTTTTGACAAACCCATAGGATGGCTTCTTTGTACCTCCGGAACTTTCACTTTTTGTTAAACGACCCTCTCTTATAGCCTCTTCCAAACGGATACCCATGCCCACCATTTCAGTAAAGTCACTTGGCGCACTCGCTACCATCCTCTCGTAGTAGAAAGCACCCAGAGTCTTTTGGAAAATCTTATTCATCTCCTTTTCTTCCATGAGAGGAATCACTTGGGCGGCTACCTCACACCATCTTTGTGCATATTCTTTGAATGATTATCTGTCCTTCTGGACCATGGCCCTGAGTTGATCATGGTCAGGTTCCATGTCCATATTGTATTTGTATTATCTGATAAATGCTTCTCCCAAGTCGTTGAAAGTATGGATATTGATGCTGTCCAAACTCATATACCACTTCAACGCAGGACCAGTCAAACTATCCTAAAAAAAGTGAATCAGAAGACGTTGATCATCAATGTGGGTAGACATTCTTCTTATATACATCACAAGACGAGCACGAGGAAAAGTGTTTCCCTTGTGCTTCTCGAATTCTGGGACTTTAAACTTCACAGGTATCTTGACATTCGGAACCAAGCACAAATCATTCACATTCTGCCCAAACAATTCCTTTCCCCCGAGGGCCTTCATCTCCCTCTGCATCTTGTCAAACTGATCTTGAAAATCATCCATTCAATCATAGAGACCCAAGCCTTCACTTGGTGGAGGAAAAGGAAGATACGTATCATCATTAGCAAATGGGACCATATTCACCGAAGGAGGTGTAGCAGGAGTAGCATGCACCACAGGAGGTGCAGGAGTCACAGTTGTCTGAACAACTGAAGTAACTTGAGGACCAAGATTGAAACCTTTAGGCACAAAGTTCTCTAGAATTCCCCATGGATAACCTTGAGGCATGCGATTCTGAACAACAGCTAGAATAGCAGACACAGGAACAGTCAGAGCTTTAGTAGTAACCTTTGTCTGTTGAGGTTGAACACTAGGTGGCTGATTCTGAGAAGCCACCGGAGATTCCATCAGAGCAGTGAGATTGGCCATGCCGGCCTTCAGAGCCGAAACTTCCTCAGGCAGCTCGCAATTCTCTTGTTCTAAGTTGTCCATCCTCCTTCTGAAAATTAGCTTGAGTATTGTAGTGGTGAGACAGCTTGCTGAACGAAGTAAAGAAGCTTGGCATGACACTTGGATATGCATAATAAATGCAAGAAATATCTGCAATATGATGCATGATATGCAATGCACATGATTTTTTTTATTAAAATTTCAAGGGACTTAAATATTTATAGACTCATTGCAAATATCAAAGCAATAACACATTTGAAATACTGAAAAAATTTATTATAATAACTTCAAAATGGATTACAAGTTTCAATAATCCCAATACAAGATGAAAATAAATTCTAAAACCCTAAGAAGTAAAGTCGATGAAGATCACTCTATACGCTGGCGCTTCCCTACAAGCCTGGCAATATGAGCCTTCAACCTCTGGTTTTCTTCCGCATATTTGGTGGTAACCTCCTTCCAATTACCTGAATCAGGAAGTGAGAACTAGCATCTGACTGAGGCTTAGAGGAAAATAAGTCCCCTTGCCTCTCCATTGTCTCTAAAGCCTGACTCTCAAGAATCTCATTCAAGTCATCTTACACCTTCAAGTCTGCTCTATAGGAAATCTCTAAAGTTTGGCACTAATTCTTCCAAGCATCATTTTCCTACGGCATCCTAACCAAAGCAAGTTGTAACTCTTCTACATAATCCAATAAGGGGGGAGTGGTCTTCACAAACAAGTCAAGCATAGGTGCTTCTCAGGAATACGACATCTTCAACTGAATAGCTCTCGTTTGGACCCACTGAAGATAAGGCTCCAAAGAAACAGCCCCCCTAGGTCCCAGGTATTTCTTAATCTTCCTATGAATGTGATGCCAGGCCTTCGCAGACTGCTCCCTAGCTTCCTTATGGTCTTCTCCCTCCTTCAGGAAGAAATGATAACACTTACTTTACACTTGTTTTTTACTCTAATTTCACATGTTATTTAGGTTTTTTTATTATTTTTTTCTCGTATTATTCACATTTTTTGTTTCCTTTTCAGGTATTTCAATTATCCATAGCTCCCCTGAAGAAATGAAGGAAACAGGCCGAAAAACAGGAGTTTAGGTCAAATTTGCACTCATGGCGTCCACCATGGCGCCAACCATAGGGTAGGCCATGACGTGGATCACCTCCTGCTGACCTCAACTGCCACGTTCCCCACTTCCCTTTCATCTACACACATGGCAGTGCCATGGCCTCCATGGCAGGCGCCACCTTTGGACGATGGTTTCCCCCCCAAAAGGAGTTGGGGGCATTCCTATAATTTCCTGCATTCTTCATCCTCTATAAATAGAAGTTCCTGATTTCATTTCAAACCACCTAAGCTTATTTGCAAACTTGATCCAACCATAGTTGCGAACATAAGCCATATAATTTCACCATTGTAAAAAAATAATTCTTCACATCGGGGAATTATGGCACTGTTGATTGAGTTTGTGATCGAGTTCGTAGATTGAGTCTGTAATCGAGTTTGGAGCACTTCGGCAGAAGTTTATCTTGCCACGTTTATTTTCAACTGCTATTTATTTCTAATCGCATTTTACTTCCAATTGTACCTGAAGGTTGAGAAAACACTTAGAAGGGGGGTTAAATAGTTTTTTCTTTTCTTTTCTAGCGCAATACTAATGGAAGGACACTGGTAATTTTATCCTGGTTCGTTTGAAACTCAAACTACTCCAGTCCACCCGCCAAGGTAATTTTGCCTCTCTCAACGAGGACTTAATCCACTATAATCAAACTGATTACAAGCGCACAACCAAACTGGTGTGACAAACAATATAATGCACAAGCTAACTGCAAGTGACTAAAACCTCTAAGACTCAACTAGTCCTAGCCCTCTTGAGAAATATGACCCAACTGGTCTCTCAAGGAACACTTACAAAATTGTCTCTTAATAATAGTGAAAAAGATTTGCTTCTAAAAAGCTTTATCACAACTGTAATTTTTTACCTTAGATTTTTCCCCAATACTTAAGAACTACCCACTATACAATATTAGTTTACAAGTATGAAAACAGTGGGTGTAAGTATATTTCACGTAAGTCAGTAACCTTTCTTTGATCTAAAATGTCTTCTATATATAGCTTCCAATTTGACCATTAGTGCCTTTGATTATGGTGCATGCATTTAATGAAGCGTGTTTGCAATGATGCCTTGGTCTTTATGTTTCCAATGCTAGTGTGCGTAGTATACTTGAGTGAGTTAGCCATCTTAGCATTTAATAACCAATGGTACTATCAGAGCTTGTCTCTGGAAGTTGAAGTGTTTGCTTGCAGCGTTGCTAACTCAGAGTTTACTAGATATATTCTTATATCAGAGTATTCTTCAGTATGTGATCTTCAGAGTTTGCTTTAATCTTGCATTTATCAGATGTTGCTTTCAGCGTGCTTCTATCAAATCTTTGCTTCAGTATGTGATCTTCAGAGTTTGCTTTAGTCTTGCATTTATCAGATCTTTGCTTCAGTATGCTTTATCAGAAGTTTCTTAGGATTGCTCTTTATCAGAGTTTACTTTGGAGTGCTTCCTTCTGAGTTTGCTTTATACCTGCGTAGAATGTTGTTTCTTTCTAAGATGTGTAAGATAGAAGTTCATATGAACTTAGAGAACATACAAGCCAGAGTATAAAATATATATCACAAAATTTATTTCTTTTTGTATCATCAAAACTCTAAGATATGATTAGAACCAAACTTTCTTCTAACAATCTCCCCCTTTTTGATGATGACAAAACAATTCAGATTTTGATTAAAAAGAAATTTTGTGCAAGTATGAGGATCTCCCCCTGAGATAGATAATCTCTTCTTATGAAATAAAGAATAATTATAAAGCGTAAGGGAAACTTCCTGAGATTTGTTTTTCAGAGCTTTTAGACTTTTTATTTCAGAGTTTCTTTAGTAATTCTTTTCCTGATGATGTTCAGAGCTTAGTCTTTCAGAGTTTCTTGAGTTCCTGCATATCCCTTAAGAAAACATCGCATTTCGTTAGAAATGTTTGAGACTTAGTCCCATAGTTGTTTCATGGATCAGATCAAAATCTCATTTTCTCCCCCTTTTTATCATAATCAAAAAGTAAAAAATGTAAAGAAATCCAAAAATGTCATATATTGAAGAGTCAAAAGAAAACAGAGTTACAAAACAAAAAACAACAAGAAACAAATTAGAAATAAAATCTAAGAGCGACGAGAAATAAGGTAAAGCAGAATATTCTTGATTTCATTTGAGGAATCCTCTTGTTTCTGCATCCAAGATCTGATTTCCTTGATGGTTTCATCTTGTTTATCCAGACGTTCGTGGATGGCCTCATTTTCCTTCTCCAGTTCATTCAGAGTGTCCAGCAACAATGAGGGTGCCACAAAAGTTGAAGCAGCTTTAGACGAGACATCCTTAGGAGCATAAGTAGCAGAGCCTGAGTACATAGCATTTGAGAGACAGGTACCAGGATCAATCAGCAGAGTAGGCACTTTCTTAGGGATAGCTTTAGTAGAGGGTTGGTTATACAGAGTCCTGGCCAAAGGATATGGTTCAGATGCAGCGTCATCTTCTGATGTCTCCATGGGGTCAGCTGGAGGTAGTGGAGCACCAGTAATCTATAGTGGAGACCTCTGATCCCAGATGCTTATTACTTCCGTCAAGAAAGTATTCAGATACTTGGAGAAATTCTTAAGAACCTGAGCATAGAGCAGTTCTTGCAAATTGAGGATTTCATCATTTATTTTGCTTCTGAAATTGTCCCACATAAAATCACACGCTGCTGGATTAAGGCTGCTAGCACTGTCAGCTTTCAGCAGGTCAATCCATGTTTGTATTTCTGTTATGAAGTTCTGACAGCATACAGGAACTTCTGATTGATCAGATTTTGGAGTTGGTTTGGGAGAAGCCCTTTTGGTGGATTTTATTTGTAGATAACATAGTGATTCAAGATCAACTACAGTTCTTAGAAAGTCTGAAGGGACAAAGAGTTCAGGAGGTTCTACTGAGGATGGACTAGGGATTGATTCTAGAGAGAGAGGTGAAGAGGTTTCAGATAATGAAGGGAATGGAATTTCTGGTGAGGAAGGTGGTGTGACATCAGGAGATATGATGATTATGGTTTGAGGTGAGGAAGGAGGAGAAGGTGCTGGTGATAAATTCAGGGCAAAAATGTTTTCAGATGATAGGATGAAGGATGGTGGTTGTGTAGCCAGAGGAACATTTATGCCAGGTAGTCTCCAAGAACCATCGTACCACTCAGAGGGTCTTTGTGATAAAGGTCTCGGTGATAGAGGGTTATGAGCAGGATTATTTGGATTTTGATGGTGAGGAGCAGAAGGAGGTATTTGAGTTTGAGGTTGAGTTTGTTGAGGTACTTCAGCAGCAAAATCATCTATGTCACATAATACTTGGTCAATTATAGAGTTGTTATTCAGGGGCTTAGATGTTTGTGTTAGGTCTATGTCAACTTCTATATTTTCAAGGGTTTGAGGTTTAGCAGATGTTTCCACGTGTACAAAATCATTAACATAAATGGTTTTAGAGGTTGTACCTACTGATTTCTTCTTCTTCTTCTAAAGTCTAGCAGAGGGGCCAACTTCAGCTTGCCTTTTCTTCTGGAGGACAACATCTGGTGGAGGGAGATTTCTTCCTTGAAGCCAAGCAGGGTCAATGGGGATACCACTTTCTTTGCATGCTTTAATGAAGTGCATAATGATCTCCGGATGATCACCATAGTTGAACAGGGGAAAATCTTCAGTGGGGATTCTCCTACTAGTGATTGTTACTGAGACGTATGGTGTAGGTTCTACCAGAAGTTTCTCAATCATCTTCCTCTTCAGTAGGTTCTTTCCGGTTAGAGGTTTTCCATACATAGGCTCCAACTCTCCAAGTAAGTTTGCATCTTCTAAGTGGGCTATCAGACCATTCTCAGTCAGAATGTCTGAAATTAGTCTTCCCATAGGGATCCAGTTTCTCTTTGATTTAGTGTTTCTGACCCTTTAAGCTTCCCTAGTTTCCTTCACATGTGTCCACAGATGGTTGAACAGAAGGTATGGCAGATCAATCTTTACATTTGTTCCTAGACAGAACAGAAGGTACTATTGATCAGCATTAATGTAATCAGGAGAACTAGTTTCCTTCCGGTGATGTATGCAGCCATGGATGATTCTTGCCCAGATTTTATAGTAGCTCTTTAAGTCTCTGACCTTGTTTGAAGCTTGCCCATTAATAAATATTTCAGCATAGACCTTGGACATATCCGTTTGTCCACTAGAGATTCCAGTAACGCCATTTCCTTCAAAACCTAGAAGCTTCCTGATGAGATTCTAAGTTATAGAAATCTCTTTGCCCATGACAAACAACAGAATGACTTTTAGGGAAGCAATAGCATGAATCCAGAATTCCTTAACTAGGTGAGGGAATACTGGTCCTACAATACGATCAAAGAAGTTTCTCCAACCTTGGAACTCCACAGCTTGGAGCAAGTCAAACCCATTTTCCTTCAGATTACCAAAATCTACCATAAGTTCAGCTACCACTTCCAAGCTGTCCACTGGAATCAGCGTGGTTCTCTCAGGAGTAACATACCTTTCTACTTGTTGAGCGTTGTTTGAGGACATAGGAATGCTTGAGGAAGGAGATGAAGATGAAGCCATTTGAATGTTTAGGTTTTAGAATTTGAGAAGGGAGTTGAGAGAGTTTGCACAAAAACGTAGAGGTGTTTTGAAGTTTGAGAAAGAGAGTAAAAAATAGAACAGGGATTTTGCAAGGGTATTTATAGTTAAAAAGAATCTTTAAAATAATGAATAGTTTAAGAATTGGAAACGATTTAAAAAAACATAATAATTATAGACAATTAATGAGATTTGACATTTAAGGGGGTGCGTGATTTTGATCAAATATGAACAGTTACCTAGGAACAACATCTCAATAGCAGTGCACGCATGCGTGACCTTTCATAATTGAAATACGCGTTCAACTTCCGAGGGTAGCGTGAGACAGCTGGTTTAATATAATGAACTTCTGACCATTCTAGTAATGAAGTGTTAGACACATTTCAGGACATGATGAATGGCTTCTGATGTAACTCCTCTTCTAACTTCTGAAGAGCAGTCAATCAGAAGATTCAATTCAGAATATTCTGGAAACACATATAGAAGAAAAAAAGTTATTTTTATTCAGGACAAAATTCCACGCTGATGTTTTTCAGAATGAATTTGAATCTATCTTCAGCAAGGGTTTGGTAAAAATATCAGCCCATTGATGGTCTGTGTCTACGAAATTTAAGTTTAAAATTCCCTTCTGAATGTAGTCCCTTATGAAATGATGTTTGATTTCTATATGTTTTGCCTTAGAATGTAAGGTGGGATTTTTTGAGAGACAGATAGCAGAGGTATTATCACAAAAGATAGGAATCTTACTTTCATATAGATGATAATCTTCCAACTGGCTCTTCATCCATATTATCTGAGTGCTACATCTAGCAACAGATATATATTCAGCTTCAGTGGTTGATAGTGCAATAGTAGCTTGCTTCTTGTTTTACCATGATATGACGTTATCACCCAAAAACTGATAGCTTCCAGAGGTGCTTTTGCATTCTATTATATCTCCAGCAAAGTCAGCATCATAGTAACCTACTAGTTTAAAATCTTTGGATCTTATGTAACACAGTCCAAGGTTAGTAGTACCTTTCAGATACCTCAGAATTCGCTTAACAGCAGTTAAGATAGATTCTCTAGGATCTGATTGGAATCTAGCACATAGACACACACTTAATAAAATATCTGGTCTAGATGCAGTCAGATAGAGAAGAGATCCAATCATACCTCTGTAGAGTTTCTGATCTACCTTCTTACTTACCTCGTCTTTTCCCAGAGTGCATGTGGGATGCATTGGGGTCTTTGCTTCTTTACTTTCTGATAGCTGGAATTTCTTCAGAAGTTCCTTGACATACTTTGTCTGGTGTTTGTAGGTACCTCCTGGCATTTGATTTATTTGAATTCCCAGAAAGAATTTTAGTTCTCCCATCATGCTCATCTCAAATTCAGCTTGCATAGATTCAGCAAATTCTCTTCCAAGAGAGACATCAGAAGTTCCAAAAATAATATCATCAACATATATCTGACAAATTAAAATGTCATTTTTAAATGTTTTTATGAATAATATTGTGTCCACTTTGCCTCTGTTAAAATTATTTTCTAAAAGAAAGTTACTCAAACGTCCATACCAAGCTCTGGGAGCTTGTTTAAGACCGTACAAAGACTTTTTTATTTTGAAAACATGTTATGGAAATTTTGAGTCATCAAAACCCGGAGGTTGGTGGACATAAACTTCTTCTTCTATGTAACCATTTAAAAAGGCACTTTTAACATCCATTTGATATAATGAGATGTTGTGTTGAACAGCAAAAGAAATTAACAATCTAATTGATTCTAACCTGGCGACTGGGGCAAAGGTTTCATTATAATCAATTCCTTCTTGTTGACTATAACCCTGAGCCACCATTCGTGGTTTGTTTCTGACAACCTCTCCTTTCTCATTCATCTTGTTTCTGAAGACCCATTTAGTTCCAATGATATTAAATCCTTTTGGTTTTGGAACAAGATCCCACACATCATTTCTTGAAAATTGATTTAATTCATCTTGCGTAGCTAAGATCCAATCATTATCCAGCAGAGCTTCATCTATTGAAGTTGGCTCAATCAGCGAGACCAATCTAAACAGTAATTCTTCATTGTTTTTGAAGGAGGATCTTGTTCTGGTGGGATCTTCTTTCTTTCCTATAATCACATTTTCTAGGTTTGCAGATGTGATTCTGGGGAATTTATTTTGTGAGGATTGTTCAGAGATTCTTAGATTTTCCAGAGCATTTTCAATAGGAGGATCTTCTGAGATTTCTTTTGCTTCTGACTCATCAGAGTTTCTAAGGTGGTCTTCTGTTCCTGTAGAATTTTCAATTTGCTTTGGCTTTTGCTGGCCAAGCTTATCATCAAATCTGACTTTGATTGATTCTTCAACAATCATAGTTTTTGTGTTGTATACTCTATAGCCTTTTGAGCATTCACAATATCCAAGCAGAAAGCACTTTTGTGCCTTAGAATCAAACTTGTTCAGATTATCTTTAGTATTCAGAATATAGCAAGTGCATCCAAAAGGATGGAAATATGAAATGTTGGGTTTTCTGTTTTTCCACAATTCATAAGGAGTCTTTTCAAGAATAGGTCTTATAGAGACTCTATTTTGAATGTAACACGCTGTGTTCACTGCTTCTTCCCAAAAGTGTTTAGCCATATTAGTTTCATTGATCATGGTTCTGGCCATTTCTTACAAGGTTCTATTCTTTCGTTCTACAATTCCATTTTGTTGGGGAGTTCTAGGACAAGAGAAATGCCATTTTATTTAAAAAAACTTTTCAAAAAAATGAATTTCAAATTCTCCTCCATGATCACTTCTAACTTTTATGATTTTAAAATCCTTTTCATTTTGAACTTGGATGCAGAAGTCAAAGAACACAGAATGTGACTCATCCTTGTGTTTTAAAAACATAACCCATATCCATCTGATGTAGTCATCAACAATGACCAATCCATACTTCTTGCCTCTGATGGATCTAGTTTTAACTGGTCCAAACAGATCAATGTGAAGAAGTTCCAATGGCCTAGAGGAAGAAACAACATTTTTTGATTTAAAAGAAGGTTTTGAAAATATTACTTTCTAACAAACTTCGCACAGAGCTTCTGAGTTAAATTTTATATTAGGGAGTCCTCTGACCAGATTGAGTTTGTTAATTTGAGATATTCTTATCATGCTAACATATCCCAATCTTCTGTGCCAGACCCATTGCTCGCTGCTAACACACATAAGGCATTTTACATTTTGAGTTTTAAGATAAAAAAGATTAATTTTATAGATGTTATTCTTTCTCTTGCCAGTAAAAATGATTGTTCCGTCTTTTTGACTAACAACTCTACAAGATTTTTGATTAAAGATATTGTCATAACCGTTGTCACATAATTGACTTATGGATAGAAAGTTATGATCTAATCCTTCTACTAAAAGAACATTATATATAGAGGGAAGGTTACTGTTTCCGATGGTTCTAGAACCAATAATCTTTCTTTTTTGATTTCCTCCAAATTTGACATCACCTCCAGATTTAAGTTCCAGACTTTGGAACATAGACTTTCTTCCCGTCATATGACGCGAGCATCCAGAGTCCAGGTACCATGACTGGTATTTCAACTGAGCTGTTAAGGACATCTGCAACATAGATTATTTTCTCCTTAGGTACCCATTTCTTTTTGGGTCCTTTTTGGTTAGAGTTTCTATAGTTCAGATTGAACTTTGATTTTGCATAGGAATTTTCAGAGTGAGAAGTGTATTTGATATCATGTGTGTGCCCAAAATTAAATTGCTTGTGTAGTGGTTTATATGATATAACCATTTCCTCAACGGGCTTAGGTTTATAAATTTCTTTCCCTCTGGAAGCTTTATATCCAATACCTCTTCTATCATTTCCACTAACACCATAGATCATTGAAGCCATTTTGCTTATATCTATGCTTTTAGCGAGAAACATTTGAAAACTGGAGGCATATTCTTTTAGAATATCTTTTGAGCTTGAAGCAGAATCTGAAATAGAGTTATTTTCAAATTTTTGAACATCTTCTTTGAGTTTAAAATGTTTTATTTAAGTTCAGAGTTTTCTGTTTCAAGTTTCTCAAGATCAGATTCAAGATTCTTTTTGAGTTTCTTGTATTTGATTTTGAGTTTACTGTAGTTTTCAAGCAGTTCAGATTGGCTTTCAGCAAGTTCAGTTCTAGAGAATTCAAAGAATACCTCTTTGGGTTCTGAGTCATAGTCTGAGTCATCTGTTGTGGTAGCCATAAACACTAGATCAGCGTGTTCACCTTCTTAGTCAGATTCAGCTTCAGATGATTCTGAATCATCCCAGGTGGCCATCATGCCTTTCTTTTTATAAAACTTTTTCTTGGGTCTTTCTTTTTGCAGCTTGGGACAGTCACTTCTGTAGTGTCCAGGTTCTTTGCATTCATAGCATACTACATCTCTTCTGCTTGACTTCTTATGTCCAGAAGATTCTGGTTTATCTTCTGACCTCTTGTAGTTCCTGAATTTCTTTTGTCTATGCTTCCACATTTGATTGATCCTTCTGGAGAGCAGAGATAACTCGTCTTCTTATGATGCAGAATCTTCAAATTTTCCTTCTTCTGCATGAAAAGCGTTAGTTTCAAAAAATTTAATAGATTTAAGAGCTACAAACTTACATATCTTCTGAGGCTCATGTTCATCAAGTTCTATATCGTGGCTCCTTAAAGCACTGATAAGTTCTTCAATGGAAATGTTATTCAGATCTTTTGATACTTTGAATGCAGTGACCATAGGTGCCCATCTTCTAGGTAAACTTCTGCTGATTTTCTTCACATGGTCTGCCTTGGTGTATCCTTTGTTCAGAACTCTTAGGCCAGCAATTAGAGTTTGGAATCTTGAGAACATAACTTCAATAGACTCATTTTCTTCCATTTTGAATGCTTCATACTTTTGAACGAGATTCATAGCTTTTGTCTCTTTTACTTGAGCATTTCCTTCATGAGTCATCTTGAGGGATTCAAACATGTCATGTGCCATATCTCTGTTGGTGATTTTCTCATATTCATTTTTTGAGATACCATTCAGAAAGATGTTTCTGGCTCTGTGGTGATTCTTAAAATCTAGCTTTTGTTGTTTATCCATGTTCCTTCTGTCAATTTTGTTTCCGTCTTTATCTTTTGGATGAATGTACCCGTCAAGGACCAAATCCCATAGATCAGCATCGTGACCTAGAAAGAAACTTTATATTCTATCCTTCCAGTATTCAAAGTCTTCTCCATCAAACACAGGAGGTTTGGTGCAGTTGTTGTTGTTTTGTTCAGATGCCATAGTGTTTTTCTTCTAGATCTTTTTCTTACACTGTTAGGTGTTTGCACCCATAACTAGAGCTCTGATGCCAATTGAAGGTTGAGAAAACACTTAGAATGGGGGTGTTGAATAAGTTTTTTATTTTCTTTTCTAGCGCAATAATAATGGAAGTAAACTGGTAATTTTATCCTGGTTCGTGTGAAACTCAAACTACTCCAGTCCACCCGCCAAGGTGATTTCACCTCTCTCAACGAGGACTTAATCCACTATAATCAAACTGATTACAAGCGCACAACCAGACTAGTGTGACAAACAATACAATGCACAAGCTAACTGCAAGTGACTAAAACCTCTAAGACTCAACTAGTCCTAGCCCTCTTGAGAAATCTGACCCAACTGGTCTCTCAAGGAACACTTACAAAATTGTCTCTTAATAGTAGTGAAAAAGATTTGCTTCTAAAAAGCTTTATCACAACTGTGATTTTTTTCACTTAGATTTTTTCCCAATAATTAAGAACAACCCAATATACAGTATTGGTTTATAAGTATGAAAACAGTGAGTGTAAGTATATTTCATGTAAGTCAGTAACCTTTCTTTGATCTAAAAGGTCTTCTATATATAGCTTCTGATTTGACCGTTAGTGCCTTTGATTATGGTGCATGCATTTAATGAAACGTGTTTGCAATAATGCATTGGTCTTTATGTTTCCAATGCTAGTGTGCGTAGTATACTTGAGTGTGTTAGTCATCTTAGCATGTAATAACCAACGGTACTATCAGAGCTTGTCTCTAGAAGTTGAAGTGTTTGCTTGTAGCGTTGCTAATTCAGAGTTTACTAGATCTATTCTTCTATCAGATTATTCTTCAGTATGTGATCTTCATATTTTGCTTTAGTCTTGCATTTATCAGATGTTGCTTTTACCGTGCTTCTATCAGATCTTTGCTTCAGTATGTGATCTTCAGAGTTTGCTTTAATCTTGCATTTATCAGATCTTTGCTTCAGTATGCTTTATCAGAAGTTTCTTAGGATTTCTCTTTATCAGAGTTTTCTTTGGAGTGCTTCCTTCTGAGTTTGCTTTATACCTGCATAGAATGTTGTTTCTTTCTAAGATGCGTAAGACAAAACTTCATTTGAACTTAGAGAACATACAAGTCAGAGTATAAAATATACATCATAAAATTTATTTCTTTTGTTATCATCAAAACTCTAAGATATGATTAGAACCAAACTTTGTTCTAACAATACCAGATTTAAAACCACCCAGTTTGGAGCAGGTTTCTATTTATTTCTTGCACCTGCTTTTACCTTGTTTATATCCGGCATCTGCTTTTACTTTGTTTATTTGCTGCACCTGCTTTACTTTGTTTATTTCCTGCACTTGCTTTTACTTTGTTTATTTCCTGCACCTGCTTTACTTTGTTTATTTCCTGCACCTGCTTTTACTTTGTTTATTTCCTTTGCCTGCTTTTACTTTGTTTATTTCCTGCACCGCACTTTAAATTATTTAATTTCTCGCGTGATTTTCTTTAACCTGTCTGTTTACATTCCCATGTCAGGATGAACCTTACTGGGCTAGAATGTAAGGAATCTAGTTAGATCGATATTCCAAATAATGTGTCAATAGAAATGCTTATGGGCTATTTTGGTTTTTAATACGAGTTTTCTGTACTTTATTGTTGTTGGGTAAGATCGAAAGTCGTCCAACCTTTTGTTAAACTCGGTTAGTTCCAACTGGTCAAAGGAAGCAAAAGCGCTTTGTCCAGTTAGTTAGGGATTTTTATTATCAAAGAAATATATTTTGAAACTATTTTTGGACGCGCTTATAGGGTTAAAGTTAGGTTCCCTTTTTATTATAAATTTCATATCAAAATACCTTTCAACTTGGTCAAGTACTTTATTTCTTAAAAATAGGTTTATTACTTTAACGCAATGCGCGCCTTTTTATAAGTGACGATAAGAAGGTCTATTTAGAGAGTAAACTCGGTTCTAATTACACGAAAGCGATAGTTCTTGTTAAATTAGTTATTTTCTTTAGTAGAAAATATTTCCTTATAAGTAGTTCTATTTCAAAGCATTGTGAATATCGTCTAACTATGTGAATTACATTCGACCCCGCTTTTATATCTAAAGTTTATTTCACCGCACTTTACTTTATTGCATGCTCAATTCCCTGTTTAATATTGACTTATCTAACACCGTAACAATAGGAAACAATAGATTGACGATTGGTCTCTATGGATCGATAATCTTTTATATTACTCTGACGCGATTCGTACACTTGCGAATAAACCGCATCAAGTTTTTGGCGCCGTTGTCGGGGAACAATTTCGTCAAATTTCGCACTCTATAGTCGCACCGTCTAGACTAAGTTTTACAGTCTGGTTAATACGAAGATCTCGCAGCACCGGAACCTTATTCAATCCTTTAGCGGAACCTGAACGTTACATCCATTTTCTCTGTAGAATTAGAAAAACTATAGCCGAGAATCGTAACCAAATACCCCTTAAGGAATTTGCCCCGTCAGATGAGGAACCTAGTTCAAGTATCGTAAACCCAGCTATAACCATAAATAATTTCGAACTAAAACCCTCATTGCTACAATTGGTGCAACAAAACCAATTCAGTGGTCTCGCTACTGAGAACCCGAATCAACACTTAAAAACTTTTATACAATTAGCAGACACTTTAAAATGAAATGGTGCTTCGCCTGAGGCAATACGACTAAGATTATTCCCTTTTTCCCTCAGAGATAAAGAACGAGATTGGTTAGATTCCCTTCCGCCCAATTCAATAACAACCTGGGAAGACCTTAGAAGAGTATTTCTCGCAAGGTATTTCACGCCCAACAAAATTGTTGTCCTTAAAAATCAATTCACAAGATTTAACCAAAACCTTGGAGAATCACTTTTTGAAGCATGGGAGAGATATAAGGACCTGCTAAGAGCCTGTCCACACCATGGCCTAGAACAATGGCTAATCATCCACACCTTCTATAATGGACTCCATTACAACACAAAGATGTCCATCGATGCTTCCGCTGGTGGCACATTGATGAATAAACCTTACCTAGAAGCCTGCGCTCTCATGGAGGACATGGCCCAAAACCATTCCCAATGGGGAATAGAACGAGCTACGGTAGAGAAAACTGAGACCCAAGGAGGAAAACATGAGATAAGTTCTCTAGACATGATGCAAGTTAAAATGGACGATCTTCAGAATGCGAACTCTGTGGGACCCAAGGACATCAACCTACGGAATGTAACTTGTTGAATAAGCCTTGCTCAGACCAAGTAAACTACACCTAAGGAAACCCATTTTCAAACACTTACAACCCCGGATGGAGGAATCACCCAAACTTTTCTTATAAAAACAATAGCCCAATACAAAAATCTGTACCTCCAAGACCTACAGGTTCCAAGCCCAAATACCAAATCAACCTATGCAAGTTGTTGTACTCAAACCAAACCTTGAGAAAATCATGGAAAATTTCATTTCAGCTCAAATCCAGCAAAACAAAGAGTTCCTAAATCAGAATATTCACGTAAACGAACTAATCACGCAATTAGGAACTAAGGTTGATCAGATGATTATGAATAACAAGATGCTTGAAACCCAGATCTCGCAGATAACCCAAACACAAGCCCTACAAACTACACCTGAAGGACAATTCCCTGGACAACCTCAACCAAATCCTAAAGGGAAAGCTAATGCCATTTCCTTATGAAGTGGGACTACTTACGATGGACCCAAGAATCTAGCCATGAGTACACCCTCACAACCTAAGACAAATGTTTTACCGACATACCAAGTGGAGGAACCAAAGGAACCCTAAAAGCAAAAAAACCTAGAATTAAAAGATAAAACTAATAAAGCACCACCCATGTACAAACCCCCAATCCCATTTCGGCAAAGAATTAAACAAACCAAACTTGACAATCAATACCAGAGATTCGTTAAAGTTATAGAAAAACTCCATGTAGAGATTCCTTTCACCGAAGCCATCACTCAAATACCATCTTATGCTAAATTCCTAAAAGACATCCTGACCAACAAGCGTAAACTTGATGATCCCAAACCTATCGAATGCAATTTTATGTCAGAAAATAAACTTGCCAAGAAAGAAAAGGATCCAGGAAGTTTTCCATTCCTTGTATCTTAGGAAATCATACTATTGACAAAGCCTTCTTAGATCTAGGACCTAGCGTCAGCCTTATGCCTTTAGCAGTTTGTAGAAGGTTAAACTTAGGTGAATTGCAGCCGACTAAAATGTCTCTCCAGCTGGCTGATAGATCAGTTAAGTATCATATAGGCATACTTGAAGACATACCAGTTAAGATTGGTCAGCTATATATACCAACTGATTTCATGGTTATGGATATTAAAGAAGACGAAGAAATCCCAATCCTCTTAGGTATACCATTCCTATCAACAGCCGGATCCATAATTGACGTTAAGAAAGGAAAATTAACATTTGAGGTGGGTGATGAAAAGATAGAATTTATTCTTTCAAAGTTCTTAATGGCACCAGTCATAGAAGATGCATGTTATGCAATCGCGTCATTGACGAGTGTATATTGGAACTTAAGCGAGAGGAATCTAACAAAAATATCAAGTTACTTTTGAACCCCATTATGGAGGATGATGGATTTAAAAGTTTAGAACCTTACATCGATGACGACCTCTATGAATGTTTATCGCTTACTCCTGATCCCATGCCTTGCCCTATAAAACTGTCTTTAGAACTGAAGGAACTTCCCAAGAATATCAGATACGAATTCTTAGATAAAGAGATGAATCATCCTATTATAGTTAATGCTATTTTAAGTCAAGATGAGACAACTCAACACTTAGAAATCTTACATAAATATCCTTCAGCTTTAGGGTATAACATCTCCGATTTAAAAGGAATAAGTCCATCGGTGTGCATGCGCCGGATCTTGTTAGAGGAAAACTCAAAACCCTGAAGAGAACATCAAAGAAGAATAAACCCTATAATGAGTGATGTTGTTAAAAGAGAAGTTCTTAAGTTACTGAAGGCTGGTATAATTTACCAAATATCAGATAGTAATTGGGTAAGCCTTGTACATGTGGTGCCAAAGAAAGGAGGCATCACAGTCATAGAAAATGAGAAAGGTGATCATATTGCTAAATGAACAGAAGTAGGTTGGCGTATGTGTATAGATTATATAAAATTAAACAAAGCAACAAGGAAGGATCATTTCCCTCTTCCATATATATATCAAATGCTTGAACGTCTAGCCAGACACTTGCACTTTTGTTATCTAGATGGATACTCAGGATTTTTCCAAATACCTATTCACCCAGGGGATCAAGAGAAAATAACCTTCACCTGTCCTTATGGAACGTTCTCCTATAGACGAATGCCCTTCAGACTCTGTAATTCCCCTTCCACTTTTCAATGTTGTATGATGTCTATATTTGCAGATTATCTAGATGGAATAATGGAATTTTTCATGGACGGTTTCTCGGTGTGTGGATTCAATTTTAAAGATTGTCTCTCCAACCTCGAAAAAATCCTTGAAAGATGCGTAGAGGTGAACCTAGTGCTAAACTGGGAAAAATGACATTTTATGGTTAATGAAGGTTTAGTATTAGGACACATTGTCTCCAAAAGAGGCATTGAGGTCGATAGAGCCAAAATTGAAGTTATAGAAAACCTCATCCCACCTAAAACCATTAGGGAGATTAGAAGTTTTCTTGGACATGCTGGTTTTATCAGCGTTTTATAAAAGACTTCTCTAAAATAACAAAACCTTTGACTAATCTTCTAATGAAGGATGTTGAATTTGTTTTTGATGAGAAATGTCTTGAAGCTTTTTAATTTTTGAAACAAGCACTGATTTCAGCTCCGATCATGCAACCCCCAGATTGGACACAACCTTTTGAAATCATGTGCGATGCCAGCAATTATGCAGTTGGTGCTGTTCTAGGAAAACGAAAAGACAAGAAATTAAATGTTATATATTATGCTAGTAGAACCCTAGATACCGCCTAACTCAACTATGCAACAACATATAAAGAATTACTGGCAGTAATTTTTGCGAGAGATAAGTTTAGGTCCTACCTAGTTGGAGCGAAGATCATTGTTTACTTTGATTATGCTTCCATACGTTATCTATTAAATAAAAAGGACGTTAAACCTAGGTTACTTAGATGGATCCTGTTACTCCAAGAGTTTGATCTAGACATTAAGGATAAGAAAGGCACAGAGAATGTTGTCGTTCACCACCTCTCTAGATTAGAACACCTAAAACCTGCCTTATTGCCTATAAATGATGATTTCACCTATGACAGACTTATAGCTAAGACTAATGATTTCGAGCCTTACAGAGATAAAGATTTTGAAAAAAATTCAGTAATGAAAAGCGTACCTTGGTACGCTGATTTTGTAAACTACCTAGCTGCAGATATCATACCCCCTGATCTAAATTACGAACAGAAAAAGAAGTTCTTCAAAGATGTTAAACATTTCTACTGGGATGAACCACTCCTATTCAAGAGAGGAATAGATAATATTTTTAGGCGTTGTGTCCCAGAAGAGGAAATAGAAGACATCACCAGACACTGTCATTCTGCACCTTATGGTGGACATGCAGGTATATCTAAAACACACGCCAAGATTCTTCAAGCAGGCCTCTATTGGCCAACTTTATGGCGTGATGTTCATGCCCACATTGTCAAGTGCAACCAATGACAATGCACCGGGAACACATCAAGACGTGACGAGATGCCAATGAGGAATATCCAGGAAGTTGAACTCTTTGATGTTTGGGGTATAGACTTTATGGGACCATTTCCACCTTCAATGGGAAATAGGTACATTTTGGTAGCTGTGGACTACGTGTCTAAATGGATTAAGGATATTGCATCACCCACAAATGACACAAGAGTGATAGCCAAGTTATTTAAGAATATCATTTTTCCAAGGTTTGGAATACCCCGTCTCGTTATAAGTGATGGAGGATCACATTTCATATCCAGAATCTTTGATAAGCTCTTGAGTAAGTATGGAGTAAAGCACAGAGAAGAAACACCTTATCATCCACATACTAATGGCCAAGTAGAAGTGTCTAACATGGAGATTAAACAAATCTTAGAAAAAACCGTTTCAATTTCCAGAAAAGATTGGTCTCAGAAGCTACATGAAGCACTATGGGCCTACAAAATAGCTTTTAAAACCCCTATTGGAACAATCCCTTACCAATTAGTCTATGGAAAATCTTTTCATTTACCCTTCGAGTTAAAGCATAAAGCCTATTAGGCCATTAAGACCCTGAATTTGGAATATTTGATTGCTGGTGAAAAGCGCATCCTTGACATTCATAAATTGGAAAAATTCCGCCAGTCTGCCTATGAGAATGCTATAATATATAAAGAAAGAACCAAAACTTGGCATGACAGAAGAATTGTAAAGAAAGATTTCAATATAGGCGACCTTGTTCTCCTTTTCAATTCTAGGTTACGACTTTTCCCTGGCAAGCTACGTTCAAGATGGACTGGTCCTTTTGAGGTCTCTAGAATCCTAAGATCTGGAGAAGTCGAGATCAAGAACAATTCTTATAGCCCATTCATCGTCAAAGGGAAGAGGTTGAAGCACTACGAAGGAGGTGACAGTCCCACCAACTACTCCAGCCACACTCTGATTGATCCACCAGTACCGGTTTCCGTTATATGAAGTTTACTCGTCAAGCTAACAACGTTAAACAAGCGCTGCATGGGAGGCAGCCCATGGGTTTATTTTTATTTTTTTCATTTATTTACTTTTTACTTTATCAAATTTTATTTTTATCTTTATACTAACAGTTGCAAAATTTATGATTTCAGGCATCACCTGCTAGCCGTCTTTGCTAAACTACATTTTTCAAGATGGAGCATTTTGATGACATGCATGTTTCCTTTTGAGATGACACTCAGAGACAACGCTATGCGGTCCTTTCACAGCGACCCATGGCACCGACCAGATATCCATACCAGATTTGCATGGAAGCTCTTGGCTTTGAAGCCAGTATCAAGTATCTATGCAACCAGCTAAAGTGGAACGAGTATGCAGATGACCTAAATGTCACCTACAAGAACCTCACCTTAGAATTCCTCAGTTCATTTGAGTTTGAGCCCTATAATGGCCAGGACGGATATCTCACTTTTTGACTATTCGGGATAGAATATTTTTTTACCCATAGGGAGTTTGGCGACTTTCTAGGCTTCCAGACCACACCCGATACTATACCTGAGCTACCAGTTGGCTATTTCATGAGTAGGGACATAGAGAAATTCTGGAGAGATATTACTGCTGGAGGGAGCCTTGATCCTTCCACTCAGCTATCCTCTATTATTCACAACCCCGCTTTCAGGTATTTTCAGATGGTTATTGCTCACACTTTCCTAGGGAAGGGCGACACTAATACCCATGTCAGCGAGGAGGAGTTCTTTTTCCACTACTGTGCGACCCAGTCTCGCCCTGTAGCCTATGGAAATTTTCTGCTGTGGAATCTCATGATGACTTCTTAGTCTGCTGAAGGTATCCTCTATGTGGGAGGGACAATGACTTAGATTGCTTCTACTTTGGGTCATATAAGTAAGTCATCTCACCTTACCTCCTACTATGGATATACAACAATGGACATTGATTTCTGTTTGGATCATGGGCTGATGAGAAGAGTCTACTTTAATCCCAACCAGTATAGACTCCTGATTGATAATAAAACCGTTCACTATTTTACCTTGCCTGATCCCATGATGACCAATGTCCATAACCCTGCCAATTGGACATATGCCTTAGAAGGTCTTGGATAGACCGTAGACGAGCGAAAATCACCTCCGGTACCTGAGTATTATCCATGTTCATTGCCAGAAAGGACCACTATATTCTCTAATAATTTCTCTTTGCAACAACCCGACATCTATGCACATGTTGATGAGCTGCGTAGAGAGGTAGCCCAACTTCGTCATACAGTTGAAGACCTCTCTCTTCAGGTTATGGTTTCCGATGCTACTCACTCTACTGAGGCAGACCTCCTACAGCAGGAAATTGATGATCTCCGCAGTAAGTTAGCTGCAACTCATGGTTCTGAGTCGACCAAGGACCCTACTACTCCTTAATGACCTTGATTCATATCTGCACTGTTTTTTCTGTTTTGTTTATCATGTTGTTTCCTTTCCCAGACTTATTTATTTTTATGCCTAACTCTTGCACTCTACTTTATTTTTATTTTTATTTTTTTCGTGATTTACCATGATTAAGTACATTTCTTTTTATTTTTATTTTTTATCTTTAATTAATTGTTTATTTTATTTTTTATGAGTTTATTATTTTCAAGTTATAAACATAAAAGAAAACAAAATACAATTCAATACACCAATCCTTGGAAGCATCAAATGAAGAATTGTTGTTTGCACCTAGGAGAAGAAATTGGAATAAGAAGCCCAAACCAACAAAACAAAGAAATTTGAGCCTATCCAAATTTTTCAAACATGGTGCCCACCACCAAGACCATTGCGCCCTCCATAGGGTCTGGGATTATAACGGGCAGATTTTCAAAAACCTCCCACTTTCTCCATTTTCAACACTAAAAACTCTCATTTTCTCAACCACCTTCAACCCCAAAACCACCTAACAACTCTCACTTTATCAACCACCTACTACCCTATTAACCATTCCAAACCTCCATTTTTCTAAACCTTCATAAAAATTCAAACTTCCTCCTCCCAATCTCCAACACCCGTTTTGAAACCCATTTTTTTCAATTTTCTTCCAAAGGAGCAACAATGGAGTTCAACGGATACATTCTTCGTGAAGGCAAACCCGGTGCCGACAACGGAAAATCCTTGAAAAATTGCAAGGACGAGAAATTGTCTCAACCAGGTATGTCGAAGAAGACTGTCTGTATGCTTTAGGACTTTATCATAGTTTTTTTCATTTAGCCGATGTGATACGGTGGGAAGAATTGACTGTTTTTGGAATGCTGGTTTGCGTTTTGCGTTTGTTTTTGCAAAATGTCGCGGTAAGCAAGAGTCGCCACCGACTTTTATTTTATCTAACAAGGAGAGGAAAAAAGCACAAAAAAATTCCTTTTTCGAGATATTTCTGAGTACGAGGGGTAGATTATAGAAAGGTAACGTATTAGCACCCTTTCTATCTGTGGTTATCCACGGGCTCTTAGGTACTTGCTCAATTGTTTTCAAAAATGTTTTCTTTGTGCTTGTGGGTTTGAAAAAGTTTTTGTTTGAACCTTCGATTTAACTCTTGCTTCTGTCCTCAAGAGTGTAATGAAGTGTTTTTGAAAACTTTTTGTAAAAGTGTAAGTGTGAAAGCGTTTTGTTTTGAAAGAGCAAGTATCTAAGAGGTAATCTACCTACTCGAAAAAGGAATCATTCTATGCTAATTTCTTTTAGACAATGTTATCCCACTATTAGTGAGTAGGTAGCACTGTCGTTGGAGTTTAAGGGTCAATTCGAATGAGGGACATACGGTCACCAAAGAAATGTTAGGACGCCTTAGCGGTAACCCTAATGTCTTAGATCATTTGTTTGAGGCAACAATATCTGAGGCAACCATTTCGAGGCGACTATGATCTTTTAGACAAGAGGACGACCTCTAAAATGACCTATACTCAATAACCGTGTACAAAGGCAACCAAGTGGGGTGTACCCTAAGAAAGCGCATGTGCGAGTGTGTTGTTTTAAGTTATTTTTATCTTTGCACATGTTAAGGGTGATCTAATTTGATTTTAAGATTAAACATTCAGTCTTGTCATGTAAACCCTATTATCAAACATCTAACAGTTGTAATTTGCAGAAATTAAAGGTGTGGAAATTAAATTACAAGGTGTCGGGTATTTACATCGCCAAAAACAACCCTTTGAAAATAAAATAAAGCGGTAAAATAAATAAAAGGTCTAAATTATCTATTACATACCGGAAGCAGATACATCAATATGGATAAAAATAAATAAAGCGCGTGGGACATTAAATTGAATGCGAATTAGGGTTTTGACCCTTTTGATTAAAGAAAATGTTTTTTGGTTGTTTTTTATTTAAGAAAAGAAATTAAATCCTAAATTAAATACTAAATTAATTATTAAATTAATTAATTAATGAAAACTAATAAATGGCATATTTTTGTAGTTTTGATTATTTTAAGAAAGAAAATAAAAATAATTAAATGAATTAAAACCTAATGATTTCTAATTAATTTTAAATATTTACAAAAATAAATTATGGTTATTCTGGAATTAAAAACCAAATTAATTAATTAAAATTTATTAAAGAAAAATAAAGTTCTGAGTTTTTATTGGACAAAATGATATTGTTGTGGATTTTTAATAAAAGGAAAAATTAATTAATGGTTAGTAATTAATTAAACAAAATTAAATAAAAGAAAAATAAAATATGAGAGGAAGTAAAGAAATGGGCCTGCGATTTGGAGGGTGTTGAAAGCAATGTTGCTGGCCCATTAAGCTGATCCGTTTGGACTTTAGGGATCCAGTGCTTGAGCGTTGACTCAGTCCATCATGTGCCCTCAAGGCTTGGCCATCAGATCTGGCCATTTGGCCATCTGGCACGTTGATTGGTGAGTGTCTATGGTAGATCTTAGGCTTGAATGCGCACTTGACTATCTGAAAACAAATAACATTGAGAAAATGGGGGACCTGGGATTCGAACCCAGGTCCTGAAGGAAAATCCATGTTATGCTTTCCACCACGCCATGTTATTTCAATTGTTATAATAATAATAACATAATGTAATATATAAAAACAAAAATCAATTGCCAGAAAATAAAAAAAAAATGCGCGTTATTTGAATAGTCCAATGGGGACGTAACACGTATTGTCCCTGACCTCCCAACCGTGGCTAAAAAATAGAATACCTATACCAACGGACAAAGGTTCGTCGCTATAAATTTTCCCACCTTTAAAATCTCGCACAAGCCATAAAAATGGTTTCTAAGACCATGGTTGAGTTTGTCTCAACCTCCTGGATGCAACCATGCCCATATCTGGGGCCAATTATCCCTGAAACAAGAAACCCCAAAAACAAGAACGAAACCGTAATAATGGTGAATCTTGCTACAGGTTAGATAAACAAAATCAAATGATGCCAAAAGCTTGTAAATGATGTGGTGATTCAGAATATGTTATCAATTTATATCAACCATGCTAAAATTGAGAAATACGAAATCAAGAACAGGGCCATGTTACGAATGACTTACAGTGCGTATGAGGGTCTGAGAATGCGTGGTTTGGATTGGGTTAGCTTATGAAGATGGACAGAAAACGAATGAGATACTTGCCAAGCCCTGAAACAACCTCTAACCTTGATTTCGATCCCTCACTTTTTCCTTGTTTTTGCATGTTTTGTTCTGCCTCCAGAATTGCTCTCTAACCCTTATTCTTGTGTGTACACGACCTTTATGTATTGCTCAGTGTATTAGGGTAATAAACTTTGTCCAAATCTTCCTACATTGATGATTGAATATTTGATTTGATCTTCTTTTACAAACTTCCAATTTTGGCTTGATTTCAATCTTTATGTGCTATAATGCCTTGATCCGAGTTTGGTATGGTGCAAGCTATCCATTGAAACCTATAACCATCAAAAGATCTTTGGTTATCAATATTTTTTATTTTATAAGATTTTATTTGATTTAAAATCAATTAATTCAAATAAAAATCAAATTAAATAATAAAAATAAGATATGGAAACATGGTCAAAGCTAGAGCACGTGCGAAATAATGCAAACTCAAATCAAGTGAAAAATAATGGGCCCATTTGGCAAAATTTGAAGTTTTGGGGATAGTTGACTTTTGGCAATTTTGAAAAAAAGTCCAACTTCAACAATGCACAACTTCTTCAATTTTGAACTTTTGGAGGTGTTCTTTGACTTTTTAGAAAGCTTGATATGTCCTCTAAACAACCATTTTGGTCTCATTTCATTTTTATATTCCATGCTCAAGTTAGAAGCTTTGACAAAAAAAGGTGTTTTTGTTGACTTTTCAAAATAACCTATAATGTCAATATTCATAACTTCTTGTGAGTGCATATTTTGATCTTGGGATATGAAGATGGATTGTAGGAAATTGCATCCTCTTAAAAATGAGATTTGGATGGGTCATTTCTCATAAAGTATGAGAAAGTTGTGCCTGGTCAAAGTTGAGTTGACTTTTCCTATAAAACCCTAATTTAGCAACTTTTGAATCTTGATGAATTTTGAGCAATCCTTGATGAATCATGATCAACCCTTGATCAAATGATGAAATATCCTTAAAATGAGAATGTTGACAAAAAATCTTGAAGTTTGACTGTATTTGGGTCACAGTTGACTTTTGCCCTAGCACAGTCGATTTTTGGACCTTTGAGCAATTGACTGAGCAAACTTCCTCTGCAAGGCTTGAAATTTGACATGGATGATATTGAGAACATATTAGGACATTGGTGAGCACTTGGACTCAATGATCTTGATGCAACACAAAACCCTAATTTAGGGTAGACTGCCTTAGGAGAGGGCTTGTCTGACCAATCTTTGAGCAACCTTGAGCAACTTGGAGATTTTTCTTGCAATGTCTTTGAGAAATATGGGAGGGAAAATTTTGGGGTACAACATCTGCCCCTGTTCAATCTTATTAAACTTGAGGATGTAGATTGGCTTTCGTGCCTTTCGTGATCTGAAGGTGGAAGATGATTGAACACTAGAGTGCCCAGAAATTTGCACTCGCGTGAAGTGGTAATTGCCTTGTGATGTCGGGAATGGGCTTACAGATGCCATTTGGAGATTTCTGATGAAGGGATAGGCTTAACGATGCCATCTGAAGGAGCGTCGATCGCATAAGAGATTCCTTAGCGAGAGCTTGTATACCTGTTGTTTAAGGAAGATTCCGTTGGGGAAGTCTGATCTTTGTTGAGATTTAGGAACTTGTCCGTAATTCAACTGAGGGGAAACATCTTCGTCGAGATTTAAGAACTCGCCCGTAATTCAACTTAGAAAACTCTGCTGAGATTTAGGAACTCGTCTGTAATTCGACGGAGGAACTTTGTCGAGATCTAGGACCTTGTCTGTAATTCAACTGAGAAAAACTCTGTTGAGATTTAAGAACTTGTCAGTAATTCGACTGGAGGGAAACATCTTCATCGAGATTTAAGAACTTGCCCATAATTTAACTGAGAAAACTCTGTTGAGATTTAGGAACTCGTCTGTAATTCGATGGAGGAACTTTGTCGAGATTTAGGACCTTGTCTGTAATTCAACTAAGAAAACAACTCTGTTGAGATTTAAGAACTTGTCAGTAATTCGACTGGAGGGAAACATCTTCATCGAGATTTAAGAACTCACCCGTAATCCAACTGAGAAAACTCTGCTGAGATTTAGGAACTCGTCTGTAATTCGACGGAGGAACTTTGTTGAGATTTAGGACCTTGTATGTAATTCAACTGAGAAAACAACTCTGTTGAGATTTATGAACTTGTCAGTAATTCGACTTGAGGGAAACATCTTCGTCGAGATTTAAGAACTCGCCCGTAATTCAACTGAGAAAACTCTGTTGAGTTTTAGGAACTCGTCTGTAATTCGACGAAGGAACTTTGTCGAGATTTAGGACCTTATCTGTAATTCAACTGAGGAAAACTCTGTTGAGATTTAAGAACTTGTCAGTAATTCGACTTGGGGGAAACATCTTCATCGAGATTTAAGAACTCGCCCATAATTCAACTGAGAAAACTCTGCTGAGATTTAGGAACTCATCTGTAATTCGACGGAGGAACTTTGCCGAGATTTAGGACCTTGTCTATAATTCAACTGAGAAAAACTCTGTTGAGATTTAAGAACTTGTCAGTAATTTGACTGGAGGGAAACATCTTCATTGAGATTTAAGAAATCGCCCGTAATTCAACTGAGAAAACTTTGTTGAGATTTAGGAACTCGTCTGTAATTCAACGGAGGAACATCTTGTCGAGATTTAGGAACTCGCCTGTACTTCAACTGAGAAAACTTCTCTGCTGAGATTTAAGAACTTGTCCGTAATTCAACATGGGTAAAAGCCTCATAGCTTTGAATTTTGTGAGAATTTAACCGCCTCCTTCCTGAAAGGTAAAGGTTAGTTATATGTAATGTATTATATGTATCAAGCAATGATGTTCTCAAAATAAATGAGATTGTGTTGTATGATGCGTATATGCATGTGTCATGATGTATGGAAATGTAATGTTTTTAGCTGGGGAAAATAAATCCCGGATAACTGTTGGAGAAAAGAGTTGAATTTTTCATTTCTGCTGGGGATGGCGAACGAAGATGATTGTGAGAATAAATCTGCAGGAGAGGATAACTCCATTGGGGGATAAACTAATGAGGAGATTACTCTGTAGGGAAGAGATGCTCTGCTGAGGATTCCACCGATAAGTTCTGCTGGGGATGAATTATTGTTGCTGGTGATACTGAATCCTGTTGGGGATTGAATTCCTGTTTGTGAAAGGAATGAACTCCGCTGGGGATGATCTTCAGTTGAGACTTCACTGGGGATAACCTTGTAGACTCTACTGGGGACAAACTTCCAGAGTCTACTGGGGATGATCTCCACACTCCACTGGGGGAGCTTTTTCAGATTGCGCTGGGAAAATTTTCGAACTCCACTGGGGATATTTTGTACTCCGCCGGGGATGATAATACTTTTTAGTGCTGATGGTAGATAAACTCTGCTTGGGGAGAATATTACCGATTCATTCACAGTTTCGAGTCTCAGCTGGGGAGAGTTAACATTACAGTCTTTTCTTACTCTGCAGGGAGTGAACACACCTTGGCCATATTCTTCAGCTGAATCTACCTCTGTACCTAGTGGATAGAGCAACTGTAAAGCTTGGACAAATCTTATTTGCCCCTGTTTCTGATATTACAAGTAATCGTCTTTTGTTTCGTATGTAAACATTTATGAGCAGCAATTAATGTCAAATGCATATATCAAAAATGAACATTGGACGTTCTTTGCAAAACAAAACAGAAAAAGGAAAAACAGTTTGAAATTTCTCTGAAAATGAATTGTATTGATTTTGAAGTTTTGGGCCGTAAATAGGCATTTTAGTACAAGAGGCTGGCGTCCTAGTAAGAGAACGCCGCTGAATAATAGAATTTACACAATTTGTGAAAAACAAAATAGCTATGTGAATAATCCCACTGGGTTCCAACTCTGCTATTGCCTTTATATCCTCGAGCATCTCATCACTTTGCTACTTGGTTGAAGGTAGATCAGATTGATTAGTGACGTCCGAGCTTGATAGTTGATACTGAAGTCTGGTTGCAAGGTGATCCAATGAGACATAATGTTACGCTTTGATCCCTAATTTTTTCCTGGACCGCCCTTTTGGGTTTTCAGTCCACCGGGATACCCTTTTTTGCCCAAGCCGCCTTTTCAGGTTTTCGACTTGCCGGGTGTATAGATTTTTTATTTTCATCCCTTATTTTTGCCCGAACCCTTTTGGTTCGCCGGGAAGCCCTGATTTTTTCCTAGGCCAGTCGACCTAGCGGGTCATTGATTATGCGTAGTATTTTTTCACTATGTATGCATTGACGGGGTGAGGAAGGTCGTCACCATCCATGGTGGTTAGAATCATAGCTCCTCCTGAGAAAATATTTTTAACCACAAATGGCCCTTCGTAAGTAGGGGTCCATTTTCCCATGGGATCACCTTGAGGTAGTATGATGCGCTTGATCACCAGATCCCCCACTTGATACTATTGTCTTCTAACTTTCTTATTAAATTCCTTGATCATCCGCTTTTGATACGTCTGACCATGACAAATAGCAGTAAGTCTCTTTTTGTTGATTAAGTTCAGCTGATCAAGTCGGGTCTGGATCCAGTCATCTTCGCTCAAACCTGCTTCCTTCATAATCCGAAGAGAAGGTATCTGAACTTCAATAGGTAATACGGCCTTCATGCCATATACCAAGGAATAGGGTGTTTCCTTTGTTGACGTATGTGCTGAGGTACGGTACCCATGAAGAGAAAATGGTAACATCTCATGCCAGTCTTTGTATGTCACCGTCATATTCTGTACAATCTTCTTAATGTTCTTATTAGCCGCTTCAATAGCCCCATTCATCTTCGGCCGGTAGGGAGAAGAGTTGTGATGTTGTATCTTGAACTGCTTGCAGAGCTCGGTGATCATCTTATTTTTAAGATTTGTACCATTATCCATAATGATCCTCTCGGGTACACCATGTCGACAAATCAGATTGTACCAAATGAAACGTACCACAACGTTCTTGGTTACAGTAGCAAAGGAAGCTGCTTCAACCCACTTTGTAAAATAATCAATAGCTACCATGATGAAACGATGCCTGTTGGACGCAGTAGGTCTGATCTCATCAATCATGTCAATTCCCCACATTGCAAAAGGCCAAGGAGCTATCAAGATGTTCAGAGGTACTGGAGGTATGTGCACTTTATCAGCATAGACTTGGCACTTGTGACAGGTCCGAGAATGCTGTTAACAGTCGGCTTCCATTGTGGACCAATAATATCCTGCCCAGAGGATTTTCTTTGCCATGGTGTGTCCACTGGAATGAGTCCTGAAAGTACCTTCATGTAACTCTACCATAATCCTTTCTGGTTCGTTCTTATCCACACATCGCAGTAAGGTTGAATCAAGGTTACGCTTGTAAAGGATGTCATTACTGATGAAGAACTTCGCTGCGAACCTCCTAAGAAACTTCTTATCATTAACAGATGCACCCTCGGGGTACTCCTGAGCCTCAAGGTATCTCTTCACCTCATGAAACCAGGGTTTATCTGTTGCCTCTTCAATCTCAATGTCATAGCAATGTGCGGGTTTGTCCAATCTTTCAATGGTAATCTGGGGATCTTCGTTGTCCCAATTGACTTTGAACATAGAAGACATCGTAACTAACACGTCTGCCAACTGATTCTCCTCTCTAGGGAAGTGTTCAAAGGTTATCTCCTCGAAGTGTGGAAGTAACGTCAATACATACTCCTTGTAAGGAATAAGATTTGGGTGTTTCGTATCCCACTCGCCTTTGATCTGACTGATCACGAGAGAGGAATTTCCGAATACACTTAAGAACTTAATCCTTAGGTCAATTGCTGCTCGAAGACCCATGATACACGCTTCATACTCCACCATATTATTGGTGCAGTTGAAACATAATCGAGCGGTGAACGGAGTATGAGAGCCTTTAGGAGATATGATCACGGCGCCAATGCCATTACCCAAAGCGTTTGAAGCTCCATCAAAGTACATAGACCATCGGGATCCTTTCTCAGGTCCTTCGTCCGATCCAGGTTCTTCACAGTCAGTCACTATCATGATATTCTCATCCACGAATTCAAAGTTCATAGACTGGTAATCATCCACTGCCTGATGTGCCAAATGATCTGCCAACACACTTCCTTTAATTGCTTTTTGGGTCGTATATCGGATGTCATACTCAGTCAAGATCATCTGCCATCTTGCTATTATTCTGGAAAAGGCAGGTTTCTCGAAGATATACTTGATTGGATACATCTTTGATATCAATAGAGTAGTGTGAGTCAACATATACTGTCTCAGCCGGCGAGCAGCCCATGCCAAAGCGCAGCAAGTTTTCTCGAGTAGTGAGTATTGGGTCTCACAGTCGGTAAACTTTTTGCTAAGGTAATAAATAGCATGCTCTTTTCGGCCAGACTCGTCATGCTGACCCAGCACACACCCTATTGAATTGTCGAGTACTGTCAAGTATAAGATCAAAGGTCTCCCTTCAACTGGAGGCATCATAATAGGTGGCTCTTGGAGATACTCTTTGATCCTTTCGAAAGCGGCATGGCATTCATCATTCCACCTTACCACTTGATCTTTCTTTTGTAGCTTGAAGATTGGTTCACAAGTAGCAGTCAGGTGCGAGATGAATCGGGCAATGTAGTTCAGACGTCCCAGAAAGCCTCTGACTTCTTTTTCTATTCGGGGAGCTGGCATATCCTGTATAGCCTTCAACTTTGTGGGATCCACTTGAATACCTTTATCGCTTACGACGAAACCCAGCAGCTTACCAGATCTCACCCCGAAGGTGCACTTGTTCGAGTTTAACCTCAGCTTGTACAACTTCAACCTGTCGAATAACTTCTGAAGGTGGTCCAAATGTTCTTCTTCAGTCTGGGATCTTGCAATCATGTCGTTGACATATACCTCAATCTCATGATGGATCATGTCATGGAACAAAGCGACCATGGCGCGCTGATACATTTCCCCAGCATTCTTCAATCCAAAAGGCATGACATTGTAGCAAAAGGTACCCCATTGAGTAACAAAGGTTGTCTTCTCCATGTCTTCGGGAGCCATTTTAATTTGATTATAACTGGAGAAACCATCCATAAAGGAGAAGACCTTATGATGTACGGTGTTGTCAACCAGAACGTCGATATGAGGTAGAGGGAAATCATCCTTGGGGCTCGCCCTGTTCAGATCCCTATAATCAACACACATTCGAACCTTACCATCCTTCTTCGGCACCGGAACCACGTTGGCCACCCACTGCGGGTAAGAAGTAACTGCTTGAAAACCGGCATTAAACTGTTTCATCACCTCAGCCTTGATTTTCTCAGACATCTCTGGGCGCATTCGATGAACTTTTTGTTTCACTGGAGGACAGTCTTCCTTGGTGGGCAGGTGGTGAACCACAATATCGGTATCCAATCCAGGCATGTCTTCATAAGACCAAGCAAAGATCTCAACATAGTTACGCAGCATCTGAATCAGCCATTGCTTAACACTGGACTCTAGATTTGCACCGATCTTGACCTCTTTCTTGTCTACCTCTGTACCCAGATTTACTATTTCCACTGGCTCTTCATGCGGCTGTATGGCCCTTTCTTCCTGGAGTAGCAGTCTAGCAAGTTCACCAGGAACTTCGCAATCATCTTCACCTTCGTCTTCGGCTAATTTGATCGGACTTTCGAAGTCATAACCGGCAGTAGCAGAGTCGTTACCAGTAGGATCCAGAGTGGATGTAGACCTGTATATGTGAGTGTGTGTAAAATAGTTGTTTTGCAATATATAATAAAAGAAAAACAAGGAGCGCAAAATTTTGAAATGCAAGAAACGTCCAATGCTTTTATTAATAATATATGGAGATGACAAATATCAAGCCCTCACAAATAAATCCATGGTGCCTCGGGTAAGACATCGGGCCGTAAAGTTTAAAAATTGTTTGTTACAAATTCAAAACAAAAGTCTCATTACTGGGTAAACAGAAACGGGAATAGAATCCTTCACCGTCCAATTGCTTAGTCCACCATCAGCAGTTGGGTATATCCAGCTGTCAATATCGAACTCTTCATCATCATCTTCAATAGCATTCACTCCTGCGTCATGTTTAGGCATAGGTGCCGTTATGACATTAGAATTTTCCGGCGCTTCAAACTGAATTTCCTTAGCATCAATCAGATCCTGCATTTTATTCTTTAAGACCCAACAGTCATTCGTATCATGCCCCGGGCTATCAGAGTGAAAAGCACAGCGAGCGTTCGGATTGTACATGGGCGATGTTGTATTGGGATTCTTCGGGGCTTCCTTCAGAATCACCAAGTTGGTCTTCAATAACTGCAGCAGAATTTGAGACAGGGTCATATGAAGCTGAGTGAATTGTCTTTGTGGTCTCTCGGCCCTTGGCTGATTGTTGCGTTGAGGAGCAATAACAGGTCTTGATATAACAACCACATTGACTGCTTGGCGGCGCTCAGGTCTATTATGGCTCTTTGCGCTGTAAACTGCGCTTGACTCCTTCTTAAAAGGCTTCTTCTCGGTTCCTGATGAAGCACCCTTCTGTATTTTACGGCTCTTGATACCGACGTCAACTCTTTCCCCGGTCATAATAAGCTCAGTAAACCAGGACGATGAACTTCCAATCAGATGGTTGAAATACGGACCAGACAAGGTCCCCGGAAATATATCTACTAACTCTCTATCAGCCAACGGGGGTTGTACTCTTCCAACAAGGTCCCTCCATTTTTGAGCGTAGTCTTTGAAACCTTCGCTTGCACCCATAGACATACCCTGAAGTTGGGTACGCGTGGGAGCGAGGTCGGCATTATATTGGTACTGCTTGTAGAAAGCAGAAGCCAAGTCCTCCCAATTATGGACACTAGCTCCTTCCAGCTGGTAAAACCATTCAAGTTGAGTCCCTGAAAGACTGTCTTGAAAGAAGTAGATCCAGAGGTTCTTGTCAGCGGTGTATGGCTGGATCTTTCTAACATACGAGCGGAGGTGCAGCTTTGGGCAAGAAACCCCATCGTATTTAGCAAAGACTGGTGCTTTAAACTTGTGGGGAATCACCACCCCAGATGACAAACCCAAATCTCCAAAGTCCAACCCAGGGACTTTCTGGACCTCCATTGCGCTCAACCGGTCTTCGAGTTTCTTATACCTATCCTCAGTCGAAGGATACTGGTCTTCGTCAAAGTCAGTCTCGTTATCAGAAACCACAGGGCTAGGAGCCCTCCTTTCTTCCTGATTATCTCCCCCTCCATATGAGTGAGTCAAATCAACATCCTCTCGCAGATTATTTCTGAATCTACGACCCATATTCAGTAGGACCGTCTTCTTCTTCTTCTTCTTCTTCTTCTTATCCTTTAAGATAAGGGTCTTCAGATCTTGCTGACCCTTAGCCAAGTTCATGAACATTTCCTGGAACTGGGCGTTTTGAGCTTGTAGAGCCTTGATGGCTTGATCAGTTGATGTTTCAGAAGACATGATTTGCTGAAATAAATAGCGAAGAAGATGAGAAACCTGTAAGGGTACCTGTAATGAGGTGCATGGCAATGAAATGTGTATGATCTGATTCAAAGACTTTAGGGATTCAAATTCGTAAACCAAAATGAAACACACTTTTATTAGATAAAACTTGAATTCATTGTTCAACAGATGCCTTTAAGGCGTTACAAAAAGGAAATACTAAAAAGTAAATCAAAACTAGAAATAACAAAAGACAATCAGCGCTCCCATGGTCGTTTTCCGTTGGTGCTAACATAGTCGTTGAGGATCTGCTCGTTCTCCAGTTGCCTTGTCAACATCAGGATCTTCCGCTCTTGATCGTGATACTTTTCTCTGTAGGTATCCCGCTCTTCCCTTAGTTGGATCCAGGACCTCTTTAATGCCCCAATGTCAGTAGGCATGTATGGGTGGAGGATGGTAGGAGGAACCCCTTCTTCATCATCAAGTTCAACTATCACAGGAAAGACAGCTTCGTAGGGCATCCCTAGCTTCTGAGCACGTGTACAAACCCACCGGAGATATGGTTCCATTGGAAGAGAAGTCTTCACACCTAACTCGTGCGGATCATACCTGTGCACCCTATCCCAGGGTCGTATGAATCTGCAGTGATGTTCATCACTATCCCCTTGGAAGTCAAAGATAATACTTGGCATCAGCAACTCATGAGTTCCTTCCCTCCTAGCTCGCCCAAATTGTCGTAAGGCCAGACAAAGGTTATAGGTTTATCCCTCCATTGATTCCTAGCAGTGGAACATTGGGGTATTCCCCACAGGATCAATAATAGCCACGTCTTCCATGCCTTTAGTAGTCCAGATGATGTCACTGTGAGCAAGGGACATAATCCTGTAGGCCCAACCCATGCCTTCCTTGTTCTTCAAAACTGATTTATGGAGGTGATAAATAAACCACCTCGCCAGCAATGGTGCACAGCACATAAGGGTTCCCCGTTTTCGAGCAGTACGGGCATAGAGTGTGTGAAGGATATCACCCAAGAGAGTGGGCACTGGATTATGGGATATGAAAATATTCACTACATTCACGTCAACAAAAGAATCTGAGTTTGGAAATAGAACCAGACCATAAATGAGAAGAGCAAGGATGTCCTCGAACGCCTGAAAGTCTAAACTGTCCCAGCACTGATTAGCCCGACCAACCAAGAATTTAGCCAAGAAGCCTTTTGTCCCACTCCGAGTTTCCCAATTAGACATTGCCTCAGCCTTTGTCAGATGGAGGGCTCAAGCAATCTCTTCCGGCCTAAGGACTTTCTCCTAACCTATAAATGGGGTCTGCTCTAGAATGGAGATACCAAGTAGATCAAAGAACTCTTCCAAGGTGGGGACCAACTGGTAGTCCGGAAAAGTGAAGCAGTGGTACAGTGGATCAAAGAATTGGACTAAGACACTCATCATCTGTTCATCCAGCTTGGAGGTGACCAAACCAATGAGGTGCCCATGTCTTCTGATAAAAGAGGAAGTATCTGGAACCTTTGCAACCAAATCTCTAAGCTGAGTGGGAATTTGTACAAAGCTGATCCGAATAGTGTTTCTACGCTTAGATGCCATGATCTGCAAAACAGAACAAAGATGAATCCCCTCTATCTTTGAAATGGGTTAGTCCAATGCAATATACATGCAATGCAATGATGCATGATGTAATGATAGAAACACACCATAAGTATTCACAGATAGCAAACATGGTAAGGGCACACAAGTCACACAAAATAGCCCTTAAATTTCAGGCTGGCAAGGAGTTCAGGTACTACTCTCTTTCAGTTCAGTTGGTTCAAACCTATCCTAGAAATAGTAACCAGGTTCTAGAGGATCTCAATATCATTGACCACCCTCGATCGGTCATAATTTCAGTTTAGCAACCTTTTCTTGCGGTCGGAATCATCGCGAGAGTTTGGTCTCAATGAGTGTAGCATACTGCTACTTTTCTATGGCCAAGTTGGTCAATTATAGGTTCTAAGGTCAGTTGGTGCTTAATAACCCCTAAGCAGACCCATATTCTCCTCATTGCGCCACAAGGGATATTGGTACCAACTAAAGTGCCACACCAACGTAGCTACTGCTTCAACCGTATCGGTCTACGCCGTGAAGTTCCCTCACAGTTTATTGCTACTTCCCTAAAGGGTATCCCCCAGATCTGGGTTAGGATCTATAGTAACTCCGATTCAAACCCACAAAGATAAAGCATACAATCAAGCAATTGAAAACATTATGAACTATTCATAAGGTACACCCCACTTATAATTCATCCCCAACAGAGTCGCCAGTTCTGTGATACGGTGGGAAGAACTGACTGTTTTTGGAATGCTGGTTTGCGTTTTGCATTTGTTTTTGCAAAATGTCGCGGTAAGCAAGAGTCGCCACCGACTTTTATTTTATCCAACAAGAAAAGGAAAAAAGCACAGAAAAATTCCTTTTTCGAGATATTTCTGAGTACGGGAGGTAGATTATAGAAAGGGAACGTATTAGCACCCTTTCTATCCGTGGTTATCCACGGGCTCTTAGATACTTGTTCAATTGTTTTCAAAAATGTTTTCTTTATGCTTGCGGGTTTGAAAAAGTTTTTGTTTGAAACTTCGATTTAACTCTTGCTTTTGTCCTCAAGAGTGTAATGAAGTGGTTTTGAAAACTTTTTGTAAAAGTGTAAGTGGGAAAGCGTTTTGTTTTGAAAGAGCAAGTATCTAAGAGCTAATCTACCTACTCAAAAAAGGAATTGTTATATGCTAATTTCCTTTAGACAATGATATCCCACTATTAGTAAGTAGGTAGCATCGTCGTTAGAGTTTAAGGGTCAATTCGAATGAGGGACATACGGTCACCAAAGCAATGTTAGGATGCCTTAGCGGTAACCCTAATGTATTAGATCATTTGTTTGAGGCAACAATATCTGAGGCAACCATTTCGAGGCGACTATGATCTTTTAGACAAGAGGAAGACCTCTAAAATGACCTATACTCAATAACCGTGTACGAAGGCAACCAAGTGGGGTGTACCCTAAGAGTGCGCATGTTCGAGTGTGTCATTTTCAATTATTTTTATCTTTGCACATGTTAAGGGTGATCTAATTTTATTTTAAGATTAAATATTCAATCTTGCCATGCAAACCCTATTATCAAACATCTAACAGTTGTAATTTGCAGAAATTAAAAGTGCGGAAATTAAATTACAAGGCATCGGGTATTTACATCGCCAAAAGCAACCCTATGAAAATAAAATAAAGTAGTAAAATAAATAAAAGGTCCTAATTATCTATTACATACCGGAAGCAGATACATCAATATGGATAAAAATAAATAAAGCGCGCGGGACATTAAATCGAACGCGAATTAGGGTTTTGACCCTTTTGATTAAAGAAAATGTTTTTTGTTGTTTTTTATTTAAGAAAAGAAATTAAATCCTAAATTAAATACTAAATTAATTATTAAATTAATTAATTAATGAAAAATAATAAATGGCATATTTTTGGAGTTTTGATTATTTTAAGAAAGAAAATAAAAATAATTAAATGAATTAAAACCTAATGATTTCTAATTAATTTTAAATATTTACAAAAATAAATTATGGTTATTCTGGAATTAAAAACCAAATTAATTAATTAAAATTTATTAAAGAAAAATAAAGTTCTGAATTTTAATTGGACAAAATGATATTTTTGTGATTTTTTAATAAAAAGAAAAATTAATTAATGGTTAGTAATTAATTAAACAAAATTAAATAAAAGAAAAATAAATTATGAGAGGAAGTAAAGAAATGGGCCTGAGATTTGGAGGGTGTTGAAAGCAATGTTGCTGGCCCATTAAGCTGATCCGTTTGGACTTTTGGGATCCAGTGCTTGAGCATTGACTGAGTCCATCATGTGCCCTCAAGGCTTGGCCACCAGATCTGGCCATCTGGCACATTGATTGGTGAGTGTCTATGGTAGATCTTAGGCTTGAATGCGCACTGGATTATCTGAAAACAAATAACATTGAGAAAATAGGGGACCTGGGATTCGAACCCAGATCTTGAAGGAAAATCCACGTTATGCTTGCCACCACGCCATGTTGTTTCAATTGTTATAATAATAATAACATAATGTAATATATAAAAACAAAAATCAATTTCCAGAAAATAAAAAAAACGTGTGTTATTTGAATAGTCCAATAGGTACGTAACACGTATTGTCCCTGACCTCCCAACCGTGTCTAAAAAACAGAATACCTATACCAACGGACAAAGGTCTGTCGCTATAAAATTTCCCACCTTCAAAATCTCGCACAAGCCATAAAAATGGTTTCTAAGACCAGGGTTGAGTTTGTATCAACCTCCTTGATGCAACCATGCCCATATCTGGGGCCAATTATCCCTGAAATAAGAAACCCCAAAAACAAGAACAAAACCCTAATAATGGTGGATCTTTCTATAGGTTAGAAAAACAAAATCAAATGATGCCAAAAGCTTGTAAATGATGTGGTGATTAAGAATATGTTATCAATTTATATCCACCATGCTAAAATTGAGAAATACGAAATCAAGAACAGGGCCATGTTACGAATGACTTACAGTGCGTATGAGGGTCTGAGAACGCATGGTTTGGATTGGGTTAGCTTGTGGAGATGGCCAGGAAACGAATGAGATACTTGTCAAGCCCTGAAACGACCTCTAACCTTGATTTTGATCCCTCACTTTTTCCTTGTTTTTGCAAGTTTTGTTTTGCCTCCAGAATTGCTCTCTAACCCTTATTCTTGTGTGTACACGACCTTTATGTATTACTCAGTGTATTAGGGTAACAAACTTTGTCCAAATCTTCCTACATTGATGATTAAATATTTGATTTGATCTTCTTTTACAAACTTCCAATTTTGGCTTGATTTCAATCTTTATGTGCTATAATGCCTTGATCCGAGTTTGGTATGGTGCAAGCTGTCCATTGAAACCTATAACCATCAAAAGATCTTTGGTTATCAATATTTTTGATTTTATGTGATTTTATTTGATTTAAAATGAATTAATTCAAATAAAAATCAAATTAAATAATAAAAATAAGATATGGACACATGGCCAAATCTAGAGCACGTGGGCAATAATGCAAACTCAAATCAAGTGAAAAAGAATGGGCCCATTTGTCAAAATTTGAAGTTTTGGGGATAGTTGACTTTTGGCAATTTTGCAAAAAAGTCTAACTTCAACAATGCATAACTTATTCAATTTTGAACTTTTGGAGGTTTTCTTGGACTTCTTAAAAATCTTGAGATGTCCTCTAAACAACCCTTTTGATCTCATTTCATTTTGATATTCCATGCTCAAGTTAGAAGCTTTGACAAAAAAGGTGTTTTTGTTTACTTTTCAAAATGACCTATAATGTCCAAATTCATAACTTCTTGTGAGTGCATATTTTGATCTTGGGATATGAAGATGGATTATAGGAAATTGCATCCTATTCAAAATGAGATTTGGATGGGTCATTTCTCATAAAGTATGAGAAAGTTGTGTCTGGTCAAATTTGAGTTGACTTTTCCTACAAAACCCTAATTTAGCAACTTTTGAATCTTGATGAATTTTGAGCAATCCTTGATGAATCATGATCAACCCTTGATCAAATGATGAAATATCCTTCAAAACTAGAATGTTGACAAAAAACTTGAAATTTGACTGTATTTGGGTCACATTTGACTTTTGCCCTAGCACAGTCGATTTTTGGACCTTTGAGCAATTGACTGAGCAAACTTACTCTGCAAGGCTTGAAATTTGACATGGATAATCTTGAGAACATATTAGGACATTGTTGTGCACTTGGGGTCACTTGGACTCAAGGATCTTAATGCAACACAAAACCCTAATTTGGGGTAGACTGCCTTAGGAGAGGGCTTGTTTGACCAATCTTTGAGCAACCTTGAGCAACTTGGAGATTTTTCTTGCAATGTCTTTGAGAAATATGGGAGGGTAAATTTTGGGGTACAAAAACTGACATCCTAGGATTTCATGATATTTTTACTAGAAAAGAGCCCATCTTTGAGAGGCTAACTCGGGAATTCTTAAGTTCCCTAATTTATTTGGTTCACCACGACACTGCTAGTATCGTCGGTACGATTAAATTCCGTTTGTTTCATGTTGAATATGAATATAGCACCGACGAACTCGCATCTTTGTTGGGTATTCCTCATGGTGATGGCGCTATTTGTGAGACCCCTTTGGATTCTTAATGGTCCACTGATGCATTTTCCTTCTGGCATCAATTGTCAAACTCTTCTATAAATTCTTTTGAAGGAATTTTAGCATCATTGATCCATAACCCGCCTATTCGAATTTTTGGATATATGCTCGCCTGTACTATTTTTGGTCGGGAGAATCCAAACAAGGTAAATGCTAGAGAACTTCTATTTTTGCAAGGTAGTCTCACAAATAGGAGAATTAATTCAGTCTCGTCTATGATTGCTCACATGTTTGTTGTCCTGAGACACACAAGGACCGTAGCTTTTGGAGGACTAGTTACATCTATTTCTAGAGATCTACACCTTGACGCCGATATAGGTATTCTAGCACCCCTGCCTCCCCGCACAATTAATTTGAAATTTCTAAAAGATATGAAATTGTGCAAGGTGAGGAGAGCGGGTGGTTTTGAACTTATGGTTCGGGATGTCGCTATCCCATCAGTCGTTATGCCTTGCACTAGACACACTGATGTATGCATTGTGAGGAACTGGACCTACGATCTAGATGCTCCACCTTTTAAGGGTCCATTACCTCCTAATGTTCCACTTGGGGACGAACATGAGACTGATGAAGAATACGAGCAGAGAGATGAACCCCCTACCCCACCTGTGTCCCCCCACCATGCTTCACCTGCACACACTGCACCTTCTACTTCTAACACTTTTATAGGTATGGCTACTGGCTTCTACATCACTGAAGAGATGTGGCATAACCAGCTTGCCCGGGAGGAGAGAAGAGGTGGTTTACTTTCTGCCATCCAACAGCAGCTGGCAGATAACATGAGTTTTATGGAGGCATCCCGACAGCAGACTGACCGCTCTTTTCAAAGTCTTATGGAATCTCAATTGGCAATATCCCGCGAGCAACAGAGGCAACAAGCTCAGTTTCAGAGGCACTCCGCCCTCATGGAGGCCACTCAAGGTTCCCTTTTAGGCAACCTTCACGAGATTCAGAGTTCACAGATTGCCTTGTCTGCCAGATTCGACCAGTTCAAGGCTTCTCAGATCAATCATCGTCACAGCCGATCCCGTCATCCTAGACATTCACCGCAGGATGGCGAGGGACCCAGCCAGCCTTATTACTTTACCAGGTGACTCTTTCCTTATCTTATTTTACAGCATTGAGGACAATGTTCAATTTAAGTGTGGGAGGAGATTTACTCGCTTTATTTTTCCTTTCCTGCATTTTCCTTCTCGTTATTTTACTGCTTTATTTGATTTAGTTTGCTTGTTTTCTTTCTTTTCAAAATAATACATATGTTTGACGAGTCATCTATATCTGTATGGTCTAGTGTATGTCCACTCCCCCATTTCTTGAACCTAACCGAAAAAATTTCTAAGAAAAACACTGTGTTTTGAACTTAGTTGGGCTATAAGCCCTGGTTGAGATAGGATGTAGTATGACTTGGGAAAGCTCTTTTGAAGCATCGATGTCGTTTTTACACCTTAAGCTTCATAAATTTAGGAATTCGATCCCGATACCCCCTATGTCGTGGCCTTAAAAATTTTCATTCTTAAATCCTTGAATAGTTTATCCTAGCAGTCAGCTCCGGTCTAAGCATGCTCTACGTAGGGGACCGAAGAGAAGTGAATGATCTATATGCTATGTTCTTATTATAAAATACAACCCCGGGATAGGTGACCCTCACAAAGTCATTTAACTCAACAAAAGTTTTACGTTGAAAAATAAAGCAAAAGCAAACGCAACAGAAGAAGAAAAAGAAAAAGAAAAAAAAGTTTACCCATCTTTAGTTGGTTCAGAGGTATCTGGTGCTGAACTTGGTAGGGCAGATTACGGTCTGATCCCCCGCAACTATAAATGGGTCAATAAAAGGGGTTACACCAACTTTTTGTACCAGAGCCTTGCATTTTATGATCAGAATCACTACCCGGTCACTTTACTATGAGCATGTACGAATAACGGGATTAATGTGATTGCGCCTGAATGAAAAAGGATTTGAAAAAGAGGAAAAATATAGGCCTAATCATAGTGCCATGATATGGATTGGTTCGTAAAAGAATGAAGCTTATGTCCGTTTTATAGAAGAGTGTCACTACGATATCCTTGGTTTAAATCAGTCAGTACCTATCAATACATCCCTGTTTTAGTTCCAGAGGCCCCTTGCCGCCCAACTTGTTCACTAACACCATTTTTCTTCTTAATCTATTTAGAGTTTTTGCTTGAGGACAAGCAAAGGTTTAAGTATGGGAGAATTTGATAACACTTACTTTACACTTGTTTTTGACTCTGATTTCACATGTTATTTAGGTTTTTTTATTATTGTTTTCTCGTATTATGCCCATTTTTGTTTCCTTTTCAGGTATTTCAATTATCCAGAGCTCCCCTGAAGAAATGAAGGAAAATAGGCTGAAAAATAGGAGTTTAGGTCAAATTTGCACTCATGGCATCCACCATGGCGCCAGCCATAGGGTAGGCCATGACGTGGACCACGTCCTACTGACCTCAACTGCCACGTTCCCCACTTCCCTTTCATTTACACACATGGAGGGTGCCATGGCCTCCATGGCGGGCGCCACCTTTGGACGATGGTTTCCCCCCCAAAAGGAGTTGGGGGCATTCCTGTGATTTCATGCATTCTTCATCCTCTATAAATAGAAGTTCCTGATTTCATTTCAAACCACCCAAGCTTAGTTGCAAACTTGATCCAACCATAGTTGTGAACTTAAGCCATATAATTTCACCATTGTAAAGCAATAATTCTTCACATCGGGGAATTATTGCACTGTTGATTGAGTCTGTGATCGAGTTCGTAGATTGAGTCTGTAATCGAGTTTGGAGCACTTCGTCAGAAGTTTATCTTGCCATGTTTATTTTCAACTGCTATTTATTTTCAGTCGCATTTTAGTTCCAGTTGTACCAGATTTAAAACCTCCCCGTTTGGAGCAGGTTTCTATTTATTTCCTGAACCTGCTTTTACTTTTTTTATTTCCTGCACCTGCTTTTATTTTGTTTATTTCCTGCACCTGCTTTACTTTGTTTATTTCCTGCACCTGCTTTTACTTTGTTTATTTCCTGCACCTGCTTTACTTTGTTTATTTCCTGCACCTGCTTTTACTTTGTTTATTTCATGCACCTGCTTTTACTTTTTTTATTTCCTGTACTGCACTTTAAATTATTTACTTTCTCGCGTGATTTATTTTAACATGTGTGTTTATATTCCCATGTCAGGTTGAACCTTACTGGGCTAGAATGTAAGGAATCTAGTTAGATCGATATTCCAAATAATGTGTCAAACAAAATGCTTATGGGCTATTTTAGTTTTTAATATGATTTTTCTGTACTTTATTATTGTTGGGTAAGATCAAAAGTCGTCCAACCTTTTGTTAAACTCAGTTAGTTCCAACTGGTCAAAGGAAGCGAAAGCACTTTGTCCAGTTAGTTAGGGATTTTTATTATCAAAGAAATCTATTTTGAAACTATTCTCGGACGCGTTTATATTTGGTAAAGTTAGGTTCCCTTTTTATTAGAAATTCCAGATCAAAATACTTTTCAACTTGGTCAAGTACTTTATTTCTTAAAAATATGTTTATTACTTTAACGCAATGCGCGCCTTTTTATAAGTGATGATAAGAAGGTCTGATTAGAGAGTAAACTCGGTTCTGATTACGCGAAAGCGACATTTCCTGTTAAATTATTTATTTTCTTTAGTAGAAAATATTGCCCTATAAGTAGTTCTATTCTGAAGCATTGCGAATATCGTCTGACTATGCGAATTACATTTGACCCCGCTTTTATATCTGAAGTTTATTTCACTGCACTTTAATTTCTTGCATGCTCAATTCCCTGTTTAATACTGACTTAGCTAAACACCGTAACAATAGGAAACGATAGATTGACGATTAATCTCTGTGGATCGATAATATTTTATATTACTCTGACGCAATTCGTACACTTACGAATAAACTGCATCAAGAAACTACTCAAATGAATACTATTTTGTTTATCCCTCATCGGATAACCAAGTCGTCGTCGTGCAAGAACATGGTTGTAGTTAATTTCTCCATGTGTACCAAGAAGAGTTACATTAGGGAAACAACCACAACTGTTGACAATCTCTACATCATGGTAAGCCCGATGATACCAATCAATATCTGAGTGATTAAGTGCCATGATCTTAGGAGCCCAACGGGGTTCCTTCCTGACATCCCAGAAAGCATCAGACTAAGGCATATGAGAAATAAACAGCCGGTACAATAGAGGCATGCCACAGATAATCATCCCCCCATGATAAGAATTCCGAAGATGAATAGAGTAATAAGTATCACCCAACAATGTAGGAACTGGATTTCTAATCATGAAGATCCTGATAGCACTAATGTCAACAAACTTATCCATATTAGGAAATAAAAATAACCCGTAAGCGAGTAGAGCAAAGATGGCCTCAAAAGCGATTGTACTCTTCATCCTGGAAAAGTAACGAGCTTTCTCCAATAATAATTGAGTTGGTAATCCTCTAATCCCTCCTTTAGTAGTCATATGTGCTTCAACCTCAGACTTTCCAAGATGGATCAAAGAAGCAATCTCGTGTGGTTTTGGCTCACCCTCCAAACCAGTAAAAGGAACACAATCGGTAATAGGTAAGTCCAACAGATAAGAATACTCCTCTAGTGTAGGAATCAACTGATAATAAGGGAAAGTAAAGAAATGATACATCGGATTGTAGAACTGGACCAAGGTCGGGAGAATACCCTCCTTCATCCTAAGATTCAAGAGAGGAATGATGGATCCATACTTCTTCCGAAAATCTGCAGAACACTCAATCTCAGGAATTAGACTGATCAACTCATCTATCTTAGGATATTTGAAATTGTATTTTCTGGTATTTCTTTTTCCAGAATCCATAGTCAAAAGGTACCTGAGATATTCACAAATGCTTAAATTTCAAGTCCCTTGAAATAAAATTTCTCCAAACGATGCTTTTGAGTGCATGGATGCATGATGCAACAATCACACACAACATCACAAACATAGGGTTCATAGTTTCAATGTTGCGAGCATGAGGTCGAAGATACTACCCATAAGGTATGGTATAAAAGTTATCACCTGCCGAACAAGGTTCTAGAGGTTCCCAGAGTCTACATCCTTCCTTTGGATATTACCAACTTCCCGATTAACTCAGTAATTAGTAATATTCTCAAGAAAAACTCGTCCGAGCGTAGTATCGCGTGACAGTTATTTCCGGATTACTCCGTCATAGCTTTCGCACTACACCTAAAAGGCCAAGATGGGTTAGGTATTCTACGGTCCTCAGCTTCAGCAAGCTCCCAGGTCAAAAGCAGTACGTCTTCCCGATTACTCGGTAAATGATACTACAGTCAAAAGGGCCTCCACTGAGTGGGGGATCTCATGCCTCCTTTTTTAGGATTACTCCCTCAAAGTTAGCATGACTATACCGCCCATCCAATATTAAAATTTGCCCAAGTCCTGGTATAGGACTTATGTGAAATCACTAAGCACCCTGAAAACCTAGAAAATCCAGACAAACAGATATACAACATATAATATATAACAAACAATAGCACATATACAGATATAAACAAAGATAGGTTTAACCCACTTAGGGATGGACCAGCAAGAGGTATGATATTTCCCCAGTGAAGTTGCCATGTTTTTCTGTAGCAGTAGAAATGTTTAAGACTAAACCATTGGATTGACTAGACTTATACAGATCAAAATAAAAATTGCCACCACGCTTTATTATTTCAAAAGGAATGGGAAAAGAGCAAGTAACCCAAAAAGAGGGGGAAAGATTCAAGGTAAGGGGGTTGGTTATGCAAAGGGAAGGTATTAGCACCCTAAACATCTACGGTACTCCGCAGGAACCTCTTTGAAAATCTGTATATTTTGGCTATAAAATATGTTGTATAGAAATAGATGGTGGAGGTGAGAAAATAAATATATTTTTATGATTTTTGCACCTGCCGCAGTTGCGAACCTTTAGTGCCTACGTACCATCTTTCGTGCAATAGGGGATTCGGGTACACGTAGCTCACCTTTAAAAATTTTAAAACACAAGTGTGTTGGTTAATTTAATGAGATAAGACATCATCGTCATTGTCCGTGTGGAAAACATACTTACTACCCACAATCATGAGAAAGGAGAATTTGCATCATCTCAAAGTGGAGGATATGACTTGGATTTTAAAATCAACAATGCCTCACTCAACACCCAAGTGTAAATATCTCACTTCACTACATATTGTAGAAGTATAGTTGTTTTCATCACTACAAGGATTGACAAGAGTCCAATCTTTTGAGAAAAGTTTTTTCAAGTAAAAGCCAAAGTGGAAAAATGGTTTGAAATGAGATTGATTGACTTTTAGTCTTCTTACAAAAAATGTCAAGGTATTATTAGGTTAATTAAAATTTATTTATGAAAAGGTTTTGAAAATGCATGGACCTAGGTCCAAGTTTATTATGAAAGTGGTTCAGTTTAAAAAAACAAGAAGAGTTTTCAAAAGGAGAGAGAAGATTTTTGAAATTAAAGAAGATGGGAGGAGAAGAAGAGACTATCCTAAAGCATGAGGTAAAAGCTAGGGAGAAGAACCATCTAACCAACAAGAAGCCAATACTTGACATTATGAGTCAAGATAGAATATTCTTTGGATTGAAACCAAGCAAGCAAAGATACTAGACCTCTTGAGGGAAACAAACTTCAAGTGTATTAAGTCTTCGTAAAAATTGGGCATAGTAACGCCTGTATACTGGTGAATTCTATATTACAGACAAAGTATGTAATCCCATTAACCTGCACATAAAACAAATAAACAACCCAATGTCTTAAGATAAACCTCAAGAACTCCAGACAAAATATCAACTAAGGTCACAAGGTCTCCAACATAGGTCATGGTCTCTAATCCTAAATCCAAGAAGTCCAATACTCCATCATGCCAAGGATAGTAACCAAATACTCCAAGTATCATTAAAGTTTTTATGGTTCATGTTTATTATTAAGTATCTTAAAAAAGAAAAGAAAATCTCAATTGAGAAAAATAAAAATGAGAAGAATATAAAGGGGCTCAAGTGAGCAAAGATGAAAAATAGAATGAAATGTAAATGCTAAAGTAAATGGTGCATAAAGTAAAGAGCATAAAATAAAGCATAAAGTAAAAGCATAAAATAAAAACAATTGTCAATAATTAGTGGTTAGTTGGATGACCATCTTGAATCTTACATTTGGAATTTATTAGAGGATTGGTAGAACCAAAGCGTCTACACAATGAATTACATTTGCTTTATGTCAAGTATATCATCCATTTAAGAATCCTCAATGTAACATATAATGATCATTGATGTTTAAGTGATCCGCATTAACCAAAATTTATGAAGATACATTAGAGGATTGGTAGAACCAAAGCCTCCACATAATGAATCTCAAGGTTATTGGATCAAATGGATCAAATTAACATGCTTGAGCTTCCAAACATAGGTTTGGACCATGAATGATCATTTTCTCTAATTGAGACAAAATTTAGCGCTTTCTTAAGCAATTGTAAGTGGACTTATATACAAGTCGCACCTATTTTGAGGCTGGTCAATAAAAATCTATGCACCATTTGTTTTGAGACATGATATAGAGATCATGCTCCAATAACACTTAGTGCAATAAGAAAGGTATAAGATGAAGAGGGGTGGGAAAGAATATACTAAACATTTTTGAATTAAAATTTAATGAAACTATTATTAAAATCATTCATCCATTTTTATGGAGTTAGACTCAACACCATGGATCCAATGATGTTAACAAAGTTCATGATCAAAAATTCAACCCAAGATCAGCCAGAAAATAATCACAAAATAATATTACATTTAATATATGCATTAAAAAGGGTTTTAAAATGTTTTAAAATAGAAATAAGAGAGAAAAATATCAACTATGTTCAAATTAATCAAGAAAGATTAAGTAAGACCATAGAAAAGTCAGAAATGAACTCAAATCTTTTTATAAAATTTTTGGTAATTTTTTAAAGTCAGAAACTATTTTTAAAATTAAAAGAAATGAGTAAAATAAACAAAAAATGATAAAAAATAACAAAGTCAGAAATAAAAAATAAACGAGGTCACCAATATTTGTCACAATATCATTGGATCATTCCATATTTTTTTAGAATTTAAAAATGAATAAAAGTATTTTTAAACATCTAAAACAATCCAAATAAAGTGAAAATTTATAAAAAAAAATATCAAAACACAAAATAAAATTGTAAAAAAATCAAAAATATATTTCATAATTTTTTCATATTTTTTGGACTTAAAATGAATGTCCTGTGATTTCTTGAAGTTTAAAACAATTTAAATATAAAAATATAAAAATAATATAAAGTCAAAAAAATGTGGACCAATGGATAAGAGTCAAAACACATTAGTAAGCTAATCCAATGGATCAGACGCATTGTGCATATCATGGTCATTAGTGAATAACACACATGATTATTAATTAAATCAAATATTCAAAAATTCCAAATGGAATTGTTTCATTGGTTGAAGGATGACACGTTGGTCATCTTCAACCTCCAGCCAGTCTCAAATCGAGCTTGCTCAAACTGTAAAATTAGAGCACGAGACCGGTACCATTCGCTTCGTCTCATCAAGACGAAGACAACCACACCTTCGTGAAAAATTTATATAAAATGTAGCTCAAGCAATTTGGAAGGAAAGTTTTGAAAAGGAATTTGAAAATTCATGGCCAAAACGTGTTTCCAATTAAAAGAAAGTGTTGCGACTAGAACCAGGGCAATGAGAGCTTCACAATGATATCAAATTTTGAAAGAATTGATGGAGAAATATACCTATTGAAGTTCAGTTGCAGAGCTCTGTAAATGGACTTGGTCAGATCAATTCAGAAGTTTTCAAGGCTCAATTCTTCTTCTGTTAGCTTCATGGAAGATCAAGGAAGGTGAATTGATAGAAAAAATGGATTGAAAAAGGCTTGAACAATGATTTCGAAGTTACAGATAAGTGAGTTACGGAACGAGTTTGGCAGGGTGATTTTGGTTGTTCAAGCTTGAGAAAACGAATGGGATAGCTCATGTATTTATAGGAGAAGCAAATGGGATCAAAAGGAAGGGTTAATTATGCAATTTGAAGGGAATTTGTGTGGGTCTGCATCATGAAGAAAGTGTGACTTCTATTTTGTCAAAACTCATCCAAAACGCGCGTTTTAATTCTATAATCCACTTGGGAAAGTTGGCTAATCATGTTTAGACCCAAAATGCGTGCTAATTTGATGGTTAGAAGTTGTAACATGAAATTCAAATTCTGACTTGCGATGAAACTTCAATTCCAAATTACCACTTTTGAAACAATGGAATTCTCAGCTCAAGGGGTCTTAAGGCATGGTTCTTGATGCTTTAGAAAGATGAGATTACAAGCTTTGCAATGGGAAAAATGGAATCAAATGGATGTTTGAGCTAAAAGTTAAAATGAGTCAAAGTTGGGGAAAAGAGGTTGACTTTCCATACTTAGAAATATTTCAAGTTTTTCTTTAAAAGTGACCTATAATGTTTTTCATCCAAACATGGCCTTCCTCTTGAAATTTTCTCTTGACAAAAAAATATGGCATGAAATAGACCTCTTGAATGACATTTTGAAACTTGAACCATTAAAAATCCCCAAAAATTGAGAGAGTTATGAATTGTTGAAGTTGGCAAAAAATCATGAAACGACCTATAATCTTTTGTATCCTTAAGGCATCATCCGTCCATTTTCTCACTTTGTACATAAAAGAAGGAATAAAGTTCACATCCTGAAGCTCATTATGGAAAAATAGTGGGATCAAGGTGATAAAAAGTGACCAAGTTATGATCATTTGAAATCACACATGGGAAGTTGGGGGTTCATCTAGAGGACTTGTAATCTTTCTTCATCATCAAGTTTCTTCCACATGAAAACTCCTTGAAACTTTTGAAGTGATTTGTTAATAACCCTTTGAAGAGATGGATGTTTTTTGAATCACTCAAAAATACCAAAATATGAGCAAGATATACTTCTCTGAAGTTCAAAATCCTAGCTCCTAGATCAAGAAAATGCTTTGAGGAACTTTGACAATTTTAAACAACCTTCTTGTACCAACACTTTTACTTTGTAGATAGAAGTTATTGAAGATGATAATTAGAACTCATAGAAACCAAAACCACTTCCATATCTTGAAAATCAAGAGAAATATGCACTTGTGACCAATGGGAACAAGGCCTTGCCCAACAATGACAACATCTTCAATCAACCCCTTGTACTTTTGAATCAATCTTGATAACTTTGAAATATAGTGAACCAAGATAAACCTTGCCATGCCATTTCTTCCAAAATAACAAAAATGGTGAGGTTTGAATTTCTCAAGATTTATTGACTAGGGCATGGAAATAAATTCATGAACCCATGGATCAACTTGCTAAGCCACATTGCCTTTACCTACATTATTAACAAGTAAGATAAACCAACATTGTATTTTATTAATTAAAAGGAAAGTCAAAATAAAACATGCATGATCACAAAAGAAAAACAAGTCAAGGTGCTTGGTGATTCTTCAAAGAGAAAAGCTAAATATAGGGAGGAGAACCAAAAGCCCTAATGTGATCTTGTTATGATTGAATCAATATGGTATGATGAAGGGATCTTAGGGGGGAAATTGGGGTACAACAGAATGCAATGAACAAGGTCATTACAGGAGCAAATGTCCAAATCTTCAAATAGAGAAACCTAAAAAGAAGCTCTCTAAGGAAAAGAACAAAAGTTGTATGGCAACGTGGGATGACTCTGAATCTTCTGAAGATGGAACAAAATCAGAAGATGAACGAGCCAATATAGCTCAAACGGCCAACTTATCAGATGACACTGAAACATGTGAGTCAGAATCAGAATCAAACTCAGAGTTATAAGAGGTATTCTCTAACTTTTCTAGATCTCAATTAGAAGAGAGTTTGTAAGAAATTCTTAAAAGATATCAGGAACTTCGAGCAATAAACAAGAACCTTAAAAAGGATCTAGTTTCTGACTCTGAAGATACTAAGAAACTGAAACAGAAAACTCTGAGCTTAAAGAAACAATTTCTAATCTTGAAAACAAATTACAAAAAGCTCAGGAAGAAACTGCTTCAGAAATTTCTAGTAACTCTAATAGAATCATAAAATAATATGATCAGAGCTTTTAAAAATTTCTTGCTAAAAACATAGATAGAAGCAAGATGGCTTCAATGATCTATGGAGTTAGCAGAAATGGGAGAAAAGGAATAGGATACAAGGGAAAAATTATCTAAACCTAAAAAGGTCAAGGATATGATTATAAGAAGTACACCCCTTTATTCTCACTTCACTTATGTACAAGCACGTGATATAAAATATACTAGTAATGCATATTATTCTAAACCAAAATTCAAACAGAATTTTGGAAACTCTAACAATCAAGGACCCATAAATATATGGGTACCAAAGGATAAATTCATTTATGTTGCAGATATTTTCAACAGCAAGTTTGAAACACCAATCTTAACACCTGGACTCTGGATGCTCTCTACACATAACAGGAAGAAAGCATATGTTCCAAATCCTGGGATTTAAATCTGGAGGATACGCAAGTTTCAGAGGCAATCAGAAAGGAATGTTTATTGGATCTGAAACTATTGGTAATGGTAATGGGAATACAGTATCAGAAGTTGTCTAAAGATTCTCAGTCTAATTCAGAAGAGGATGTCACACTCTTCACAAGCAACTTCTGACAAATTGAGTCAAATCGTGTCTTTACTACTTTTTGATTCTTGACAAAAAGGGGGAGAATGAAAGATATTTTGACTCCTTACAGAAGCTTGATCAGAAGATCTTCAGGGAAGTATTTTATTTTTCTCTTTTGATTATCTTACTCGGGGAGAGTTTTTTACTTTTTGTTCTTTAAGTATTCCATCAAAATATACAAGTTTTTGTCATCATCAAAAAGGGGGAGATTGTTAGAACATAAATTGGTTATACATCCCTGTAATGTGAAAAACATCTACTAGAACATATTAGAAGTTCTGATGTAAAAAGCATAGAAAATTTGCTAGAACATCTGGAATTTCTAATATAAGAAGATGAGAGAGTTTGGTTTTGGAGATCTGTTCAGTCACAACATACTTAGAAGAAAAATATGCGTGACACGCTGAATGAAGAAGTTCTATGTTGCAAATTCTGAATGCACCAACGATGTGAAACAAGAACTCTGATATTATGATATGTAAAGTTCTGGAAAGAAAAAAGAGTCTCGATGATAACATTCATCTTCTGATGTGAGCATGTTCTGAAGCGTTACATTTTATTAATGGAAAATCAAATGTAACAGTTGAATCAAGACATGATCTTAACTTTTGGAAGGAACATTAACTACACTTCATCAACCTTCCAAAATCATCTTTTTATGTCTCTTATGCATGGCCTATATAAAGAAGACGTATAAAAGAAATCCAGTGACGAACTACTGCGCACGAAAAAGAAAAGCATATTTACCCAGTTCTACCTAGTAATCTAAAAGTGTGTAATACATCACTGTTGTGATATTGTTTTATTTAGAAAACATATTTGTACACACTTTCAAATATATTGCTTTGTATTTCCTTGAGAAAATCGTGTTGTGGTTTTAGACTGAAGAAGACATTGGCAGTTGTCATTGTGATTGTGTAATCAAGTTTGATTAGTGGATTAAGACCTCGCTTGAGAGAGGCGAAATCACCTTTGTTGGTGGAATGGAGTAGTTTGAATTCAAACGAACAAGGATAGCCAACATGTTCTTTCATTTTATGTTTTAATCCCAATTCACCCCCCCCCCTTTTGTGTTTTTCCATTCTTTAATTCATTCATTACCCCATTCTAATGGAACTTTGATGGAAAAGAAGATGTTAAGGGCCGGATACTATTGGTTGACAATAGAATATGACTATTACAAATTTGTGAGGAAGTTCCATAAGTTTCAGATTTATGTTGACAAGATTCATGTGCCTCTAACTCCTCTCAATGTAATTTCTTACCCATGGTATTTCTCTATGTGGGATATTGATATGATCGGGATGATTGAACCCAAGGGTTCAAATGGACATTGTTTCATTTTAGTGGAAATTGGATACTTCGCCAAATGGGTGGAAGCATCTTCTTATGCTAATGTGACCAAACTGGTGGTGGTGTGGTTTATCAAGAACAACCTTATATATTGGTATGATGTGCCAAGCAGGATTATCAGTGATAACGGCTCAAATTTGAATAATAATATGATGAAGGACCTTTGTGAAGAATTCAATATTCTCCATCATAACTCATATCCTTATAGGCCTAAAATGAATGGGGTTGTTGAAGCTGCTTATAAGAACATTAAGAAGATCATTCAAAAGATGGTTGTTACATATAAAGATTGGCATGAGATGTTCTCTTTTGCTCGGCATGGGTATCGTACATTCGTACGCACTTCAACTAAGGCAACCCCTTTCTCTCTTGTTTATGGCATGGAATCAGTGCTCCCAGTCTAGGTTGAGATTCCTTCTTTGCGTGTGATATTAGAAACCAATTTGTCAGATGAATGGGTCCAGAACAGGTTTGGCCAACTGAATTTGATCAAAGAAAAGAGAATGACTGCTTTATGTCATGGTCAGTTATATCAGAAAAGAATGAAGAAAGCATTTGATGAGAAGGTAAAACCTCGTGAATTCAAAGAAGGCGAGCTCGTGCTCAGAAAGATCATGTCTTTAACGCTGATTCTTGGAGCAAATGGACTCCCAATTTTGAAGGCTCATATGTTGTCAAGAAAGCCTTCTTTGGCGGTGCATTTATTCTTGAAACTATGGATTGTGAGAAGTTCCCATATTCCATAAATTTCGATGTAGTCAAGAAATACTTCGCCTAAAGAAATAAAAGAACAGTTCGCTAAGTTGAAAACCCGAAATGGTGGCTTAGGCCAAAATGAGCGTCTTAATAGGCTGAAAACCTAAAAGGAAGGTGTTTTACCCCAAAATTTTCCCTCTCACTTATCAAGAATTTGCTCACAAGATCTCCTTGGGTCCAAGGCTGCACTAGGGTTTGATCAGCTTAAGACACCTCCTTAAGCACTGATGACCAAAATTAGGGTTTGAGTTTGCACAAGGATTTTGGAACTTCCAATGTCCCATATGACTTTCATGTATCATTATGGACCCCTAATATTTCTCATGTCAAGTTTCAAGCCTTGGATCACATTTTTGCTCAGTCAATTGAGCATTTGACCTAAAAATCAGTTGTATTTAGGAAAAAGTCAACCATGGCCAATTTACAGTCAAACTTTATAATTTTTTATCCACATCAACATTTTAAACTCATATTTATCATTTTATCAAGTTTGGACCATAATTCCTCAAGAAATTTGATTAAATCTTCAAAAGGGCAAAATGGTCAAAATTAGGGTTTTGACTGAGAAATGGAAATTTCTGATTTTTGACCTAGTAAATGATCAATTGGTTTAAGGAATGATCTCAAGAGTCCAATTTCATCATTTTGACCTAATAAAATGGTTCAAAACATTTCAAGTCCATTGGATTGACAGATGAATTTTTCAATCTACTGATCAAAAGTCAATTGTGTACTGAAAAGTCAAACTCTGCTTTTTGGTCAAAATAAAATTCCAAAAAACAAAATTCATCAAAACATGTCAAATTGTGAAACTTATTCATCAAGAAATCAAAAATTCAATATTTTATTTTGAAAAGTCAAAATTTCTAAACTTAGAAATTTTTCTAAGTGTTGGAAATTTCTTATTTTTTTCATAACTTTGAGCAAAATTTTCACCATGATGCATGATGATTCAAGAGAAACTTCCAACATGAAATTTGTATATCTCCATGAATTATACAACTTTTCTTTACAAAAATCCTTCCAAAATTGCTTGGTTCTCAAGTTATAATTTTATGAACATGTGGTCATGAACAAAACACTTAGTGAAATTTTTCCCTAATTTGGTCAGGATTTTGACCCAACTTCATGGAACTTTTTCATATAGTTCCAAGGGGAATATTCAAAAGCAATTCAAGGATGGGTTATATAGCACATTTCAAGCTTTCCAAAATATCCAATAACTCCTTGAGATCATTCTTGAGTAGGGAGAATCGAAGAGATGAAGTTAGGGTTTTATCACTTTAATTACAAGTCATTTTTGTAATGAACCAAATTCAAAATTCAAAGTATGTTGCATAAACACTACTTTGCACGCCTCAAACTTGTTAGAGACTCCATAATTAATGTTTTACACAGCTGTTAGAGGTCTCACTTCAAGCATTCAATGCATGTACATGCTTTATATCCATTTTTGGAAGAAAGGTTACATTGCCATTTTGATAGAGTGACTTTTTGTACAAAACTTGTTCTTGAGCCTTGCACTTGTTCTCTTCTGATCAAACAAGTCCTATAACTCATGAGAAATTGTTTAGACACTTACAATCACCCAGCCCATGCTTGTACCTCCTCTTGAAACTTGTTTCCCTCTTTTCTTTAAAATCAAGTAACCTAGACAAAAGGCTTGAAACTTGTACTTCTGACTTGCTAATGCACTCCAATCCTTTTGCATATAGATACAAAAAATATCTGCACCAAACACATGAATGCTCATGCCCTGAAAAGACCTAGAACTCAGAATCACATTCCATACCTCCATTTTCACACAAACTGACCAAAAACATGAAACTCATAATCTACTCATGCGTTTCTTGGCCTTTTGGTTTCTAAAACTTCTAAACATCATATAGAACTAATCCCACACCCTGTTATAGAATTGTAACACCATTAACACCATCCTTCATTTTCAAAAACAGAGCTCTGCACATTGACTTCTCCAGACCATTTCGGCCATCTATTGCTCCAGCTAATCATTGCATTAGCTTCCTGGGACCTCAAGGAAGCTAACCTGATCATCACCATCACTTGAAACAAGCTCAAACTCAAAACACGATTTCCAGTTTTTAGGTAAGTTTTCTTAACTTTGAACTCCTCATACAAGCATCATTAATGATTTATTTGTGAACAAAACATGTAGATATCATTTCCCTGAAGCTAACCATGTTCGTAGTTTCCATTAATTTTGCTTGAGCTTAGAGAATTTTGAGACTGAAATTTCTGAGATTTTTAGGGTTCAGATTAGGGCCATTAAAATTCATGCTTATCTTTGATATATAGTTTTAATGCTTTAAATTTCTGAAACCGTGAGGAAATTTGCTACAAGTTTCAAGTTTACAGTTTTCATTTTTGATGAGAAATGAGCAAGTTACAGTTGGTCTGGCTGGAGGTTGAAGATGAAGTTATCAGGGCGTGTTTTGCATCATATATTTTTTGTTTTGCTTATGTTAACGGATGTATAGCCACCCCAGTGGTAGAAGCGCGCGCCTATAACCTTTGGGACCTGGGTTCGAGCCTCAATGGTACCCTTTTGATCTTTCATACATTTTTACATTCTGACTTCCTCTTTTTTGCAGGGAGTTGGGCCTCCTTGGGCCCTTTTTGTTTTTATTTTTACTTGTTAACCCCCTATTTCACTTATACGCCACTGGCCCAGTTTGTTTTATTTTCTTTTTTTTATTATTTCATTTTATTTTCTTAAATATTTTTCCTAATGTTAAAAAATCATAAAAAAATACCAAAAAAAATAGATTTTCATTTTAACTTAGTTTATTTTATTTAACTATAATTTATTTATTTTTACTAACTAGTCTTGTGAATTTAATTTAAAACTTGGTTATTATTTATTTTCTTTTACACTACTTAAAATATATTTATTTTAATATGAAAAAGGCCAAAAATATTTTACAACACCATATTATTTTCAAGACAAAAATACAAAAATACTTTTCTTAAACTTAATTTATTTTAATCAATTAATAGACTCAGGGTTTTATTTAAAATCTTTTCTTATTAAATTAGATTTACTTTTATTATTTTAATTAATTATTTTCTTTTAATTAATTAGCTTAAACAAAAAAAAAAACCTTTTCTCGTAATAATCCAAAAATATCTATTTTCTTAACATTAGCATTTTTTTTACATTTATTTTATTTTGTACGTTATATTCATTTAAATCCTTGTACATTTATATCCAATTGAAATTGGTTGTAATAGATTAATTAGGTTTATATTCTTGCAATCCCCATTCAACTTGTACACCCCCCTCCCACAAGTATTGTAATAGCATAGTAACTTTAAATTCCGCAATTTATCGCTTTTATATACAAATGCTAGTAATTAGGGTTTGTATGGAAAGACTAAAACCAATACTTAGAAAACCCTAATTCAAGACAAAATCAAGCATGAAAACAATACACTTTCACACAAGCACCCCTAAGGTTATTCCACTTGGTTGCCTTATACAAAATGACCATATTATGCATGTGAGGTATCTTAGCAAAAATAAGCAAATACAAGATCATAGTCCCTCGATGATGCTATCTGAGTTGTCTTTCAAATGATCTTAAGTCCCTCAAAGAAAATGCTAAGATACCTTGCAACATTGCTAATCATGGTTATACGATGACCCACGCCCGTCCCGTTTACATCCAAAGATAGGGTTGCTTACCAAATCAATGGTAAGACAACAATGTCGAAGGAAAACAAAATGAACAAGAAATACTTTTGAGTAGGTAGAATGCTCCTAATTACTAGCTCAATTTCAAAACAAAACATCCTTTCTATTTTCAAAACAAACACCTACACTTTCAAAACATCTTACAAAACTTGAAAACATTTTTAAAAGATCAACATCTTTGTATACATTCTTACGAACGAGAATCATTTACAAATATTACCTAAGCATTGGCCTCTTTACAAAATAATTTCAAAAAACAACACAAAGCACAATTTCAAACAAAAGCATGTGGTATAGCAAGTAACTAAGAGCCCATGGAAAACCGTGGATGAAAATGATGCTAATACCTTCCCTTTTCATAATATACCCCCTGAACTCAAGAAATAATCTCAAAGGTCTTTCCTGTGCTTTTTCACCTTTCCTTTTGGATAAAAGAAAAAGTCGGTGGCGACTCTTGCTAACCGTAACATTTGCGATCAAACGCAAAACCCTCAAGTCATTTCTCCCACCGTATCACAGAACTGGCGACTATGCTGGGGATAATTCTAAAAGTGAGGTTATATTAGGGTTAGATCATATTTACTTGCTTTATTTTGTTTGACTTGTATGCTTTACATTATGGTTCTTTGTTTGGGTTTGAATCCTCTATCCAGATTTGGGATACCTTATAGGTAAGTAGCAATATGTTGTGGAAACTGTGTGGGGTATACCGACATGGTCTAAGAAATAGCTACGTTAGTGTGACATATTTGTGGGTACCGGTAGCCCTTGAGTTAATCAAGGAGAATACGGGGCCGCTGAGTGATGTCATGAAGCACTAATGAACTTTTAGAACCTTTACTTTACCAACTTGGCCTTTAGGATATAGTGAGATGACCGGCTTTGGTGCAGTCCGAAGTTGGAAGATACTCGATACTACACTTATTGAGGTTTGGTTTCTTGGGATATTTCGGTCGCCGTTAAAGAGGCTTGTGCTGAAACAATGACCAAGGAAACAAACTAGTGATATTGAGCTCCTTAGAACCCGGTTACTATTACTAGGACAGGTTTGAGCCAACTAAACTTCAAGAGGGTACTTACCTATAAAACTCCATGCAAGCCTAAACCTAAGGACTTGTTTGCTTTGTTTGTATATATATACTTGTACATTACATCATGGACATCATAACATCACACTCATTCACTAACCACTTTAAGGATCTTGGTATTTATCTTTGTTCTTGTTTTGTAGGATATGGATTCTCTTCGCAGGAAAACTATCCAAGTCAATCTTGTAAGGATCCCTCCACAACTTAAGGAGCTAGCTTCAAGGATTCCTGAAAATTCTCCATTTACCAAGAGACATGGTTTCCTACTCAACTTGGTCACCTCCAACATAGATGAGGACACAATGAAGGTGCTCTTTCAGTTCTTTGATCCTTTACACCATTGCTTCACATTTCCCGATTATCAACTTATGACTACTTTGGAAGAATTCTCCCGACTCTTGAGGATTCCAATTCTCAATCAACTACCTTTCAATGGTACGGAAAGAGACCCAAATCCAGAAGAGATTGCTCAAGCTCTACACTTGCAATCATCTGATGTCACAACCAATTGGGAAACAAGGAGTGGTGTCAAGGGTTTCCTAGCAAAGTTCCTGTTTGAGAAAGCCCAAAACTGTTGCAATTCTTTGGACTTGCAAGCCTTTGAGGAAATTGTGGCTCTCCTCATCTATGGGATGGTTTTGTTTCCAAATCCTGACCAACTTATAGACATGAACACCCTCAAAATCTTCATATGACACAACCTGGTGCCTACTTTGCTAGGAGACATTCTACACTCTTTTCACACTTGCACTATGAGGAAAAGAGGTGTCCTTATGTGTTACACTCCTCTTTTGGCAAGATGGTTTATTTCTCATCTTCCCCAATCTGTATTGAAGAATGAGCAAGGTTCAAGGTGGTCACAAAGGTTGATAACGCTCAAACATTCAGACATCCATTGGTGTTTCCGATCCATAGAGAATGTTACTATTGTTGATCATTTTGGAGAATTCCATAATGTCCCTTTACTTTGAATTAGGGGAGGTATCACCTACAACCCCTGCTTAGACTTAAGACAGTTTGGTTACGCCCGAAAGGATGGTCCGCATGAGATGCTCATTCAAGGTTTGGTATTTGACTATGAGAACAACGATCAAGGTCTTCGCCAGAGATTTATCCGAGCTTGGAGGATGTTGAAAAATGTAGATAGAAAGACTTTGGGGCACAAGAATTCCATCCCTCTTGAGCCTTACCTCAAATGGGTACGAACTCGTGCTCAGAATCTTATGATGCCTTACCCCTCCATTCTCCCGGTAATCATTGAGCCAATCATGGAAGGAGATGTTCCATACACTATCCTACATCCCGAAATGCCCACCTCTCTTGAAGACCTACAAAAGGATTGGATACAACTCAAGGGGGAGCGAGATACTTTCGAAGCCCAATTCTACGCAAGCGAGAAGAAGGTTTTGGAACTCACTAAGCAACTTCATGAGGAGAGGAGCTTGAATGCATACATCGCACCAAAGAGGATGCGCACTACCTTTTTATCTTAGAGTTTTTGTATTATTTTGCCAAAAAGAGGCATTGATGTACTCAAGCTTTAATTTATTAATATAGCGTGTGTTTCCTTTTTGTCTAAAATAAATTTGAATCTTTAAAATCCTTGAAATCATTGCATATGCATTTACCATTCATCATAACATAAGCAGGTTTCTTGCAACAAGTCTCCTCATCTCTCTACTGTTTATTTCAGTAAGATGGATCTCGAGAAAATGGTAAAGGACCTTCAAGCTCATAATGCACAGTTTCAACAGTTGTTCTTAACTCTAGCCAAAGGATAAGAAGAGTTGAAGACCTTACTGGTTGAAGAGAAGAAAAAGAAGACGAAGAAAATAATCGGAATTCTAAACATGGGGAGAAGATTCCAAGGGCGGACAAGAAGGACCTTAGACTTTGCAACGACATCCGGTGAGAAAGACAATCAAGATGGGAAGGGCAAAGAAAAAGTTGTCCAGTCATAGTCAGGAGAGGAAGAGGAAGAAGAAGACTATTCTGAAGAACAATATCCTCCAGTCGACGACAAGTATAAGCATATAGAAGAATGGTTGAGTGCAATGGAAATCCAAAAAGTTCATGGCTTGTACTTTGAGGAGTTAGGGTTAGTATCGGGGATTGTCATTTCTCCAAAATTCAAAGCACCTGTGTTTGCAAAATATGACGGAGTCTCATGCCCCAAAATGCATCTCAGGTCCTATGTGAGGAAAATCCAGCCTCATACCGCTGATAAGGAATTATGGGTACACTTCTTCCAAGACAGCCTGTCTGGAACTCAACTTGATTGGTTTTATCAGTTAGAAAGAGCCAATGTTCATAACTAGGAAGATCTGGCCTCCGCCTTTTACAAACAATACCAATACAACGCGGATCTTGTGCCTACCCGTACTCAACTCCAGAGTATGGCCATGGTTTCAAGTGAAGGCTTCAAGGACTATGCGCAAAAATGGAGGGACTTAGCAGGAAGGGTCCAACCTCCCCTATTTGAAAGAGAATTAGTAGACATGTTCTTGGGCATCTTGTCTGGTCCCTTCTTTAATCACTTGATTAGGAGTTCATCGGCAGGTTTTACTGAATTGATATTGACCAGAGAAAGGGTGGAAGTCGGGATAAAGAACGGGAAAATTCAAAAAGATGCATCCTCTGCTTCCGTAAGGAAGCCATTCATCAGAAATAAAGAAGTGGTTTATGTATATCCTTAGAGAAATTAAGATAGGGCCGAACGCCGTCTAATGGTGTGGGTTATTATGATTCCTAAACCTGCTCCTGATCAGCAAAGAAACAACCAACCAAGAATGGAAAGACCAGTCAGATAATTCACCAGAATTAACATGACCATATCTCAAGTATTGCCACATCTGTTAAGATCCAACCTAGTGACTTTGAAAGAAGCTCCAAAGAACCCTAACACAACCTCTCCTCACTATCATCCTAATGCATGTTGTGCATACCATTCTGAGAGTCCCGGCCATGACACTAACAACTGTTGGGCTCTAAAGAACAAAGTATAAGACCTCCTTGAAGCCAAAGAGATTGAATTCGATGTTCCAGAAAAGCCCAATGTCATTTCTGCCCCTATGTCCAAACACGGCCATAATAACAACGCCATTGAGGAAGATATGTTTGTTACTTCAGTTGATGAACTTATGACCCCACGCATGACTATCAAAAAGAATTTGTTGATTTCCGGTGTATTCCCAGGCTGTGATGAAGGTTGTCGTCTCTGTTTATCCTCACCAACCAGCCGTCCTTTATTAAAAGCAGGCGTTCAGGGCCTAATAGATAACAAATAAATTTTATTCGAGAAGACTTCTATTCCAACTATTTCTTATAATGATGTTTAGATCGTTACCATTTCCGACAATTCTTCCAGGGTCTCCACCAAAAGTCCCGATAGAATTACATCAGTTCCAAAAGTAGCTCCTTTGATAATTACAATGCCTGGACCAATCCCGTATTCGTCAGACAAAATCGTACCATGGAATTATGGAGGGGATGTCTACTACCACGGTATCAAGCAGGATTGGCCAGCTTCTGAATATTCAAGTTTTGAGAAAGTTAACTCCAATATCAGTAATATTGCAGGGACTAGCAAGATTACCCGAAGCGGAAGGATATTCTCTCCAGAAATGGCTCCCCTAAAAGCAGTTTCTGGACCCGTAATCATTCTTGTTGTTGTTGCTCCTCCAAAGGTTATTCCCAGTCCTGCAAATAATCCTGCTGACAAAGATGTTACAATCCCTGTTATCACTCCTACTGACACTCCAGCTGCCGAGTCAACTGAGACTCGAGGTAAAGGTATTCTGATTGAGCCTGTCCGGACGAAGGCACAATCATTGGCTATCCCTGAAACCTCTCGGAAAGAGATGGAGGAAATTCTAAAGATCATAAAAAGAAGCGACTACAATGTAGTCGAGCAACTGGGGCAAACTCCATCAAAAATTTCCATGCTGGCTTTATTACTATGTTCCGAGGATCATGCAAAAGCCTTGGTAAAATTCCTGAAAAATGCCCATGTACCCCAAGAATTATTTTTCGATCAGTTCCAAGACTGCGTAGCCATCTTGACTGTAGATAATGGTTTAGGTTTTTTATATGTTAATTTAACGCCAAAAGGGAGGAAGCATAATGAGGCATTGCACGTCTCAGTTGAATGCAGGGGCACAACCTTGGCTCATGTCTTGGTTGACACTGGTTCGTCTCTGAATGTATTGCCTAAAAAGGCTCTTGATAGGATTGACTGTGAGGGATTGACATTGAATCCAAGCAAGATAGTAGTGAAGGCCTTTGACGGCTCAAAAAGGATGGTGCATGGGGAAGTGGACATCCCCATAAAGGTTGGAACCCAAACATTTGATTCAACTTTTTATGTAATGGATATTCGTCCTTCATATTCATGCTTGCTAGGCCGACAATGGATTTAAAATGTTGGCGTTGTTACTTCTATGTTGCATCAAATGTTAAAGTATCCCATCCAAGGGAAGATCATTACCGTTCATGGAGAGGAAGAGTATATGGTCAGCCATCTAAATTCCTTCATATATGTGGAACTAGATGGTGAATTTATTGAAACTCCATTTCAGCACTTTGAAGAAGTCCCGCAAGATGTGGTAGTAACCAAGGTTGTGTCTCAAGTTCCCAAGATCACAAGGCCTCCACTCAAGATGTCGTCTTTAAGGGATTCCAAGATAGTGCTAGAATAAGGTGGGTGCACTATTTGGGGACAACTCCCATATATCCCATACAAATATGACAAATTTGGCATGGGTTTCACTTCAGGTGCCCAGAAGGTTGTGCGCCGCACTCGTGCCAGAGGACCACCCTTGAAGATCAGAAACCATTAAGTCAGCACCGTGGAGGATGATGAAGACAGCTATAACCTGGAGGATTATATTTTCTCAACTGTCAGTGGAGGGCTCAGTAAATGGGAGGCTAGAGATTTTTTCCCAATGACATTTATCCCACAGTAATTTTTCTTTACACTTTGTTAGATCTGTAATATTAAAACAATTCAGACTCTTAAAACCTTGTGTCTTACCAGAGGAACAATGGTCCATTTGTAAGGGTCATTATCTCATTTCCATATGACATCAATGAATCATGGACATTTTTGCATACAAACATTGGGCTCATTGTTTTTCCTTTTTACATTTCCATTTCTTTCAAAGATAGTTATACCCTTACACACACTCACACTCACAATGCAGGTCTACACCCATTCGGGATCCCATGGGTAACAGTTCTGTTATGGCCTTTTGTGACTCTGAAAATCTAATCTACCAAGCCGAAGACGAAGGTGAGGAAGATTGTGAAGTACCAGGGGAACTCGCCAGGTTAGTACAACAAGAAGAGAGGACCATTCAGCCCCACAAGGAACCAGTGGACACGATTAACCTAGTTACCGAGGAAGACAAAAGAGAAGTCAACGTGGGTGCCAATCTGGAACCCAATCTCAAGGAGCATTTGATTCAGTTGTTGCACGATTATGTTGAGGTCTTTTCATGGTCGTATGAAGACATTCCAGGACTTGATGCAGATATCGTGGTACATCGTCTACCAATAAAAGAAGACTGTCTACCGGTAAAACAAAAGGTCCATCGCATGCGACCAGACATGTCAAAGAAAATTAAAGCAGAAGTCATGAAGCAATTCAATGTTGGATTCTTGGCCGTCACCTCTTATCCACAATGGGTTACCAATGTTGTTCCCGTGCCCAAAAAGGACGGCAAGGTACGAATGTGCGTGGACTACAGAGATTTGAATAAGGCAAGCCCTAAGGATGGCTTCCCACTTCCCCACATTGATATTCTAGTTGACAATACAGCACAGCACAAAGTGTTTTCCTTCATGGAAGGTTTCTCAGGCTACAACTAAATCAAAATGGTGCCTGAGGACATGGAGAAAACAACCTTTGTCACCCAGTGGGGCACATTCTGCTACAAGGTTATGCCATTCGGACTGAAGAATGTTGGGGCAACCTATCAGCGTGCCATGGTAGCTCTATTTCACGACATGATACATCACGAAATAGAGGTCTATATGGACAAAATGATAGCTAGATCTCAAACAGAATAGGAGCATCTTGATCATCTACAGAAACTGTTCGAGAGGTTAAAGAAATACAAGCTGAGGTTGAACCCAAATAAGTGCACATTTGGGGTGAGGTCTGGTAAACTCCTAGGCTTTGTCGTCAGCAATAAAGGTATTGAAGTAGATCCCGCCAAGGTGACAGTGATACAAGAGATGCCTGTTCCTCGTAATGAGAAGGAAGTTAGAGGATTCTTGGAACGTTTAAACTACATTGCCAGATTCATTTCTCACCTGACAGCTACTTGTGAACCAATCTTCAAATTACTGAAGAAAGATCAAGTACTCAAATGGAATGATAAATGCCAAACTGCTTTCGACAAGATCAAAGAGTATCTTCAAGAGCCTCCTGTTTTGATGCCACCAGTCGAGGGAAGACCATTGATCATGTATCTAACTATTTTGGAAAATTCAATGGGGTGTGTGCTGGGACAGCATGACGAGTCTGGCCGAAAAGAGCATGTTATTTATTACCTGAGCAAAAAGTTTACCGACTATGAAACAAGATATTCACTGCTCGAGAAAACTTGCTGCACTCTGGCATGGGCTGCTCGCCGACTAAGACAGTAAATGCTGACCCATACTACTTTGTTAATATCTAAAATGGATCCAATAAAGTACATCTTTGAGAAACCTGCCCTCTCTGGGAGAATAGCGAGATGGCATATGATCCTGACGGAATATGACATACAGTATACTACCCAGAAAGCAATAAAGGGCATTGTATTAGCTTATCACCTTGCTCACCAAGTTGTGGAAGACTTCCAGTCCATGAAGTTCGAATTCCCAGATGAAGACATCATGATGGTAAACAACTGTGAAGAATTCAGACCATATGACGGACCTGAACAAGGATCCCGATGGACCCTGGTTTTTGATGGGGAATCCAACTCACTCGGTAATGGTATTGGTGATGTACTCATATCTCCTGAAGGTTGTCATACTCCCTTTATGGAAAGACTTTGCTTCAATTGTAAAAACAACATGGCAGAATATGAAGCGTGCATCTTTGGTCTCAAAGTTGCCATAGATTTGGGGATCAAATCCTTGAATGTATTTGGAGATTCAGCTTTGGTCATTATCCAGATCAAAGGGGAATGGGACACCAAACACCCTAACCTTATTCCTTACAAATAACATGTTTTGACATTGCTCCCACATTTTGAGAAGATTACCTTCAAGCATTTCCGCGAGAAGAAAATCAGCTAACAGACACACTAGCCACAATGTCATCTATGTTTAAACTTAAATGGGATAACGAGGCTCCCTAGATCACCATTGAACGAATGGATGAACCAGCACACTATCACGATATTAATACTAAACAAGTAGTGGACCAGCCTTGGTTTCACGAAGTTAAGAGGTATCTCGAAACCCAAGAATATCCAGAAGGAGCTTCAGTAAACGATAAGAAGTTATTAAGGATGTTCTCTGCTAAATTCTTCCTTAGTAATGGCATTATTTACAAACGCAACCATGACTTTGTGTTACTTCGGTGCGTAGACAAGGTTGAAGCTGAAAGGATCATGGATGAATTACATGAAGGCACTTTTGGCACCCATTCCAGTGGGCATACGATGGCAAAGAAAATCCTACGGGCAGGCTATTACTGGTCTACCATGGAAGCAGATTTCTATCAACACTCTCGAACCTGCCATAAGTGTCAGATTTATGCTGACAAGGTGCACTTACTTCTGGTTCCTCTGAATGTCTTGACGGCTCCTTGGCCCTTTGCTATGTGGGGGATTGATATGATTGGAGAAATCAAGCCAACAGCCTCCAATGGACACCGCTTTATCTAAGTGGCCATTGACTATTTTATATAGTGGGTGGAAGCAGCTTCTTTCACTTTCGTTAACAAGAATGTTGTCGTCCGGTTCAACAAGAAGAATCTCATCTGTTGTTACGGTATCCCGGAGAGGATCATTACAGACAATGGTACGAATCTAAATAATACTATGATCACCTCCCTGTGCGAGCAATTCAAGATCCAGCATCACAATTCTTCCCCTTATCGGCCAAAGATGAATGGTGTTGTCGAAGCCGCGAATAAGAACATTAAAAAGATCATACAGAAAATGACAGTCACATACAAAGACTAGCATGAGATGCTACCATTCGCTCTCCACGGGTATCGTACCACAGCTCGCACATCAACCGGGGCAACACCCTACTCTCAGGTATACGGCATGGAAGTTATCTTGCCTATTGAGGTCCAGATCCCCTCTCTAAGAATTATGAAGGATGCAGGGCTGAATGAAGAAGATTGGATCCAGACTCAACTTGATCAACTAAACTTGATTGATGAGAAAAGGCTTATTGTTGTCTGCCATGGTCAAATGTATCAAAAATGCATGATCAAGGCTTTCAACAAAACGGTCAGATTCCAGGAATATCAAGTTGGGGATCTGGTGATCAAACGCGTCATACTACCGCAAGGTGACCCCAGGGGCAAATGGACTCCTACATACGAAGGACCATTTGTAATCAAAAACATATTCTCTGGTGGAGCAATGATCTTAACAACCATGGATGGTGACGACCTGCCGCACCCTGTGAATGTAGACATAGTCAAAAGATACTACGCATAAGAGACCCGCTAGGTTGACACACCTAGGCAAAACAATGGCATCCTGGCGAACCAAAAAGGTTCGGGCAAAAATTAGGGATAAAATAAAAAATTTGTACACCCGGCAAGTTGAAAACCCGAAAGGGCGGCTTGGGAAAAAAAGGGTATCTCGGTGGACTGAAAACCCGAAAGGGCGGTCCAGGAAAAAGTTAGGGAATTAAAGCGTATGACTATGTCCCGTTGGATCACTTTACGGATAACCTTTGGCTTCAACTGACAAACTCAGAGGTTTTGATCAATTCAATCATCTTCAGACGAGGCAACAAATAGACAAGATGCTCAGAGATACGAAGGCTATAGCAGAATGGGAACCCCATGGGATTATTGCACATAGCTATCTTTTCTTTGTATCAAAATTTTAAATTTCTACGACAACATTCTCTTACTAGAATTTTTGTCTCATTGTACAAAAATACTTACTCAAAGTCAATACAAAGATATCTCTTTGAAGGTGTAAAACTATCTGTTTTTCTTTACTCTTGTGTTTTGTTTACAAAAACGTCCAATGATTTATTTTTGAACATATGCATTTGAACATAATTACTGTTTACAAATAAACAAAATAAAAAGACAATCACTGATGGCTTTAAGAGGTAGGAAAATATTTCTAAGTTATCTCCGTAAAAATTCCCTGCAGTGTGCAGTTTAATCCCCAGCGGAACAAAGCTTCCAATTATCAATCCCCAGTAGAAGTCGTTCAATTTCTCTGGATTCCTCAACAGGATTTTACAAACAGTACATGGAATTTACCTTACAATAGAGTTTATTTCTCTAAGTGGAAATTCTTCAAACTACACAACATGCAGACTTACACTCCATATCCTTAGCAGTGGTCAGGGATTTATTTTCTCCAATCCAACAGTAGTGCAGCAAATTAGCTCACATACACATACATCGCATCCATATATCATAAACATTGATAACACGAATGCATTATACCATGCATTTCATACCACATGACTTTGCATTTTAGCTAACATTTTACCCTTTTCAGGATAGGGTTAACAGCTACCATTAACAATGTTCAAAGTTTTCAGATACAGATCAAATACGCTCCAGACATGGATGCCATTCTGATACTCATTCGAATTCAGCTTCTCAGATACAATTCAAATACGCTCCAGACACGGATGCCATTTTGATACTCATTCGGATTCAACTTCTCAGATATAGTTCAGATACGCTCCAGACACGGATTCCATCCTGAAACTCATTCAACTCTCAGATACGCTCCAGACATGGATGCCATCATAAAACTCATTCAACTCTCAGATACGCTCTAGACATGGATGCCATTCTAATACTCATTCGGATTCAGCTTCTCAGATATAGTTCATATACGCTCCAGACACAGATGCCATCCTGAATCTCATTCAACTCTCAGATACACTCCAGACACGGATGCCATTCTGATACTCATTCGGATTCAGCTTCTCAAATACAGTTCAGATACGCTCTAGACACGGATGCCATCCTGAAACTCATTCAACTCGCAGATACGCTCCAGACACGGATGCCATCCTGAAACTCATTCAACTCTCAGATCCGCTCCAAGACATGGATGTCATTCTGTTACTCATTCAATTTCAATTTTCAGATACGCTCCAGACACAGACGCCATTCTGATACTCATTCAAATTCTCTTTCAGATTCAGTTCAACAATCATTTTTGGATGGCATCTACAAGCCCATGTCCAACAACTTTCCATCATCTCTCCAAATGGCATCTTTAATCCCATTCCCTCAACCATCACATTACCGAGTGCAAATTTCTGGGTACTCAAGTGTCCAATCATCTTCCACCTTCGAGTCACGAATGGCAAAACTCGCCAATTTAACTCTTCAGGATTAAGAAGATTGAATAGGGGCAGTTGTTGTACCCTAAAATTTTCCCTCTCACTTATCAATAATTTGCTCACAAGATCTCCTTGGGTCCAAGACTGCACTAGGGTTTGATCAGCTCAAGACACCTCCTTAAGCACTAATGACCAAAATTAGGGTTTGAGTTTGCACAAGGATTTTTGAACTTCCAATGTCCCATATCACTTTCATGAATCATTATGGACCCCCAAGATTTCTCATGTCAAGTTTCAAGCCTTGGATCACATTTTTGCTCAGTCAATTGAGTAGTTGACCTAAAAATCAGCTGTATTGAGGAAAAAGTCAACCATGGCCAATTTACAGTCAACATTTTAAACTCATATGTGTCATTTGATCAAGTTTGGACCATAATTCCTCAAGAAATTTGATTAAATCTTCAAAAGGGCAAAATGGTCAAAATTAAGGTTTTGATTGAGAAAGGGCAATTTCTGATTTTGACCTAGTAAATGATCAATTGGTTTAAGACATGATCTCAAGAGTCCAATTTCATCATTTTGACCTAATAACATGGTTCAAAACATTGCAAGTCCATTGGATTGACAGATGAATTTTTTAGTCAACTGATCAAAAGTCAATTGTATACTGAAAAGTCAAACTTTGACTTTTTGGTCAAAATCAAATGCCAAAGATCACAATTCATCAAAATATGTAAAACCATGAAACTTATTCATCAATAAATCAAAAAGTCAAGATTTCATTTTGAAAAGTCAAAATTTCTAAACTTAGAAATTTTTCTAAGTGTTGAAAATTTCTTATTTTTTTCATAAATTTGAGAAATATTTTCACCATGATGCAGGATGATTCAAAAGAAACTTCCAACATGAAAGTTGTATACCTCCATGAAATCTACAACTTTGCTTTACACAACTCCTTTGAAATGTGCTTGGATCTCAAGTTATAATTTTATGAACATGTGGTCATGAAACAAAACACTTAGTGAAATTTTGCCCTAATTTGGTCAGGATTTCGACCCAACTTCATGGAACTTTTTAATATAGTTCCAATGGGAATATTCAAAATCAATTAAAACATGGGTTTTAGATCACACCTCAAGCTTTCCAAAATGTCCAAGAACTCCTTGAGATCATTCTTGAGTAGGGAGAATCGAAGAGATGAAGTTAGGGTTTTATCTCTTTAATTACAAGTCATTTTTGTGATGAACCAAATTCAAAATTCAGATTATGCTGCATAAACACTACTTTGCAGGCCTCAAACTTGTTAGGCACTCCATAATTAATGGTTTACACAGCTGTTAGAGGTCTCACTTTAAGCATTCAATGCATGGACATGCTTTATATCCATTTTTGGAAGAAAGGTTACATTGTCATTTTGATAAAGTGACTTTTTGTACAAAAATTGTTCTTGAGTCTTGCACTTGTTCTCTTCTGATCAAATAAGTCCTATAACTCATGAGAAATGGTTTAGACACTTACAGTCACCCAGCCCATGCTTGTACCTCCTCTTGAAACGTGTTTCCCTCTTTTCTTCAAAATCAAGTAACCTAGCCAAAAGGCTTGAAACTTGTACTTCTGACTTGCCAATGCACTCCAATCCTTTTGCATATAGATACACAAACTATTTGAACCAAACACACGAATGCTCATGCCCTGAAAAGACCTAATCTCAGAATCACAATCCATACCTCCATTTTCACACAAACTGACCAAAAACTTGAAACTCATAATCTACTCGTGCGTTTCTTGGCCGTTTGGTTTCTAAAGCTTCTAAACATCATATTGAACAGATCCCACACCCTGTTACAGAAATGTAACACCATTAACACCATCCTCCATTATCAAAAACATAGCTCTATACATTGACTTCTCCAGACCATTTTAGCCATCCATTGCTCCAGCTAATCATTGCATTAGCTTCCTGGGACCTCAAGGAAGCTAACCCGATCATCACCATCACTTGAAACAAGCTCAAACTCAAAACACGATTTCCAGTTTTGAGGTAAGTTTTCTTAACTTTGAACTCTTCATACAAGCATCATTAATGATTTATTTGTGAACAAAACATGTAGATATCATTGCCCTGAAGCTAACCATGTCCATAGTTTCCATCAATTTTGCTTGAGCTTAGAGAATTTTGAGACTGAAATTTTTGAGATTTTTAGGGAAAAGATTAGGGACATTAAAATTCATGCTTATCTTTGATCTATAGTTTTAATATTTTACATTTATGAAACCGTGAGGAAATTTGCTACAAGTTTCATGTTTACAGTTTTCATTTTTGATGAGAAATGAGCAAGTTACAGTTGGTCTGGATGGAGGTTGAAGATGAAGTCATCAGGGCGCGTTTTGCATCATATATTTATTGTTTTTCTTATGTTAACGGATGTATAGTCACCCCAGTGGTAGAAGCGCGCGCCTGTAACCTTTGGGACCTGGATTCGAGCCTCAGTGGTACCCTTTTAATTTTTCGTACATTTTTACATTCTGACTTCCTCTTTTTTGCAGGGCGTTGGGCCTCCTTAGGCCCTTTTTGTTTTTATTTTTACTTGTTAACCCCCTATTTCACTTATACGCCCCTGGCCCAGTTTGTTTTATTTTCTTTTTTTATTATTTCATTTTATTTTCTTAAATATTTTTCCTAATGTTAAAAAATCATTAAAAAAATACAAAAAAATTAGATTTTCATTTTAACTTAGTTTATTTTATTTTTCTCACACCATATATTATTTTCAAGACAAAAATATTTTTATTAAACTTAATTTATTTTAACCAATTAATAGACTTAGGGTTTTATTTAAAATATTTTATTATTAAATTAGGTTTAATTTTATTATTTTAATTAATTACTTTCTTCTAATTAATTAGGTTAAACAAAAAAAAAAACCTTTTCTCATAAAAATCCAAAAATATCTATTTTCTTTACATTAGCATTTTTTGTACATTTATTTCATTTTGTACATTATATTCATTTAAATCCGTGTACATTTATATCCAATTCAATTTGGTTGTAATAGATTAATTAGGTTTATATTCTTACAATCCTCATTCAATTTGTACACTCCCCTCCCACAAGTATTGTAATAGTATAGTCACTTTAAATTCCATAATTTATCGCTTTTATATACAAATGCTAGTAATTAGGGTTTGTATGGAAAGACTAAAACCAATACTTAGAAAACCCTAATTCAAGACAAAATCAAGCATGAAAATAATACACTTTCACACAAGCACCCCTAGGGTTATTCCATTTGGTTTCCTTATACAAAATGACCATATTACGCATGTGAGGTATCTTAGCAAAAACAAGAAAATACAAGATCATAGTCCCTCGATGACCCTATATAAGTTGCCTTTCAAATGATCTTAAGTCCCTCAAATGAAATGCTAAGATACCTTGCAACATTGATAATCATGGTTATACGATGACCCATGCCCGTCCCATTTACATCCAAAGATAGGGTTGCTTACCAAATCAATGGTAAGACAACAATGTAGAAGGAAAACAAAATGAACAAGAAATAATTTTGAGTAGGTAGAATGCTCCTAATTACTTGCTCAATTTCAAAACAAAACATCCTTGCTATTTTTAAAACAAACACCTACACTTTTAAAACATATTACAAACTTGAAAACATTTTCTAAAGTTCAACATATTTGTATACATTCTTACGAACGACAATCATCACAAAGATTGCCTAAGCAATGGCATCTTTACAAAATACTTTCAAAAAACCACACAAAGCACAATTTCAAACAAAAGCAAGTGATCTAGCAAGTAACTAAGAGCCCATGGAAAACCATGGATGAAAATGGTGCTAATACCTTCCCTTTTCATAATCTACCCCCTGAACTCAAGAAATAATCTCAAAGGCTTTCTTGTGCTTTTTCACCTTTCCTTTTGGATAAAAGAAAAGTCGGTGGCGACTCTTGCTAACCGCAACATTTTAGATCAAACGCAAAACCCTCAAGTCAGTTCTCCCACCGTATCACATAAGGTCTAGGCAAAAGTTATAGACATAAACAGAATAAATCATCCCGATAGATTGAAAACCCGCAAGGGCAATCTAGGCAAAAGTTAGGGATTCTTGGCAAGTAACTGCATCGGGCAAGACTTGATCATTGCAGCAACAATCTTATCGTATTCTCATCACTTTCCAACTGAAGCTTAAGCATAGGAATTCAAAGTTTCTAGAGAGAATAGTGGTCGTTGTATTTCAATGTACCTTTTCCATGTATTTACCATTTTTCAAACATTGTAATCATCTATGGAGTCACGCCTTTTGCAGACTACTATTCTATTAATAAAGTTTGAGCCTTTATCCAATTCTTTACACTTCTTATTTTATTCTTCTTACAAAAATTTCATTTATTATTGATGGTAATTTTCAAAACAAAAGGACTTCAAAGAATTAATAATAAAACATGTTTTTGAAAATTTTGCAAATTTTTTACTTCGATTTTGTGAATCGAATGGGTAAAATCAATTGTTCAAAGAATGTACAATTTCCAAAGCATAAATTTTCTATCCTTCTTATTTAAGGAGACTCCTTTGGTTGCTTTTGCAGATTGTGTGCCCGGTTTCCCCTAAAGCTACTACTCTGATAGTGAGTTTCCTTCATATTTGTTGTGTGGTGTTGGGTTTGTGATCCCATATTCCCTAGTTAAGTATTGATTCAGGTTTCTCTAGTTGAGAGTGATTATTTTCCCTAACCACGTTATGATCAAGCAGATTTTGTAAAGTTGTGAAGCTTTTACTCGGTTGTTGGATTATTTCTCCTTTCATGTTGAGACTTAAGGAAAAACTTCTACAGGATATTACTCCCTCCAGTTATGACATTATTGCTTTTGTATGCTCCCCGAGTAGCTAGACAAGGGAAGTATATTTTCTAAGAAGTGTTAAGACAACTGTCAACTTTTGGGTTTTCTCTCACCTTGTGTTGAGTTTGAATTAAAATCCCCACAAAATTGACTTCTTGTTGTAGTGTTGAATTCTTATTTTACCATATAAACCAAGGGTGATATTTCCCTTTGAGGTTGTTATCTCCGTGAATTGGTATATGGAAATCCCCGTGAAATTTCTTTGATCTTCCCAGATGGAGTTTGCACAACAATTATTCTCAGTGTATTGTGATTTTATTCTCAGCAGATGGGATGTCATTTTCCCTAGTGAAGTTCATGTGTTGTTTCACAATGAGGTTTAGAGGAAGTTGTTATATCCCTGCAATTTTGTGGATTATTGTTATAAGTATGTGCTTTGTTTATTCTCAAGAAACATTTCCTTTCCCAGAGAAGTTAAGCCTTGAACTAGGATGTTGTTTCCTTAGTTGGTTGCTTACTCTCTTATGGGATTTCTATCTTGGATGCAATGTTAATCGAGTGTTGTCTATACACAATCTTGTTTTGTCTGGTTATCCCCAATGTTGTATGTCTGTTTTGTCAGCATATACATGACAACATTCATATATTACTTACACATACATCGTGCATAGTTGAATTAAAATTAATGGTTCATTTGCACTCATTGATGTTTCTGTTGATATTTTATCCTATTTGTAGAGTATGTATCCTCTCTCCAATAAAATTTCAACCTTAAGCAAAAAATGTATATCCTTCCAATTTCCCTACTGAGTTTATTCCTCGTGTAAGAATTTGCACTCCATCCTTCCTACCCATCTCATTACCTGGATAGAATTGATCCTCGATTGAGCTTATTCCTCATTAGGTAGAGTCTTAGTTGACTGCTTCACTCTAGTTTGTTCTTGGTTTGAATCTTGGTCCCTGGCAGGCATGTTATTCATCTCTCTATACTGTGAAACCTAGATTGAGAGTGCATTTATTTTGAACGTAAATACTTTACCTCCGTAGTATGAATATGTTTACATTTCCCGAGGAAGTAAATTCATTTCCCAACGCTGTTATTGCAGTACGTTTCATAATGAAAAGAAGAAAACTCTTTATTTGAGTAATATGAATCTCCCTAGTAAGGTTGTTATCTGTTTTCATCTATCAAATGGTAGTCTCTTTTGGGAAATCTATTGGTCGTTTACCATCGTTATCCTATCAGATCTTTGATATATGGTATTCAATCCACCTTGTGGTTTTACAATTTTTATCCTATCAGACCTTTGATAAAATGATATTCACTCTTACACCTTGTGGTGTTATCATCGTTACTTTATCAGACCTTTGATAGAATAATATTCACTCTTGTATCCTTTGATAGATGGTACTCACCTCCTGTAACATATACTTCCAATTTAGGCTTTTGTCATCAATATGGCTTGTGTTACCTTCTCCTCATTGGAATATTCCCCAATAGAGTTTGAGTTCTCTTTTCCCCAACAAAGTTTATTTTTTCTCCAACAGAGTTAAATTTCTTTCCTCTGTCGAGTTGGTAATCCATTCTTAAAGATTGCTTCCTTGTTGGCTTGCTACTGGTATTGTTAAGAATTTCCTCATTAAGATTCTTACATTTCATTTTGTTTCTTTAACTGTGAAGTTAGCTTTGCCTATTCATAGTTATCCATATAGTCGGTTTATTCCCCCGGTGATTTTTTTCCGGGTTGAACTCTCTTGCTTAGTCTGTCTTGTGTCGTAGCATTGTCTATATTAATTTTCTTTTCCCAGTGGTTTCGTGTTTCCCCTGTGGATTTCATTTTTTACATTCATACTCATAAATATTGCATGGCATCTTAGGGTCAAAAATAGGGTTTGTTTTAAATTAAGTATCTTCAATCACGTCGAGAGGAAGGCTTTAACCTTCATATCTCCAGATAGAAGACACTTAAATAAGGGCAATTGTCATATCCCAATTTTTCCCCTAACATCCCTCATCACTTCATATCATTAAAATGCATCAAGATAACAAATATGGATTGGTTATCTCTTTTACTCTTTCATATCTTTAAGTTTGTATTTGAAGGATCACCAAGCACCCTATTTGTGTATCTTGTATATATGTGTTTTATATTTTACTAACATCTAATCAAAATGTCAAAAAATATATATACTTTGTTCTTTTTTGTATATTTGTGTTTTGTAGATATCAAGCTAAAGCATCCAACCAACAGAGCTTTTTTCTACTCTTTCCCTGCAGAAATTGTTTTCCCTATATGTGGAAATCAATATCCCTCACTATTTTTGCACTTGGATTTCAATTTTTCACAGCAGAAATCGATTCCCATACACGGAGAAATCGTTTTCCTGTGCAAAATTGCCAAAAAAAAGAACATTTTCAAGTTTGTAGCATTTGGATCCAATTTCCTTTTTTTAAGAATATTCTTGATTATCCAAAAATAATTCTCATACTTCATCATAATTAAATTCTATGATACACCCTTATTTGATTATATGTGTACCACTTCATTTAATTTTGGCTCCAAAAATCAATTACCAAGTCTGATTTTGTTTCCAAACCAAACTCCAAACCACCAATAATCCCAAGCCTAAATTCTATAAATAGAGAATTCATTTCATTCATTCATCAAGATTTTGATAATCAAATTCACCTTGCTAAAAATTCTCTCAACTTTATTCATCTACCCAAAATCACTCAAAGCTCATTTTTCCATTAAAGTTAGTAATCTTTTCATTGAAGTTTACTAATCTTTAAGCTAAAACTCCATCCAAACACTTTTTCTTCTTTAATTCTCTAAATCAAATCTTAGGAATTTTATTCTTGGAGCTGATTTGAAGCTTATTTCAATTTTGAATAGGTAATTTTTGGATCCACCATTGTTAAGCTTGATCTTCACCTTTCCCAATGTGATCTCTTGTGGATCTTTGTGGTTTAATTCTTTGAGCTACTTTTTTTATTCCATTGGTACTAATTTCTCATAATTTGATGGAATTTACGTGCTCAATTAAATCCAAGATCATAAGGTGTTTGATGGAAATTTTTATCAAGAATATTCCCTTAAAATGCAGATTTCTGGTTTCTTGGCAGCAGAAATTGATTTCCTAAATACTGGAAATCAATTTCTCTCACTGTTTTTACACCAGATTTTGAAAAATCAGCACCAGAAATCGATTCCCCTATATGGAGAAATCAATTTCCTGAAGGCAGAATGCAGTTTTTTGACTTGTTTTGGGACGGTTTTGGTTCCTTTTCTTTTTTCTACTCTTGTCTTTTGATTGTTGCTTTTGATTATAATTTTGAATGTCCAATTTCTATTCAAATTCAATGGACTTAATATGTATATGAAGTTGGATAAAACATTCATTAATTCAAATCTATCTTAGAGTGAATTATTTAATTCATTGTTGGAACTTTGAATCAGTGATAAGTTTAGTGCTTTAATCCATCAATTATGAGTGATTGAACTTGAAGATGAAAGAATTTTGAGGACGTGATCCAAAGTGACTTCTCATTCACTCCATATTCATCTTATCCCCGTTTTCTTTTCCTTTAAGTGATCATTAATGGCCCAAGCTTTATGCTGAAAATTGTCCAAGTATGATTGATTATTAAACAATGGCTCAAGACCTTTAAAGCTAGATGTTATGAGGCTTTGGTTTTACCAATCCTCAAATAAGTCGTCATCAAATTTGACCTAATTTCAATCATCAATAATCATTGATAATTTATCATGGAATTAATCTCCCTTCTTCTTTATTTTTGTTTTTTTACTTGTGCTACATGTTTTAGGAGTTTGGTTTTTACCATGTCTCTAACATGGTACATATATTTCTATTGACCAGCCTCAAAATAGGTGCGACTTCTACATAAGTCCACTTATGATTGTTTAATATAGCTCTAAATTTGTCCCGATTCGAAAAATAATCATTCGTGGTCTAAACTTTATGTTTGTATGTCCAAGTATGGTTGATTGTTTATCTTGGGTCAAATACCTTTGAGACTTGTTTTTAGGAGGCTTTGATTATATCAAAATTCTAATTATTTTTCATTATTCTTGGTCAAAGATCATAATTCAATCATCATTGGTCATATTTGTGACCAATAACTTCTAACATCTAACTCATTAACAATTAACTTTACTTTATGCCTTTATTTTATGCCTTTATTTTATGAACTTTTATCTTTAGCATTTATATTTCATGCTATTTTCCTTTTTCTAACTTGAGCATTTACTTTTATATCATTTTATCTTTGCTCACTTGAGAATTTTTTCATTTCATTTTACCTTTGCTCACTTGAGCTTTTCTTTTTCTTTTTAAGACACTTAATAACCAACTTGAATATTAAAAGACTTAGATCTCTTTATGAACTATTGGTTACTATCCTTGGCATATTGGAGTTGTGGACCTCTTGGACTTAGGATTATAATCCTTGGTACTTTGATACCTTGAGACCTTTGGACCTTGTGTTACTTCATTGTTATATTTCTTGTGTATTGGGAAATCTTGTGTGTGTAAGTTTTATTTTATTGGTCTTAAGTGATCTATATGGAACATTGGCTCAATATTGAGTACCTTGCTTTGGGTTTTAAAACCTTGGGTTTCTTTGTACTTTGTTGGTAGGTGATTTAGTTTCACATGGATTAATGGTTTACTCTTGGTCTATTCTATGTTTGTGGCTTTAATCCAAAGGATGGGAATTCTACATTGACTTCTTAATGTCAAGTGTTGGCTTCTTGTTGGTTATACATTTACTTACCTTAGCTTTTACTTTGTGTACATAGGATAGTCCCCTCATCTCTTTCTATCTTCTTTAATTTCAAAATCTTCTCCCTCCTTTTCAAAACTCTTCTTGTTTTTAAAACTTGAACCACTTTCATAATAAACTCGGGCTTAGGTCCATGCATTTTCAAAAATTATTTTTCTTAATCAAACCTTTAATCAATTTAATCATACTTTGACATTTTTAGATGAATAAAAGTCATTTAACCTCATTCAAACCCTTTATCCACTTTGGCTTTTTATTTTAAAACCTTTTCAAAGATTAGACTCTTGTTGATTCTTGTAGTGATGCGAGCTACTATACTTCTACAATATGTAGTGAAGTAAGATATTTTACACTTGAGTGTTGAGTTATGTCTTGTTTATTTTAAATACAAGCTATGTCCTCCACTTTGAGATGATGCAAATGATCCTTTTTCATAATTGTGGGTAGTAAGTATGTTTTTCACTCGAATATGACGATATGTCTCTTCTTCTTAAAGTTAACTAACACACAAAACTTTTCAAATTTTTTGAGAAGAACTACAAGTGATCTGATCCCCTATTGCACGAAAGATGGCACGTAGGCACATAAGGTTCACAACCGCGGCAAGTGAAAAAATTGTAAAAACCACTTATTTTCTCATCTCCACCATCTATTTTGTACATATTTCTTTATAGAAAAACACACAAATTTTCAATGAGGTTCTTGCAGAGTACCGTAGATGTTTAGGGTGTTAATACATTCTCTTTTCATAAACAACCCCCTTACCTAATCTCTATTTTACTTTGAGTTTTATTCGCTCTTTTCCCATATCCTTTGGATAAAATAAAGTGCAGTGGTGACTTTCACTGATTTTGTGAGTTAAGTCAATCCAATGGCTTAGTCTCAACATTTCTACCGCTACAGAAAATTTGCGACTTCACTGGGGACAAATCTCTAAGTGGGTTTAACCTATCTTTGTTTATCTGCGTATGTGCTATTATTTCTTATATATATATATATATATATATATATATATATATATATATATATATATATATATATGCCTGCTTATATGGATTTTTCTGGATTTCAGGGTGCATGGTGGTTCTTTATCAGCCCTATACCCGAACTTAGGCATACTTAAGATAGGATGGGTTATATAATCACTTCAACTTATATGGAGAAAGTCCTTAGTAAGTTGATTTAAAAAACCCTCCACTCAGTGGAGGCCCCTTCTGGAGTAGTATATGTTGAACAAGCAAGTTATGAAAACATTACTATTTTCGACCTGGGAGCCCGAGAAGCTGAGAAGTCGTAGAACCCTTAACCCATCTTAGTATTTTTAGGTGTAGTGCAGATACTATCCATGAGCCAATTCTGTTATAGTTGTTACGTGATACTGCACTCAGATGAGTTTTTCCTAGAATATTACTAATTACGAAGCAAATTGGGACGTTGGTAATATCCAAAGGAAGACGTAGCCTCTGAGATTTCCATATAACCTTGTTCTACTAGTGTTTAAACCATTAGTCCATACCTTGTGGGTAGTACCTTTGGCTTCATGCTCGTGACATTGAACCTATGAACCCCGTGTTTGTGATCTTGTGTGTGATTGTTGCATCATGCACACATGCACCCGTGAGTATTTATTCTGACCAAATTTTCAAGGAACTTAAAAGAAACCCTTTGCAAACATCATAGGTATTTGATCATGGATGTTGGAAGGAGAAGCACCCAAGAGTATAGTTTCAGAAAACCTGATGTAAAATAGTTAAAGGAGCTAGCATCATTAGTGGTTAGTTCTGAGAATTTCAGAGACCGTTATGGAAGACTTTTGAGTATCTTGGATGCTAAAGTGGAAGATGGGATTCTAAAAACTCTAGTCCAATTCTATAATACTTTTTGTACCATTGCTTCACTTTTCCAAATTATCAGCTTATGCCCACCCTGGAAGAGTATTCTTGCTTGATTGGATTGCATGTGACTGATAAGGTTCCTCTTTCTAGTTTAGAGAAATATCTTGAACCTCCTGTTATTTCTAGGACGTTTAATTTAAAGTATCAACAAATCAAAGCTCATCTTACTTCCAAGAGTAGTATTCAATGGTTTCCAGATAAGTTCCTCGTGGAAAAGGCTCCTGTTTTTTCTAAAGACAAAGATAGGGATGCTTACGAGACTATTCTGGATTTGCTTATCTATGGATTGGTCTTATTCCCTAATGTCCCAAATTTTGTTGACATGAATGCCATGAAGATCTTCTTGATCGGGAATCCAGTCCCAACCTTGCTTGGAGAGACTTACTACTCTATCCATTATAGTAACTCCAAAAGTGGTGGAATGATCATTTGTTGTGCGCCTTTACTATACAAGTGGTTTATTTCGCACTTGCCATAGTCTCCTTCCTTTTGGGCTACCAAAGAAGGATTAAGTTGGTGGCAGAAGATTATGTCTCTTACTCATTCTAACGTCTTTTGTATTAATTCAATCTATATTTTTGATACAATCATTTACGGTTATGGGGAGTTTCCTAATGTACCTCTTATTGGTACAAAAGGAGGTATCTGTTATAATTTGATTCTAGCTCGTCATCAATTTGATTGTCCTATGCTTGACAAGCCAAACAACCTACTCTTAACAACTTTCTTTCTCAAGGAAATGGAAGATAGTAAGGCATTCATAGAGCGGATCAACAAATCATGGCTTACTATTCGTAAAAAAGAAAGAGTAGAGTTAGGAAAGAGAGGAAATGTTGATTTTGAACCTTATATTCAATAGGTGAAAGCAAGGGAAATTAATCTAAAGATGCCTTATCCTCATCATGAGTCATTGGTCTTTCCCGAACTTGCTCCTTTTATGTTAACTGATATGGAAGAGCTCCAGCTTGTGTTGTCCAAAATGGAGAAAGAAAAGGATGCTTGGAAGAACAAGTATTAGACTTTGTATATAGGATATTCAACACTCTAGGAGCAGCTAAAGGAGAAAGGTGATTTGATAGAGATTCTTGAACAACATGTTGTAGAGATGATGGAAAAGCAAGATAATTTATTTTCCTCTAGTATTTAGCCAGGTCCTAATGATCAAGACTATTCTCACTTGTTTCCTTCTTATGGTGGATGGAAAGGAGTCGTCGAAAAGATTGTGGAAGAAAACAAGCAGTTGAAGGATCAGATTAAGATGCTCAAAAGGAAGCGTCAGCATGAAATGGGATCTTCTTCAGCCATGGTTCCTTAAGGACTCATAGATTTTAGCTCTTTTATCTTGTATTTCAGTATTTGTGAAACTTATGCTAAAAAGTTGTAATCCTTCCAAGATTTATTAACGAAATAAGATTATTCAGTTTTTCAAAATATGTTATTCATTTAATGTTTGAAATTGGTATAGTTCTTTAAAGTTCCTTGAAAATTAGATAAACAAAATAAATCATGCGCAATGCATATCATCCATCAATCTGAACATATTTTTGCATTCCTGTTTTTTCTCAGGTGTCTTATATATTTCTTCCACTTCGTATAGTCAGCAAGTTGTCACACTCTTATAGCACTCGCGCTAACTACTAGAAGAAGATGGAACATTTAGAATAAGAGAATCGGGAACTCATGGAATATGTGACAACACCAGTGCAATAATCCTCACAAAAAACCATATACTTCATTCTTGTTCCAAACATATTGACATTAGGCACCACTTTATTAGGGATCACATAGAAAAAAGGAGAATCCTTGCTTAATTTTGTAGGCCCATACAATCAACTTGTAGATATATTCACTAAACCACTTCCTAAAGAAAACTTCTTCTTTATAAGAACAGAACTTGGAATCTTGAATCAATCATGCATAAATGACTACATTTGAATCTATGTGTTTTTACCTTTTTTATTATGACAAACGGGGAGAATTGCACTCACAGGGGGCATATCTTCTATCTAACTCGAGGGGATCTTAAAACACTCCAAAACTATATTCTCTTTACTTATTTATACCATACTCCCTGAGAAATGTGTTGTCATCATCATAAATGAGGAGAATATGGATCTATGTGCTTGTAGGTAACAACCAAGTTTTGATGACAACAACGTATATACAAACATGAAGTACTCAAAGTCAACCGTCAATAATATGAAGTACACCAAGTCAATTAACAACATAACAGTAGTCCTAAAAGTCTCTTAAAAAAGAAATACGTGGAAGCTCTCCAGGTCTTGTCAAATTTGTCTTAGTGAACCAAGTATTGTAAAAATAAAATAGTAGCTTAAAAATACTAAGGTAACTCACACACACACACACTAAAAGCTTTTTCCAAAAAGAAAACATTTAAAAATGACTTGGAAGTTGTAATAAATAACTTAGGAGCTCTAGAAATGACCAGAGGAAATTTTTTGTCTAATTTAATCGATTAAAACATTAGTATAATAGATTAGAAAAGATCTAACTTACACCCCTAGACATTTCTACAACTCCTAAACGATTGGAAATGGATCTATATCACAACCTTTCATTTTGAGAGTCATAATAAGCATATTCATTTAAACTAATCAATTTGAACAATCGATTAAATAGTTAATGAGGCCCATGAATTATTTCCTTTTTGAGTGGTTTCGACTACTATATAAAAGGGTGACTTCCTCCTTTGAAATCATACCACTTTCCAAAATTTTGAAATTTGTTTTAAATTTGTCTCTCTAAGTTCTCTCCTTCTGTCTCTAGAAATTTTCTTTCACTTTCGGTTGCCTTAGTGCTTTGGAGTGAAATTTTATTTATGAGGAGAATATTTTTTTATTAAGTGGTCGTGGTGGTCACTTATAGTCTTAAGGGTGCGATACTCTTTATCGATTGTTCATGGTGTAAACTTACTTGATGTCAATCAGTTGTTTTGTATGCAGAAGAATGTTTATTATGAGAATGATAATTCTAATGCAACACATATGTAATTCTTGAAGTTTGAAAAAACTTTGAGTGAAATGATGTCACAACTCTGTATTGAACGAGTCACTAGCTAGAGAGAAACATTTGCAAATTATTTTTAATGAAATATAATGCAAGCATATGATGCCAACCCGTATATTTAAACGTACCTCTTAGGAGCGAGTTAAACGTTGTCTCATTGTAGCACGCTTTCAAATTGACCCATTTTCAGTTAGGACTTTGAAAGTGTTGTAATGTGGCCTGGTTCACGGTTTTAGAAAAAATGATTTGAGGCTCAAAATTATTTGGTTCCAACCTATTCTCCATGATGTTCTCCATTCCTACATTCAGTTGACCCGATACAAGCATTCATCTCTCGGGGAGAGTTTGCGATGGTTAAGGAACCACTGAGGCCTCTTAGACACAACAATTACTAACTTCTGATTTTGGTGTCTGATCACATGACTTTGTTCTATAAATATGGATTTTCATTGGTAATCTTTTTCTTGCTTTCCCTAGCTTTTGCCTGGACAAATTCTTTTGAATTTCGATTTGGAAGTCCAGCGGGATGCCCCAACTTTTGCCTAAGCGACTTGTTTTCATGTTTTGACTTAGCTGGGATTTTTGTTTCTTTCTCATTCATATTTTCCATTTTGAACAAGTCATTGATCTTTGCATTGTCTTTGATTTATCGAAAGTGACTGTGACTGTCTGAGTCTTTAGTAGATGATGGATAGTCATTGTTGTATCATTATCCAATCTCGGCTTCTTGATTTGCGAGTGATATCCATTGGGATATCTTTAATTGATGCACGTTACTTATAGATGAGGGTTAACCATTGTGGTTTTGACTTTCCTCAACCTTTTGATGGATAACCATTGTTGTATCCTTGAATGCACACTCTTGATGAGTTCTGAACACTTGATCAGATTAATTGAACATTACCCACCCAAGTGTTAAAATGAGGTTATTTTTCCTGAACAGAAAAGAAACTCCTACTTCGAAGGCTCGGAGGGGTTAACGAGGGTTTATCTCCCTTATATCTCTGGTGTTTAGGAATAGAAACAAGGCATGTAAATCGTCAGCAGGGTCTTACTCAAAAGCGTACAAACCAGAGATTTTTTTGCATTTTTAGATTATCGTCATCCTCCCTCCAATATTTACATAAGCATAAGACTTGTAAACTTGGCATCAATATGCAAGCAAAACATTTAAAGAGTGATAATGAATGGATGAATAAAAACGAAAAAGAACACTTCAAGACAAGCATATTTGTTGCATTAACATTTTCATTCAAAAATAGACAAGTTTCTACATGCAAGAAATGTTTAAACAAACAAGAAAGAATGAAAATGAAAATGCAGTAAAGAAACCAATGATTGTCATATTTGAGGAGACTTGAATCCGTATGGGTTTCTTCATTCTGACAACTTTCTGCATTCTTGATGCTTAAATGGGCGAGAATTCCCCTTCTGATTTGATATGAACATAGTAGTCTTAGAATTGAGTTAGTCTTGGACTTGATCTCTGGATGACATACCATCTTCAATCGAATGATTAAGTGCCCATGAATAATATGCATAGGAGATTCTTTCAGGAGAACAAATGAATGCTTTACCAAGCGAGTCGGTATAAACTACATCACCAAGCATATTGCGCCACAAAGAAATAATACAGTTCTTCTTCTATTAGAACAACAACAGAGACATCCACCTGGTGAGAAAGAGTCCAACAGTTGGCCAAATGGGAACTAGACTTTTGGAAGAGACGTCAGACAGGTGTTGGGCTTTATACCTCAACCCCTTTATAGTCTTCAATATCAAAATCGGGTACCCTAGAATAGGGGACACATCTAGTATGTGTGTCGCAATCAGAAGAGATGTTTGTGGGATGAGGACTCCAAAGATCATAGCTGAAAATAATAGGATGTAATGCATTGGGAACACATAAACATGCTCATAAGGCTTCTTCTGTCTTTTCTTAAAAGCCTAGCCCAATGAGTTCACTTGGGGAACAAAGACTGGATGATGTTGAACAAATCATGGAACACAAAGTTTTGGGGAGTGCCCCTTATTGAATAGTTGGATTCCCCGGTGTGGTAACCATCTGACGTTGGTATCATGATCTGGGAGGGAATTTATAGATCGTACCGAAGTACAGGGTCTAACCCACTGAAGCTCGAATAAGTGTGGAGACCTATAAGGATGAAGCATTGATATAATATCAGCTCTTCTTCAGGAGTATTCTTATCTTGTTGGTAAAACAAGTTTCTTAAATTCACATAGTAAGTGGGAACCATCTACTGAAAAGATGTTCCAAGAACTCAAGATTGTGTAGCACTCCATGGTCGAAAGCAATTCCCAAAATATGAGGAGAAGAGAAAACCTGATGCGGCAGTAAGTGCAAGATTGTTGATATCATCATCACAGCTCCCATGACCTGGTTCATCTGAGTCTTCCATCAATTATCTCCCTTCTCAAAGAATTTCTGACCACGGGCCAAAGCTTGCATAAATACCACAATCAATCCCATTCGGATATTCGTATCGGTCAATCCCCCACAGAGTTATCCCATATTGGTCTCTAAACATGTGAAGCAAGAGATCAAGTCTGAACCTCTGAAAAGAGCACTGGGTCTGAATAAGAATCCCCAATCTTCGAATAACTGTTATGAATGCATGAATATGCATGGGGTGCATGAATGGATACCATGTCATGTTTTGTCATTTCCAAGGAATTTACATGCTTGATTTTTTATTTTACGCCAGTAATGGATGGAAAAGTTTAGCACAAGACTTACAAATACGGCCCTCTAGAACTGACAAAACATGTATGTTAAGCATTTGGTTAACCATGTTATGTATGCAAAGACATGGGATCAAAGTTCCATTATTTCTGAACATGATTGTTGCACTGCTTCTAAACCATATGAATATCACCCGATCAAAGGTCTGGCATAACTTTTTCACATATAAGAACCAAGTACCGTGTAGATCTTCCAATTGTACGGGATCAACACTTCTGGACCACTGGATAATCTTGAGCCTTTTCTGAACATGTTGGGAATATCAAGATCGAAGGCCCGAATGAACCTCCAAATATACAAATCAGGAACTCAAAAAATAAATCTGTGAACCATATGGTCACCAACATAATATAGCATCTGAATAAGCCACCAACAGAAGTCCAGAACATAACCATTAGACCAATAGTCACTGTTTGAGTAAAGTCACCATCTAAACATGAGTAACCATCTGTACCTTTGATAATAATTCCCTCCCCACTCATGAGTGAAAAACTAGGTCAGGGTAAGGTCGGGTAACTCGGAATCGAGGGTACTCCTGAAAAACTATCGTCGTATCACCTACATGAAAATGATAGCCCCTCATTTGTACCTCATCTGAGCGTGGATGACATGGCGGAAATAGTGAAACCTAAGTCAACTATTCGTTCATGTTTCACTTTATTCCTAGGGTTCATATGGTTGTCACTTGGCTTGGGTATTGGGCCTTTTACCTCATAGTAACACCCACCCAACAAGAAACAGATCCAGTACAACAGTAGTATACGGAAAACAGTAAAATGCAATGCATACATATGCTCAGGTAAACATGTATGAATGAATAAACTGAAAGCATAAAAATAAACACCCAAAGAAAGGAAGCAAGATCTAGAAGAGACTCTGGGATGGACCAGCATTTGGTCGACCTGTCCCCAGTGAAGTTGTCAGCTGAAACAACCGGCTGAAAATCATCAAACAATGAAGTCGCCATCGAACTCCTTTTATCCCACATGAATGGAAAGGTAAACATCTAGAAAACCTGAGAAGGGAGAAGTCACGGTCTTGCGACCGAGAGATCGGGTAAAGGATTCTGTTACGTGAGGGGAAGGTATTAGCATCCCACACGCCCGTAGTACTTTATGGTATCCACTCTTGTTATTCTATCTTATGGGTGTGTTTAAACTATGCTTATTGTTTACTAGTGAGAAGAATGCATGCAAAAGGAAAGAGAAAAGAATGTAGGGGAAATAAAGTTGTACTCGCTTGGGCCCTATCCTAATGCCTATGTATCCTTTTTGAGGAATCAGAGCTACCGTAGTTTGGCTCATATGTTTTTGTTTGTTTTGTGTTTTTTATGGATGATGCTAATTCCGCCTTATGCCGCAGCTCGACCTTTGGAGACTTATGCGTTGGCACAAAAGTAAACTAATCATGTCCTTATCTGAAAAGGGTTTTAGAGAAAAGGTGCTCGATCGCACAAAAAGGTTTGAATTGGTTTGTATTTTGTTACGTTGAAGAAGGGTTTAGGTATTATTAGCATGTTTTTGATTTGGTAAGAAAAAGAGTTATAGTTTTAGATGCATATGCAAAAGGGAAAAAAAGAGTCTAAGGGGATACTATCATATCTCTAACCTAATGTTATCATACAATGATAGCCTTATGTCCAGAATTAACAAAATGGAAATGTCTACCTAATGTTAGCATGCATGGCTTGCAATCTAAGGCTTAACTTGCGTCCGGAGGTAGCGAGCACGTCCTAAGGAAACATGGTATGTACAAGGATAAAGCAAACAAGCTTGAATAAGCACACACATAAAAGAGTAAGGAAAAGAAGAGAAATGCTTTAGCCAAGGGGAGCGTATCACCCGAGACAAGCAAGCGGGAGTGGGATGTAAAACAAAAATGTGATGTTCAGAGTGATTGAACACCTAACCAATATATAGGAGATTGAGGTAGGCGATAGAAGGCGATATGAATAATCACGGAGTATCAGTATCGGCCAATGCGAACTCCTGACAAAGTGTGGGGGTTCAATTATGGAACCCTTACCCACTTGACGACTCAATACACAAGAGTTGGCACAACTTTAACGCTTCATGGTGCGTCACAAGCTAAGGATGACACAGACGAAATTGTGGGGGTTGATTGCGAACCCTCCCTGATCACCTCCTTTTGAGGACTTCAATAAGGGATGAGGGAATTATATGGGCACAAAATGTAAACACACCTGCAAAATACCTACACAGAGGTAAGGTTTTAAACAAACCACACATAAGTAGCACACAATGGCAAACAATGTGGAATTACCCTAAATGGGTCTTTAAATAAACCAGAGGAGTTCCTGACATGATCAGCAACGGAGACCCCCATCATACATCTCTACCCTACTTATCATGGCATTAGAAAGCAGTAATGCCCTACCTCTCATGATCTCTATAAAAGCCATAAAGAAATGCAATAGTGCGGAGAAGTACAAAGGTAGTAGCGGCGACTACCGCAAGTAAGCAAATCGTCAAAAGTAGACGAGAGCACTAGAGAAGCCGGGAGTATGTATCGAGCAAGCTTCACCAAGAAACAAACAAAGTCAGAAATAATATCCAACTAAGATAAATGCAAACACGTGTTGCGAATGCAATGTGTAATCAGAAGTTTCTGCATAAAATACAACTATACAAGATACGGAGCACAAAACAATGGCATGTGTGTCGAACGTAAAATCGGACCACAAATCAAAATTACAAACAATTTTTCTGATCAAATAAACGAGTAATAATTACATGATCGGAAACTATCCAAATGTACCTTTCACAATCAACACACATGTTAAAAATAACAAGGAAAATCGAAGTATAAAAGAGTAGAATGAAATTTGGAGCAAACAAGGCCAAAGCAAGGCAAAGGAAACGGAAAAAAAGCAATGTTGACGGTTTGAGTCGACTCAAAGATGGGATGAGTCGACTCAAAAACATGAGTCAACTCAAAGGGTCAGCACGACACTTCCTGCAAGAGGCCAGAACTGTTTGCGTCGACTCAAAAATACAATGCGTCGACTCATGCCCGGGGTTTTCTTAATTTGCATCGACCGCTGGTTCGGTGCAACACTTCCCTCAGGTGACCAGAATTGTTTGCGTCGACTCAAAAAGGCTATGCATCGACTCAACTGCAGTCTTGTTCAATTGAAACTTTGAAGCAACATAACTTTTGCATCGAGTGTCTGTTTCGTGCATGGTTCAAATTGTTGGAAAGCTTGATAATCATAGAATATCCACGGCATAAAATGGAAACCAAAACAACAAAAATTATACGACAAATTCCCTGATCATAGCACGATTGATATGTGAATTCATGATCTGATTTCATGAGTTTCGACGCATTTTTTTATCGGATCAAAAACCAAGTTCACATCAATTATGTTATAACCATAGCACAAGGAAGTTTGTATGCAACCAAAAATCAATGGAATAACACGGTGAGATCAAGGTACAATGGCTCAAGCATTTTGTCAAACACATAAGTTCTGAAATTCAACTCATGATCTTTGCACAATTAGAGATCCTAATTGACCATACATAATCAATCAAGAATCATCAATTAAGCTTGAAACAACTTCAACATTTTGTTTTTTCAAATAAGCACTTTCTTAAAAATCAATTAATTGAATAAGCACTTATTTAATCATCCAATTCCGGATTTGCACATCATGATTCAAGATCAATTCACATTTTCATAATTGAAATCACTTCCACAATTCAAATTAGATCAAAGTTCAATTTATTGATCCACAAAAGTACTTATTTAAGAATCACTTATTTTAAAAGTGCTTAAATCAAGAAAAGGTTACCGTAGAATTGGAGAGGAAGCTTAGTATAGAGATCTCAACAATCGGATTCGAGATGGGAGAACAATTGAGCTTCTTTAACTTTTGGATCTTGAAAAAGTTATTGGTATTCTTGATGAAAATGAGAGAAAGTTGCTCTTTTTTCCTTGAGCAAGATGAGAGGAAGTTTTTGAGTTTTTTGAGAATTGATCAATTATGAGAGTCTCTCTGAAAATTGGAGTGAATAAGAATATATAGTGTCCTCTTTTTTGAATCAATGAGGCTCCAATAAACACAAGCAAATGTGAAAATTTTCAGTTCATTAGAAACTAAAATGTGAAACTAAAATGTAGCCAATGTCGAGTACAAAATTGTGGCCAAAGATGGGCTCAATCGGATAAATGGTGATTTACTTATGACTTTTGAAGTTTCGTCTCAGATGAAAATATTTCTTGGTTCAGGATTTTCAAATGTGTTGTTCCTGTTTTGGACCAAAAACGAAGGCCTTTGGGATACCGTTCAAATTGGAAAGCTGAAAGAAATATTTAGCCAACTCAATTTGTGAACCAATGCCACTAGAACCAGATCGATATGATAAGAATCGACCGAGTTATGATTTACTGAAGATGAAGCAAGTGAACATTTGTCATAATTTTCCTGTGTGAACATATCCGATGAATTCATATATTCTAAGACTTTCTGAGCAGAATTAGCTTTCGGCCGTGAAACAAAGATGTAAAGGACATAAAGACGGAATTTTGGCCATCGGAACAGGCTCAAAATGATGAACGGTCTTCGAGTTATGAATTTTCTAGTGCAACAAAAATTCACTTTCAACACCTTTTCCTTTGTATTTTCCACCATATGACTTCCAAAAGAACCGCGTATTCGGAGACTACCTCAAGAATCTACCCAAAACACCATTCCAAGCTGGAGATATAAATTTTCAAACTCGTATCAGTCAAAACACTATTTCCAATTTGCACTATTTTAAATTCACCGAAAACACCCAGATCTTTCACAACTCAAACATGCGTTGAAAAATTATGAGAGCTTTATTGTGTTGATCAAATACCTTGATCCCATGCCAAATTATTTTATTAATGATGCACGATGTGTTAAATGACCTAATGGAGGGTGCACAGATGGAATGAGAAGCGCAAAGTGCATAGACCAGATAAAAATGAAAGGGTAGGACAAATTTGGGGTATTACAAAAGGCAGACACGGAATCCCTTGCAAAGAAACCTCTTCCAAACTTCTAAAAAACTAAAAATTATCAAAAACTAGGGCAAGTTGAAAACCCTAGTTGCAGTCATCTTCAAAGCATTCCAGCCCTTCCAATTGATCTCTGAAGAGGTATATGGTAATAATGGATCAAACTTGATGATCCAAAGCACACAAAACCTGCACACATACATCTCCAATCTCATTATTTTTTGCAAATTCGTATTTCAGTTTTCATATTGTTTTAAGGCATACTAACGATACTAATGTTTTTCTGAGATATATTAGTTAAGGAATAACCCAAAGCATGAGCCACATAATGGCTAAATCGAAGCTTGCCATGTTCATACTGATTTGTGTTATTTTCGTTGTAGCTCACAATCCAACATGTTTTATCCCAAAAAAACACTCCCATTGAACTTACAGGGCTGGAATTAGAGGGAAAGGGTTCTTTGGGTCCTCTAATATTTGTTGTTTTGCAGAGTTGAAAAACGTATTTATCGGAGAAGACGACCGGAGCTAGAGCTTCGGCGCCTCTCCGGTCCATACATTAAGGTTTATAATATAATTATTTTGTTTTAGTGATATAAATAGATGTATAGCCACCCCAGTAGTAGAATCACGCGCCAGGGCACGGGTTCAATCCCTTCCTTTTGGAGTTTTGGATTTGTTTTTTCATATTTTCATGTTTTGCATATTACATACTGTGTTGATTCCATCCCTTGACATAAGCTTGCGCTTGACGCAGTGGTGAACATGATGGGCAGAAGAGCTGTGGGCGTGGGTTCAACACCCACCCTTGGCAATTGTATTGTTTTTTTCATTTTCTAAATTTTCCCTTAAAAACCCTAAATTCATAAATCCATAAACCTTTTTTAACAAACCTAATTTTTTTCAAAACCCTTTTTTTATAAACCCTAATCAAATTAGACATTTTAGGTTTTAATTAATTTAATTAATCAACTTTTTATTAAAATTAATTAGACTTTTTTAGGTTTATTTAATTAATGTTCAAAAACCTTCTTTCGTCAAGAATCACCAAAACATTTTTTATTATCCTTTTTCTTATTCTTTTATTTTTTGCGTAGCTTATTCTCCTCGCACTTTCCTTGATTATGTAACTAGTCTCCAGGATGTAATAGTTGTTAGTTTTACTTTTTTCCTTTCTATTTTGTAAGTGTACCGAAGCGATGTAGTGGGTTAGGTTTTATTTTTTGCCTTTATTTTCCGCACTTTACTTCTTCCTGCTACTACTTTACTATATTGTTGTTACTAACTAGGGTTGTATGGTAAGACTAAAAACGAACCGATAGCTAAACCTGACGCAAAGATTAAAATAACTGAACATAAATCACTTGCACCTCTAGGGTAACCTCCCTTGTCTCCTTTGGAAAATAAATAGTCACGTCCCTCGAAAATGGGAATGCTTTAGAAAAGTCCCTCGATTCAAAGATCATAGTCCCTCGATGACCATTCGGAGTTTCCTTTTGGTAAATGATCTATTCCCTTACGAAAATAGTTAAAGCGTCCTTACTAGTTGCCTTTGATGACTGTACGATGATCATCGCATATCCCTTCACATCCAATGGTAAGGATAATACTATCTAAAGGAGGAGGAAAATACAAGAACGACCTTGAGTAGGGTAGAACTCCTAATCGCTTGCTCACAAAGCTCTTCAAAACAAAAAAAATTCTCACAATCATATTTTTCAATAAATATTTTCAAATAAACACTTTGTACGCATTCTCAAGGACCGATACGAGAATCATTACAACGTTTCTCCTTACATTGGTGATTTCAAAATATTTTTCAAACACACAACACAAAGCTATTTTCTATAAAAAGTGAGTTAAGTGATTAAAAGCCCGTAGATAACTACAGATGAAAAGGGTTCTAACATCTTACCTTTTCATAACCTACCCCCGAACTCAAAATATTTCAAGGTATTTCTTGTTCTTTTCATCCTTTCCTTATTGGATAAAAGAAAAGTCGATGATGACTCTTTCTATCCGCAACATTTGCGATAAAATGCAAAACCAAGTCAGTTCTCCCAGTATATTATAGAACTGGTGACTATGTTGGGGAACTACTAAAAAGAGGGGTTACCTTAGAGTTACATCACTTTTCATTAGCTTGTTCGCTTTGTTAGCTTTATATTCGAGGGTTGCTCGGGTTTAAATTTCTTGCAAAGATCCTACACACGGAACAGGGATACCGTACGTAAGTAGTAATAGATCATGGAAATTATACTGCATAGACCGATATGGTTGAAGTGATGGGTACATTAGTGTTTTAGTTTGTACTGGTGTCCCTTGAATCAGTTGAGGAGAACATTAGCTTGTCGTGTGGTGTCATAAGCCGTAACTGACTTTTAGAACCTTAATTGACCCAACATGGCCATTAGAAGGTAGTGAGATAGTCGGCTTTGGTGCAATCCGAAGTTGGATGATAATCGATGCTATGCTTATTGAGATTTGACTCTCATTTTTTTGTGGCAAGTCAATTGTCGTGCTAAACAAAACCTGTGAGAAAAATCAGTAATATTGAGACCCCTAGAACCCGGTTACTATTTTAGGACAGGTTGAGCCAACTTAACTCTAATATAAAAGGGTACTTACCTATGGACCTCATGCAAGCCTTTAAGCCTAAGGCTCTTGTGTGATTTGTTTTTGTTTACTTCTTGTCCAGACATGAACATAACATCATGACATCATAACATCATAACATTTTCACTAACCGTTTCAAGGATCTAGGTATTCATCTTGGTCCTTTGTTGCAGGTCATGGCTTCCAATCGCAGAAATACTATCCGAATCAAATTCGTAAGGGTGCCTTCCAAGCTTGAAGAGTTAGTATCAAAGGTTCCCTAAAATTCTCAATTTACCAAAAGACATGGCCACCTACTCAGTTTGGTTACTTCTGGTTTCAAAGAAGATATGATAAGTGTTTTGTTCCAATTCTTTGATCCTAAGCATCATTGTTTTAGCTTCCCGGATTATCTGTTGGTGCCCACAATGGAAGAATTATCTAAGTTACTCGGAGTGCCTATTCTTGATCAGATACCTTTCACCAGTCTAGAGAAAGTTCCAAAACCTGAAGACATTGCAGCAGCCTTACATCTTAAATGATCAGACATTGTAACTAATTGGGAAACAAGAAATAGAGTCAAGGTTCTTCTTCCTAAATTTGTGGTAGAGAAGGCTCAGTGGTTTCTAGATGACATGAGTTTTCGTGCTTTTGAGGATATTTTGGCTTTTCTGGTTTATGGTTTGGTGTTGTTCCCTAATCCGGACGAACTCATAGATGTGAACTCCATCAAAATATTTCTTACCCATAATCATGTGCCTACTTTTCTTGGAGATATTATGTATTCTCTTCACACTCGTACTATGAGGAAGCTAGGGACTCTCATATGTTGCATACCTTTACTTTCCAGGTGGCTTATTTCGCACCTCCCACGATCAGTAATGAAGAATGAACAAGGCTTGAGGTGGTCTCAAAGGGTTCAGATATCCATTGGTGCTCCCGATCTCAAAATTACATCACTATTGTTGAAGTTGTGGGGATTTCTTTAATGTGCCATTCCTTGGCATAAGAGGAGGTATCACTTACAACCCTTCCATAGCTCTATGTCAGTTTGGTTATGCTCGAAGAGACGACCCTCATGATATGCTCATCCAGAGTATAGTATTCGACTATGATAATGATCCTCAAAGTTAACGTCAAAGGTTTATACGTGCTTGGGGCATGATCAATAAGATTGATAGCAAGACTTTGGGGCATAACAATTCCATTCCTCTGGAGCCTTACCTCAAATGGGTGTGTTCATGTGCTCAAAATCTTATGATCCATATCCTGCTATCCAACCAGTGATTGTAGAGCCTGTTGTTGAAGGAGATGCTCCTCATACCATTCTTCATTCTGATATGCCTAATGACTTCTAAGAACTACAAAAGTCTTGGATTCAAACCAAGGAAGAAAGGGATACCTTTGAGACTCAGTTCTATGCTAATGAGAAGAAAGTACTGGAGTTGACAAAACGACTCCACGAAGAGTGGAACCTTAATGCATATGTCAACACAAAGAGGAAGCGTCCATGGGAGACTTGATACCTTAGGCCTCGGGATTTTTATAATTTAACTCTCTTATTTTCATTGTAAGCCTAGAAGGAAATTATAATTTGAACTTAATACTAAGTTTCTTTGCTCCCTTTTTGTTTAACAAATTTAAATCCCACGAGGTACTTGAAAACATTGCATATGCATTTACATACCATATCATTGCATAACAGGTATTCCCAAGACATGTTTTCTTATCTTCTTGCTGTTTATTTCAGTAGAAATGGCTCTTGAACAAACAGTGAAAAATCTTCAAGCTTAGAATGCCCAGTTCCAACAGATGTTCCTGGACCTAGCCAAAGGGCGGAAAGACTTGAAAGCACTCATCAACAAAGAGAGAGAGAAGAAGACTAAGAAGCCAGCTGACATTCTTAACATGGGTAGAAGATTCAAAGGTCTGGTCACGAGGGATATGAATTTTGAGGTCCCATCAAATGAAGATGATAACCAAGAGGAAGGTGACAAGAGTGTGAAAGTTGATGAGAACAACAACCAGGGTTCTGATGAAGAGGAAGCAGACTATTCAAATAAACAGTATCCTCCTGCTGATGAAAAATACAAGCAGCTGGAAGATCGCCTGAATGCCATGGAAATCTAGAGGGTGCATGGGTTAGATTTTAAAGAGTTGGGATTAGTCTCAGGGGTTGTTATCTCTCACAAGTTCAAGGTCCCTACTTTTGTGAAGTATGACAGTTTTTCTTGTCCTAAGCTGCATCTGAGGTCTTATGTCCAGAAGATCTAACCCCATACTACTGATAGGAAGTTATGGGTACAATTCTTTCAAGAGAGCTTATCTGGGACACAACTGGAATGGTTCTATCAGCTGGAAGGAACCAATATACGTACTTGGGAAGACCTGGCTGCTGCTTTTTACAAGTAATATGAATTTAATGTTGACCTTGCACCAACTCGTGTGCAATTACAAAGTATGACTATGGGTTCGAAAGAAGGCTTCAAAGAGTATCCCAGAAGTGGAGAGATTTAGCTGGAAGAGTTCAACCTCCTTTATCTGACAGGGATTTGGTTGATATGTTCATGGGAACTCTGACAGGGCCTTTCTTTAATTATCTGATCGGAAGCTCTTCATCTGGTTTCACTGAGCTGATATTAATTGGGGAACATGTTGAAATCGAAATTAGAAGTGGAAAGATTCAAGTGGCTACATCTTCAAGTACTACAAAGAAGACGTTTAATGGTAAGAAGGAAACAAATGTTGTGTATGTCCAGAAGGGTCGTGCTAGAAGTAATCGCAACCGATCTGTGGGGGCGCTAATTTCTAATCTTGCACCTATACAACAACAACAACAACAGCAGCAACAGGGAAATCAACGTAGGTCAGACGCACCAAGAAGAGAGTTTACCAATATCAACATGCCATTGTCTCAGGCATTGCATCCTATTTTGAAGGCGGAGTTAATAACTGTTGTACCCCAAAATTTGTCCTCCCATTTCCTCAACATTTTCTCATCACAAAAACCTTTGGAGCTCAAGATCTAATTAGGGTTTCCTCTGCTCAAGACTTCTCCTTGCACTGTTGACTCAAATTAGGGTTTGTGTTTGAACAAAGATATTTTGACCTAAAATGCCTAAATGACTTTCATACTTCATTTTGGACTCCCAAGTTTATCCATACCAAGTTTCAAGTCTTGTTTCCAAATTTTGCCCAGTCAATTGGACAATTGACCTAAAAATCAGCTGTATTGGGGAAAAAGTCAACTGTGGCCAATTGACAGTCAAATCTCATGAAAATTGACCCACATCAACATTATGAACTCTCATGGACCATTTGGTCAAGTTTGGATCACAATTCCACAAGAAATTTGATCAGATCACCAAAAGGGCAAAATGGTCATTTTTAGGGTTTTGACTGCACAAAGGCAATTTTTGACTCTTTGACCTAGCCAATGGCGAACCAAGCTCACATATGGACTCAAGGACCCCATGGAATTTTCTTGACATGCTCAACAAGTTCAAAAGATCCCAAATGCACAAGATTGACAGTTGAATCCAATCAATTGATCAATTTTGACTGTATACTGAAAAGTCAAACTTTGACTTTTTGGTCAAAATCAAATGTCAAGATTCATTTTTCATCAAAACATGCCAAATCATGAAACTTGTTCATCAAGAAATCAAGAATTGCAAATTAGGGTTTGAAATGAAGATTTTTCATAACTTAGAATTTTTCTAAGTTATGAAAAACCCTAATTTATTTCTAACTTTGCCCCACTTTCTCACCAAGATTCATTTGGATTCAAGCAAAAGTCAAAACATGAAAGTTGTAGCCTATTGCATAATCTACAACTTTGATTCACAAAGTTTTCCCAAAATAGGCTTGTATCTCAAGTTACAATTTTTGGAACAAGGGTACCAAACCATTCTTAACTTAGAGAAAATTTGACCTATTTTAGGCAGGATTTTTGCCTAACTTCAAGACCATTTTTCACATACTTCCACTTGGAATTTCAATTTGCATTTCAAATATGGATTGTAGTACACATTCCAAGCTTTCCAAAATGTCCAAGAAAACTGCTATTCCATTTGTTTCCGCTGAAGAAGTATCTGTTGTCACAATTTACAATCCTACCAAAGCTCCCCCGAGGAAGCCAGTCCAAATTATGTCTGTTGCACCCATTACTATTATTGTTCTGGGGCCTCTCCTCTATGAGTCTGATAAAGCTGTCCCATGGAATTATGGGGCCGACGTGTATGTGCTTGGAGTGAAGCAGGAGTTCAACACCGGTACCAGTATCAGTAACATCACTGGTCCCGCCAAGATTACTCGCAGTGGCAGGCTCTTCTCGCCTGACATTGCACCACCAGTTATCAGAAAACCTCTCATCATCACACCCGCAAGTGTGCATGTTCCAAATCAAGTTCTTGTGTCTACTACTGCCGCCGAGTCCTCTGATGCTCGAGGCAAAGAAGTTGCTACCGATTTGCCTGCCAAGACGGAGGCACCAAAAAAGACTGCTGTTGAAGCCTCCCAACAAGAGATGGAGGAAATCCTTAAAATCATTAAAAAGAGTGACTTCAATGTTGTTGAACAGCTGGGGCATACCCCCTCCAAAATCTCTATGCTATCATTGCTGCTATGCTCAGAGGCCCATGCAAAAGCCCTGATTTCATTTCTGAAAACGGCCCATGTGCCGCAAGAGACCTCTGCAGATCAGTTCACTGACTGTGTGGCTAATTTGACAGCTGACAATGGCTTGGGGTTCTCGGATGCTGACCTTACCGCCAAAGGGAAAAATCACAATGATGCCCTGCACGTCTCTATAGAGTGCAGGGGCACTACTCTCGCACACGTGTTGGTGGACACCGGTTCTTCCCTGGATCTTTTGCCCAAGAAGGCATTGGATCGCCTGGATTGTGAGGGTCTGGAATTGAAACCTAGTAACATCATTGTTAGAGCCTTCGACAGTTCTAAGAGGATGGTGCACGGTGAAGTAGACATTCCTATTCGTGTGGGTTCCCAAGTCTTCGACTCAACGTTCTATGTAATGGATATTCGTCCATCTTATTCCTGCTTGTTGGGCCGACCCTGGATTCACAAGGCTAGGGCAGTAACATCCACTCTACACCAAAAGCTCAAGTACCCTGTCAAAGGGAAGATTGTTACTGTGCAGGGTGAGGAGGAATACATGGTAAGTCACTTGAATTCATTCCGGTATATCGAGATGGACGGGGAGTTTATTGAAACCCCCTTTCAGCATTTTGAGGAAGTACCTCCAACGTTGGCATCGGCTGAAACAGTGGTTGAAGAAGACTTTCTGTTGAAGATGGCATCCTTGAAGGATGCCCGGGCTGTAATCGAGAAAGGCAAATGCGCAAACTGGGGTCAGCTTCCTGACTTCACTCAAAAGAACGACAAGTTTGGGCTGGGCTTTACTGTAGAGGCTCAGAGGGTTGTGCGCAAGGAAAAGATCAGAAAGGCTCCAGTGTTTATCACCAACCCAAGGGTGAATGCTATCGAGGAGGACGTAGAGGAAGCAGAGTTTGACAGTTGGATCTATCCAACCACCAGCAACGGACCAAGCAACTGGACGGCAAAGGATTTTACACCAATTACATTTGTCAAGCAGTAATTAACTCTTTTGATTTTCAATTTGTAACAAGCAATATGTTGAAACTTTTATTGGCTCGGTGTCCTACCCGGGGCATCGTAGCTCCATTTGTGAGGGCTTTTTGTATGACATTTCCATATATCATCAATCAAAACATTGGACGTTTGTTGCATTTCAAATCTTGCGCTCTTTTTCTTTGTGTTATATATTGCAAAACAGCTATATTTACACACACTCACTTATACAGGTTTCAATCCACTCTGGATCTTACTGGTAACAGCTCTGCTACCACCAGTTATGACTTTGAGAATCCGATCAATTTGGCTGAGGACGAAGGTGAAGATGATTGCGAAGTTCCTGGTGAACTCGCAAGACTGCTACTCCAGGAAGAGAGGGCCATTCAGCCGCATGAAGAGCCGGTGGAAACAGTTAACCTGGGTACTGAGACAGATAGGAAAGAGGTCAAGATTGGTGCCAATCTAGAGCTCAGCGTGAAGCAACGATTGATCCAGATGCTACATGATTACATGGAGATATTTGCTTGGTCCTACGAAGACATGCCTGGTTTGGATGCCGACATTGTGGTCTATCACCTGCCTACCAAGGAAGACTGCCCCCCGGTAAAGCAAAAGGTCCGCCGTATGCGCCCAGAGATGTCCGAAAAGATCAAAGCTGAGGTTATGAAGCAATTCGATGCCGGGTTTCTATCAGTAACTTCTTACCCTCAGTGGGTTGCCAATGTGGTGCCAGTGCCGAAGAAGGACGGTAAAGTCAGAATGTGTGTCGATTACAGGGATCTAAATAGGGCAAGCCCCAAGGATGACTTCCCCCTACCTCACGTCGACGTTCTTGTTGACAATACTGCTCAACACAAGGTTTTCTCCTTCATGGATGGTTTTTCAGGGTATAATCAGATCAAGATGGCTCCGGAAGATATGGAAAAGACTACCTTTGTGACTCAGTGGGGAACCTTCTGCTACAAGGTCATGTCGTTCGGGTTGAAAAATGCTGGGGCAACCTATCAACTTGCCATGGTTGCTTTATTTCATGATATGATCCATCATGAGATTGAGGTATATGTTGATGACATGATTGCAAGGTCTCAAACTGAGGAGGAACACCTTGACCATCTGCGGAAGCTGTTTGACCGATTGAAGTTATACAAGCTGAGGTTGAATCCAAACAAATGCACCTTTGGGGTGAGGTCTGGAAAGTTGCTAGGTTTCATTGTAAGCGATAAAGGTATTCAGGTGGACCCTGCCAAGGTAAAAGCCATACAAGAGATGCCAACTCCAAAGACAGAGAAAGAAGTTCGAGGCTTTCTGGGATGACTGAATTACATAGCCTGATTCATCTCACATCTAACTGCTACCTGTGAGCCAATCTTCAAATTACTGAAGAAAGATCAAGTAGTACGTTGGAACGATGAATGTCAGGCTTCTTTTGAAAAGATAAAAGAGTATCTCCAAGAGCCACTCATTCTTATGCCACCAGTGGAAGGGAGACCTCTGATACTATACTTGACAGTACTTGACAATTCAATGGGGTGTGTGCTGGGGCAGCATGACGAGTCTGGCCGAAAAGAGCATGCTATTTATTACCTGAGAAAAAAGTTTATCGACTATGAGTCTCAGTACTCACTGCTCGAGAAAACTTGTTGTGCCCTGGTATGGGCTGCTCGCCGGCTGAGACAGTATATGCTGACTCACACTACTTTGTTGATTTCAAATATGGATCCCATCAAGTACATATTCGAAAAGCCTGCTCTGTCTGGAAGAATAGCAAGATGGAAAATGATCTTGACAGAATATGATATCCAGTATACAACTCAAAAAGCAATAAATGGAAGTGTATTGGCAGATCATTTGGCACACCAACCTGTGGATGATTACCAGTCATTAAACTTTGAATTTCCGGACGAAGATATCATGGTGGTAACTGATTGTGAAGTGCCTGGACCGGATGAAGGACCTGAGGAAGGATCCCGATGGTCTATGCATTTTGATGGAGCCTCCAACGCTTTAGGTAACGGCATCGGCGCTGTAATCATATCCCCCAAAGAAACTCATACTCCACTCACCGCCCGATTGTGTTTCAACTGCACCAACAACATGGCAGAATATGAGGCGTGTATCATGGGTCTACAAGCTGCAATCGACTTAAGGATCAAGTTTCTGAGTGTCTTCGGAGATTCCGCTCTCGTGATCAATCAGATCAAAGGCGAGTGGGATACGAAACACCTAAATCTTATTCCTTACAAGGAGTTTGTGCTGACTTTGCTTCACCAATTTGAAGAGATAACTTTTGAACACTTCCCAAGAGAGGAGAATCAGCTAGCGGACGCACTAGCTACGATGTCTTCAATGTTCAAAGTCAAATGGGACAATGAGGCTCCCCGGATCATTATCTGGAAATTGGACGAACCTGCATACTGCTGCGATCTTGAGGCCGAAAAGGTGACTGAAAAACCCTGGTATCATGAGGTGAAGAGATACTTGGAAGCTCAGGAATACCCTGAAGGTGCATCTGTCAATGACAAGAAGTTCATGAGAAGGTTTGCGGAAAAATTCTTCCTCAGCAACGGCATTCTCTACAAACGGAATCATGTTCAACTCTACTGCGTTGTGTGGATAAGGCTGAAGCAGAGAAGATCATGATAGAACTGCATGAAGGTACATTTGGAACACATTCCAGTGGACATACCATGGCGAAGAAAATCCTTCGGGCAGGATATTTCTGGTCCACAATGGAAGCCGATTGTTACCAACATTCTCGAACTTGTCATAAATGCCAGATCTATGCTGATAAGGTGCACATCCCTCCGGTTCCTCTGAACGTCCTGACGGCACCTTGGCCTTTTGCCATGTGGGGCATTGATATGATCGGTGAGATCCGACCGACGGCATCCAACGGGCATCGCTTCATCTTGGTAGCGATCGATTACTTCACGAAGTGGGTTGAGGCAGCTTCCTATGCCACGGTAACCAAGAGCGTCGTGGCACGTTTCATCCGGCATAACCTGATCTGTCGGTACGGCGTCCCAGAAAGAATCATTACGAACAATGGTACCAATCTCAATAACAAGATGATCACTGAGCTCTGCGAGCAATTCAAGATACAGCACCATAACTCTTCTCCTTACCGGCCGAAGATGAATGGGGCTGTAGAGGCAGCTAATAAGAATATCAAAAAGATTGTGCAGAAGATGACAGTGACCTATAAAGATTGGCACGAGATGTTACCGTTTGCTCTTCATGGGTACCGTACCTCAGCAAGGACGTCAACCGGGGCAACACCTTTTTCCTTGGTCTATGGCATGGAGGCAGTCTTGCCAATAGAAGTCCAGATACCCTCTCTCCGGATAATGAAGGATGCAGACTTGAGTGAAGATGACTGGATCCAGACTCGACTTGATCAATTAAACCTAATTGAAGAAAAGAGACTCACCGCTATTTGTCATGGTCAGACGTACCAAAAACGGATGATCAGGGCATTTAACAAGAAAGTCAGACCACAAGAGTATCAAGTTGGGGACCTGGTAATCAAACGCATCATCCTTCCTCAAGGTGATCCCCGGGGCAAATGGACCCCTACATACAAAGGGCCATTTGTGGTTAAACATGTGTTCTCAGGAGGAGCCATGATTCTAACCACCATGGATGGTGACGACCTTCCTCACCCCGCCAATGCAGACATGGTAAAAAGATACTACGCATAAATAAAAGACCCGCTAGGTTGACATACCTAGGCAAAAATAAGGGCTTCCCGGCGAACCAAAAGGGTTCGGGCAAAAATAAGGGATGAAATGAAAAAAATCTGTACACCCGGCAAGTCGAAAACCTGAAAAGGCGGCTTGGGCAAAAATGGGTATCCCGGTGGACTGAAAACCCGAAAGGGCGGTCCAGGAAAAAGTTAGGGATAAAGCGTAACATTATGTCTCATTGGATCACCTTGCATCCAGAATTCAGCATCAGCTATCTGGTTCAGACTTCGGCATCGACCAATCAGCGTCATCTTCAACTAAGCAGCAAAGTGATGAGACCCTTGAAGACATAAAGGCGATAGCAGAGTTGGAACCCAGTGGGAATATTGTGCACATAGCTGTTTTGTTTCCTTTTCAAAATTGTATAAACTCTATGTTATTCGGTGGAATTCTCTTACTAGGATGTCAGCCTCTTGTACAAAAACGCCTATTCACAGGCAAATTTCAAAATCAATACAAGTTCACTTTTCCAAACAAATTGCCCATTGTTTTCCCTTTTTCTGTTTTGTCTTGCGAAGAACGTCCAATGTCCATTTTTAATATATGCATTTGACATTAAATTGCTGATTCATAAATACTTGCATATGAAATAAAAGACTAATTACAGGTGACATCAGAAATAGGGGCAATGTAAAGTTGTCTAATGCAGTCTGGTTGCTTTGTCCGCCGAAGTACCAAGGTAGGTCCAAATGAAGAATGTGATCAAGTTATCTCAACTCTCCACAGAGTAAGACAAGATAGCAACATTCCCCGGCGGAATACAGACACCCCAGTGCAATTCCAAAAGTTTCACCAGGAAGGTGGAATCCATATCCCCAGCAGGTCTTGAAGCTTATCCCCAGTAGATTCTGGAAGCTTATCCCCTGCAGAGTACGGACGTCTCTTCCGAGCTTTATTCAAAGTTATTCTTCACAAGGGCTTATAACTGGGTTATCCTCAGCTAATTACCACGGAAGACCGTCCTCGGCGAAGTTCTTCCTATCCCCAGCGGAGTTCATCAAAGTTCCCCAACATAACTTATCAACACAATCCCCAGCGGAGTTTATCTTTGGTATCCCCAGCGGAGTTTATCATCATTATCCCCAGCGGAATCCATCATTGAAATCCTCAGCGGGCCTCTCATCAAAACTTCAGCAAAGCATCTCTTCCACAGAGCAATTCCCCTTAGAGTAATCTCTCCAACAAGTTTATTCCCCAACGGAGTCATCTTCTCCTACCAGTGTATTCTTGCAACCATCATCCCCAGCGGAAGCAAAGAGCTCTACTCTTCAATGTCAGCCCAGGATTTAATTCCCCGGCCGGTCGTCAAGGATTTATTTTCCTAAAACGAAAATACATTCATAAACATTTCACATTTCATACATCTTGCTTACATACATGATAAAGTGCATACAACACTATCTCATGTTGAACATCATGACATCATGCATTTCATACATCATGACATTGCATACAACTGATGTTTTTGCCTATTCAGAAAAAAAAGAGACAACCCAAAAGACAACTACCTACAACTGTCACCATTTCCAGATTCGATCCCTGTATCCAGCCAGGGCACATCTATCAACTATCAGTTTCCAGATTCGATTCCTGTATCTAGCCAGGGCACGTCTGAAGAGTTTGAAGATTCGATTCCTGTATCCAGCCAGGGCACATCTATCAACTATCAGTTTCCAGATTTGATTCCTGTATCTAGCCAGGGCACGTCTGAAGAGTTTGAAGATTCGATTCCTGTATCCAGCCAGGGCACATCTATCAACTATCAGTTTCCAGATTCGATTCCTGTATCTAGCCAGGGCACGTCTGAAGAGTTTGAAGATTCGATTCATGTATCCAGCCAGGGCATATCTATAAACTATCGCATTTCTGGACTCGATTCCTGTATCTAGCCAGGGCATGTCTGAAGAATTTGAAGATTCGATTCCTGTATCCAGCCAGGGCACATCTGTTAGCAACCGATTGTAGATTCGACACCTGTATCTAGCCAGGGCATATCTGCATGAGGAGATTGAAGATCAAACACCTGTAACAAGCCAGGAAAACATCTGTCTTTCTCAAATACATAAGTTCTCGCTAAGGAATCTCTTATGCGATCAACACTTCCAAATGGCATCTATAAGCCCATTCTCGACAAGGTTAAGCCCATCTCCAGATGGCATCTATAAGCCCATCTCCAGATGGCATCTATAAGCCCATCTCCCTATCCACCATCTCTTCAAATGGCATCTATAAGCCCATTCTCGACATCACATTGCTGATACTCCAACATGCGAGTGCAAATTTCCGGGCACTCTAGTGTCCAATCTCCTTTTACCCTCGAGTCACGAAAGGCAAACTTGCCAATCTAACTCTTCAGGTTCAAGAAGATTGAACAGGGACAACTGTTGTACCCCAAAATTTGCCCTCCCATTTCCTCAACATTTTCTCATCACAAAAACCTTTGGAGCTCAAGATCCAATTAGGGTTTCCTCTGCTCAAGACTTCTCCTTGCACTGTTGACTCAAATTAGGGTTTGTGTTTGAACAAAGATATTTTGACCTAAAATGCCTAAGATGACTTTCATACTTCATTTTGGACTCCCAAGTTTATCCATACCAAGTTTCAAGTCTTGTTTCCAAATTTTGCCCAGTCAATTGGACAGTTGACCTAAAAATCAGCTTTATTGGGGAAAAAGTCAATTGTGGCCAATTGACAGTCAAATCTCATGAAAATTTACCCACATCAACATTATGAACTCTCATGGACCATTAGGTCAAGTTTGGATCACAATTCCACAAGAAATTTGATCAGATCACCAAAAGGGCAAAATGGTCATTTTTAGGGTTTTGACTGCACAAAGGCAATTTTTGACTGTTTGACCTAGCCAATGGCAAACCAAGCTCACATATGGACTCAAGGACCCCATGGAATTGTCTTGACATGCTCAACAAGTTCAAAAGATCCCAAATGTACAAGATTGACAGTTGAATTTCCCAGTCAATTGATCAATTTTGACTGTATACTGAAAAGTCAAACTTTGATTTTTTGGTCAAAATCAAATGTCAAGATTCATTTTTCATCAAAACATGCCAAATCATGAAACTTGTTCATCAAGAAATCAAGAATTGCAAATTAGGGTTTGAAATGAAGATTTTTCATAACTTGAATTTTTCTAAGTTATGAAAAACCCTAATTTTTTTCTAACTTTGCCCAACTTTCTCACCAAGATTCATTTGGATTCAAGCAAAAGTCAAAACATGAAAGTTGTAGCCTATTGCATAATATACAACTTTGATTCACAAAGTTTTCCCAAAAGATGCTTGTATCTCAAGTTACAATTTTTGGAACAAGGGTACCAAACCATTCTTAACTTAGAGAAAATTTGACCTATTTTAGGCAGGATTTTTGCCTAACTTCAAGACCATTTTTCACATACTTCCACTTGGAATTTCAATTTGCATTTCAAATATGGATTGTAGTACACATTCCAATCTTTCCAAAATGTCCAAGAACTCATCAAACAACTTCATGGTTAGAGAGAATCGAATTTTGTAATATGGGAAAAACTCACTTTTGATTTGGTCAATTTACATGTTCATACATTTGTGCCATTTTGAATTCAGCATGCTTTCCTTGATTACAGGCCTCTAAACCATCCAACACTCAATAATTTAATGCTAACTCATTGTGCCAAGGCCTTGTTTTATGAGTTTAAGCATTACATGTTGAACTAAGCCATTTATAGAAAAAGCAAATTAGCCATTCTTGAAAAGTTGCACTTTATGTCAATTGGTAAATCAAGAAGGTACAAAGAAAAATCTCTGAGGCACAAGTTTATGAACAAAACACACTGACCAAGGGGAAGGTTAGCAGCATAGCTTGGGGGCTTGCATCAGTTTAGAACACCAAGTGGCCATCTTTTGCTTAAGTGTGAAGAAACATAGCATAACAGATACCAACTTTCATCTCAGCTAAAAAAACCTTAAGCAAACTTGTCAAACATATTCAAAACATCCATTCTGAGCTAGAACACGAGTGAACCATCCCCAACACCTTCCCATTCACAGAATCACCATTGAACTGCCCAAAACAGGGCATCCCTGCAGTTTGAGTTCCATAGCTCAAACCTTCCATGCATTCTTGCTAAAAACACTTCAAACACATTCCATAATATCCATATAAACTATTCCAAACCTTGAACTGAGACTGTAACAGCCATAGCACCATTTGCCATTTCCATTTTTCTATCTTGCAGGTGGACTTCTGCAGCTTGATTTGGCACGATTCAAAACACACTAAGCATTGGAATAGCATCACTACACTTCAGGCAAGCTGTACAAATCATCATCTTGCCCTGAAAGCTCCTCCATTGCAAGGCACGATTCCAACTGAACAGGTATATTCATGAAGTTCTATCTCTCAATATAGGCATTGTTAGCTTTAGGTTTGTGAAGAAAACATGTCACATTCATAGCCCTGAACATGCCCATGTAATTAGATTTCATTTATATTATGTATGCTTAGAGAATTTTAAGTTTGAGCATGGAACAAAAATTAGGTTAAGAATTGGGGGAGAAGAAATTCTCTCTCATTTCTGAGAGTTAAATCATGTTCTTTATATGTGTGAACTCGTGAGAGGATGCTTAACATTTTTGGTGTTGTAAGTTTTTGCTAAAACTCAAGGAATCAGGATGTTTGAACAAGCCTGAGAAGCGCGCGTTTTTGAACAAGAATGGCTGGCGGTTGAAGAAGCTCCACGTGGGTTGGGCTTTGTTTCCTATTTCTTTTCACACCCTCTTGTTACTTTGACACCCCCTAGGCCCATTATGTTTATTTTCATGATTTTTTGACTTTTCTTTTTTTATTCTGACTTATTTATTTTTCCTCATGATATTAAAAATATAAAAATAATTTTTTAAACCATTTTTTAATTTATTAGGCATTTATTTGTTTAGATGGTTATTTGTACATAAATAAATATATAAACATACTTTTATTTGAAAAATACTAAAATAATGCAAACACATTTTATTTTTCATTTTTATTTTGTTTTATCTTCTGAAAATATTTTATATAAAATATACTTTTTTTTTATAAATGTTAAATGTTATTATTTTGTATATATAATATATATTTAGTAAATAATACAAATATTTATATATATATATTAGTATATTTAGGTTAAAATACAAAATATACACACTTATATTTTTTTATTAATATTTAATATTAAAAATACCTTTTGGACAAATATACTTCATTTTTATTTTATTTTTGTACATAATTGATTAAATATTGTATATATTAATAATTAATACATTTACTTAATGAAATTAGGGTTTTGCCCTAAAATACATAAAAACTCCAAAAATTAATATTTTTATTTTTGTTTCCTTTATACATAAAAACACTTCTTTTTCATACATATAAAAACATTTTTTGCATCTTGCATATTTATTTTATTTATCTTATTTAATTTGTGCAATTAAATATCTTGTAAATAATTCAATATTGATGTAATAGTCTAGATTTAAATTCCTTGTCAAAATACCCCCATTTGAACATTTGTACCCCCCTTCCCATATATTGTGTTGTAATAGTTTAGGACTTTAATTTTCGCACTTTAAAGTTTTTCTAAATATACCATGATAGAATTAGGGTTTGTATGCAAATAAAAACAACAAAATAGTTTGACCTAATTTCAAGATAAACAAGCATGAAAATGGACAACACTAATCACACTTGCACCCCTAGGGCATTCCACTTGTTGCCTTCAATAATGGGCCATGTTTCATGTTAGGTCTCTTTGGGCAAAAACAAAACAAACAATCAAATGATCATAGTCCCTCGATGACACTTTCGAAAGTCGCCTAAAAATGATCAAGTCCCTTAAAGAAAATTGCCCAAAGATACTTGGCACCATTGCAATTATGGTCTAAACGATGATCCGCGCCCGTCCCTTTCACACCCTAACACAAGATTGTCCACCAAATACAATGGTGGAACAAAATTGTTAAAAGCGTTAAAACATAGCAATAGTCTTTGAGAAATTTAGGAGTAGACAACCTCTTAGTTACTTGAAACAAACTTGCAAAACAAAACACTTGCCTATTTTTTAACCCACACCTCACAACACTTTCAAAAACAAATGAAAACCTTTTCAAAAGACATACACCTTTGTATACATCCCAACATGGATCATTACAAAGGTTGCCACCACATTGGCCTCTTTTCAAAACATTTTCAAATCCACACACACAAAGCACCATTTCAAACAATTGAAAAATCAAGGCAAGTTGATCTAAGCAAGTAACTAAGAGCCCATGGATAACCATGGATAGAAAGGGTGCTAATACCTTCCCTTTCTATAATCTACTCCCCGAACCCAATAAAACATCTCAAAGGTTTTTGCTGTGCTTTTTAAACCTTTCCTTAGGATAAAATAAAAAGTCGGTGGCGACTCTTGCTCAACCGAAACATTTGTGAATACAAACGCAAAACCTCAAGTCAGTTCTCCCACCGTATCACAATAACATTAAGGGATCCTCCTCAGAATCCAAACACTTCCTCCCCCAAGTACAATCCCAATGTAAGATGTGCTTATCAATCCAACAGCCCCGGGCACGACACCAATAGTTGTTGGGCTTTGAAAAATTAAATTCAAGATATGATTGACAATAAAGAGATTGAGTTTGATCCTCCCGAGACCCCCAATGTGATTACAGCACCCATGCCTAATCACGATAAAGGAATTAGTTCTATTTATGATGTTTCATATGTTTTTGTTGTAAGTGAATTGATTACTCCACTCCTAATCATCAAGACGAATCTGTTGTAGGCCGGTTTATTTTCGAGTTATATTGAAAGATGTTACTGTTGTGAAGCCCAACCCAATGGCTGCAAACTACTGAAAGAAGGTATTCAGCGTCTAATGGACAACCATATCATTATATTTGAGAAGATTCCTTCTATTGAGTATTTGTTTCAAGACTTATCTATAATTTTCAGCACTCCTATTAGGATCACTGCCAAAGGCCCTATGAAGATTAAAGATGAATCTAGAATTTCTCCTATGATAATCACTGCACCTGGACCTATTCCATATTCCTCGGACAAAGTTTTCCCTTGGAATTATGGGGCCGGTGTTTACTACCACGACGTCAAACAAGAACCTTTGACTATTGAGAGTGAAGTTATTGAAGTTACTGATCCCATTGTTGACAATATTGTTGGGACAAATAAAGTTACTAGAAGCAGAAGGGTTCTCTCTCCTGAAATCTCTCCAAAGACCTTCGCCACACCAATTCGTGTTATTGCTACCGAGTCAACTTCTGAGACTCGGGGCAAAGAAAAAATGATAGAGCCTGCCCAGACGGAGGCACCTAAAGAAGCTATCATTGAAGATACGTCCAGGCAAGAGTTGGAGGAGGTGTTAAAGATCATCCAGAAAAGTGATTACAAGATTGTTGAACAGTTGGGATAGAGTCCCTCTAAGATCTCCATGTTATCCCTGTTATTATGTTTAGAAGCCCATGCTCACGCTTTAGTGAAGTTTTTGAAATTTGCGTATGTGCCGCAAGAAATCTCTGCTGATCAATTTGAAAGTTATGTTGCTAGCCTGATGACTGATAATGGGCTAGGTTTTTCTGATGCTTATTTGACTCCCGAAGGAAGAAACCACAACAATGCCTTGTATGTCTCTATTGAATGCAGGGGAACCACTTTAGCTCATATATTGGTTGATACGGGTTCCTCGTTGAATGTTCTACTGAAGGGTACTCTGGACAGACTTGATTGTGAAGGGGTTACACTGAAACCTAGTGATATTGTGGTGAGAGCCTTTGACGGTTCAACGAGGATTGTACACGGAGAAGTGGATCTTCTAATCAAGGTAGGTTCGCAGGTCTTCGAATCTACCTTCTATGTGATGGATATTCTACCGGCTTATTCTTGTTTACTCAGGCACCCCTGGATTCATGGGGCATGCGCTATTACTTCAACCTTGCACCAAAAGCTGAAGTATCATGTGAAAGGAAAGATTGTTACAGTCTGCGGTGAAGAAGATTATATAGTGAGTCACTTAAACTCATTCAGGTATGTTGAGATGGACGGTGAATTCATTGAAACTCCCCGCCAGACTTTTGAAGTTATGCCTCGCACAACTACCGTTACTGAAGACGTTTCTGCTATTCCCAAAGTTACTAAGGTCCCGCCTAAAATGGATTCTTTGAAGGACACTAGAGATGTAGTAGAAGAAGGTGGTTGCACTACTTAGGGTCAGCTTCCTGACATTCCTTACAAGTATAAAAATTTTGGTTTGGGTTTTACTGTAGAGGCTCAGAGGGCTGTTCGTCGTGCTCATACTGGAAGACCACCATTCCGCGTCAGCAACAATGGAGTCAACGCTACAGAAGATGCGGATAATGACTATGACCTCGACATCTACATCTTTCCTACCGTCCGGGACGGGCTCAGCAACTAGAAGACTGAAGACCATATCTCAATCTCCTTTAGTCAGGAGTAAATGCCATTTTCTGTTTCTTTTTACTTTCAAAGTTTTGGCTATGTAATCTTTAAACAATAACTTTAAGCCTTGTGTCTTACCCAGGGCACAATGGTTCATTTGTTAGGGTTGTCATTTCATTAACATATTTTTATTCAATAAATCATTGGAATTTTTGTATTCAAATTTTGCGCTCTTTGTCTTTATTTTATTTTTATCACTTTCAAAATATCTATGTGTTCTTACACACACCCACACAATAAGTTGCAGATCCACATCCACTCTGGATCCCATTGATAACAATTCTGCTATTACCACTTATGACTTTGAAAATCCGATCTACCAAGCCGAGGACGAAGGTGAGGAAGATTGTGAAGTACCAGGAGATTCGTCGGATGCATCCCAAGATGTCTGGAAAGATCAAGGCTGAGGTTATGAAGTAATTCAACGTAAGTTTCTTAGTTGTTACATCCTATCCTCAATGGGTTGCAAATGTGGTTCTAGTACCTAAGAAAGACGGTAAAGTACGTATGTGTGTGGACTATAGGGATCTGAATAGGGCAAGCCCCAAAGATGACTTTTCGCTTCCACATATTGATGTTCTGGTTGACAACACCGCTCAGTATAAAATATTTTCTTTCATGGACAGTTTCTCGGGTTATAATCAGATCAAGATGGCACTTGGAGACATGGAGAAAACTACCTTTTTCATATAGTAGGGCACTTTTTGTTACAAGGATATTCCTTTTTGGTTGAAGAACGTCAGCGCAACATATTAGCGTGTCATGGTAGCTTTGTTCCATGACATGATCCACCATGAGATAGAGGTTTACGTTGACGACATGATAGCTAGGTCCCGTTCTGAAGAAAAACATCTTGACCATCTACACAAGTTGTTTGAGAGACTGAAGAAATACAAGTTGAGGTTAAATCTGAACAAGCGCACTTTTAGGGTGAGATCCGGTAAACTCATGGGTTTCGTAGTCAATGGTAAGGGTATTGAAGTTGATCCCGCCAAGGTCATAACTATTCAATAAATGCCCACTCCCTATACTAAGAAGGATGTCAGAGGTTTCCTAGGACGACTGAATTATATTTCCAGATTTATTTTTTATTTGACCGCTACTTGTGAGCCGATCTTCAAGTTGCTAAAGAAAGATCAGGTAGTGAAATGGGACGACGATTTCCAAATAGCCTTTGACAAAATTAAGTATTATCTCCAAGAACCTCTTATTTCTGATGCCACTGGTTGAAGAAAGACCTTTGATCATGTACTTAACAGTGTTAGAGAACTCAATAGGGTGCATATTGGGCCAACATGATCAATATGGTTGAAAAGAGCATGCTATATACTACCTTAGCAAAAAAACTTACCGATTATGAAACAAGATACTCACTGCTCGAGAAAACTTGTTGCGCTTTGGCATGGGTTGCTCGCCGATTAAGACAATACATGTTGACTCATACCACTTTGTTAATATCTAAGATGGATCCGATAAAGTACATATTCAAGAAGCCCGCTCTCTCCGGAAGAATATCTAGATGGCAAATGGTCTTGACAGAATACGACATTCAGTACACCACTCAGAAAGCAATCAAAGGAAGTGTACTGGCAGATCATTTGGCTCATCAAGCTGTATCAGCCCTGGTAATCAGTTAGATTAAGGGAGAATGGGACACAAAGCACCTGAATCTCATTCCTTATCAAGAGCTTGTGCTAACATTAAATCCTTACTTTGAGAAAATAACTTTCAAACATATTCCACGAGAAGATAATCAGTTGGCAGACACGTTGGCTACCATGTCATTTATGTTTAAAGTCAGTTGGTACAACGAGGCTCCTTGGATTACCATTGAAAGACTAGACAAACCAGCACATTGTTAGGAAGTTGACACTGACAGAGTAGAAGAGAAGCCTTAGTTTCATGAAGTGAAAACTTACCTCAAAGCCCAATAGTACCCTGAGGGTGCATTTATTAGTGACAAAAAATTCCTACAGAGGTTCTCTACTAAGTTCTTTCTGAGAAATGGAGTTTTGTACAAGCGCAATCATTATTCTACTTTGCTTCGTTGTATGGACAAGAGGGAAGCTAAAAAAATTATGGAAGATATGCACGAAGGAACCTTTGGTACCCAATCTAGTGGCCATAAAATGGCTAAGAAGATTCTGAGAGGGGGTTATTATTGGTCGACTATGGAAATTGATTGCCATCACCTCTCCAAAACTTGTCATAAATGTCAGATCTATGCTGACAAAGTACACGTGTGTGATCGGTGGGAAAGAACTGATTGTTTTGGAATGCTGGTTCGCGTTTGCGTTGGTTTTCGCAAAATGTCAAGGTAAGCAAGAGTCGCCACCGTCTTTTATTTTATCCAACAAGGAAAGGACAAAAGCACAGAAAAATTCCCTTTTGAGATGTTTCTTGGGTTCGGGAGGTAGATTATAGAAAGGGAAGGTGTTAGAAACCTTTTTATCCGTGGTTATCCACGGGCTCTTAGGTACTTGCTCATTGTGTTTTCAAAATTTGCTTTTCTTTGTGTTTGTGGGTTTGAAGAAGTTTTTGTTTAAAAGGTGTGTAAGTGCGAAAAGTTTTGTTTTGTTTTGAGAGAGCAAGTACTTAAGAACCATCTACCTACTCGAAAAAGGAATTAATCTGTACAAATGTCCTTTAGACAATGCTATCCCACTATTGGTGAGTGGGTAGCATCGTCGTCGGAGTTTTAGGGTCAATTCGATTAAGGGATGTGTGGTCACTAAAGCAATGTTAGGACGCCTTAGCGGTAACCCTAATGTCTTAGATCATTGTATCTGAGGCAACCGTTTCGAGGCAACTTATGATCTTTGGACAAGAGGACGACCTCTAAAAACTTCATATACTTAATGACCACGTTCGAGGCAACCAAGTGAGGTGTATCCTAGGAGTGGCATATGCAAGTGTGTCAATTCGGTTAATTCTTATTTGTACATGTTATGGTGAGCTACTGTTGATTTTAGGTTAAAGGTTAATCTTGTCATGCATTACCTATTTATCAAAGATCTAACAATTAATATTATGCGGAAATTAAATTGCGGAAAATAAATCTAAGCTATTACAAGGCGTCGGGTATTTACATCGCCAAAGAAAAACCCTTTTAAAATTAAATTGCGAAAAGTAAATAAAAGCGATAAATAAAATCCTAATTAAAAACTATTACATTCCCGAAGCAGTTACAATATTGAAATATGGATCAAAAATAATTCGCGCGCGAGAAATTTAAATCGGAGTGTCCTAGGGTTTTGACCATTTTTTATTCAATAAAGCATATTTTTTGTTATTTTTTTGAATTAAAATAACATAAATTAATAATTGAGTTAATTAATTTAAATGAAAATATTTTGGGGTTTTTTATTTTAATTAAGGAAATAAAATAAGAATGGTTAAAAATATTAAAAACCTAATTCTAAATTAATTTTAATTTATTGCAAAAAAAATATAAATGTTAAACCTATTTAAACTAAATAAATTAATCAATTGTTATTTACAAAAATAAATAATAAAATTAATGGAATTAATAAAAATGTTATTTTTGTTGTTTCTGATTTTTTTATGAAAAAGTTAATTGGTTAATTAATCAATTAAGATAATAATAATAAAATAGAATAGAAAAAAATAATGAAAAGGAAATAAAATAAAAAATAACAAACTCAGGGGGGTGTGGGCCTGAAGAAGGTGTTTGAATGGCAATTCCCAGGCGCAGAACGTCCAGCCTGTTTGACCTTGGAAATCCAGCGCATGTTTGTTGACTCTAGTCCATGGTGAACCTCCAATCTAGATCACTGGATCTGCCTGGTGGGCCACTTGGCACATTGAGATATGGAGGCATTTGGTGATCCACGCTTGGAGTGCTGCATGTGAATATCTGGAGAAAAAGTTTAACAAAGTTTTGGGGGACCTGGGATTCGAACCCAGGTCCCAAGGGGTTTTGCAATAGCACGCTCACCAATCCAACCAGCTTGTTTAGTTGTTATTAGAATAAGAAGTAAATATTATATAAAACACAAAACGCTAAGCCTGAAAATAAATAAAAAATGTGTTAATGATTCAAATAAGCCAATGGAAGCAAGACACGTGATCGTCTTCCTCAAATACCCTGGTTATTTACCTGCGGATTTTTATCCGCGGGAAGATTCGTAGCTTGCTTCCAAAACTCACTCCAGGCCATGAAAATGCCATCCAAGAACATAGACGTGTTCGTCTCTGCCTCCTGATCATTCCTATACCCATCATTGGCATCAATTTATCCTGCTTCAAAAATGCCTAAAAAGCAAGAACAAGAACCCTAATTCTGGATACGGGGTTATAAGCCATAAAAATAAAATTAAATATTACAGAATCATTGGAAATTGAATGGTGAGTATGAATGTACAAGAAAATTGGCAAGAGGATGCAAGAAAATGATTTCATGATGCCATGTTCAAAGTTTGGTTCGTGATGACTTACAGTGCAATTTAGGCAATGAGAAGGCTTGGTTTTGATTGGTATCGCTTCAGGGGATGGCAGGGAAGAGAGCTACGTCAAGCTTTTGCTTTGTATCGAGCTCCAAGATGGATTTCAGAATTCAAGTTTCTAAGCTTTTTTCCAAAGTTATTCTGGCCATTTCAGCAGTATCATGTGTGTGTTCTTGGTCTGGCTTGCTTGCACATGTATATTAGAAGTGAATTAGGTCAAGAGTTGGGCTTTTATCCAAGTGCATTCAAGGTTTTGAGATTTGATATGATCACCATTATCAAGTTTCCAAATATAGGCCAAATCTGATTTTTTGTGCATAACCAAGCTTGATACGAATTTGATTTGGTTCATGATGATAATTGAAAGTTGTATAAATCACAAAGATATTATTTCATCAATTTTTATATTTTATTTGATTTAATATTGATTAAAAATGAATTAAATCAATAAAAATTAAATAAAAAAGAAAAATAAATGAATGGCCATGAAATCAAATATGGGACACGTGTGTGGCATGCCAAGACCATATCAAGTGGAAAAAAGTGGGCCCTTTTGTCAAAAATTGGAGTTTTGAGGATAGTTGACTTTTGGCAAATTTGGAAAATTGCCCAACTTCAACAATGCATAACTTCTTCATTTTGAAATTTTGGAGGTGATCTTTGACTTTTTAGAAACCTTGAGATGTACTATAACCAACCCTTTTGGTCTCATCTCATTTTGATGTTCCATGCTCAAGTTATAAGCTTTGGCAAAAAAGGTGTTTTTGTTGACTTTCAAAAATGACCTATAATGTCCAAATTTGTAACTTTTTGTGAGAGCATTTCTTGATCTTGGGGTGTGAATATGGATTGTAGTAAATTGCATCCTATTAAAAATGAGCTTTGGATGGGTCATTTCTTATAAAGTATGAGAAAGTTATGCTTGGTCAAAGTTGAGTTGACTTTTCCTACAAAACCCTAATTTAGCAACTTTTGAATCTTGATGAATCTTGAGCAATCCTTGATGAATCATGATAAACCCTTGATTAAATGATGAATTAACCTTCAAAATGAGAATTTTGACAAAAAATCTTGAGGTTTGACTGTTTGTAGGTCACAGTTGACTTTTGCCCTAGCATAGTCGATTTTTGGACCTCTTGAGCAATTGACTGACCAAACTTTCTCTGCAAGTCTTGAAATTTGACATGGATGAACTTGAGAACATATTAAGAAATTGGGGAGCATTTTAGGTCATATGGATGTAAGGATCTTGATGCAACACAAAACCCTAATTTTGACTTGACTGCCTTAGGAGGTGATTTGACTGTCCAACCCTTGAGCCAACTTGAGCAACTTGAAGCTTCTTCTTGACAAATCTTGAAGGGTATGGGAGGGAAAATTTTGGGGTACAACAGTTTCCCCTGTTCAATTTTCTTAAACCTGAGGATATAGATTGGCTTTCAAGCCTTTCGTGATCCGAAGGTGGAAGATAATTGAACACTAGAGTGCCCAGAAATTTGCACTCGCATGGTGTAGTATCAGCATTGTGATGTCGGGAATGGGCTTATAGATGCCATTTGGAGATTGTTGGTAGGAGGATGGGCTTACAGATTCCATCTGCAGGAATGTCGATCGCATAAGATATTCCTTAGTGAGAACTTGCATACCTGTTGTTGTGAAAGATTCCGCTGGGGAAGTCTAACCTTTGTTGAGATTTAGGAACTTACTTGTACTTCAACTGAGAGAATGCTTCAGCTGAGTTTTAAGAACCTCTCCATAATTCAACTGGGGGGGAAACATCTTCATCAAGATCTAGGAACTGTCTCGTGCTCAACGTAGTATACCGCTGAGGTTATAGAACTTGTCCACACTATGACGGAGGAAAACGTCAAGATCTAGGAACTGACTCGTGCTCCACAGAATATGTCGTCGAGGTTATAGTACTCGTCCACACTATGACGGAGGAAAACATCAAGATCTAGGAACTGACTCATGCTCCACGGAGTATACCGTCGAGGTTATAGTACTCGTCCACACTATGACATAGGGAAACATCAAGATCTAGGAACTGACTTGTGCTCAATGGAGTATACCGTTGAGGTTATAGTACTCGTCCACACTATGGCGTAGGGAAACATCTTCATCAAGATCTAGGAATTGTCTCGTGCTCAACGTAGTATACCGCTGAGGTTATAGAACTTGTCCATACTATGACGGAAGAAAACATCAAGATCTAGGAACTGACTCGTGCTCAATGGAGTATATCGTTGAGGTTATAGTACTCGTCCATACTATGACATAGGGAAACATCTTCATCAAGATCTAGGAACTGTCTCGTGCTCAACGTAGTATACCGCTGAGGTTATAGAACTTGTCCATACTATGACGGAGGAAAATATCAAGATCTAGGAACTGACTCGTGCTCAATGGAGTATACTGTTGAGGTTATAGTACTCTTCCACACTATGACGTAGGGAAACATCTTCAACAAGATCTAGGAACTGTCTCGTGCTCAACGTAGTATACCGCTGAGGATATAGAACTTGTCCACACTATGACGGAGGAAAACATCAAGATCTAGGAACTGACTCGTGCTCAATGGAGTATACCGTTGAGGTTATAGTACTCGTCCACACTATGATGTAGGGAAACATCTTCATCAAGATCTAGGAACTGTCTCGTGCTCAATGTAGTATACCGCTGAGGTTATAGAACTTGTCCACACTATGATGGAGGAAAACTGTCGAGATTGAGAACCTTATCCGAAATTCAACCGAGGATAATTCAATTGAGATTTAAGAACCGGTCAGGTCTTCGACGTAACTGAGAACTTTAACTGTATCTTTCCTGAAAGGTAAAGGTCAGTCATATGCAATGCATGATATGGATCAGGCAATGATGTTCTCAAAATAAATGAGGTTGTATTCGTATGATGCGTATATGTATGTATCATGATGTATGGAAGTGTGATGTTTTAGCTGGGAAAATAAATCTCTGAGCTACTGGAGAATAGAGTTGAGTTCTTCGTTTCTGCCGGGGATGATGAACGAAGATGGTTGTGAGAATAAACCTGCAGGAGGAAAGAACTCCGTTGGGGAATAAACTTGATGAAGAGATTACTCCGAGGGGAGTTACTCTGTGGGGAAGAGATGTTCTGCTGAAGATTTTAACGATAAACCCCATTGGGGATTCCGTTGGCAAGCTCTGTTGGGGATTTCAATGATAAACTCCACTGGGGATGGATTACCGTTGCTGGTGATATTGAATCTGTTGAGGATAGAAGTCCTGCTGGGGAAAAAGAAAGACCTTCGCTGGGGATGATCTTTCTGTTGCAACTTGCTGAGGATAACCCAGTTAGACTCTTGGGAGGATAACCTTCTGAGTTTGGCTGGGGAGATTTATTTGCGCTCTGCAGGGGATAAGCTTCCAGACTCTACTGGGGAAGATGATTCAACTCTGGTGGGGAAGCCTCTTTTAGACTATGCTGGGGAAATGGCTCCACTAGGGGTATCTTGTATTCCGCCATGGAACATTCTTATATTCTGTTGAGGAATATTAAGACTGCTGGGGATGCTCTTATACTTGCTGGAGGATATCCTTATACTTCTCTAGGGAAGATTAAGACCTTCTGGGGATACCTAAACTTTTTATGGCTGATGGTAGATTAACTTTGCTTGGGGAGAGCATTGTTGATTCGTTCATAGTTGCAAGTCTCAGTGGGGCGTGATGGTATCTTGGTCATATTCTTCAGCTGAACCTAACTTGGTACCTTGGTGGACAAAGTAAGTACACAGTTTGGACATTTCTTATGCCCCTATTTCTGATATTACCCGTAATTCGTCCTTTGTTTCACATGTAAATATTTATGAGCAGCAATTAATGTCAAATGCATATATCAAAAATGATCATTGGACGTTCTTTGCAAAACAAAACAGTTAAAGGAAAAACAATTTGAAATTTTCCTGAAAATGAATTTGTATTGATTTTGAAGTTTGCCTGAAAATAGGCGTTTTTTGTACAAGAGGTTGACGTCCTAGTAAGAGAACGCCGCCGAACAAATAGAATTTATACAATTTGTGAAAACAAAACAAAACAGCTATGTGAATAATCCCACTGGGTTCTGTTGTACCCCAAAATTTGCCCTCCCATATTCTTCAAGGGTTGTCAAGGATCATCTTCAAATGGTTCAAGATTCCTCAAGGATTACACAGTCCAACTGCCTCCTAAGCCAGTCAAAATTAGGGTTTTGGTTCTTTCAATGAATTTGGGTTTTTCAGTGGTCCAATCAAGTCCCATATGCCTATATACATTGTCAAGCATCTACATGTCAAGTCTCAAGACTCACAGTGCCAAATTCCACAGTCAAAAGCCCTATTTGAACCACAGTCAACTATAGGGGCAAAATGGTCATTTTACAGTCAAAAGTCAGAATTTTTGGTCAACATCTTATTTTGAGCTCACAATCATCATTTGATCATGTCTTGATCATGATTCCTCAAGCATGGTTCAAAAATCATCAAGATGCCAAAAGTTACTATTTTTGGACAGTTGAAAAGTCAACTGTATCTTGACCAGGGCATAACTTTTTCATGGTTCATCAGAAAAATCCCATCCAATGCTCATTTTGAAGGGGATGACATTTCCTACAACTCATATTCACATTCCAAGTCCAAGAAATACTCTCATAAAAAGTTATCAATTTCTACATTATAGGTCAATTTCAAAAGTCAACAAAAATGCACTTTAAGTCAAAGACCATAACTTGAGATTGGTAAATCCAAATGACATAGGACCAAAGGCATTGGTTAGAGGGCTTCAAGACCTTTCCAAAATGTCCAAGAACATGTTCATATGATCAAAATTGAGCAAGATATGCATTGGAGAAGTTGGGAAATTTTTGGGAATTTGCAAAAGTCAACTTTGCCCAAAACACCTTGTTTTTGCTAATGGGCCTCAAAGTTCTTCTTGAAACTTTGTCCAAGGCCTATGCACGACCCATTGAGATTAAATTGAATTATTTTCTTATTTTTATTAATTAATTGGATTTTTAATTGATTTTTAATTCATTTAATTAATTTAATTATAGGAAAATACCAAGATATGATTTCTAAATCTTTTTGTGAAGCAAACAAGCTCAAGACAAGCTGGAGATTTCGTGTGCCAATCAAAGAGACAAGAATATCCAAAATTGGCAAGTTTTCTCAATCAAAAAGATGCAAAAAGATGTGATTGGAAATCAAATATTGAAACATCAATGCAATGGATCTTTGGGCCAAGACTTAACCTAATTCCATTCTATTACATATGCACAAGTGAACCCTAATGCCATACACGTGAGAGCTGCTGCAAAAAGCCATAAACCAATTCCAAAAAAAATCAAAGAAAGCTCAAAACTGAATTCCACATTCCAACGTGATTAAAAGCATTTTCTTGATTCTAATACATTGTTGAGGTCCCCAGGAACGTGTAGAGATCAAAATCACACGCTGAAGCTCCAGAAAACACCTTAAACAGACTCACGGTTTGGCTCTTTTGTTCATAATCATAACTCATATTCCATGCCATTTAACATGATTTGTTGGTTGTTTTGTATTGCTAGCACTCACAGGAAACTAATGGCATGGATTAATTGGACTGAAACGTCCTGAAACAGAAACCACCATGAACGATTTCTAGGTTTTCCAAGCTCTAAAATTGGGGCTTTCTTATTTAGGAAAAATCAAGCTTCATAAGACCTTTGGTTGTAATCCAGAGAATCAGACGAATTTAACCCAACCATCGCGCCATATTTATATTGCTTGTGAAGCTAATCGCTATTATTCCTCAGCATGTTTTGTGGGGGTTAAAAACCCCCGCTATCTAACCTTGTTTCTTGCAGTTTCAGCGAAGAAGACAATATGTGTTCATGCGTGTTTGGTTGGTTTGAATGAGGCGCGCGTTTTTTTGTTTTAATAGCATATGCATTGATTTTACTATATTATATTCTCTCTCCATTATATTATCAAAGCGCGTAGATTGGTGTAGTGGCAAGGGCGAACAAGCATTGATCATTGGGACCTGGGTTCGATTCCCAGGTCCACCCAAACGCTTCTAATATTTTTCATAACGTATTCTCATGCAGGCGTTTAAACGTGTTCCATCATACACCCCATCCATCCAAACGCCAGGTGGCTGGCAAGGCAAATCCAATGGCCAAAAGGTGATGACTACCCTATTCCTGGTCAACCAGCGCCCCAGACAATTCCAGAAGTCAAACAAGGCTTGATGCAAGTGGGCCAGGGATTCCTAAACAAACCTCCAAAAAGGCCCAGCATACCCCCCTGGTTTCTATTTTTATTTTCTTTCTTTTTATTTCCTTTTAATAATTATTATTACTATTATTTAATTAATTCATAAATTATTTTTTATAATAAAATCAGAAACTTAAAATATTATTTATTATTATTATTATTTATTAATTTCATATTATTTTTGTACATAAATACTAACAAAAATTAATTTAGTTAATTAGGTTAACTTTAATTTTTCTTTTGCAATAAATAAAATTAATATATAAATTAGGGTTTTTACTAACTTTCAACTTTTAATTCCTTTCATTTTTATTTTCATTAAAAACATAAAAAACACAAAAAAAAATTTCCTTTTAATTAAATAATTAATTAGTCATTAGGTTTAATTTTAATTAATTGCAAAAAGGACCAAATTTCTTTATTTCTCAAAAAGGGTCAAAACCCTAAGGACGTCCCGATTCAATTTCCTTTTCGCGCATTAATCTTTTTTATCATATTGATGTAACTGTTTCCGGGTATGTAATAGATAATTAGGTCTTTTATCGCTTTCCTTTATTTCTCGCATTTATTTTCCAAAGGGTTATGTTTTTGGCGATGTAAAACCCGACGCCTTGTAATAGCGTAGATTCACTTTCCGCAGTTTGTATTCCGCACAATTATTAACTGTTAACGATGCATGACAAGACTTATATAAAAAATAAAATCAACCCGTAGCTCACAATGATGCATGTTCAAAGATAATTTAAACTGAAACCTGACACACGTGCACATGCCACTCCTAGGGTACGCCTCACTCGGTTGCCTCGACGTGGTCATCAAGTATAGGGTGTTTTAGAGGTCGCCCTCCTGTCTAAAGATCCAGTTGCCTCGAAATGGTTGCCTCAGATAAAAAGGATCTAGGACATTAGGGTTATCGCTAAGGTGTCCTACTATTGCTTTGGTGACCACACATGTCCCTAATAATCGAATTGACCTGAATAACTCCAACGACGGTGCTACCTACTTCTCAATAGTGGGATAGTACTGTCTAAAGGACTCTTACATAGCCTAATTCCTTATAGTAGGTAGATTTCTCCTGGGTACTTGCTCTTTCAAAAAAACAAAGAAACAAACTTTTCGCACCTACACTTTCAAAAAGTTTTCAAACAAATACTTCATACACTCTTGAGGACTGATACAAGAGTTACATAGAAGTTTTCAAACTAAACTTTTTCAAAACCCACAAACACTTGAAAAGCAAACAATCTTTTGAAAACATAGTGAGCAAGTACCTAAGAGCCCATGGATAACCATGGATAGAAAGGGTGCTAACACCTTCCCTTTCTATAAATCTACCTCCCGAACCGAGAAACATCTCGAAAAGGAATTTTGCTGTGCTTTTGTCCTTTCCTTGTTGGAGAACATAAAAGACAGTGGCGACTCTTGCTTACCGCGACATTTCGCGAACCAGCATTTCAAAACAGTCAGTTCTATTTCCATCGATCACAGGTTCCAACTCTGCTATTTCCTTTATATCTTCAAGTGTCTCATCACTTTGCTGCTTAGTAGATGAATCTGATTGATTAGTGTCGTCTGAGCTTGATAGTTGATACCGAAGTCTGGATGCGAGGTGATCCAATGAGACATAGTATTATGCTTTGATCCCTAACTTTTTCCTGGACTGCCCTTTCGGGTTTTCAGTCCACCGGAATACCCTTTTTGCCCAAGCTGCCTTTTCAGGTTTTCGACTTGCCAGGTGTACAGATTTTTTCATTTTCATCCCTTATTTTTGCCCGAAACCTTTTGGTTCGTCGGGAAGCCCTTATTTTTGCCTAGGCCAGTCAACCTAGCGGGTCTTTGATTATGTATAGTATCTTTTCACTATGTCTGCATTGACGGGGTGAGGAAGGTCGTCACCATCCATGGTGGTTAGAATCATAGCTCCTCCTGAGAAAATGTTCTTAACCACAAATGGCCCTTCGTAAGTAGGGGTCCATTTTCCCCTGGGATCACCTTGAGGTAAGATAATGCGCTTGATTACCAGGTCCCTAACTTGATACTCTTGTCGTCTAAATTTCTTGTTAAATGCCTTGATCATCCATTTTTGGTATGTCTGACCATGACAAATAGCAGTAAGTCTTTTTTCGTCGATTAGGTTTAGTTGATCAAGTCGGGTCTGAATCAAGTCATCTTCGCTCAAACCTGCATCCTTCATGATCCGAAGAGAGGGTATCTGAACTTCAATCGGCAAGACTGCCTCCATGCCATATACCAAGGAATAGGGTGTTGCCCCTGTTGACGTCCGTGCTGAGGTACGGTACCCATGAAGAGCAAATGGTAACATCTGGTGCCAGTCTTTGTATGTCACTGTCATCTTCTGCACAATATTCTTAATGTTCTTATTTGCCGCTTCGACAACCCCATTCATCTTCGGCCGGTAGGGAGAAGAGTTGTGATGTTGTATCTTGAATTGCTCGCAGAGCTCAATGATCATCTTGTTGTTGAGATTGGTACCATTGTCCGTAATGATCCTCTTTGGTACACCGTATCGACAGATCAGGTTATGCCGAATGAACTGTGCCACGACGTTCTTGGTTACCGTAGCAAAGGAAGCTGCTTCAACCCACTTCGTAAAGTAATCAATCGCTACTAGGATGAAACAATGCTCGTTGGATGTCGTAGGTCTGATCTCGCCAATCATATCAATGCCCCACATTGCAAAAGGCCAAGGTGCCGTCAAGACGTTCAGAGGAACTGGAGGTATGTGCACCTTATCAGCATAGACTTGGCACTTGTGACATGTCCGAGAATGCTGATAACAGTCGGCTTCCATTGTGGACCAATAATATCCTGCCCGAAGGATTTTCTTTGCCATGGTATGTCCAATGGAATGAGTTCTGAAAGTACCTTCGTGTAACTCCGCCATGATCCTTTCTGCTTCAATCTTATCCACACAACGCAGTAAGGTTGAATCATGGTTACGCTTGTAAAGAATGTCATTGCTGATGAAGAACTTCGTCGCGAATCTCCTCAGAAACTTCTTGTCATTAACAGATGCACCCTCGGGGTACTCCTGAGCTTCAAGATACCTCTTCACTTCATGATACCATGGCTTTTCTGTTGCCTCTTCAGTCTCAATATCACAGCAATGTGCAGGTTCGTCCAATCTTTCAATGATGATCCGGGGAGCTTCGTTGTCCCAATTGACTTTGAACATAGAAGACATCATAGCCAGCGCGTGCGCCAACTGATTCTCCTCTCTAGGAAAGTGCTCAAAGGTTATTTCCTCGAAATGGGGAAGCAACGTCAATACATACTCCTTGTAAGGAATAAGATTTGGGTGTTTCGTATCCCACTCGCCTTTGATCTGACTGATCACGAGAGTGGAATCTCCAAAGACACTTAAAAACTTAATCCTTAGGTTAATTGCAGCTTGAAGACCCATGATGCATGCTTCATACTCCGCCATATTGTTGGTGCAGTTGAAACATAGACGGGCGGTGAATGGAGTATGAGAGCCTTTAGGAGATATGATCACGGCGCCAATGCCATTACCCAAAGCGTTCGAAGCTCCATCAAAGTACATAGACCATCGGGATCCTTCCTCAGGTCCTTCATCCGGTCCAGGTGTCTCACAATCAGTTATCAGCATGATATTCTCGTCCGGGAATTCAAAGTTCATAGATTGGTAATCATCCACTGCCTGATGTGCCAAATGGTCTGCCAATACACTTCCCTTAATTGCTTTTTGAGTTGTGTACTGGATGTCATACTCAGTCAAGATCATCTGCCATCTTGCTATTCTTCCGGACAAGGCAGGCTTTTCAAAGATATACTTGATTGGATCCATCTTTGAAATCAACAGAGTAGTGTGAGTCAGCATATACTGCCTCAGCCGGCGAGCAGCCCATGCCAAAGCGCAACAAGTTTTCTCAAGCAGTGAGTATCGGGTCTCACAGTCGGTAAACTTTTTGCTAAGGTAATAAATAGCATGCTCTTTTCGTCCAGACTCGTCATGCTACCCCAGTACACACCCCATTGAGTTGTCAAGTACTGTCAAGTATAAGATCAGAGGTCTCCCTTCAACTGGTGGCATCAGAATGGGTGGCTCTTGGAGATACTCTTTGATTCTTTCGAAAGCGGCCTGACATTCATCATTCCAGCGTACCACTTGATCTTTCTTCAGCAGCTTGAAGATTGGCTCACAAGTAGCAGTTAGGTGCGAGATGAATCGGGCAATGTAGTTCATGTTAGAACAATGTTTGAATCTACTACCCTATGTTTAAGTTTTGATGATAACAAAATGAAAAGATATATTATTTATATGATTCATGTATGAACTATTTGCTGCCTAAATTATTACGTTCTGAATTGCAGATACTCTGATAGGTATAAGCAAGATCACACTTAATCAGCATCAGAATATTGATTCTTGACATCAGCATCAGAAGTTGCTATATCAGAATACCAGAATCAGAAGATCAACTCACGTGTATGCTGAAGCTTGATGAACAGAACTGCGCTTAACACTCTGATAAATAAAACAACAGTTCATCAGCAGCTAAGCAGAGTCAGAATGAGCCAAGCCAGAACATGCATTAAGTAAGCAACGGTACTGTGCATTGAAAGCGTATTATTACCAACGGCCTCATTCCAGACAAGATCTGCTCGATAAGGAAAGTTTGTTATTAGCATTGAATCAAGAATATTGCTCCAACGTTCAACAATCTCAGTGCTATATAAACAAGACTATGAAGATTGAATTGGCTAATGCTCTCCAACTCTTTACACGCCTAAAAGATGATCATAATCTTCCTTCTCTCAGTTTGCTAAACATTACACATCTTCTTACTCAATCTTTGTTTTAGCAATCTAGTTTCTAAGCTTAAAGTTGTGTATACATCACAGTTGTGATACAGTTTTGTAGAAAATATTCACACACTTAGATTTATCTTCTTTGTAAGAAAGTGTTTCCTTGACAAACCGGGTTGTGGTTTGCATCAAGAAGGCTTTAGCAGTTGTTAAAGCAGTTTGTAATATTCAGTTGAATATAGTGGATTAAGACCTCGTTGGAGAGAGGCGAAATCACCTTGACGGGTGGACTGGAGTAGTTTGAGATCAAACGAACCAGGATAAAAATATCTTGTTCATTGCATTGATTTTCAGTTTTACAATTTAACCCCCCCCCCCTTCTTGTGTTTTTCACTACTTCAATTGTCATCAGAGCGCCTGGTTCTGAGCTAAAACACTTAACCGTGTCAGTACAAGATCCAGCGTCAGAAAAACACAATGGCAGGAAACTATTCTCACACCAGCAATGACAACCATGAGGACAGAGACAGATTCAGCGGCAAACCTCCAGTCTTTGATGGAGAAAATTTTGATTACTGGAAAGACAGAATTGAAAGCTTCTTTCTGGCACATGATGCTGATCTGTGGGATATGGTGACAGATGGATACACGCACCCTGTGAATGCAAGCGGTCAGAAGATTGATAGAAAAACAATGTCTGACCAACAAAAGTGTGACTTCAAGAATCACCACAAGGCCAGAACCATCCTCCTCAGCGCCATCTCCTATACTGAATATGAAAAGATCTCCAACAGAGACACAGCAAAGAACATTTTTGACTCACTCAGAATGACGCATGAGGGCAACGTTCAGGTCAAAGAAACTAAAGCTCTGGCGCTCATTCAGAAGTATGAGGCATTCAAAATGGAAGAATCTGAATCCATTGAAACAATGTTCTCAAGATTCCAGATTCTGGTAGCTGGTCTCAAGGTTCTGGATAAAGGATATTCTACTGCTGACCATGTCAAGAAAATCATCAGAAGTTTACCCAAGCAGTGGAGACCAATGGTTACAGCTCTGAAGCTTGCAAAAGATCTCAACAAAATCACTCTGGAGGAACTTATCAGCTCCCTCAGAAGTCATGAGATAGAGCTAGAATCTGACGAGCCTCAGAAGCAAGGTAAGCCTTTAGCATTAAAATCTAACAAAAAATTTGAGTCTAAAGTTTTGCAGGCAGTTGAAGAAACATCTGATGGATCCTCATCAGAAGAAGACGAACTCTCCCTCCTCTCCAGAAGAGTAAATCAACTGTGGAAGCAAAGACAAAGGAAGTTCAGGAATCCCAGAAGATCTGATCAGAACGAGTCTTCTTCCAGATACAGAAGGACAGATTCTTCCTCTGGATACAGAAGATCTGAAGGCTCCTCTAGTAGCAAAAAGCCAAACACCAAGGACATCATCTGCTATGAGTGCAATGAGCAAGGACACTACAAGAGTGACTGCCCAAAGCTTCAGAGGGAAAAGCCCAAAAAGAGGTTTGGAAGAGAGAAGAAGAAAAGTCTCATGGCTACATGGGATGACTCTGGCTCGTCTGAAGCTGACTCAGAATCAGATGATGAGAGAGCCAACATAGCTCTCATGGCTAATATTTCAGAAGACAGTGAAGCTTCTGAATCAGACTCTGAATCAGACACTGAAGAGATATCTTTAGCAGCAAGTCAGAAACACCAGTCATGGTACCTGGACTCTGGCTGCTCGCGACACATGATGGGAAGAAGGCATATGTTCCAAAGCCTGGAACTTAAGCCTGGAGGCCACGTTGGTTTTGGAGGCAATCAGAGGGGAAAGATAATTGGCTCTAGAACTGTAGGTAATGGAAATCTTCCCTCTATTAATAATGTTCTGCTAGTAGATGGATTAATTCATAATCTGTTATCCATAAGTCAATTAAGTGATAACGGTTATGATATAATCTTTAATCAAAAATCATGTAAAGCTGTTAGTCAGAAAGATGGGACTATCTTGTTTAATGGTAAGAGGAAAAACAACATTTACAAAATCAAACTTTCTGAACTAAAGAGTCAGAATGTAAAGTGCCTTATGTCTGTTAACAACGAGCAGTGGATCTGGCACAGAAGATTGGGGCATGTTAGTATGAGAAGAATATCTCAGATTAACAAACTCAATCTGGTCAGAGGACTTCCTAATTTGAAGTTCAATTCAGATGCTCTGTGTGAAGCATGTCAGAAAGGCAAGTTTGCAAAACCTTCTTTTAAATCTAAAAATGTTGTTTCTACCTCTAAGCCATTAGAACTTCTGCACATTGACTTATTTGGACAAGTTAAAACTGCTTCAGTCAGTGGTAAGAAGTATGGGTTAGTAATCGTAGATGACTATAGCAGATGGACATGGGTAAAGTTCTTAAGACACAAGGACGAGTCACACTCTGTGTTTGTTACCTTCTGTAACCAAGTTCAGAATGAAAAGGATCTTAGAATCGTTAAATTCAGAAGTGATCATGGTGGAGAATTTGAAAACAAAGACTTTGAGTCATTCTTTAATGACATAGGCATTCTGCATGATTTCTCTTGTCCTATAACTCCCCAACAAAATGGAGTTGTAGAACGAAAGAACAGAACATTGCAAGAAATGGCCAGAACCATGATCAATGAGACAAACGTTGCTAAGACCTTCTGGGCAGAGGCAATAAACACAGCGTGCTACATTCAGAATAGAATCTCAATAAGACCTATTCTGGAAAAGACTCCATATGAATTGTGGAAGAACAGAAAGCCCAACATTTCATATTTTCATCCATTTGGATGTACTTGCTTTATGTTAAATACAAAGAATTATTTGAACAAGTTTGACTCTAAAGCACAGAAGTGTATTATGTTAGGATACTCTGAACGCTCAAGAGGGTACAGAGTACACAATACAGAAACACAGATTGTGGAAGAATCAATCAGTGTTCGTTTTAATGATAAGCTTGACTCTGAAAAGTCAAAGCAGAATGAAGTTTTTGCAGGTATGGAAATTGAATTTACAGGTTCTGAAGACAAGTCATCAGAAGCTCTCAACACAGACACTCCTTCAACGTCTGAAAGGAGCACTGCTAGCAATCCTACAACAGCTGCTGATCAACCTCAGAAGAGATTACCCAGAAGCAGCTTGGATCACCCAGAAGAGACTATCTTAGGAAGAAAGGAAGATCCAATCAGAACAAGAGCAAGCTTCAGAAACTCTGAAGAAACTCTCATGGGACTTGTGTCTCTGATTGAACCGTCTTCTATTGAAGAAGCACTTCTTGATAATGACTGGATTATGGCAATGCAAGAAGAGCTGAATCAATTCACCAGAAATGACGTATGGGATCTCGTTCCCAGACCAAAAGGATTCAACGTCATTGAAACAAGATGGGTGTTCAGAAACAAGCTAAATGAACAAGGTGAAGTCATCAGAAACAAGGCACGACTAGTTGCACAAGGTTATAGTCAGCAAGAGGGGATAGACTATACAGAAACCTTTGCCCCAGTCGCCAGGTTAGAATCTATCAGACTTTTAATTTCATTTGCTGTTAATAGAGGCATCACTCTGTATCAGATGGATGTCAAAAGTGCATTCTTAAATGGTTATATAGAAGAAGAGGTTTATGTGCACCAACCCCCTGGTTTTGAAAATACAAAACATCCAGAACATGTTTTCAAACTAAAGAAGTCACTATATGGTCTGAAACAAGCTCCCAGAGCTTGGTATGAAAGGCTAAGTAACTTTCTGTTAGAAAATGAATTCACCAGAGGGAAGGTGGACACTACCTTATTCTGTAAATCAGTTAAGAATGACATCTTAGTCTGTCAAATTTACGTTGATGATATTATTTTTGGTTCTACTAATCCTTCTCTTGGAAGAAAATTTGCTAAGTGTATGCAGGAAGAATTTGAGATGAGCCTCATGGGGGAACTGAAATTCTTTCTAGGAATTCAGATCAATCAAACTCCAGAGGGAACTTACATTCATCAGAGAAAATAGATCAGAGATCTTCTGAAGAAATTTGACCTCTCAGAATGTAAGCCATCAAAGATTCCAATGCATCCCACATGCATTATGGAAAGAGAAGAGGTAAGCAAAAATGTAGAACAGAAAGTCTACAGAGGTATGATTGGTTCTCTCCTCTATCTGACTGCTTCAAGACCTGATATATTATTCAGTGTTTGTATTTGTGCTAGATTCCAATCAGATCCTAGAGAATCTCACTTAACAGCTGTTAAGCGAATTTTCAAGTATCTGAAAGGTACTACTAATCTGGGTTTGTTTTATAGAAAATCTAGTGATTACAGTTTAGTAGGCTACTGCGATGCTGACTTTGCTGGAGACAGAGTGGAGCGTAAAAGTACTTCTGGAAGCTGCCAGTTTCTGGGAGAAAATCTGATCTCTTGGTCCAGCAAAAGGCAATCAACAATTGCGCTATCAACAGCAGAAGCTGAGTACATAGCAGCAGCAGGATGTAGCACACAAATGCTCTGGATGAAAAGTCAGCTTGAAGACTTCCAGATTTTTGAGAGTAACATTCCTATACTCTGTGATAATACTTCTGCTATTTGCTTAAGTAAGAATCCCATTTTACATTCTAGAGCTAAGCATATAGAAATAAAACATCACTTCATTAGGGACTATATTCAGAAAGGAATTTTGAATTTAAAATTTATAGATACAGACCATCAATGGGCTGATATCTTCACTAAACCTCTTTCTGAAGATAGATTCAATTTCATTCTGAAACATCTCAGCATGAAAATCTGCCCAGAGTGAAAATGTTTTAATTCCATATATTTATCTTCAGAATGTATTTGTTTTCTGTGAACTTCTGATCAATCTCTTTTCAGAAAGATAGAACATGCAGATTGTATCAGATGCAAGTCTAAAGATCTGAGAGTCTAAGCTCAAAGACAGACGTGTTGATCACTATATCAAACAAGTGTCATCCAATCATCAGCAAATCTCTGAAGCAGAACGCGTGCATGCTTCTGAGAAGGCAAAACGCTGATTGGGTGCATTGAGACACATGTTTGGTAACCGTTTTTAAGTATCCTTCTCAAATCCCCCAAAATCAGCAAGCATTAAATGAAAATAATCATGTGTTTAAAACGTAATCATGATTTTATTTCTCTCTCTTAAAAACGTTTACAATTTCAAAATATTCTGAACTCTATTTAAACACGTTAACCTCTCATTCTAATCTTTTACATTTTCTCACTTTTTCTCAAGCATTCTCTGCATTTTTCTGTGTTCATCTCTTGCAAACCCTTTTTCTCAGTTTCTTCTCAAAATCTTTTAGTGTGAACATGGCAACCTCCAGCAGTGCTTCTGCAGGTCCTCAGATGAAAGCATCATCTAAACAGTATCAAGTGCCATTCAGAACACTCCTCACTCCTGTGAAGAATCTTGAAGTGTTATCTGAATTAATCATCGATTTTGGAAGCTTGAAGGAAAACGGGTTTTGATTTAACTGAAGAAGTTAGGGCACAGAAATGGGAAAGGTATTTTGACAGGTTGGTTGGACCAACATTCCCTATGTTAGTGAAGGAGTTCTGGATTCATGCGACAGCTTCAACGCATCAAGTCACCTCCTACATTATGGGGAAGAAGATTGTGATCACTGAGGATCACATAGCAAAGTTAATAGGTTACAGTGGCGGTGGCGTCCGCTGTATTGATATGGCTGAGAGATGTGTTGACGTGGGCGTCATAGCTGAAAGGATTTTCACCCATGGGGTGCCCAGCAGCAAGATCAAAGATCTGAAGGATCATCACAGAGTTTGGGCAAAGATAATTTTGGGGTGCTTCAACCATAGGAAGCCAACTAGTTCCCCTGATTACATAAATGTGGATCAGCAGTTTCTGATCTACTTTATCAATCAGAAGGTAAAAATCAACTTGGCTCATCTTCTGTTCAACCACCTCAGAACAAGCATGAAGGAAACCAGGGAAGAAGAAAGAACGAAGAGGGATTGGATTCCCTTTGGAAGGTTGATATCAGATATTCTGACAGAGAATAGGCTGATAGAGCATCTGATTGAAGCTCAAGAGTTAAGCACCATTGAACCAACAGTTGGGAAACCTCTGAACGCGAAGAACTTGAAGAAAATGAAGTTGATAGAGAATATCAAAAAGGAACCCAGCGCTACTCCTATTGCTGATATCACCAGCAGAAGAGTTCCACTGAGTGACTTTCCTTTATTCTCTCAGATAGAATCCAAGCCAGAGGTAGTTCTCACATATATGGACGCATGCAAAGCTGATGGCACAGATCCAAATCTGAAGATCAAAGATCTGCATCAACCTCAACCAGAAGTGACTCTGAAGAAGACGAAGAAGAGGAAGGCACCTTCAGAAGGATCATCCCAGAAGACACCCAAGAAAAGAGGTAATTTATCTGCTGCTTCTGTTTTAAATTCTTCTACTATTCTAGCATATATTCCACCTCCAACCTCTCATAGAATCTCAATCCCCATCCCAACAATAGATGAAACTGAACCAGAAGATGACCCTTCTGAGGCACTACAACTCAGAAGACCCAGAACCAAACACCCAAAACCAACAATATCAACAACATCAGCAATTGACAAAGTGATGTCTGACATTGATCAACACACTTCTGATCACTCCTCCAATCCAAACTCTGAACCACAAATTATCCCTCCTCCACAACCTGAACCACAGCAATCTGCTGAGGAACCAGAACAACAACAACCTCTCTCATCCATTCCAGAAGAACCTCTCATCCCTGAAGAACCAGAAATTCCAACAACTTCTCCTCAACCAGCAATTCCGTCTCCCTCTCCTCAACCAGAAATTCATCCACCATCACCTCAACCTGAGTTTCATCACTCTGAAACTCCTTCTCCTCCACCTTCTGAACCTCATTCACCTCAACCATCACCTCTGGCAATCCAGCTGCCATGTGGAACAACAGTCACAATGGCCCAGCTGCCATCCTCACCAGAATCTACACCACCCAATACTCCCAAAACACCAACCAGTCCAATCATAATTTCTGATTCTCCCACTCCATCTCCAAAACAAACAGCTGTCAAGCAAACCACCGAAAACCCCAGCAGGACCTTCATAGACTTAACCAGCCTTGATCGTCTTGCTGACCTGAAACATAAAATAGCCATCCCAAAACCAAAACAACCAGATGTTGGCTCTGGTATTATCAATTTTGAAACAGGTATGCAGCAGTGGATTGCTTCTTTGAAGCAAGTCTGTCCTGGAATTATTGACCCAACTGCCTCTGACCAGCTCTGGTCACAATTCAGAATTTGGGTACGTGCTGAAGCCCTCAAGTTGCAGGATATCAACTATGAGCAGGCACAACAGAACTTCAGCAAGCTGCTGAAGGAAGTTGAAAGTCAGCTGCCTCAGGAAGTTGTGCTCCCTCTGGATAGTGAACCTTGGTCTGAGAAACAGCTAGCTTCAAAGGTGCAACCAGAAGAAGACAAGACCATTCAAGCTGAAGCAAGTCAAGCAGAAGATGTTGCAGAAAGCTCTCAGAAGCTTCCTGCTTCTGATGTTTCTCAAGCTGCCTTGGACAGGCAGACTTTGGAAGAGCTGAAGCTGAATGACATGCGTCTGCAGCAGAGGATGGATGAAAACGACCAGAAGATGAAAGAAAGAATGGATGTGCAGGATAGCAAGATTGACACTGTTGTCAGCATGGTGCACAAGCAGAATGAGACTGCTGATCAGATCAAAGCCATGCTGGAGAACCTGTTCACACGCTTTCCTCCCCAACCTTAGTTTTTTCATTCATGTCATTTTCATGTTTTCCTTGATTATCTGATGTACTGTTTTAATATGTTTTGTTTGATTCTGAACCTTTTAATATGACAAGTTTTTCTGATCTTAATTGTTTTTAGCACATCACTTACACTTTTTGATTGCTGACAAAAAGGGGGAGAACAAGAATGATATTTTAAATAATAACGGATTACTAAGACAGAAATTCTCGAACATTCTAACTCTGTTATACTTGAAAATGTTTTCTGTTTTGCTTAAGTCTACAGGTACAAGAAAGCACCATGATACTCTGAAGACTAAAGCTCTGATACTCTTATCCGCTCTGATACTCTGACCCAAAGCAAAGCTCTGACAAGAAAAGCTCTGATACGCTGATCTGAAGCTCTGCTCTGATATGCTGATCTAAAGCTTCTGATAGTCAAAGACTCTGATACTCTGATGTTCAAAGAAAGGCAAAAAGATTTGATCCTGAAGAACGCTTGGAATCAAAAAGGGAAGCAATAAACTCAGGGGGAGTATCTCTCATCTCTTATCCCTTATCTTTAATAACCTCTTACTCTGATACATATCTCTGATACCTTTTCACGTTATTTTCAATTAAAAATATCCAGTTTTTGTCATCATCAAAAAGGGGGAGATTGTTAGAACAATGTTTGAATCTACTACCCTATGTTTAAGTTTTGATGATAACAAAATGAAAAGATATATTATTTATATGATTCATGTATGAACTATTTGCTGCCTAAATTATTACGTTCTGAATTGCAGATACTCTGATAGGTATAAGCAAGATCACACTTAATCAGCATCAGAATATTGATTCTTGACATCAGCATCAGAAGTTGCTATATCAGAATACCAGAATCAGAAGATCAACTCACGTGTATGCTGAAGCTTGATGAACAGAACTGCGCTCAACACTCTGATAAATAAAACAACAGTTCATCAGCAGCTAAGCAGAGTCAGAATGAGCCAAGCCAAAACATGCATTAAGTAAGCAACGGTACTGTGCATTGAAAGCGTATTATTACCAACGGCCTCATTCCAGACAAGATCTGCTCGATAAGGAAAGTTTGTTATTAGAATTGAATCAAGAATATTGCTCCAACGTTCAACAATCTCAGTGCTATATAAACAAGACTATGAAGATTGAATTGGCTAATGCTCTCCAACTCTTTACACGCCTAAAAGCTGATCATAATCTTCCTTCTCTCAGTTTGTTAAACACTACACATCTTCTTACTCAATCTTTGTTTTAGCAATCTAGTTTCTAAGCTTAAAGTTGTGTATACATCACAGTTGTGATACAGTTTTGTAGAAAACATTCACACACTTAGATTTATCTTCTTTGTAAGAAAGTGTTTCCTTGACAAACCGGGTTGTGGTTTGCATCAAGAAGGCTTTAGCAGTTGTTAAAGCAGTTTGTAATATTCAGTTGAATATAGTGGATTAAGACCTCGTTGGAGAGAGGCGAAATCACCTTGACGGGTGGACTGGAGTAGTTTGAGATCAAACGAACCAGGATAAAAATATCTTGTTCATTGCATTGATTTTCAGTTTTACAATTCAACCCCCCCCCCCCCTTCTTGTGTTTTTCACTACTTCAGTTCAATCGTCCCATAAAGCCTCTGACCTCCTTCTCTGTCTTAGGAGCTGGCATATCTTGTATGGCTTTCACTTTGGCAGGGTCAACTTGAATACCTTTGTCGCTTACAATGAAACCTAGTAGTTTGCCAGACCTCACCCCGAAGGTGCACTTGTTCGGGTTCAATCTCAGCTTGTACAACTTCAACCTGTCAAACAGCTTCTGTAGATGGTCAAGGTGTTCCTCCTCAGTCTGGGACCTCGCAATCATGTCGTCGACGTATACTTCAATCTCATGATGGATCATGTCATGAAACAAAGCAACCATGGCACGCTGATATGTTGCCCCAGCATTCTTCAATCCAAAAGGCATGACCTTGTAACAAAAGGTGCCCCACTGAGTAACAAAGGTCGTCTTCTCCATGTCTTCGAGAGCCATCTTTATCTGATTATAACCTGAGAAACCATCCATAAAGGAGAACACCTTGTGCTGAGCAATATTGTCAACCAGAATGTCGATGTGAGGTAGAGGGAAGTCATCCTTGGGGCTCGCCCTGTTCAAATCCATGTAGTCAACACACATTCGAACCTTACCATCCTTCTTCGGCAGGGGAACCACATTGGCGACCCACTGAGGGTAAGAAGTAACTGCTAGAAAACCGGAGTCAAACTGTTTCATAACTTCATCCTTGATTTTCTCATACATCTCTGGGCGCATACGGCGAACCTTCTGTTTTACGGGAGGGCAGTCCTCCTTTGTAGGCAGGCGATGAACCACGATGTCAATATCCAACCCAGGCATATCTTCGTAGGACCAGGCAAAGATCTCAACATAGTCACGCAGCATCTGAATCAACCGCTGCTTCACACTAAGCTCCAGATTTGCACCGATCTTGACTTCCTTCTTGTCTGTTTCAGTACCCAGATTCACCGTTTCCACTAGCTCTTCATGTGGCTGAATGGCCCTCTCTTCCTGGAGTAGCAGTCTTGCAAGTTCACCAGGCACTTCGCAATCATCTTTACCTTCGTCTTCGGCTAAGTTGATCGGATTTTCAAAGTCATAACCGGCAGTAGCAGAGTCGTTACCAGTGAGATCCAGAGTGGATGTGGACCTGTATATGTGAGTGTGTGTAAAATAGCTGTTTTGCAATATATAATAAATAAAGACAAGGAGCGCAAGATTTGAAATGCAAGAACGTCCAATGCTTTTATTAATGATATATGAAAATGGCACACAAAAGCCCTCACAAATGAATCCACGGTGCCCCGGGTAAGACACCGGGCCATAAAGTTTCAAAACATTGTCTGTTACAAATTCCAAACAAAGAGTTCATTACTGGGTAACAAAAGTAATAGGGATGAAGTCCTTTACTGTCTAGTTGCTTGGTCCACCGTCGGTCGTAGGATAGATCCAGCTGTCGAATTCAGACTCCTCCACATCATCTTCAATGGCATTCACTAACGAGTTGCTGATGAACACAGGAGGTCTTCCGATCCTTGCATTCCGAACAGCCCTTTGAGCTTCTGCAGTGAAACCTAAACCAAACTTGTTAGTCTTCTGTGTAAAATCAGGGAGTCGGCCCCAATTTGCACACTCACCCTTCTCAATAACAGCCCGGGCATCTTTTAAGGAAGCCATCTTCATAGAAGAATCTTCAACCACAATCTCAGCTGATGCCAGTGTCTGAGGAACCTCTTCAAAGTGCTGAAATGGGGTTTCAATGAACTCCCCATCCATCTCTACGTATCGGAACGAGTTGAGGTGGCTGACCATATACTCTTCCTCCCCTTGTACTGTCACAATCTTCCCTCTGACCGGGTACTTCAGCTTCTGGTGGAGCATAGAGGTTACAGCTCCAGCTTTGTGGATCCATGGACGACCCAGCAAACAAGAATAGGATGGCTGGATGTCCATCACGTAGAATGTAGAATTGAAGACCTGAGAACCAACTTTAATTGGAATATCAACTTCACCGTGCACCATTCTTTTAGACCCATCAAAGGCCCTGACTACGATGTTACTTGGTTTTAGCTCCAACCCTTTGCAATCCAACCGGTCTAGAGCTTTCTTGGGCAAGACGTTCAATGAGGAACCAGTGTCAACCAACACATGTGCAAGAGTAGTGCCACTGCATTTAATGGAGACATGCAGAGCATCGTTGTGGTTCTTCCCTTTAACAGTCAAATCAGCGTCGGAGAAACCCAAACCATTATCAGCAGTTAAATTGGCCACACAATCGATAAACTGATCAGTTGATGTCTCTTGTGGCACGTGGGCAGTCTTCAGGAAGGTAATTAGAGCCTTGGCATGGGCCTCTGAACACAACAACAGTGACAACATAGAAATCTTGGATGGGGTTTTCCCCAGTTGCTCAACTACGTTATAATCACTCTTCTTAATAATCTTCAGAATCTCTTTCATCTCCTGTTTGGAAGCTTCAACAGTAATTGTCTTCGATGCCTCCGTCTGGGCAGGCACATCAGTGATGATCCCTTTGCCCCGAGCGTCAGATGACTCAGCGACAGGGGTAGAACTAAGAACTTGATCAGGAATGGTGATAGGTACACTTGCAGGTGTAATGACAACAGGTCTTCGGACAGTTGGTGGAGCAATATCAGGTGAGAAAAGTCTACCGCTGCGGGTGACTTTAGCAGGTCCAGTAATGTTGCTGACACCGGTATCAGCATCCAACTCTTGCTTAACTCCAAGAACATAAACATCAGCCCCATAGTGTCAGGGGACAGCTTTGTCAGAGGTGTAGGGGATTGGCCCCGGAACAGTGATAATTACAGGTGCGATCTTCGGAGTAGATGTAATTCTAACAGGCTTCCTCGAGGGAGCCTTGGAAGAATTGTTGAAAATGGTAATGATGGCAACTTCTTCAGTAGGAATGGGAGGAACAACAATCTTCTCAAACAGGATCTCCTTATTATCCATCAGTTTTTGGATACCTGACTTCAGAAATGGGCAACCAGTAGGTAAAACAGAACACATATGGCAACCTTCGCCACAACCCGAAAATAAACTGGCTAGCAACAGGTTCTTCTTGACAGTCATCAGAGGGATAACAATATCATCCACGGAAACTACAAACAAGTCTTCCTCTACAGCATTTACTCCATGTTTGGGCATGGAAGCAGTCACAACATTAGGCCTCTCGGGCGCCTCAAACTCAATCTCCTTTGCATCAATTAGGTCTTGCACCATGTTCCTCAAAACCCAACAATCATCTGTATTATGCCTCGGGCTATCATAGTGAAAAGCGCAGCGGGCATTTGGGTTGTACTTTGGTGATGTGGTACTTGGATTCTTCGGAGCTTCTTTTAGAGTCACCAGATTGGTCTTCAGCAAATGTGGCAGAATATGAGACAAAGTCATGCTGAGACGAGTGAATTGCCTTCGAGGTCTCTCGTCCTTTTGTTGATTGTGATGCTGAGGAGTACCAGCAGGTTTTGAAATAACAACCGCATTGACAGCTTGGCGGTGTTCAGGTCTATTCTATCTTCTCGAACTGTAGATAGCACTGGACTCTTTCTTAAACGGCTTCTTCTCAGTGCTTGATGAGGCACCCTTCTGTATCTTTCCAGCCTTAATACCAGCTTCAATCCTCTCACCAGTCAAAATAAGATCTGTAAACCCAACTGAAGAGCTTCCATTAGATGGTTAAAGAATGGACCAGACAGGGTCCCCAAAAACATGTCAACAAGTTCACGATCAGCCAAAGGTGGTTGCACCCTTCCGCAAGGTCTCTCCATTTCTGAGCATACTATTTAAATCCTTCACCTGTTCCTATTGACATACCCTGGAGTTGGGTACGCATAGGACCGAGGTCAGATTTGTACTGATACTGCCTATAGAATGCAGTAGCCAAATCCTCCCAGCTACGGATACTGGCTCCGTCCAACTGATAGAACCACTCAAGCTTAGTCCCTGAGAGATTGTCTTGAAAGAAATGGATCCACAAGTTCTTATCAGCAGTGTAAGGCTGGATCTTCCTCACGTATGACTGGAGGTGCAGCTTCGGACAGGAAACTTTGTCATACTTGGCAAAGGCATGTGCCTTGAACTTATGGGGAATCACCACCCCAGATGATAGACCCAGATCTCCGAAATCCAGACCGGGCACCTTCTGTATTTCCATAGCGCTCAAACGGTCTTCCAGCTGTTTGTACTTATCCTCAGCAGGAGGATACTGTTCTTTATCATAGTCCGTCTCGTTGTCGGAGACCATAGGGCTAGAAGCCCTCCTTTCTTGTGGACTATCTTTCCCTCCAGATGAGGTGGTCAGATCAACTTAATTCTACATCCCGTTTCCAAACCTGCGTCCAGTATTGAACAGGATGGTCCTCTTCTTCTTCTTCTTCTTCTCTTTCAGAATCTAAGTCTTCATGTCCTGCTGACCCTTAGCCAGATTCATGAACAGCTCTTGAAACTGGGCATTCTGGGCCTGGAGGGCCTTGATAGCTTGCTCAGTTGAAGGTTCAGTAGACATGATGATTGCTGAAATAAACAGCGAAGAAGATAAGATACCTGTAAAGGGTACCTATTTATGAAGTGCATGGGATGAAATGCGTATGATTTATGATTTCAAAGACAATCGGGATTCAAGTTTGTAAATAAGAAAGGAAACACACTTTATTAGATTTAAACTTCAAAATTTAAATTGTTCAACAAATTGCCCTTAGGCGTTACAAGAATGGAAATACTAAAAAGTAAACAAAAACTGTAAAAGAAATCATCAAAGGTCCATCAATGCTCCCACGGTCTCTTCTTCTCAGTGCGGACATAATCATTCAGGATCCGCTCGTTCTCCAACTGTCTGGTCAGCTTCTGGATCTTCTGCTCTTGTTCATTGAACCTCTCTCGGTAGGAATCTCGTTCATCCCTCAACTGCATCCAAGACCTTTTCAGTGTCCCAATATCAGTGGGCATATACGGGTGGAGAATAGTTGGAAGAACCCCCTCCTCATTAGCAACTTCAAGAGTAACAGGCCTGACAGCTTCATACGGCATACCTAGCTTCTGGGCACGGATGCGGACCCATCTGAGATATGGCTCCCTTGGCAGAGAAGTCTTTGGTCCTAACTCATGTGGGTCAGATTGGTGAACTCTGTCCCAAGCCCTTATGAATCTATGACGCAGCTCGTCGCTATCTACCTGAAAATCAAAGATGATATGGGGCATCAACATCTCATGAGGCCCTTATCTTCTGGCTCTTCCAAACTGACGGAGAGCTAAACATGGGTTATAAGAAATCCCTCCATGGGTTCCGATCAATGGAACATTAGGATACTCTCCACAGCGATCAATGACAGTCACCTCATCCATACCTTTGAGAGTCCAGATAATGTCATTATTAGAAAGAGACATCACCCTATAAGCCCAGCCCATTCCTTCTTTGTTCTTCAGTACGGACTTAGGGAGGTGCCAAATAAACCACTTCAATAATAAAGGAGCACAGCACATCAAAGTTCCCCGTTTTCGGGCAGTACGAGCATAGAGCTGATGAAGGATAACACCCAAGAGAGTGGGTACCGGATTCTGAGAGATGAAGATCTTTATGGCATTAATATCAACAAAAGTGTCAGGATTCGGAAACAATACCAGACCATAAATCAAGAGAGCCAGAATGTCCTCGTACGCCTTGAAGTCTAAGCTGTCCCAGAAGTAGTTAGCTTTGTCAACCAAAAACTTAGTCAGAAAACCCTTAGCTCCACTTTTAGTCTCCCAGATAGCCATTACCTCCTCCTTAGTCAAGTGAAGGGCTGCAGCAATTTCTTCGGGCTTAAGAGTCTTTTCCCAACCAGTAAATGGAGTCTGTTCCAGGACGGAGATACCGAGCAGATCAGAGAACTCTTCTAGGGTAGGAACCAGCTGGAAGTCTTGGAAAGTAAAACAATGGTACAGCGGATCATAGAATTGGACCAGGACACTCATCATTTGTTCGTCCAATTTTGAGGTGACCAAACTGAGGAGAGAACCATGCCTTCTGATGAAGGAAGTAGTGTCTGGAATCCTGACAACCAAATCTTTAAGCAGGGTAGGTACTTGGACAAAGTTGATCCGGATAGTATTCCTACGCATGGGCATCATGATGACCTACAAAACAGAGCAAAGATGAAAACCTCTTGTCTTTGAAATAGGTTAGTCCTTATGCAAAATGTATGCAATGTTATGATGTCATGATGTCATGGTAAAGGCACACCACAAGGCAAACATGGTAAAGGCACACAAGTCACACAAAAGAGCCCTTAGATTTCAGGTTGGCATGGAGCTTAGGTACTACCCTCTTTCAGTTCAGTTGGTTTAAACCTGTCCTAAAAATAGTAACCGGGTTCTAGAAGATCTCAATATCACTGACTACCCTCAATCGGTCATAATTCCAGTTTAGCAACCTTTTCTTGCGGCCGGAATCATCACGAGAGTTTAGTTTCAATGAGTGTAGCATACTGCTACTGTTCTATGGCCAAGTTGGTCAATTTAAGGTTCTAAGGTCAGTTGGTGCTTAATGACTCCTTCGAAGACCCATATTCTCCTCGTTCCAACACAAGGGATATCGGTACAGACCAAGGTGCCACACCAACGTAGCTATTGCTTCATCCGTATCGGTCTACGTCGTACATATCCCTCATAGTTTATTGCTACTTACCTAAAGGGTATCCCCAGATCTGGGTTAGGATCTATAGAACTCCGATACAAGCCCACAAAATTAAAGCATACAAAGCATACAATTGAAAACATAGTGATCTAATCCTAAGGTACACCTCACTTATTAATAGTCCCCAGCAGAGTCGCCAGTCCTGTGATCGATGGGAAAGAACTGACTGTTTTGGAATGCTGGTTCGCGTTTGCGTTGGTTTTCGCAAAATGTCACGGTAAGCAAGAGTCGCCACCGTCTTTTATTTTATCCAACAAGGAAAGGACTAAAGCACAGGAAAATTCCCTTTTGAGATGTTTCTTGGGTTCGGGAGGTAGATTATAGAAAGGGAAGGTGTTAGCACCCTTTCTATTCGTGGTTATCCACGGGCTCTTAGGTACTTGCTCATTGTGTTTTCAAAATTTGCTTTTCTTTGTGTTTGTGGGTTTGAAGAAGTTTTTGTTTGAAAGGTGTGTAAGTGCGAAAAGTTTTGTTTTGTTTTGAGAGAGCAAGTACTTAAGAACCATCTACCTACTCGAAAAAGGAATTAATCTGTACAAATGTCCTTTAGACAACGCTATCCCACTATTGGTGAGTGGGTAGCATCATCGTTGGAGTTTTAGGGTCAATTCGATTAAGGGACGTGTGGTCACTAAAGCAATGTTAGGACGCCTTAGCGGTAAACCTAATGTCTTAGATCATTTTATCCGAGGCAACCGTTTCGAGGCAACTTATGATCTTTGGACAAGAGGACGACCTCTAAAAACTTCCTATACTTAATGACCACGTTCGAGGCAACCAAGTGAGGTGTACCCTAGGAGTGGCATGTGCAAGTGTGTCAATTCGGTTAATTCTTATCTGTACATGTTATGGTGAGCTACTGTTGATTTTAGGTTAAAGGTTAATCTTGTCATGCATTGCCTATTTATCAAACATCTAACAGTTAATATTGTGCGGAAATTAAATTGCGGAAAGTAAATCTAAGCTATTACAAGGCGTCGGGTATTTACATCGCCAAAGACAAACCCTTTTAAAATTAAATTGTGAAAAGTAAATAAAAGTGATAAATAAAATCCTAATTAAAAACTATTACATTCCCGAAGCAGTTACAATATTGAAATATGGATCAAAAATAATTCGCGCGCGAGAAATTTAAATTGGAGTGTCCTAGGGTTTTGACCCTTTTTTATTCAATAAAGCATATTTTTTGTTATTTTTTTGAATTAAAAATTAACCTAAATTAATAATTGAGTTAATTAATTTAAATGAAAATATTTTTGGGTTTTTATTTTAATTAAGGAAATAAAATAAGAATGGTTAAAAATATTAAAAACCTAATTCTAAATTAATTTTAATTTATTGCAAAAAAAATATAAATTTTAAACCTATTTAAACTAAATAAATTAATCAATTGTTATTTACAAAAATAAATAATAAAATTAATGGAATTAATAAAAATGTTATTTTTGTTGTTTCTGATTTTTTTTATGAAAAAGTTAATTGGTTAATTAATTAATTAAGATAATAATAATAAAATAGAAATAGAAAAAAATTATGAAAAGGAAATAAATTAAAAAATAACAAACTCAGGGGGGTGTGGGCCTGAAGAAGGTGTTTGAATGGCAATTCCCAGGCCCAGAACGTCCAGCCTGTTTGACCTTGGAAATCCAGCGCATGCTTGTTGACTCTAGTCCATGGTGAACATCCAATCTGGATCACTGGATCTTCCTGGTGGGCCACTTGGCACATTGAGATCTGGAGGCATTTGGTGATCCACGTTTGGAGTGCTGCATGTGAATATCTGGAGAAAAAGTTTAACAAAGTTTTGGGGGACCTGGGATTCAAACCCAGGTCCCAAGGGGTTTTGCAATAGCACGCTCACCAACCCAACCAGCTTGTTTAGTTGTTATTAGAATAAGAAGTAAATATTATATAAAAAAACAAAACGCTAAGCCTGAAAATAAATAAAAAAACGCGCTAATGATTCAAACAAGCCAATGGAAGCAAGACGCGTGATCGTCTTCCTCAAATACCCTGGTTATTTACCTGCGGATTTTTATCCGCGGGAAGATTCGTAGCTCGCTTCCAAAACTCACTCCAGGCCATGAAAATGCCATCCAAGAACATAGACATGTTCGTCTCTGCCTCCTGATCATTCATATACCCATCATTGGCCTCAATTTATCCTGCATCAAAAATGCCTAAAAAGCAAGAACAAGAACCCTAATTCTGGATACGGGGTTATAAGCCATAAAAATAAAATTAAATATTACAGAATCGTTGGGAATTGAATGGTGAGTATGAATGTACAAGAAAATTGGCAAGAGGATGCAAGAAAATGATTTCACGATGCCATGTTCAGAGCATGGTTCGTGATGACTTACAGTGCAATTTAGGCAATGAGAAGGCTTGGTTTTGATTGGTATCACTTCAGGGGATGGCAGGGAAGAGAGCTACGTCAAGCTTTTGCTTTGTATCGAGCTCCAAGATGGATTTCAGAATTCAAGTTTCCAAGATTTTTTCCAAAGTTGTTCTGGTCGTTTCAGCAGTATCCTGTGCGTGTTCTTGGTCTGGCTTGCTTGCACATGTATATTAGAAGTTAATTAGGTCAAGAGTTGGGCTTTTATCCAAGTGCATTCAAGGTTTTGAGATTTGATATGATTACCATTATCAAGTTTCCAAATATAGGTCAAATCTGATTTTTTTGTGCATAACCAAGCTTGATACGAATTTGATTTGGTTCATGATGATAATTGAAAGTTGTATAAATCACAAAGATATTATTTCATCAATTTTTAGATTTTATTTGATTTAATATTGATTAAAAATGAATTAAATCAATAAAAATTAAATAAAATAGAAAAATAAATGAATGGTCGTGAAATCAAATATGGGACACGTGTGTGGCATGACAAGACCATATCAAGTGGAAAAAAGTGGGCCCTTTTGTCAAAAATTGGAGTTTTGAGGATAGTTGACTTTTGGCAAATTTGGAAAAATGCCCAACTTCAACAATGCATAACTTCTTCAATTTTGAACTTTTGGAGGTGATCTTGGACTTTTTAGAAACCTTGATATGTCCTCTAACCAACACGTTTGGTCGCATCTCATTTTTATGTTCCATGCGCAAGTTATAAGCTTTGGAAAAAAAGGTGTTTTTGTTGACTTTCAAAAATGACCTATAATGTCCAAATGTGTAACTTTTTGTGAGAGCATTTCTTGATCTTGGGGTGTGAATATATATTTTAGGAAATTGCATCCTCTTCAAAATGAGATTTGGATGGGTCATTTCTCATAAAGTATGAGAAAGTTATGCTTGGTCAAAGTTGAGTTGACTTTTCCTGCAAAACCCTAATTTAGCAACTTTTGAATCTTGATGAATCTTGAGCAATCCTTGATGAATCATGATCAAACCTTGATTAAATGATGAATTAAACTTCAAAATGAGAATGTTGACAAAAAATCTTGAGGTTTGACTGTTTGTAGGTCACAGTTGACTTTTGCCCTAGCACAGTCGATTTTTGGACCTCTTGAGCAATTGACTGACCAAACTTTCTCTGCAAGGATTGAAATTTGACATGGATGAACTTGAGAACGTATTAGGACATTGGGGAGAATTTTAGGTCATCTGGATGTAAGGATCTTGATGCAACACAAAATCCTAATTTTGACTTGACTGCCTTAGGAGGTGATTTGAATGTCCAACCCTTGAGCCAACTTGAGCAACTTGAAGCTTCTTCTTGACAAATCTTGAGGGATATGGGAGGGAAAATTTTGGGGTACAACAGTTTCCCCTGTTCAATTTTCTTAAACCTGAGGATATAGATTGGCTTTCAAGCCTTTCATGATCCGAAGGTGGGAGATAATTGAACAATAGAGTGCCCAGAAATTTGCACTCGCATGGTTGAGCAATCCTTGATGAATCATGATCAACCCTTGATTAAATGATGAATTAACCTTCAAAATGAGAATGTTGACAAAAAATCTTGAGGTTTTACTTTTTGTAGGTCACAGTTGACTTTTGCCCTAGCACAGTCGATTTTTGGACCTCTTGAGCAATTGACTGACCAAACTTTCTCTGCAAGGCTTGAAATTTGACATGGATGAACTTGAGAACATATTAGGACATTGGGGAGCATTTGAGGTCATTTGTATGTAAGGATCTTGATGCAACACAAAACCCTAATTTTGACTTGACTGCCTTAGGAGGTGATTTGATTGTCCAACCCTTGAGCCAACTTGAGCAACTTGAAGCTTCTTCTTGACAAATCTTGAGGGATATGGGAGGGAAAATTTTGGGGTACAACAGTTGCCCCTGTTCAATTTTCTTAAACCTGAGGATATAGATTGGCTTTCAAGCCTTTCATGATTCGAAGGTGGAAGATAATTGAACAATAGAGTGCCGAGAAATTTGCACTCGCATGGTGTAGTATCAGCATTGTGATGTCGGGAATGGGCTTATAGATGCCATTTGGAGATTGTTGGTAGGAGGATGGGCTTACAGATGCCATCTGCAGGAATTTCGATCGCATAAGAGATTCCTTAGCGAGAACTTGCATACCTGTTGTTGTGAAAGATTTCGCTGGGGAAGTCTAACCTTTGTTGAGATTTAGGAACTTACTTGTACTTCAATTGAGAGAATGCTTCAGCTGAGTTTTAAGAACCTGTCCATAATTCAACTGGGGGGAAACATCTTCATCAAGATCTAGGAACTGTCTCGTGCTTAACGTAGTATACCGATGAGGTTATAGAACTTGTCCACACTATGACGGAGGAAAACATCAAGATCTAGGAACTGACTCGTGCTCCACGGAGTATGCCGTCGAGGTTATAGTACTTGTCCATACTATGAAGGAGGAAAACATCAAGATATAGGAACTGACTCGTGCTCCACGGAGTATACCGTCGAGGTTATAGTACTCGTCCACACTATGACATAGGGAAACATCAAGATCTAGGAACTGACTCGTGTTCAATGGAGTATATCGTTGAGGTTATAGTACTCGTCCACACTATGACGTAGGGAAACATCTTCATCAAGATCTAGGAACTGTCTCGTGCTCAACGTAGTATACCGCTGAGGTTATAGAACTTGTCCACACTATGACGAAGGAAAACATCAAGATCTAGGAACTGAATCGTGCTCAATGGAGTATACCGTTGAGGTTATAGTACTCGTCCACACTATGACGTAGGGAAACATCTTCATCAAGATCTAGGAACTGTCTCGTGCTCAACGTAGTATACCGCTGAGGTTATAGAACTTGTCCACACTATGCGGAGGAAAACATCAAGATCTAGGAACTGACTCGTGCTCAATGGAGTATACCATTGAGGTTATAGTACTCATCCACACTATGACATAGGGAAACATCTTAATCAAGATCTAGGAACTGTCTCGTGCTCAACGTAGTATACCGCTGAGGTTATAGAACTTGTCCATACTATGACGGAGGAAAACATCAAGATCTAGGAACTGACTCGTGCTCAATGGAGTATACCATTTAGGTTATAGTACTCGTCCACACTATGACGTAGGGAAACATCTTCATAAAGATCTAGGAACTGTCTCGTGCTCAACGTAGTATACCGCTGAGGTTATAGAACTTGTCCACACTATGATGGAGGAAAACTGTCGAGATTGAGAACCTTATCTGAAATTCAACCGAGGATAATTCAATTGAGATTTAAGAACCGGTCAGGTCTTCAACGTAACTGAGAACTTTAATTGTATCTTTCCTGAAAGGTAAAGGTCAGTCATATGCAATGCATGATATGGATCAGGCAATGATGTTCTTAAAATAAATGAGGTCGTATTCGTCTGATGCGTATATGTATGTATCATGATGTATGGAAGTGTGATGCTTTAGCTGGGAAAATAAATCCCGGAGCTGCTGGAGAATAGAGTTGAGTTCTTTGTTTCCGCCGGGGATGATGAACGAAGATGGTTGTGAGAATAAACCTGCAGGAGGAAAGAACTCTGTTGGGGAATAAACTTGATGAAGAGATTACTTCGAGGGGAGTTACTCTGTGGGGAAGAGATGTTCTGCTGAAGATTTTAACGATAAACCCCGCTGGGGATTCTATTGGCAAGCTCTGTTGGGGATTTCAATGATAAACTCCGCTGGGGATGGATTACCGTTACTGGTGATATTGAATCTGTTGAGGATAGAAGTCCTGCTGGGGAAAAAGAAAGAACTTCGCTAGGGATGATCTTTCCGTTGCAACTTGCTGAGGATAACCCAGTTAGACTCTTGGGAGGATAACCTTCTGAGTTTGGCTGGGGAGATTTATTTGCAATCTGCAGGGGATAAGCTTCCAGACTCTACTGGGGAAGATGATTCAACTCTGATGGGGAAGCCTCTTTTAGACTATGCTGGGGAAATGGCTCCACTAGGGGTATCTTGTATTCCGCCGGGGAACATTCTTATATTCTGTTGAGGAATATTAAGACTGTCGGGGATGCTCTTATACTTGCTGGAGGATATCCTTATACTCCACTAGGGAAGATTAAGACCTTCTGGGGATACCCAAACTTTTTAGGGATGATGGTAGATTAACTTTGCTTGGGGAGAGCATTGCTGATTCGTTCATAGTTGCAAGTCTCAGTGGGGCGTGATGGTATCTTGGTCATATTCTTCAGCTGAACCTACCTTGGTACCTTGGTAGACAAAGTAACTACACAGTTTGGACATTTCTTATGCCCCTATTTCTGATATTACCCGTAATTCGTCCTTTGTTTCACATGTAAATATTTATGAGCAGTAATTAATGTCAAATGCATATATCAAAAATGAACATTGGACGTTCTTTGCAAAACAAAACAGATAAAGGAAAACAATTTGAAATTTGTCTGAAAATGAATTTGTATTGGTTTTGAAGTTTGCCTGAAAATAGGCGTTTTTTATACAAGAGGTTGACGTCCTAGTAAGAGAACACCGCCGAACAAATAGAATTTATACAATTTGTGAAAAGAAAACAAAACAGCTATGTGAACAATCCCACTGGGTTCCAACTCTGCTATTGCCTTTATATCTTCAAGTGTCTCATCACTTTGCTTCTTAGTAGATGAATCTGATTGATTAGTGTCGTCTGAGCTTGATAGTTGATACCGAAGTCTGGATGTGAGGTGATCCAATGAGACATAGTATTATGCTTTGATCCCTAACTTTTGCCTGGACCGTCCTTTCGGGTTTTCAGTCCGGGATACCCTTTTTTGCCCAAGTCGCCTTTTCAGGTTTTCGACTTCCCCGAAAGGATTATCACGGACAATGGTACCAAACTTAACAACACTATAAACACAGAACTTTGCACGTAGTTCAAGATCAAACACCATAACTCTTCTCCGTATAGACCAAAGATGAATGGCACAGTGGAAGCCGCCAACAAGAACATCAAGAAGATTATACAGAAGATGATGGTCACATACAAATATTGGCATGAAATGTTACCATTTCCTCTTCATGGCTATCTCACTTTAGTATGGACATCAACTGGGGCAACCCCGTTTTCTCTAGTCTATGATATGGAAGTTGTCCTACCTGTCGAAGTCAAGATTCCTTCTCTAAAGATTATGAAAGATGTAGATTTAGACGAGGACGAGTGGATTCATACTAGGCTAGACCATCTAAATATGATATATGAGAAAAGGCTTGCAACTTTTTGTCATGGTCATATGCATCAGAAACGCATGATCAAAGCCTTCAACAATAAAGCCAAACATCAGGCATATAAGGCTGGTGACTTGGTAATAAAGCGCATCATCCTACCGCAAGGTGATCCCATGGGAAAATGGACTCCCACCTATGAAGGGCCCTTTGTAATCAAGAAGATATTTTCTGGCGGTGCTATGACACTTACCACCATGGACGGTGAAGATTTTCCGCACCCTGTAAACGCGAACATAGTCAAAAAATACTACGCCTAAAAGAGACACACTAGGTTGACTGGCCTAGGCAAAAATAAGGGCATCTCAGAAAACCAAAAGGGTTCGGGGGAAAATTAGGGATATATATAAAAAAATTGTACACCCGGCAAGTCAAATCTTGAAAAGACGACTTGGGCAAAAAAGAGTATCCTGGTGAACTGAAAACCCAAAAGGGCAGTCCAGGAAAAAGTTAGGGATTAAGGCGTACGACTATGTCCCATTGGATCACCTACATACGGAAATATTTATTATCAACGGCAAGTTTAATTGGTGCAGATCAATTTAGTCAACTTCTTCCGACAGTAAGGGATGAGATGCTCGAAAACATAGGGGCAATAGCAGAATTAAAACTTGATGGGATCTTTTCCACATAGTTGTTTTTCTTTGTTTTATTTTGTACTCTATTTTTATGGAGATTTCCTCTTACTAGGATCTCTGTCTCTTTGTACCAAACTGACTGTTTATAGGAAAGTTATCAATACAAGTCAATTTCAAAATTCAAAATTGCTTTACTTTCTCTGTTTTTGTTTGCAAAAACGTCCAATGACTAATTTGGATGAACATATGCATATGAGTATGATTATTATTAACAAATATGTGCATAAAAACAAGAATAAGCATTTACTAAAGACTCTAGGAGTTGGGATAACATTCAAGTCACCTACAAATCCCCACAGAAAAATCCCCGGATGAGCCATCTTCACAAGCTCATCCCCCGACGAAGATACATTCCCTAGAAAGTCTGATACACCTTCAAATAGAAATTGGGGCATCTTCCAGCAATTCACCTCCATGTCTTTGATGGATGGCTTGACCTGACCATCATCCCCAGTAGATTCCCTATAAAACAAGGAAGTTTGATGATTTCCCCAGCATACGATGAAAACTTCTATAGTACAACTATGAAAATACCAATTCCCTTCAGAAATGATTCCTTAACATAGTTCACAAGAATTTAATCCTCCAGTGGAGTTTATTTCTCCAACACTATCCCCTATAGAATTCTCTTCTCCAGCAAGACTCATTTCCTCAGCATGGTTTATTTCTCCAGTGGGGTTTATTTCCTCAACAGGGTTTATTTCCTCCACAAAGTCCATTTCTCCGATTACTGCAAAACCCCAGCAAGATTCTACTCTCCAACAAAGTATGGTCAAGGTTGATATCCCCAGAGAGTTGCTACGGAACTTGAAACCAGGCCAGATATCATTTAACTTTGTCTTCCCCAGAAGAGTTGGTATCCATATCGGAAACTCGGTCAGACAGTGCCTCAAAGGGTTATCCATCTCTTTTATCCCCAGTCAGGGTATATAAGAACTAAATTCCTAGTAGAATGATGAACGACCAATGTTCCTGAACTCTTCTATCCCCAAGCAGAAGTCAAACATTCCCTGCGTAGTATCCTCAAAATAGAAGGCAGGAATCTCCAGCGAAGACATTCTAAACAAAATTGAATAGTAATATTCTTCATCCCTAGCAATGTTAAGGGATTTATTTTCCCCGGCCAAAGATGTTATACAAAGCTACTAATACGCTTCAACGATATCTTACATCCATACATCATTTACAAGTATCATAACATATGCATACGAAATGCATATAGCACACTCTCATTCACTTTGAGAACACCATTATGCAATGCATAACATATATCATGACATTGCACAAAATTAACTTTGTTTCTTTCAGGTTAGTTCCCAAACAGACGAATATCATCAACAATTTTCAAACAGGTCGAAGATTAATTCTCGAAACAAGACGGGGCAAGTATCTATACGACCAGGCGGTATGAATTCCTGAAACAAGATGGGTTTACCAACAAAAAACAGGTCAAAGATTAATTCCCAAAACAAGACGGGGCAACTATATATACGACCAATAAAAATAAGTCCCAGATTAATTCCCGAAACAAGACGGGGAAACTATTTGTATGACCAAGCCAATATTAACTCCTGAAACAGGACGGGGCAACTATCGACATGACTAGGTGGTATGAATTCCCGAAACAAGATGAGTTTACCAACAAAAACATATTGTGGATCAATTTCCGAAACAAGACAAGGCGACTATCTATATAACAAGCATTTCCCTCAGAGACTAAATCTGACAAGCATTTCCCTCGGAGACTAAATCTGAAAAGCAACTACTTAAGCACTTTCCCCATGAGAGTCATCCAGAAAATCATTCTTTAGATACAGTCAAACATAAACTCATTTTGATACTATTATCAACATTAATTTGGATGGAATCTATAAGACCATCTCCGATAACACTCCATCATCTTTTTAAATGGCATCTTTAATCCCACTCAATCAATATTATCAACCAACAGTGTTACTTCATGCACATGCGAGTGCAAATTTATGGGCACTTAAGTGTTCAATATTCTTCTACCCTCAGATCACGAATGGCAGACATGCCAATCTAACTCTTCAGGTTTAAGAAGATTGAACAGAGGTAGTTGTTATACCCTAAAATTTTCCCTCCCATTTCTTCAAGACATTCTCCTAGGGTTCTCAAATGCTCAAGGTTGCTCAAGAATTGATCAGACAAATTCTACTCCTAAACAATGGGTCTACAACTAGGGTTTCACTTTTCTCAAGGAATATTGGGTTTCTAAGGCCTCAAATGCATTTAATGGTTTCTTATATGTCTTCAAGAATGATCATACCAAGTTTCATGCCTTGCATCACAAGTTTTCTCAATCAATGGCTCAAATGAATGAAAATCAACTATATTGGACAAAAAGTAAATTGTGGTCAACATACAGTCAAACTTCAAGATTTTTGGTCAACATCAATATTTTGAAGTCATATTAATCATTTGATCAAGCATTGATCATGACTCATCAATAAAACTCTCAATTCATCAAAAGTCAAAAGTTGCCAAATTAGGGTTTTCTTAAATAGAAGTCAACTGAACTTTGATCAAGCACAACTTTCACATGCTTCAACATATTGTTCTCAACCAAAGCTCATTTTGAAGGAAATTAAATTTTATACAAATTTGTATCTCTAAGCTCAAGTCCAAAAAATGATTCATTTAAGAGATATGGGCCAATACATTATAGGTCATTTCAAAAGTCAACAAAAGGCCACTTTTTGTCAAGGAAACTTACATCAAGATAAAGTCTTCAAATGAAAAAGTTATCCAAATAGATATTGTAGAGGACATCTTGAGATTTCCAAAAAGTTAAAAATCACCTTCAAATTATGAAAATTGAGAGAGTTGTGATTGATGCAAGTTGGGAAATTTGAGCAAATGCATGAAACTGAAAGTGATCAAACTTGGAATTTTGGGCTATTGGGCTTATGATTCAAGGTCCATGAGTGTTTTACACCTCAATGTGAATTTCAGAGCTTACTCATACACCCCTAGACTTTTTTATTCTATTTATTTTGATTTTTATTTATTTAAAGTCAAAATTAAAAAGATAAAAGTCAAGGCTTCTCTTACAAAGTTCAAGCCCACTATCGTTTAACCTAATTGTCCTCTATATATCTCCTCATTCAGATAAAGGAAGACATGAAATCCCTTGCAAAGAAACATCTTCCAAACTTCCAAAAATCTCAAAAATATCAAAAACTAGGGCAAGTTGAAAACCTAGTTGTAACCACCTTCAAAGCATTCCAATCCTTCCAATCGATCTCTGAAGCACACAAAACCTACACGCATACATCTCTGATCTCATTACTTTTTGCAAATTCATATTTCAGTTTTCATATTGTTTTAAGGCATACTAACGATACTAATGTTTTTCTGAGATATATTAGTGCAGGAATAACCCAAATAATTAGCCCTATAATGGCTAAATCGAAGCTTGGCATGTTCATACCGATTTGAGTTATTTTCGTTGTAGCTCACAATCCAGCGCATTTTTTCCCAAACCAACACTCCCATTGAACTTGCAGGGCTGAAATTAGGGGGAATGGTTCTTTGGGACCTTTGATGTTTGTTGTTTTGTAGGGTTAAAAAACGTATTCACCGGAGAAGACGACCGGAGCTAGGGCTCCAACGCCTCTCTGGTCCATACAATAAGGTTTATAATATAATTATTTTGTTTCAAAAATATAAACGGATGTATAGCCACCCCAGTGGTAGAAGCGTGTGCGTTAAGGTCTTACTATGCCAGGGCACGGGTTCGATCCCTGCCTTTTGGGGTTTTGGATTTGTCTTTTCATATTTTCATGTTTTGCAAATTACATAGCACACTGATTCCATACCTCGAGACAAGCGCGCACTTGGCACAGTGGTGAACATGTTGGGCAAAAGAGATGAGGGCGTGGGTTCAACACCCAACCCTGGCAATTGTATTGTTTTTTTCATTTTCTAAAATTTTCCCTTAAAAACCCTAAATTCATAAAACCATAAACCTTTTTTAACAAACCTATTTTTTTTTAAAAACCCTTTTTTTATAAACCCTAATCAAATTAGACTTTCTTAGGTTTTAATTAATCAAATTTTTAAGTAAAATTAATTAGACTTTTTAGGTTTATTTAATTAATCGTCAAAAACCTTTTTTCGTCAAGAATCATCAAAACATTTTTCGTTATCCTTTTTCTTATTCTTACATTTTTTGGGTAGCTTATTCTCCCCGCTTTTTCCTTGATTATGTAATTATTCTCCGAGATGTAATAATTATTAGTTTTACTTTCCTCTTTTCTATTTTGTAACTGTCCCGAAGTGATGTAATGGGTTAGGGTTTATTTTCTGCCTTTATTTTCCGCAGTTTATTTCTTCCTGCAACTATTTTACTATATTGCTGTTAGTAACTAGGGTTGTATGGTAAGACTAAAAATGAATTGATAGTTAAACCTAACGCGAAGATTAAAATAACTGAACATAAATTACTTGCACACTTGCACCTCTAGGGTAACCTCCCTTGTCTCCTTCAGAAAATAAACAGTCATGTCCCTTGAAAGTGGGGATGTTTTAGCAAAGTCCCTCGATTCAAAGATCATAGTCCCATGATGACCCTTCGACGTTGCCTTTCCATAAATGATCAAGTACCTTATGAAAATTGCTAAAGCGTCCTTACTAGTTGCCTTCGATGATTGTACAATGATCCTCACATGTCCCTTCATATCCAACGATATGGCTTCCTACTAACTAATGTGATAGGGCTTCCTACTAACTAATGGTACATATAGCACTATCTAAAGGAGGAGGAAAATACAAGAATGACCTTGAGTAGGATAGAACTCTTAATCTCTTGCTCACAAAGCTCTTAAAAACAAAAACATTTCTCACAATCACACTTTTCAATAAATATTTTCAAACAAACACTTTGTATGCTGTTGCGATTGGTTTTTATATGAGAGTCGCCACTACTAGTTTTTATCCTAAGGAAGGGAATCTAATAGGAAACCCTAAATTGTAAATTAGAGATTCTAAGATTTGGACTTCATTAGACGAAAGGAAGGTGTTAGGCACCTTTCATCTACCTTATTCTTAAGGATACTAGGTTTAGGTTTAAGGTTTGGGTAAAATAGGGTTTATGGTGAACTTGGCCTCACGGTCGTTCAATCATGATCAAACAGATGGGATTTAAGGGTGCATGGAATATATGGTATACGCACGGGCATCGTATTATATGGTATCATAAGTTTTTTTTACATTGTTACAATTCATTCTTTTGTTTTACAGTGACCCTATCTTCTTCTTTCTCTCTCGTACCAACAACACCCCTTAATTCTTCCCCAAATTTCCAAACCCTAAACTACCTTGGCGACGGCGCTACAGTCCCTAGACCCTAATCTTCTATTATAACCACCCAAAAAAAACCACATACATGAACCAAAAATAGAGCTAAGTATATTTACCCCTTCACGGTTTCTTTTTATGAGTTCTTCGAGCGAGTCTGATCTGGTGCTAATCTCCTCTTCTTCTTCGATTTTGCAGGTTTCGGTGACAGTAGCGGTGGCAATGGTGACGCTTATCAAGGCGATTAGGGTTTCAGATATTGAAACCATAATTGTCCCTTCTTCGTCTTCTTCAATAAATCAATAATCGTTCTTCGCCTTCCGTTTTCAAGTTCTTCTTCGTGATTCTCCGAGTCTATTCCCCTCAATCCTCGCGATATTGTTCTTCTCCTCCCTCTGTATATTTTTTTATAGTATTTATAGGGTTAGGTCTTGTAACATTAGGGATTACTGTTATTAATTTGATGAGCTTAGATTTAGGAATTAGGGATTTAAACATCATGTAATTGATCAGATTTGATTCTATTTAAACATCGATTCTATTATTTTCTGAGATTGGATTTTGAATGTAATAGATCTGATTGGATTTTTGTAGAAAACAATGATTCTGTAAATTTTAATGTAAGTTGTGTTCTGTATCTTTTGGATTCATTTTTGCGATAAGAGATTTTGGGCTTTTGTACTGATTCTGGATTTTAGATTTGAACAGTGCTAGTTTATTTACATGAAAACGTGCAAAAATTTTGGCTTAATTGATACAGTAGTTATTTTTCCTCATTTTTGGGCCTGCGTTATTATTTGTTTTATCCAGCAACATTATTATTTTTTACTACGACAAAATGTTTTTTTTGAACGACTAGGCCCAATTGGCCTTCCTTTCCCCTGGCCCAATGCTAGTTGTTTTTAAACAAAAATATTTAATAAATAAGTAAATTATATAAAATGATATTTAATATAACATCTCTTATTAATAAAATAAAACATTATTAAAATACATCTCTAAAAAACTTAATAGTAATAATTGAAAAATATAACTTCTCTTAATAAAGAAATATATATATTTTTAGTAAAATAATAGTACCAGAAAGTTGTAATAATAATACTACTTTTTTTAAAAACATCAGATGGGCCAACTATAGAAACTCAATGGTCCTGTAAATGGTAATCACACCCCCGCTTTTCTAATTACTGACCAAAATGGAAAGGGACCCTCTTAGATGGGCATGCAGCGTATAACCACCCCTCCTCTTTACTATTCAACCACTAAAACAAATATGGGCCAATATAAATTTTAATGGGCTTTTTCATAGCAATTTTAACCTCTCTTTTTACTAATAACAACTTAAATGAGTTTTATTACAATTAAGAACATAATAATTTTTCTAAAAATAATTTTCCATATTCGAATCTCATGGGCCATTGGCCAACATGCTTCGTAAATGGGCATACGGATACACGAGTCTTACTGATTTAGAAGGCCCCACTCTCCTGAATTAAAATATTCCTCTTGGTTGTCTTGGAGTTAAGAATGAGCCATCAGATATTGCTGGACCATCCTTAATTAAAACATTTCTTTCTTCCATTTTAAATCTTGAAAATATAATCGCAAAGATAGGGCAAATTTAGGGTACGATAGTTGCCCCTATTCAATTATCTTTCAATCGAATAGCGTGAGAATACACAAGTCTTGCGCATTCTGATTGGGAGTTTATTGAATACTTGGAATACCACAAAATTTATCCGACGAACATAAGGTTATGCTAATATAGCATATTTACGAGTCTTGAGGAAATAGGCACAACTGTTGATATATCGCTTACCAGGGTTTGACGACGAGGAAGATGAAATAATATTGTATGTCTTGGTTTGGATTTTGCTTATTTATCTTGTTTGGGGACGAATAAAACACTTGATAACACATGGCTGCTTAGAGACTGGGGCAATGGGTTATGTTTGCGAATCGTTGCATGGAGTCTTAGGCAACGAGCTAGGTTTGGATTTCGAACACCGCAGCATGGAGTCTTAGGCAATGATCTATATTAGGGAGTATCACACATTACTGCGTGGAGTCTTAGGTAATGGGTGAAGAGAGGGAAACACATTGTTGCATGGAGTCTTAGACACTGGGTTATGTTGCACTGTTGCCTAGTGTGATACGGTGGGAGAACTGACTAGGGTTTTGCGTTTGTTTTCGCAAATGTTTCGGTTGAGCAAGAGTCTCCACCGACTTTTTATTTTATCCTAAGGAAAGGTTTAAAAAGCACAGCAAAAACCTTTGAGATTTTTCTTGGGTTCGGGGAGTAGATTATAGAAGGGGAAGGTATTAGCACCCCTTCTATCCATGGTTATCCATGGGCTCTTAGGTACTCGCTTAGATCAACTTGCCTTATTTTTTTCAATTGTTTGAAATGGTGCTTTGTGTATGGTTTTGAAAATGTTTTGAAAAGATGCCTTGTGCTAGGCTAACCTTGTAACAATTCTTTACTCGAATGTTTTACAAAAGGTGTTTTATCTTTTAAAAAGATGTTTCAAAGGTTTGAAAAGTTGAGTTTGAAAGTGCTTGTGAAGTGGGTTTTGAAATTAGGCAAGTGTTTTCTTGGCAAATTGACAAGTACTTAAGAGTTTATCTACCCTAAAGTTTTCTCAACGGTTTTGTCATGTTTTAAACCCTTTTGACAAATTTGTTCCACCATTGCATTTGGTGGACAATCTTGTCTTAGGAGATGAAAAGGACAGGCGCGGGTCATCGTTAAGACCATAGTTGCAATAGTGTTGAATGCCTTTGGGCAATTTTCTTTAAAAGGGACTTGATCATTTTATTTAGGCAACATTTTGAGGGACTATGATCATTTGATTGTTTGTTTTACCCAAAGAAATTCAACATGCAATATGGCCCATTTTTTTGAAAGGCAACAAAGTGGAGTACCCTAGGGGGTGCAAGTGTGAGATGTGTTGTTTATTTTCATGCTCATTCATCTTGTATTAGGCCCAACTATTTTTTATCGTTTTTCGCACGCAAACCCTAATTCTAACATGGCATAATTAGAAAGCGTATAAAGTGCGAAATTTAAATTCCTACGCTATTACAACATAATAATATAGGGAGGGGGTACAAATTTACAAATGGGGGATATTTAGACAAGAATTTAAATCTAAATTATTACATCATTTTGAATATTTGCAAGGTAATTAAATTGCATAATTAAATGGAAATGAAGTAAATATGCAAAAATGCAAAAAGAAAGTTTTTATATGTATGAAAAAAGTATGGTTTATGTAAAATAAAACAAGAAAATAAAAAGGTATTATTTTTGAGTATTTTCAACTTTTAGGGCAAAAACCCTAATTTCAATTAAAATGGATATTAATTACTTAATTCATATAATATTTATTAATTACATACAAAAATAAATGAAATATGGTATATTTGTAAAAAAGGGCATTTTCTAGTATTAAATATTAAAAAATAAAATAGGTACATTTTTTTTGTTTTTACCCTAAGTATATTAATATATATATATATATGTATATTTATATTATTTTAAATATGTATTATATACAAATAATAATAATATTCAATTTTTTTAGAAAATAGTATTTTTTATATAAAATATTTTCAGAGGATAATATAAAATAAAAAATAAAAATAGAAGTGTTTTTACATATTTTCTATTTATCCTAAATAATAATATATATATATATATATATATATATATATATATATATATATATATATATATATATATATATATTATGTATAAACTAAAGGAAAATCAAATAAATACCAAATAAAATCAAAAAATGATGAGAAAAATATTTTCAAAATTTTAACATGTTGAGAAAAAATAAATGAGTCAAATAAAAAAAGAAAAAGTCAAAAATACTAAAAAATGAAGCAAATGGGCTCAGGGGGTTCATGAATAATTATGGGGTGTGAAAAGGAAAATACAAAGCAAGCCCAGCCCAATGCCACTGTCTTCAACCTCCAGCACAAAGTTTGAAAATGCGCGCGCCCTGTTCTTCAATGTCCAACTCTCGATTCCTGGCTTTTTAGCAAAAACTCATAACACAACAAATGTTCAGCATGAAGAGACGATTCTAACCATGTATAGAACTTAACCTAACTCTCTAAGATGAGGGAGAATTTCTTCTCCCCCAAATCCTAACCTAATTTTTCTGCCATTTTCAAAGCTTAAATTCTCCCAACTCAGGCAAAAGAAATGAAATGTAAAGATATGTACATGTTCAGGGCTATGAGTAGAACCTTGTTTCTTCACAAACTTAAGACTAAGGATGCATAATAAGAGAGATACGAGTTCAAAGTTTTACCTATTCAGTTGAACTTCTATCTGGAGAATGAGGAGCTTTCAGTGCAAGGTGATGATTGGAAAAGCTTCCTTGAGGTCCAGGGATGCTATTCCAATGTTTACTTTGTCTTGAAACTTCTTGTATCGAGCTGTGGAACTTCAACTGCAAAAGGAAAAAATGAAAATGGTGGAAGCTGTTAGAGGGATTACAGGTCAGGCTTCTGCTTTTGGTTAGCTTGCATATGTTGTAAGGAAGGTAGAGGAACAAGTTTGGGCCAGAAAGCTTGAAGGGATTGAGAGATGGCACTCAATCTGCAAGGCCTGCTCTGTTTGAGCAGTTTGATGGTGTTTCTGAGATGGAGAGTGTTTGAAGGGCAAATGGCTCGTGTCACAGCTTGGTTATGTTCTTTGGAAGGTGTTTGATCAGTTTGTTCTTGTGTGCTTATGCTGGGATGAGAGTTGTTACCAGTTATGGGACTTTCTTCACCTTTAAGCAACCAAATGCAACTTGGCTTTCTAGGCATGTAGGGGGCCTCCTAATGTGCTGCATAATCCCTCATTGATCAGAGTGTTATGCTCATAATCTTATGCTAGAGAGATTTGATCTGTACCTCTTTGATTTACCAATTGACATAAAGCAAGCTTTGGCAAAAATGGAAAGTTCACTTTATCTAGTTTAGGGTTAGTTCATCATGTAATGTCCAAATGCTTAGAATAACAACTTGGCACATTGGTTTTGCATTTAATTCTTGAGTGTAACTTGGTTTAAGGACCTGTAATCTAGCCTAAAGCAAGCTGAGTTCAAATTGCAAGATTATGAACATGTTTTGGTTAAGAACAAAAAGTGAATTTTTGCCAACTTGTGAAATTCGAATCTCTCAAGTTATGAGGTTGTTTGATGAGTTCTTGGACATTTTGGAAAGCTTGGAATGTGTACTACAATCCATCTTTGAAATGCAAATTGAAAATCCAAGTGGAAGGGTATGAAAAATGGCCTTGAAGTGGGGTAGAAAACCTTGTCAAAATAGGTTAAAATTTCACTAAGTTAAAAATGGTTTAGTGCCCTTATTCAAAAAATTGTAACTTGAGATACAAGCTTCAAATGAGAAAATTTTGTGAATCAAAGTTGTAGATTATGCAACAAGCTACAACTTTCATGTTTTGACTTTTGTTTGAATCCAAATGGATCTTGGTGAAAAGGTGGGGCAAAGTTGGGAAAAAATTAGGGTTTTTTCATAACTTAGAAAAATTCTAAGTTATGAAAAATTCCATTTTCTAACCCTAATTTGCAATTTGTGATTTCTTGGTGAACAAGTTTCATGATTTGGCATATTTTGATGAAAAATGAATCTTGACTCTTGATTTTGACCAAAAAGTCAAAGTTTGACTTTTCAGTATACAGTCAAAATTGATCAATTGACTGAGAAATTCAACTGTCAATCTTGTATACTTGGGATCTTTTGAGTTTGTTGAGCATGTCAAGATGATTCCATGGGGTCCTTGAGTCCATATGTGAGCTTGGTTTGCCATTGGCTAGGTCAAACAGTCAAAAATTGCCTTTGTACAGTCAAAACCCTGAAAATGACCATTTTGCCCTTTTGGTGATCTGATCCAATTTCTTGGGGAATTGTGATCCAAACTTGACCAAATGATTCATATGAGTTCATAATGTTGATGTGGATCAAATTTCATGATATTTGACTGTCAATTGGCCACAGTTGACTTTTTCCCCAATACAGTTGATTTCTAGGTCAACTGTCCAATTGACTGGGCAAAACTTGAAATCAAGGCTTGAAATTTGATATGGGTAAACTTGGGAGTCCAATATGAAGCATGAAAGTCATCTTAGGCATTTTAGGTCAAGATATCTTTGTGCAAACACAAACCCTAATTTTGAGTCCACAGTGCAAGGAGAGGTCTTGAGCAGATGAAACCCTAACTGAGTCTTGAGCTTCAAAGGCTTTATGGTGAGAAATCAATGAGAAATGGGAGGGCAAATTTTGGGGTACAACAGTTGCCCCTGTTCAATCTTCTTGAATCCGAAGAGTTAGATGGGCAAGCTTGCCTTTCGTGACTCGAGGGTAAAAGGAGATTGGACACTAGAGTTCCCGGAAATTTGCACTCGCCAAAGCAATGGATGCGGGAATGGGCTTAGAGATGCCATTTGGAGATGGGCTTAACGATGCCATCTGGGAGAGTGACAGAAATCTTGTCGGGGATGGGCTTAGAGATGCCATCTGGAAGGGAATATCAGGAAGGTGTCCAAGCTTTGGACCCTCTCTGAACTGGGAGTCTGAACAAGCAATAGATTGACATCCGTTGTTGGGAGGAATCTGTAAACTGTTTTCAGGGGTTTGGAGAAGAAACTGAACAAGCGATAGGTTAACATCCGTTTACTGGGAGGACCCGCGAACTATTTTCAGAAATCTTGAAGTTGAATAAGCAATAGAGCAGCATCCGTTGTTGGGAAGCGTCCGTAAATTGTTTTCAAAAGTTGCATCTGAACAAGTCGATAGATTAACATCCGTTGTTGGGATGAATCCATGAACTGTTTTCAGAAGTCTTGAGAAGAATCTGAACAAGTGATAGGTTAACATCCGTTTACTTGGAGAACCCGTGAACTGTTTTCAGAAATCTTGGGACTGAATCAGCAATAGAGCCGCGTCCGTTGTTGGGAAGCGCCCGTAAACTAAATTCAAAGGTGCATCTGAACAAGCTGATAGATTAACATCCGTTGTTGGGAAGAATCCATGAACTGTTTTCAGAAGTCTTGAGAAGAATCTGAACAAGTGATAGGTTAACATCCGTTTACTTGGAGAACCCGTGAACTGTTTTCAAAAATCTTGGGACTGAATCAGCAATAGAGCCGCGTCCGTTGTTGGGAAGCGTTCGTAACCTAAATTCAAAGGTGCATCTGAACAAGCTGATAGATTAACATCCGTTGTTGGGAAGAATCCATGAACTGTTTTCAGAAGTCTTGAGAAGAACCTGAACAAGTGATAGGTTAACATCCGTTTACTTGGAGAACCCGTGAACTGTTTTCAGAAATCTTGAGATTTGAATGATTTTAGTCTGTCGACTGATCTTACCTGGAAAGGCAAAGAGTTAGTTGTATGCAATGTTATGATGCATGATACAATGTATATTATGTGTTATGAATGTAAATGGATGTGCATGTAAGCTGGAGAGTTGTCCTGCACAGGATAGATGAATCCGGGATAGCGGAAGATAGAAGTATCCTGACTGCTGCCGGGGAAAATAAATCCTTGGTCGTTGCTGGGGAACATGGAGCTTGGGTTGTATACCAATCTTCTGGGGAATTCCTGAAGTCTTCTACTGGGGAGTACCAAACTAGTAGACTTAATGCTGGGGAGGTAAGATTGAGAGTCTTCAGCCTGGAGAGAAGGATCTCTGGAGATTTCACTGGGGAACTCAAGATTTTTCTTCCTAAAACTCTGTGGGGAGAAGGTTTAAAAGTCTGACTCTGCTGAGGATAGGTTTGAGGTTTTAGATCTGCCGGGGATACTGAAACTCAAACTCTGAGGGGAAATGAGCCCTGGAAGATTCTCTGGCTGGGGATTTGCAAAGGTAAACTCCTCTGGGGATTATATTGATAAGTTATGGTTGGGGAACTTGATGAACTCCGCTGGGGATAGGAAGAATTTCGGCGAGCACGATCTTCCGTGGTTGTTAGCTGAGGATAACCCATTTATAAGCCTCTGCGAGGAATAACTTTGAATAAAAATGGGGGAGACGTTCGTGCTCTGCGGGGAATACCTTTCAGAACCTTACTGGGGATAAGCTTCGAGGGTCTACTGGAGGTAGACCTCAGGGTTTGCCAGGGATGTGGATTACAAATCTTGAGGGATTTCCTTTGAAAGGGTGTCAAAATATCCGTTTGTACCTTCATCCTATCAGTAATCCTTTTCTTAGGTTCAATTAGGAAGTGATTATGTTTCAAATGCATATGCCTATTTAACAAAACATTGGACGTTTCTCAAAATAAAACAAATAGTGCAAGAGAAAAAGAAAAAGGGAAATGACACAAATTTTGGGAAGAGTATTTGTATTGATTTTCTTTGAGTATATTTGTACAAAGGAGACAATCATCCTAGTAAGAGGATTTTGCCGTAAATATTGAAAGATTTTATACAAAATAAAGGATGGCTATGTGAAATAATCCCATGGGATTCCATTCTGCTATAACTTTCACAACTCTGAATATCTGTCCATTCGATGCTTCGTTTGACGATGGCTGGATTGATCAGAAACTTGGAACCGGTTGATGAAGAGATTGTCTTTGAAGTGATCCGACGAGACATAGTCACACGCTTTAATTCCCTAACTTTTGCCTGAATCGCCCTTTCGGGTTTTCGATCCACCGGGAAACCCCTTTTTGCCCAAGCCGCCCTTTCGGGTTTTCGACTTGCCGGGTGTACAGATTTTTTTGTTTTTATCCCTGATTTTTGCCTGAACCGCCCTTTCGGGTTTTCGGTTCACCGGGATACCCATTTTTTCCCAAGCCGCCCTTTCGGGTTTTCGACTTGTCGGGTTATTTTATGCGTAGTATCTTTTGACTATGTCTGCGTTCGCAGGGTGCGGCAAATCGTCGTCGTCCATGGTGGTCAGAATCATTGCACCACCAGAAAATATGCTCTTGATCACAAATGGTCCTTCATATGTAGGAGTCCATTTGCCCCTGGGATCACTTTGCGGCAAGATAATCCGCTTGATTACGAGATCCCCGACTCGATACACTTGACGTCTGACTTTCTTATTGAAGGCCTTGATCATCCGCTTTTGATACGTCTGACCATGGCATATAGCAGCAAGTCGCTTCTCGTCGATCAGATTGAGTTGATCAAGTCGGGTCTGCATCCAATCATCTTCATTCAAACCTGCATCCTTCATAATCCTCAGAGATGGGATTTGGACTTCCATAGGCAAAACAGCTTCCATGCCATAAACCAAAGAAAATGGGGTTGCCCCAGTTGAAGTACGTGTCGTCGTACGGTATCCATGCAGAGCAAACGGTAGCATCTCATGCCAGTCTTTGTAAGTGACTGTCATTTTCTGAATGATCTTCTTAATGTTTTTGTTCGCAGCTTCAACAGCACTGTTCATCTTCGGCCGATAGGGAGATGAATTGTGATGATAAATCTTGAACTGTTCGCATAATGCAGTGATCATTGTATTATTCAGATTGGTACCGTTGTCCGTGATGATTATGTCTGGAACACCATACCGACATATGAGATTTTGCTTGATAAAGCGGGCAACCACATTTTTAGTAACAGAGGCGAAGGAAGCTGCTTCGACCCATTTAGTGAAGTAGTCAATGGCAACCAGGATGAAGCGATGTCCGTTGGAAGCCGTGGGCTTGATCTCTCCAATCATATCAATGCCCCACATTGCAAAGGGCCATGGAGCAGTCAGGACATTGAGGGGAACCGGAGGGATATGAACTTTGTCAGCATAGACTTGACACTTGTGACAAGTACGGGAATGTTGATGGCAGTCAGCCTCCATGGTAGACCAATAATAGCCTGCCCTTAGGATCTTCTTAGCCATTGTATGCCCGCTCAAGTGAGTGCCAAATGTGCCGCTGTGTATATCAGTCATGATCAACTCTGCTTCAGCTTTATCCACACATCGGAGTAATACACAATCATGGCTTCGTTTGTAAAGGATGTCGTTGCTCAGAAAGAACTTAGCAGCGAATTTCCTTAAGAACTTCTTATCATTTACGGAAGCTCCTTCAGGATAATCTCTAGTCTCGAGATACCTTTTGATTTCATGGAACCAAGGTTGTTCCACTACTTCTTCGGTATTAATCTCGTGGCAATGCGCAGGTTCATCCATTCGCTCGATGGTGATTTGGGGAGCCTCGTTATCCCAGTTGAGTTTAAACATGGAGGACATTGTGGCTAGAGCATCCGCTAGCTGATTCTCTTCTCGCGGAAAATGCTCGAAGGTAATTTGCTCGAAATGAGGCAACAATGTCAGGACATGTTCTTTGTATGGGATAAGATTAGGATGCTTGGTATCCCAGTCACCTTTGATTTGGCTGATGACCAAAGCCGAGTCCCCGAATACGATCAAAGATTTGATCCCCAAGTCTATAGCAGCCTTGAGACCAAAGATGCAAGCTTCATACTCAGCCATGTTGTTCGTGCAGCTGAAACAAAGTCGGGCCGTGAAAGGAGTGTGACAACCTTCCGGAGAAATGAGTACTGCGCCAATACCATTTCCAAGTGCATTTGAAGCACCATCAAAGTACAGAGTCCATCGGGATCCCTTTTCGGGTCCGTCATACGGTCCGTCACTTTCAGCGTTGTCCAAATTCATGATGTCCTCGTCTGGGAAGTCAAATCTCATGGGTTGATAGTCTTCAATAGCCTGATGAGCCAGATGGTCAGCTATTACACTCCCTTTTATAGCTTTTTGGGTGGTGTACTGGATGTCATACTCAGTTAAGATCATTTGCCATCTAGCTATCCTTCCAGATAAAGCGGGCTTCTCAAAGATATACTTGATAGGGTCCATCTTGGAAATTAACAAGGTAGTATGAGTCAACATATACTGTCTTAGTCGGCGAGAAGCCCATACCAAAGCGCAGCAAGTTTTCTCGAGCAGTGAGTAGCGAGTCTCACAGTCGGTAAACTTTTTGCTAAGGTAATAAATAGCATGCTCTTTTCGACCAGACTCGTCATGCTGGCCCAAAACACACCCCATTGAGTCATCCAAGACAGTTAAGTACATGATCAATGGTCTTCCTTCGACAGGTGGCATCAGAATAGGAGGTTCTAGCAAATACTCCTTGATTCTATCAAAAGCAGCTTGGCAGTCGTCGTTCCATTCCACTACCTGATCTTTCTTCAAGAGTTTGAAAATTGGCTCACAGGTAGAAGTCAGATGTGAGATGAATCTGGCAATATAGTTTATGCGCCCCAAGAATCCTCTAACCTCCTTTTCAGTGCGGGGAGCAGGCATCTCTTGTATTGCTTTTACTTTTTCCGGATCGACTTCAATGCCTTTGTTGCTTACAATGAATCCCAGGAGTTTACCAGACCTAACTCCAAAAGTGCATTTACTCGGATTCAGCCTGAGCTTGTATTCTTTCAATCTGGCAAACAGCTTTTCCAGATGTTCAAGGTGCTCTTCCTCTGTTTGTGACCGAGCTATCATATCGTCTACGTAAACTTCAATCTCATGATGTATCATGTCATGAAATAAAGCTACCATGGCGCGTTGATAAGTTGCCCTTGCGTTCTTCAACCCGAACGGCATCACTTTGTAACAGAAAGTGCCCCATTGTGTGACAAAAGTTGTTTTCTCCATGTCTTCGGGAGCCATTTTGATTTGATTGTAGCCCGAGAATCCGTCCATGAAGGAAAACACCCTATGCTAAGCTGTATTGTCGATCAAGATGTCAATATGAGGTAGCGGGAAATCATCCTTAGGGCTGGCCCTATTCAAATCCCGGTAGTCCACACACATTCTGACTTTGCCATCTTTTTTAGGCACTGGCACAATGTTAGCGACCCATTGAGGATAGGACGTAACAGCCAGAAAGCCAGCGTCGAACTGCTTCATTACTTCTGCTTTGATTTTTTCGGACATGTCAGGCCTCATTCGGCGAACTTTTTGCTTGATTGGTGGACAGTCTTCTCTTGTGGGGAGACGGTGAACCACGATGTCTGTGTCTAGACCCGGCATGTCTTCATATGACCAAGCGAAGATCTCGACATACTCATTTAACAACTGTACAAGGCGCTCCTTGACTTTTGGTTCCAGATTGGCACCTACTTGCACCTCCTTCCGATCCTCCTCGGTTCCCAAGTTAACAGTTTCCAATGGCTCTTCATGCGGTAAGATGGCCCTTTCCTCTTGTTGCAGAAGTCTGGCTAGCTCCCCGGGTACTTCACAACCTTCGTCACCTTCATACTCGGCTAGATTGACCAGATCTTCAGAGTTATTGAAAGATACAGCAGAGTAGTCACCCATGGAATCCGGAGTGGATGGGTACCTGCATTGGTGAGTGTGGGTGTGTGTAAGGGATAGCCATCCTTAAACAAAAATGCAAAAGGAAAGAAAATGAACATAAGCAGTTTATCAAATGAAAAACATCCAATGAATCATTAAACATGGCATATGAATATGAAAAATAGTCAAAACCCTTACAAGTGGACCTACATGCCCCGGGCAAGGCAGGAGGTGAAAAGATAGTGTACGGATTGTTTGAAAGTAAAATATTACAGACCATATAAGAAATGTTTAACAGATAAATTACTGATGAACAAAAGTGATGGGGACAAAGTCTTTAGCCTCCCAATTGCTCAACCCTCCTCCGACAGTTGGATAGATCCAATCTTCAATGTTGCTTTCCTTGTCTTCATCTTCCAGGGCGTTGATTTGGTAAGGAGAAATTTTGATCGGAGCTCTTTCAATCTTTGACTGGCGCATGGCCTTCTGGCCAGCAGCGGTGAAACCTAATCCAAGCTTATCAGCTTTATGCGGAAAATCGGGTAACTGCCCCCATGCTGAATTCTTCCCTTCTTTAACTGCAGCCCTTGCATCCTCCAGAGATGCCATCCTGGCCATCTGCCTTGGTGTCTCAGTTGCCAACTTCGCCACTGCTATCTCAGGAAGCACTTCTTCGAAATGTTGAAACGGTGTCTCGATGAACTCTCCTTCAACCTCCACATACCGGAAAGAATTTAAATGGCTAATCATGTACTCTTCTTCGCCGTGGACAGTAATGATCTTTCCCTTTACAGGATACTTCAGCATCTGATGCAAGGAAGAGGTGACTGCCACAGCATGGTGTATCCATGGTCTACCCAGCAGGCAGGAGTATGATGGACGGATGTCCATTACGTAGAAAGTGGATTTAAACACCTCAGTACCTATCTTGATAGGAATTTCAACTTCTCCATGGACCATTCTCTTTGATCCATCGAAAGCTCTGACGACAATATCACTCGGCTTCAATTCCAACCCTTCGCAATCTAGCCGGTCCAAGGCCTTCTTAGGCAAAACATTCAGCGATGAACCGGTATCAACCAAAACATGTGCAAGGGTGGTTCCGCGACACTCGATTGAAATATGCAACGCATCATTGTGGTTTCGGCCTTTAGGGGTCAGGTCGGCATCAGAAAAACCTAATCCATTGTCTGCAGTCAGACTAGCCACGCAATGTTGAAATTGATCTGCAGAGGTTTCCTGGGGCACATGAGCTGCCTTTAGAAACTTAATCAAAGCTTGAGCGTGCGCTTCTGAGCAAAGCAATAGTGCCAGCATGGAGATCTTGGAGGGGGTTTGCCCCAACTGTTCCACCACATCATAATCACTTCTCTTGATTATCCTTAAAATCTCGTCCATTTCTTTCTTGGAGGCTTTCGGGATTACCAAGGGTTGAGCCCTCGTCTTGACGGGCTCATCTTGTATTCCTTTTCCTTTATCGGCAATGGTAGGAGAGACAGCACTAGGAACGAAAATTTCTTCAATCAAAGGAGTTCTAGCGGAGAGTTTTACTAGTGCAGGGAGGACTTCTTTAGCTGATGAGGGTCCAAAGACTGCTCTTGGAGGAGCAATCTCTGGAGAAAATATCCTCCCGCTCCTGGTGATTTTGCTGGCGCCCGCAATGTTGCTAATGCTGGCTTCTTCATCATCTGAATTTTCTTCAATTACTTCGACTTGCTTGATACCATGGTAGTAGATGTCACCGCCATAGTTCCAAGGTATCGACTTCTCAGAAACATAGGGAACAGGCCCCGGCATTGTTATCTTCAAAGGTATAGACTTTGCAGCTGGTGTAATCTTAACTGGCTTTTTGACGGCTTCGGAAAGATTGGCGTGAATGGTTATGATTGAGACATTTTCAACATGAACTGGAACAGCAGGAACTTTTTCGAACAAAATTTGTCGGCTATCCATGAGGCCTTGGATGCCTTTCTTTAACAGCGGACAATCAAACGGCAGAGAGTGGCAACAGTAGCAGTCTTCTTTACATCCCGGGAAGATCCCGGCCCTTAACAAATTCAACTTAATGGTTAGCAGCGGAGTAGTCAGATCACTAACGTCAGCAACATACAGATCCTCTTCAATGGCATTGACATTCCGACCGTGCTTCGGCATAGGTGCAGATATCACATTGGGTTTTTCTGGAGCGTCAAACTCTACCTCCTTAGCCTCTATCAGGTCCTGGATCTTATGCTTGAGTGCCCAACAATCATTGGTGTCGTGTCCAACACTGTCTGAATGATAGGCGCACTTAGCATTGGCATGATAATGCGGAGAGGGTGTATTTACATTCTTTGGCGCCTCCTTGATAGTGGCAAGATTCAATTTCAACAGATGGGGAAGCACTTGCGCTGGAGTCATATTAATACGGGTGAACTGCCGTGGTGGTCGTTCTACTCGCTGCTGATTTGGTCTGGACTGGTTATAGCGAGGCTGCTCACTTGGAGTGTTTTGAATCATTACGGCCCCCACAGTTGGCCGACGCTCCACCTTCCCTGCTCTTCTCTGAGAATATACCATAGCTGTCTCCTTCTTAAATGGCTTCTTCTCAACACTTACAGCGACACCCTTCTGAATCTTTCTTGACTTGATGCCAGCTTCTATTCTTTCGCCTGTTAAGATCAAATCGGTAAACCCCGCGGAAGAGTTACCAATTAGATGATTGAAAAATGGCCCAGATAGGGTCCCAAGAAACATATCAACGAGCTCACGATCGGTTAAAGGAGGCTGCACCCTACCAGCCAAATCCCTCCATTTTTGTGCATATTCCTTGAATCCCTCACTTGTTCCTAGTGACATACCCTGAAGTTGGGTACGGGTAGGAGCAAGATCAGAATTATACTGATATTGTTTGTAGAAAGCGGTGGCCAAATCTTCCCAATTTCTGATGCTGGTTCCTTCTAGCTGATAAAACCACTCCAACTGAGCTCCAGAAAGACTGTCTTGAAAGAAATGAATCCAGAGATTTCTATCTGCCGTATAGGGTTGAATCTTTCTCACATAGGACCTGAGGTGCATTTTGGGGCAGGACAGCCCATCATACCTCACAAACACTGGCACCTTGAATTTTGGGGGAATTACAATCCCGGCAACCAAACCCAAGTCTTCAAAATCCAAGCCCGGTACTCTTTGCAATTCCATGGCGGCCAACCTGTCTTCTAGCCCCTTGTACTTATCATCCGCTGGAGGGTATTGCTGGTCCGAATAATCTTCCTCCTCTTCAACTTCTTCCTCTTCCGCATCAGACTCGGAAGGCACCACAACTTGATCTCTTTTACTAGTCCCTTCATCAGAAGTTGGAGGAAATTCAAGCACTCTCTGAGCTTCTCCGTTGAATCTTCTCCCCAAAGTGGCCACTCCAACCCTCTTCTTCTTCTTCTTCACTGGGTCCTTATTCTCCAGTTGAGTCTTGATATCCTCTTGACTCTTGACCAAGGTCATCAAGAGTTGCTGGAACTGTGCATTCTGAGCCTGTAGGTCTTTAACTGTTTGCTCGAGATCCATCCTACTGAAATAAACAGCAGATAGATAAGGAAACCTGGAGTGAGACCTGCTTATGCATATGATGAATGGTATGCTGATGTATGCAATGCATTCAAGGATTTAGGACATTCAAAGTTTTTTTCAGACAAAGAAGAACGCACGTCATATTAATAAGAAGAGATTTGTTAGTACATAAATGCCCTATGGGCCAAATGTTACAAAATAAACTTCTCAAGGCAGAAAGACATTGCGCATCCTCTTTGGCGCGATGTAGGTGTTGAGGGCCTCTTGCTCGTGGAGTCGGCGGGTAAGCTCTAGAACCTTCTTTTCACTGGCGTAGTAGCTAGCTTCAAAAGTGTTTCGTTCCTCCTTGAGCTGAATCCAACTTTTCTGCATTTCCTCCCACGATGTAGGCATGTCTGGATGCAGGATGGTGTAGGGAACCTCTCCTTCATTGACGGGCTCTTTAATCACTGGGAGTACGTGAGGATAAGGCATCATTAGACTTTGGGCTCGGGCTCGTACCCACTTGAGATAGGGCTCAAGAGGGATGGAGTTCTTGTGTCCCAGAGTCTTGCTATCAACCTTGTTGAGTTTTCCCCAAGCTCTGATGAATCTTTGGCGAAGTCCTTGTGCATCGTTGTCGAAGTCGAAAACTAGGCTAGGAATGAACATGTCATGCGGGCCATCCCTCCGTGCATATCCAAATTGCCTCAAAGCTAGGCAAGGGTTGTAGGTGATACCTCCTCTAATTCCAAGTAAAGGAACATTAGGAAATTCTCCGCAACGATCGACGATGATGACATTTTCTCTGGACCGAGAACACCAATGCACATCAGAATGAGTAAGAGTCATCAATCGTTGGGACCACCTTATACCTTGGTCACTTTTCAAGACAGATTGTGGAAGGTGCGAAATAAACCACCTTGCAAGGATAGGAGTACAGCACATGAGAACACCCCTCTTTCTCATTGTTCGTGTGTAAAATGAGTGAAGAATGTCCCCAAGCAATGTTGGTATCGGATTTCTGGACAAGAAGATTTTGACAGCGTTGACATCTACCAATTGGTCAGGATTTGGGAACAAGACCAACCCATAGATAAGGAGTGCCACAATCTCTTCAAAAGCTTGTAGGTCCAATGAGTTCCAACATTCTTGTGCCTTCTCAAACAAGAATTTTGCTAAGAATCCTTTGACGCCGCTTCTGGTTTCCCAATGCCCCTTGATTTCAGATGGTTGTAGATGTAGTGCTCGAGCAACATCTTCAGGCTTTGGTTCCTTCTCCGTACCGTTGAAGGGTAGTTGATTAAGGATAGGGATTCTTAGGAGTTGAGAAAACTCCTCCAAAGTGGGTACCAACTGATAATCAGGGAAAGTGAAGCAGTGGTGAAGAGGGTCAAAGAACTGGAATAGCACTTTCATCATGTCTTCTTCAATGTTGGTGTTGACTAGGCTGAGCAGTCTACCATGTCTTTCACTGAAGGATGAATTTTCCGGAATTCTTGAAGTGATCTCCTTGAGTTGAGGAGAGATTCTCACAAGGTTGACTTGAATGGTATTTCTGCGAGGAATTTCCATGTCCTACAAAACAAGAACAAAGCTGAAGATCCAAAACCCTTGAAATGGTTAGTGAATGCATATTGATGTTTTATGATGTTTATGATGTATGCACAAAACATATGTACAAGCAAATAACACCAAACCCTAATTTCAGGCTTGCATGGGGTTTCATAGGTAAGTACCCTCTTGAGTGTAGTTGGCTTAAAAACCTGTCCTATAAATAGTAACCGGGTTCTAAGGAGCTCAATATCACTGGATTGTTTTCATTGTTCATTGTTTTGGTTTAGCCACTTAACTAGCGACCAAAATATTCCAAGAAAACAACCCTCAATGAGTGTAGTATCGAGTATCTACCAACTTCGGACTGCACCAAAGCCGGGTCATCTCACTACCCCTAATAAAGGCCAAGATGGTCAAGTAAGGTTCTAGGTCATTAGTGCTTAGTGACATCACTCAATGGCCCCGTACTCTCCTTGATTGAACTCAAGGGTTACCGGTACTCACAAATATGTCGCACTAATATAGCTATTGCTTAGACCGTGTCGGTATACCCCGCACAGTTTCCACAACGTATTGCTATCTATGAATGTTTCCCAAAATCCGGGTGGAGGATTGTAAACCCAAACAATAGAGCCAAAGTATAAAGCAAGCAAATCAAACAATTAGTCATGCAAGAGGGTGATCTAAGCCCTAAGGTTTCTCCACTTTAGAGTAATCCCCAGCAGAGTCGCCAGTTCTGTGATACGGTGGGAGAACTGACTAGGGTTTTGCGTTTGTTTTCGCAAATGTTTCGGTTGAGCAAGAGTCGCCACCGACTTTTTATTTTATCCTAAGGAAAGGTTTAAAAAGCACAGCAAAAACCTTTGAGATTTTTCTTGGGTTCGGAGAGTAGATTATAGAAGGGGAAGGTATTAGCACCCCTTCTATCCATGGTTATCCATGGTCTCTTAGGTACTCGCTTAGATCAACTTGCCTTATTTTTTTCAATTGTTTGAAATGGTGCTTTGTGTATGGTTTTGAAAATGTTTTGAAAAGATGCCTTGTGCTAGGCTAACCTTGTAACAATTCTTTACTCGAATGTTTTACAAAAGGTGTTTTATCTTTTAAAAAGATGTTTCAAAGGTTTGAAAAGTTGATTTTGAAAGTGCTTGTGAAGTGGGTTTTGAAATTAGGCAAGTGTTTTCTTGGCAAATTGACAAGTACTTAAGAGTTTATCTACCCTAAAGTTTTCTCAACGGTTTTGTCATGTTTTAAACCCTTTTGACAAATTTGTTCCACCATTGCATTTGGTGGACAATCTTGTCTTAGGAGATGAAAGGGACAGGCGCGGGTCATCGTTTAGACCATAGTTGCAATAGTGTTGAATGCCTTTGGGCAATTTTGTTTAAAAGGGACTTGATCATTTTATTTAGGCAACATTTTGAGGGACTATGATCATTTGATTGTTTGTTTTACCCAAAGAAATTCAACATGCAATATGGCCCATTTTTTGAAAGGCAACAAAGTGGAGTACCCTAGGGGGTGCAAGTGTGAGATGTGTTGTTTATTTTCATGCTCATTCATCTTGTATTAGGCCCAACTATTTTTTATCGTTTTTCGCACGCAAACCCTAATTCTAACATGGCATAATTAGAAAGCGTATAAAGTGCGAAATTTAAATTCCTACGCTATTACAACATAATAATATAGGGAGGGGGTACAAATTTACAAATGGGGGATATTTAGACAAGAATTTAAATCTAAATTATTACATCATTTTGAATATTTGCAAGGTAATTAAATTGCA